>CM061349.1:32054369-32709012 GCA_030867105.1 Liasis olivaceus | reverse complement strand
TTTATGTACCTATATCATGCTGCACTTTATTTACTTTCTCTCCATGAATGCTCAGATGTCCAGTATGGGAGCTGCTATAGCCCCTCAATCATTTTGGTTGCCTTTTTTTGCATCTTTTCATTCTCTATAGTATCCTCTTTTAGGTACTGTATGTACACAGTATTCCAATATAGCCTCTGTGATTTAGTGAAGGGGATTGCAGTATTAGTGTTTTATTTTAAAATCTCTGAATTTTGTCTTTTTTCCCCCTTCAGTTACATTCTGAGTTGATACTTTCTTTGACTTATTCACCATGACACCAGGGCACCTTCCCCGATCAGCCACTGCCAAATCAATACCCATTAATTAACGTATGAAGTTTGGATTTTTCTGCTGATATACATCACTTTGCAGGGAACCGCATTTGATATTTGATGTTCATTCATTCGTATCGTTTGGAGAAATATTTTTGGAGCTCTTCACTGTTTGTTTTGTTTTCCTCTTGTGATAGATTTGTAGTATTAGCAAATGTAGCCAGCTCCATGCTCAGATGTATTTACTGATGGTTCATAAACAAATTAAAATGTTCTGGCCCCAGTGCACAAGTCTCTCCAGTGTACATTGCAGAGTATTAATTGTACTTTCCCTAGATCAGAGCTCTAGTTCTCATACCAGCAGCTCCAATAGATGTAAATTAGAACTCTAGTCACAATTTTATCCTGATCAACTGTTTTGCACTTTGGATGCTACATTTACTTCTCTCATCTATTTTTAAGAAGTGTTTTGTGATAGCACCCTTTATCCTGGAATGCACTCTCCATGTGAAATATGCCACAAGAAGACTATAAATTAAGTAAAGAAGTGCTTTTAATCTTAACTGTAGCATTCTTCATTGCTTTTTAAAAACATTAGAAAGAAGATTGAGGAGGAGGTGATGCAACAAGAAAAGAGAAAAATTGTTTGTCCTTTCATTTCTCTCCTCAGAGTCACTGCTAATAGTTTGCTTAAAAAGCGTTCAGTGCTGCTACTTTTTAAGTCATGATTAAGTTAAGGCACAGATGTCAGTAGTGTGGTTCAAGAAAGTTTTTTCATTCACATGAAAAGGTGTGTCTTTTTCAGTTTAAAGAAAACAAAATGAAGTTTGTGTATAGAAGACTGGCTAAGACTTGTTTTGGTTGGATTTTATGTCTGTTGGGTGTGATAATTTGGATTGTTAAATTACTTTATTTCAATGGCGCGTTAGTTTTTTTAACGTGTGTATAAATAAATGAGGTTGCACTGTTCCTTTTGTTTTTATATTTAAATTAAATACCTCAAAATATAATTTTATACCTTGTAAATATATTTGTAAGTATCTTAGTTCTATGCAGCTTTAAGTTTATTACATCACATTATAAGAGCAAGTATAAGGCCATTGTTCTGGGTTGTACTAGCTTCATTGGAAAGGTAGATTTCTTTGATTTAGCTGACAGCAATAAAAAAATACCTCTTCATACAATTTGTGGAAAATCCTACTGGTATTTGTGCAGTAGAATTTCCTGTACTTTTCTTCCTTTGCACCCCACCTCCAAAATTTCTTTGGTGGTCTTTGGGAACTGCAAGGGAGAGAAACAAGTTTGTTCTATTGGCAGATGAACCCAAATTCATAAATCCTATAAGGAGAGGTTCTGCTGTGGACAGTCCTCTTAGTACTCCACTTGTAACTAATGATCTTGAAATAAGGATAAATAGGTTGAAAGAAAATTGAGATTTGATTAAGTATTGGGGCTTAAATAAAGCTATGATACAACCAGAATTCATCGTAAATGGCAGTTCCCTAAAGATAAAGATAAAGGTAAGGTCAGAATTTTTGCTATAATGCAAGCCACTATAACAAGGCCAGCATTGTAGAACGCTCTAAAGGCATGAAAATGTGTAGGGTCATATCCTAGGCATAAAATATGTATTTTGTATGCATATGGTTATTTTTAAACATTTTGTCTCACAGACTAGAGAGGATGTGTGGATCAGTCTGTTTATTTTCACATGTGTTCGTAAGTCTGTTTCATCCTTATTTTGCTTAAATCATCATAGGAAAAACAAAAGCATGTTTGCATTTAAGCATGAAAATATATTTTTTCACAGAAGATATATTTTTCTGTGCATTTTATCCAGACAGACAGACAGATTTTTTTTTTTGAGCCAAAACAACTGCAGAAACTACAAGATAATGTTGCTTGGATTTCCATTTGGGAAGTTTGAATTGAATTAATTAATGCATTTAAAATGCAAACATCTAAAATTCTCAAGCTCTACTATTTCAGACTATAAAGTATATTACAGATCTTGTGCTTGTCTTTGATTTACTGTTTATTCTTTTTGATTTCTTTTTCAGTGAACAGAGTATATGCCAAGCCCGGGCATCAGTTATGGTTTATGACGATACCAGTAAGAAATGGGTGCCAATAAAGCCTGGACAGCAAGGCTTCAGCCGAATCAACATCTATCACAACACAGCCAGCAACACATTTAGAGTAGTTGGAGTTAAACTTCAAGATCAACAAGTGAGTGTTTTTTCAGCGTTTCAGCCATGCGAGTTCTAAAATAGAATTCAAAGAACAGTGGTTGTTCTGTGTTTTAGAAAAAGGTACATTAGTGTGTGTATGTACATATACATTTTTTTATTTTAAGAGTACATTCTTTCCTCTGTGGTTGAAATACATAATTTATGCCGAGCAGAGGAAGTCTTATGCTGAAATGGGCTGTTGCTCCATCTAGCACAGAACTGTCTCAAATGATTACAAGTAGTTCTCCAGGGTTTCACATAATTTCAGCATTACCAGGAGATGCCAGTTTTTGTACATAGGATCTTGTATAAATAAAGCAAGTTGTACACTCCAAGCTTTAAACCTTTTTTTCTACTTGATTTATTTATTTATTTATACAGTGCTTTATATATTGCTCTACTTCAAACCACACAAAGCAGGTTACATTACAAGAAAACCCTCATTAGCATAATAATAATCTATAGTTATGGTCTGCTCTGAAAGTCCACTTGAACAGTATGGTCTTAATGATTTTCAAAAGGCAAGCAAGTTGAAGCTCTCCATACCTTCAGAAGCAAGATGTTTCTTAACATCTGGACTTCCACTGAGAATGAGCACCTTCAGGCTCCCGTTCCTTTCACTCATGGGGTAGAGATTCTCAGCAGCCCTTCTTAAGATAAATTCACAGGACTAATGCTAGTCAAGAAAGATGATCCAATAGGTGCCAAGCCATGTAGGAATTGAAAGGTTAAAACCTTAAATTGCCCTGGAAGTCTATTGGTTACCAGTGAACTAACTTCAACAATGTGGTAACACTACCAAACCAGCTTTTTTCGCATTAATAATTGGGCTGCTGCAATTTGGGCCACTTTCAGTTTCTGATTCATTCAGGGACAGCTCCAAGAAAAAGTATTGCAGTAATCTAAACATAAGGTGTTGAGGGAATGAATCACAGTTATAAGGGCTTTCCGTTTCCAAAAGGGCTGCTTCTGGTTCATCAGTTGAAAGTGGCTGGAAGCCCTCCTAGCTAAAGTCTTTACCTGCTGCTCAAGCAGGAACCAGTTGCTCTTACTTTCAAGTGTTGCAGGCAATCTACAAGGATACCATGACTGATGGTATGAAATGCTGCTGAGATGTGCAATAGGACCAGGAGGTATACAGTCCAACTACAGGTAATCCTCACTTAAAGACCATTCATTTAGCAACCATTCAAAGTTACGAACAGGGCTAAAAAGTGATTTATGACCGGTGCTCAAACTTAGGATCATTGCAGCACCCCTCAGTCACATGATTGCAATCCAGGGATCTAGATGATGTATTTCTTTTAGGATTTTCTGTAGATGAAGCCCTACTACCATCTTCTCCAAAAAAAGAAGATTGGGCAGAAGTTTGGTAAAATAGCTGGATTGAGGTATGCCTCTTTCAAAGTGGATGGTTTCTCTCTTTCCATCAGAGAGATATTAATCACCTCCCAGATCTAGCTGTATTCATTCTACCTATCTGCCCAGTGAAGCCAGGAGTGGCATGCTGCAGAGGATTGTATCCACTTCCTTGATCTCTACAAGCTCAAAGGGATCCGAGATAATCCTGTTGGACATTACCCTAGTCACTTCATAAGACTTTGTCCAATTGGTGTCTAACGTCAAATGAATGTGAGTCATTTTATCTCGAAGAATCCCATAAAAATATTGTGGTGATCAGCAGGGAGATCGACTACTTTACTTAAGGCTCCTGGATGCGAGTTTGCAGACACAGGAAAAGCTGTGAAGAAAACACATTCCACTCCTTCGACACCACTAAATACTCTGAGAACTTGGGTACTCACTCATTGTTTCTACCAGCATTGATATCGATCGATCGATCGATCGCTGCTTCATTTCTTGAAGCTTCACAGAAAATCAGGGAGGCCCTGAGATCTGCAACTTGGGAAACCCTGCTCGTATGCAATCTTGTTTGATGACTTGTTGAATTCCAGAAAACAGCTACCTGAATGCTGGAAAAATCCCCAAGTGCCCTCAGGAAATCTCTTGGGTTTATTAGCTGCCTGGGGCATGCCATTTTAACCATCCCATCACCCCCACAGAGGTGAAGCAAGGTGACAATGTGCATGAAGATCAATGCCCTCTACCTTCAGATCCCATTACCACATTGCTCCAAGGTAAACACCTAGTTTTTCATACGACTGCTTGTACACATTAGGCCAGAGGTGACCTGGAACAAGTCCATGGTTGCCACACCCTTGCAGAATATACATCACTTCCAAGCTGTATCTGTTTCAGGCATTTCGATCTGAAGAGGAAGAATACTTAGACTGAAAAGAGCAATGTTTATGATATGGGGGGAGTTAGGAGTCTGAGCCATGAGGGGAGGGTAAAACAATGAGCTGTGTAGGGCTCTGGAGCCTCACTATTGATGACTCTGACAGGACTGCTGAGACAAACCATAGCTCAATTATAAATATTTGCTTAACATATAGGGGGGCTCAGCTATAATTCTTAGGATCGGCAGTTAAAAGGGTCAGATAACAGGTGTTGAGAATGATTTCTTTATGTTTGGGCCCCCAAAAGAGTAGACATTACTGGGCTAAATAGACAGATAGAACAACCTGATACAAGATATTTTCTTATGTTTGTTTTCTGCCTTTCTGGAAATATATTTTGGCCAAAAAAAAAAATCAAAATTTATTTCGAAGAATAAAGAAAAGAACTCTTACCTAAAGAGAAAAACACAAGTATATAATATCTGACTGTTCAACAATATTAAGATGATATGGGTTTGTGTGTTTTTTTTTCCTGCAGTAGCTGCTAATTCATTATTATTTTAGTAGGTTGCTGTACTGTCTTTTAGGGTATTTTCGCTTCTGATGCAGCTACCTTTAACCCATTCATAAAACAATATGATAAAATTACACACTATTATAGTAGTAAAAACAAAACAACAGCGTCACAATAATGGCAGCAGATTAAAGCACAGTGTATATACTTTTCCTTAGTGACTGCTCATCTCTCCTGTTTCAATTTCAGGTAGTGATTAATTATTCAATTGTGAAAGGACTGAAGTACAATCAGGCAACGCCTACATTCCATCAGTGGCGTGACGCACGGCAGGTTTACGGACTGAACTTCGCTAGTAAAGAAGAGGCAACCACATTTTCAAATGCAATGCTATTTGCCCTAAATATCATGAACTCACAGCAAGATGGAGGTAAGACAAATAATTACGTTTGTCAGCCCCCCCCAACCATCACCACTACCTTCTTTCTTAGCAGATTAGGTACAGTCTGTTATAGTACAAATATTAGTGTCAGGATTTACATGTCTCATTCAGAATACAGTATCTACCCTTTTTTTGAAAGCAAATAAAGGCAAAACCTAGGTATCCTTAAAACATACATTTTTCTGTTCTGAGATTAGGTTTATGTTAAATTGTATGAGAACAGTACTGCTGGCAATAGCACATGCTTATTAGCTATCCTCTGCCCATGGGGGAAAATATGGATACCCGTTTTCTCCCCACTTCATAAAACGAATAATCTGGATAGGCAGTTTTCATAGCCAAAATTGTACTTTTTCCATTATCATAAGAAATGTGATACCTTTCATTTTATATCCACCTGTGTGAGATGAATAATAATAATGAATGAATAAAGAATGAATGAATAATAATGAATGAATGAATAATGAATAAGAATTTGCCATGTGATGTTTAGGTTTGTCCTGTCAGCCCCATTAGGTAGACCAGACCATGAAATGGTCCACAGGTTGTCTACAACTACTCCACAGGTTGCCTACAACTATGTTTATTGAGATTGGCTATAACAATAGAATCTTGTGCTGTCAACTGTGCTGTAGCTCCTCCCCCCCCCCCCCCCTTATAGTTCAATGAATTAGGGAAGTATCTGTCTGAGTTGCTTCTGAAAGTTATCTAGCCATTCTGGACTTAAAAAAAATGTTTTGGCCCCTTTTACCTAGGCTCCAGCTTCTGCATATCTCCAACAAGGTCATCTTCCTCACTCTCTACAGATCCTTATTCCTAAAAAAAAAAGTGAACATAAGATTTGGATGACTGAGATGCTTACTTGCTGCACCAAGATCCTAGGTAGTCTTATGAAAGAGCAGTGAGACTTTAATAGCTTGATCAATTTATCTTGCATTATTTCCCAAGATGCCTTGCTTATTTTTCTTCTGTACATTCAGTAGTTGATTCTGATGACTTAGTTTAAGATTATGCAATTGTTAGTATTTTCTCTTTGTAATCCCTATCTGACATTTCGCAGCATTAACCATGCACAGTTAACATTGATATTTAGACATTGTTTTTAAGCAAGCTCATTTGGAAGTAATTTTTCTACTAAATCAGTGGATCCCAGATTAAAGTAAACATGTTTTGGTCTGCAGTCTTAGGAACCTTATGAAAATCTATATAAATTACAGCCAAGATCTTTTTATTCTTAGAAGCAAACACAAACCTAGTTTTCTTCCATGAAAAGGAGAGCATGCTATCAGTATGTGGCTTCTAGATCCAGTAAGACCATTGATTACATATGTAGGATATCCTTTTAAATAGTCTACTGACCACCATAATATAGAGTTATATCATAGTCAAGATTTCTTTACGAATTTGTGATGGTGAGGGCTGTTGTTCCAGAGACATATGTAAAGAAGACCAACTGCTAATATCAGCAGATTAACTCAGGCAATTATGATATGTTCCCATCTCTCTTCTTGTGCCATTTCTCCTAGCCTATTACAGCATAGACTAGCATAATGCGAAGTTTCCTTGCAGGAATTTTTTGTTGGATTTATTTATCATAACTCTTAGGAACCCTTACACTGTTTTCAGTTTGATGTCTAGTGGATCAAAAACTGTGGCTGGGTTCCTCATTTTGTGAAAAATCCTCTTCATCATAAACACTGAGATTTCTGAGTTTTTTATGAGGAAATATAGAAAGAAATAGGTATGAGAAAATATGACTAAAAACATAATGGAAGCTTTTCAAATACCTGATAGGGTGCCACACAGAAAAAGCATCTTTATAACCCAGAGTGTAGCAAGTAGAATAGTATTAAGTTACAAGAAACAGATTCCATGTTAATGTTAAGAAACACTTAATAGTAATAATGGTTTTTAACAGTGGAACCAATGACCCAGAGGGGTAGTGGGCTCCTGTTCATGGATGGGTTCTGGCAGAGACTAGACAACCATCTTTTTGGAAAGCTTTGAATTAGATCTTAGCACTGAGCTAGACTTGACGTCTTAACTGGTGCTTTTCAGTATTATGATGATGCTAAACTACATCACATTTCTAACAAACCATAGCAATCTGGTTCACACATTATGCTAAATCAGAATCAAAGGAACCACGTTCAGTGCAATGTTTTAATGAAGTTTGTAACATGCTAGATTGAGAAGAAACAACTGATCCTAAGCCATGTACACCAGCTTGCCAGTATAGGTATGGAGGGGTGATTATCCATCAGATATGGGATAAAAACTCCAAAAGTCTTTGCAAATAATACTTTTTAAATGCTGGGTTATAGTCTTTAACCATCTGTGTGTATACTAATTGATGTCTTAAGATATATAAACTAGCCCACCAAAGGAAAGGATATGGATTCAGTACGTCACAGTTCAGAAATACCATTCCAAATCTCTGAAGAGTTGGTTCAAAGGATCACCCTAGCCCTAACAGTTTTCACATGCATGCAGGAATCCTCTTCCCATGGTATGTAGAATAACAGTAAGTTAGAATAATGCTTAGCAGTTTTTTTTTTCTAAATAGTGTTTTTTTTTTCAAAGTCTAGATGCAGTGCATACCCTTGCTAATGCATAGAGCTTTCCCAATTCATTATTTTTATCACTAAATCAACATGATTGAGTCTGTTGAAAAATGAAGAAAAGTCCATTTGTATTCCCTAAACTCAGATTATTATTTAACAGGTCAGTGCTTGAGAGCAGGAATTTTATCGTACATCATTATGATCTTTTTTTAAAAAAAAAAATTCTTTGTTAAAAAAAACCCTTTACAAATAAAATTAACATATGTTCTTATTTTCCTAGCAAAGGAGGGTTTTTCTAGAATCTATATATCGCACTTACTGAAAAACATGAAAGGCTAGTTATAAAATGCTCATAATATGAAAAGTGAAATTCAGGCATAATACTTAAGAAAGAAGTAAGCACATCAAATTGATGGTATTAGTTGCTTAGACTATTTCTGGATGTCCTATTTTTAACATTTGCTTTCTTCATAAACCAGACACTCAGTACATTATGTTGAGGTGTTTGTTAAGCTTAGATACTATATATCAGTTCAAGTGTTTGGCAGTAAGCTGCTTATTTCACTCAGACACCCACTTGTGTGACCACCATGATACTAAATTGATTTAGCAGCATACACATTTAATTGATTGATTAATTGATCTGCTCAGTGGTGTAGGATAAAAAGGAGAAATTAGCACTATCTGCTCTCACTAGGTCCCAATTGTTTTAGCTGCAGCAAAACATTTTTGAAACAGCATATTCTTGGGAGGTTATTTAGAACCTGGGGATAGTGCTGTCCATTTTTTCAGCAATTAGAAATAACTTCATCAGTTTTTGGTTTTTGTTTACAGAATCCCTAAGAAAATACCCTCAGTCTTTAATAAATAGAGTGCAAGCATTAAATCAATTTGTTATGCTAATTTAATCAATCCATCCCATCATTTCTCTGCTGGACAATTTTACTGGATTTTCTTATTAGTCTACACTAGAAGAAACACAGGGTTCATAGTAAAGCCTTTGGCAAAGTCCTTTTTAAAAACAAAAAAATCATTTGGAGGGCATGAAAATCCTGAGGGTTACTCTTGTTTTTTTCTTGCTCTTCAGTTCTATCATATGACAGCAGGCTTGCTACAATAAATGCTTACATTCTGCTAAGCACAAGCTTTGTGACTTCAAATGCCTCATCAGAAAATATAAGAGTCCTCTTTATGCAAATATGGCATTGGCTAAGCCCTAGGTAGTATTGGAGTTTTAACTTAAACTAAGCTTTTTCCTACTGCCCTGACATACTTTCTGAGACTGTAAATATAGATCCTCTATAGTTGGCTTTAGATTACTTTTCCCTGTTGCATCATGATTTTTATATAATTATGAGGTACTGGGAGGCATATTAAAGTGTATCAGATGAAGAGTTGCAATGTAGTATAATCCAGAGCCTCTGGTTGTAAGCAGGCTTCAAAAGTTAATATAGTGGTACCTGAAAAATAGAATACATAATTGCTGCACCAAGGGATGTTTTACTTGGGGACAGCCCATGGGAAATGGGTGCCTTTCATGAAGAAATCAAAGAGCCAGGATCAGTTAGGTAATTTCTTTTAATATGAACACCACTGTTTTTTTTGAACAAGCTGTAGGGAAGAGGTTTCCATGCCCTCTGTTTGGGATGTATGAATTAGCTAATCGTTTCAAATTGATCCTACCATACACCAATTGCAAGGCATTTTGTTTTATTTAGAAAACATATGACTGATACCTGTAATGTCCACAGGAAGGTGACAAAATTTGGGACACCAACTCCTGCTAGGAAAGTTTCAAGGAATTTGTCTGACACGGAGGAACAAATTGCAAGCAGGATAAAGAGGAAGTGAAAAATAGGGACTGGGAGAAGAAAATAGGCAGAGAGTAAAACATTAGGACAGAAAAGAGAAACACAAGCAACAAGAGGAAAAAGAAATAAGAAAATTAAAATGGACAGCAGAAAGGAGTGACAGAAAGCATTTTTAATTTTTTTTAAAAAACCTTCTCTCCCATCATTTAAAGAGGGAATCTTGTTTGATCTCAGGATTCAAAACAGAATTTGTACCTTAGCATTCTGCTCTAACTCTGACATTGGCAGATTTTGGCCAGCAATCTTCCTTTTCATATGCAGAGTCAAGCTACATTTTAAACAATTGTATTCCCCCCTAGGCTAAAGTACTGTAAATGCAGAGACTTCAACTCGGATTGGAATGCTGGCATAAAATGTCAGGGGATTGAACTTTTGTCCCTCTGTAGCCCAAAACTGGCTCATCCCCCTTTTATATTTCTAATTTATATTACCAAATAACAACATTTAAAAGCAAGTTGATAACCGTATTTATGTTAAAGAAACACAGTGCTCATGCTGATATATTTACACTTCTGAAAATGAAAACTTATACTGTAGCATGTTTTCAAAATGTAGCAAGTTCTTGTGAAGCAAATAACATAAATGGAAAATACATTACGTATTTTAATTCATATTGCCCAAAGAACAAAATACAGTATAAACCGTCTGACTCTTTTTTCTAACTATATTTTGTTTGTTCATGATGCTTCAACTCATAACATAGAATTAAATGAGCTTCATAATTTCTTAAAAATTTCAGATCACCATAACTGGTTAAATCTTTTCTTTTGAAGGAAACCCCCCCCCCCCCCAAACTTTAGTAAACATTAGTTCTTTTTGGCCAGTTGTATGTGATTATTTTCTTTCAATGTCTCTTTCCAAGGTTAGTTTTAGAGAAAGTAAACAATTGTCAACTTAGCAAAATAATAAATATGATAATAGTCTATTTATTATAACCAAGACTAATAATCTGAGCGTGTTTCGTAGCAGCAAAAGCATTAAGAAATCTTTCAGGAAAAAAAAGAAGGCAACATTGAAAACATTGGTTTTTGGTTTTGAAAACCATGAGAGTTACAGCACTGAAGCAAAGCCTGAGACTTTTCATTCTCATACAGCCTGTAGTGACCTTTTACATGCACTTAAAAAGTATGAAAGAATTTTTGTAAAACAGTGAAAACCCTTATTAACAAATATCATAAACTGAATGTTCAGAATATTTTTGATGCATTTTATTTTATCTCATTTCATTTCGTTTTGTCTTTATCTGTTTCCTTCCCTCATTTTGGACAGTGTTTAACTAGGTAACATAAGAAATTGCATTGGAATAGAATGAAAAAAAAGTTTTAATAGATTATCTTCTTAAACAATACAGACTTCAAAGACTCTGGGCATGAAGTGCTAAAAAGTGCATGAATGAGTTCAACATTAAGGAAACAATAATTAATGTTCCTTTTTAAGGTTCCAGCCAGTAGCTTAGTGTATTATATCAAGCAACAATTGTGGCTTGTAAAGCTTTGTTCATGGTTTAGTCTATGGTGTGACTTCATTCGTTTATTTAATAAGTCATGGTTAAGTAAACAATGATTTAGTGCAATATATGAATACAGCCTAGACTGCAACTAACTTGAGTGGTGTTAAGAAATCCATCTTGTTTGACTACAAAAGGAAGACTAAAGCTATACCCTAAACACACATACATAAACATAAGCCCAATGAATCCAGTGACTTATTTCTAAGTAGACGTGTAAGATTGAAATGTAAAAGCCTTTATGAAGTGAGTAATTCATATGAAAAGTGTAGCCCTCTATACATCTATACATAAGCATGTCTTACTGAGTTCCGTAGGGCTTATTCCCAGCTGTGTGTACATAGAATTGCAGTTTAAATGATCCTGACCATACTTACAAAGATTTTTAGACTAAATGGTAGCTCTTAATTTACAATACAGTATTTTGAAGAAAGTTATAAAAAGATCTCAGATAACATGGGATGTTTAACATACAGCTGAATATTGTTTTTATGAGTTCTTACTGAACTAAAAAAGAATTGCAAATGGTAATCTAATGACAATATTTTTAGTTTTAACTTTTAAAACTCAATCCTTTTAGGATGGTTAATATATTCTTTGAAAATCATTGAAGTATTAATATTTTTACACTAGTTTGCTGCTCCTTAACACTTTTAAAAAGGCGTTTAAAAAAAGGCATTTTCTTCTTAGAAAGTGAACCCAATCAACCAGTAAAATTTAGGGTTCACAATATTGTAAAATTAATATATAGCCGTTATTATTATTATTATTATTATTATTATTATTATATGCAGTCTTCCCTAAACAGAAGTCAAGAAGATAGTTAACTTCCATAATTTGCATTTAGCATGTCCCATAAAGTCCAGCAAATTGGTGGGTTAGAAAAGTCTATATTGATGCAAACTCAGACTGAGAGCAAGGGGGAAGAATATGGCCCTCTTGTTAGGCAGTCAAATGCCCCCAGTATAAACAGCCTGCAGTGGCTCAACATTATCCAGAGTTGTTCCTTCAGCCTCCTTGCTTTGATTTGCTCTGTAGTCAGAGCAACAACACTTTCATTTCTCCACCTGCTGTGCTACAATGTCTCAACAACTGGTACTCTTGCTTCTGCTTCAGGCAGAATGATTCCTATGCCTCTACACAGGCATACAGTACTATTTATAGTTAGGACTATGAGATCAGGGCTGCAGAAATGTGGATGACCACTAGGAGATCACCATGCTGATGATACCCAGTTTGGTTCTGCACCAAACAAGCAGTGGTAGAAGTGCTAGAGGCTGTCAGGTTCTGGATTGGGAGACTGAATTCCTCCAAGACAGAATGACTTTGGGTCTATGGGCCAAACAATTTCGAGGTGGCACGATCTTTAGCTCTGAACAAATTGAATTCCGCTGCTTAGAGGTGGTTTGTAACTTGGAGATCCTCCTGGACTCACAGCTCCTGTTCAAGAAGCAGTTGTCAGGTATGACCAAGAGGGCTTTTACACAGTTTCATCTAGTTTAATATTAATTTAATGTATTTGATTTAGGTGCTGCCCAACTCCAGAATGACTCTGAATGGCTTGACAATCTTGTGCGTCGTTCCTGGATCAGTGAGCCCTGCTTACAGTCACTCGTGTACAAAATACAGCAGCCCAGGTGGTGACATGTGTTTCCAGTTATACTTGGGTGACCCCACTGCTTTTGGAGGGCACTAGAATGCCAAATGGCTTCTGGGTGTAATTCAAGGCGCTGGTTGTCATCTTTAAGGCCTTACATTGCTCCAGATCTAGCTATCTACAGGACTGCCTTCTCCAATATTCATCTGCCCATCCAATCTGATCAAACAGCTCCCTCCTGGTCCCATCTGTTTGAGAATTTATCTGGCAGGACCAAGAAGCTAGTGTTTGGAACCCCCTCCCTACTGAGATCAAATCTTTCTGTTCCCTCCTGGGTTTCAGGAAAACAGTTAAGCCCCAAAGCCAAAAAGCTAAAGTCAAAAGGCAGTTGGCTTTTCCATCTAGGCCAAGCAGAAGACATATTAGGAATCTTGAGGTGGATTGGTGGACACTGGGCTTTGCATGTTTTCCTTTGTCCCTTGTGAACCTGTTGGGATTTTTTATTATTTGGGGGGTGGGGGGATTAATTTTTTTATTTTGGTGGAGTTCTTTTTATGATGTTTTTGACTGTTAGCCACTCAGAGCCCTCAGGAATGGCAGCATACAAATAAAAATAAATAAAAGTAAATAAACTGAATAAACACATGGCAGCAAAGAAATACATATATCTTTAACTCTATACTGCCATCTTGTGATTGCCTGGAATTTTGCTGCCTACATCTGATAGCCCTCTTTATAGTGGCTTCTGGGGGATTTTTTTTTTTTTTTTTTTTGCAGCTTTGAGTGTTTTTGTGAAAATGCTCCCACTATTTCTTCCTGTCATCATAAATCCATGTAAGACACTTAATCCAGACCTGTAAGCCATTTTAGTTTTGTTAGCATTTCTGATGAAATCAACTGGGGTTCATGTAACCTGTGCCTGAATTAGTCTGTTGCCACAAAACTCAGATGTTATTTAAGCTAAATATATAATTAAATTACTTAGTGGTTGTTTCTGATTGAACATTAAAATATGCTTATAACATTGACTTAGGTAAAGAAATAAAATATTTTCTTTCGTCTTATACTATTGACCTTGTATGGATAACAACATTGTCTTCCAATTATCTTGTGGTGTGGGCCAGAGCCCTAGTATCTCTGTTTAGAAATGTAGCAGGAAAAGAATTGCTGTTGTTTATGTACATAAGGATTTACTAGCAGTCATCCTGAAGCACATTTTAAAACACATAACAGCTCTTGGGAAAGTTCCTTGATGTTTTGCTACTTTCACAGAAATCAACATCGGCCAGAGAGGGGAGAGGGGGAGCAAAGGTACAAGTAGAAAATAGATGCTGAATCAGAACAGTAGAGAAAATCAATATTTCTCCATTCTTTCTTCACTTTAGATTTTAATTAAATAAGCTTTTTAATTCTCCTACAAGAATGTGTTAATTTGAACAGTTGTGTTCTCATTAAAACCCCATATATTCTCCCTCCTTGTCTGCTGCACTTGGAACTCCTTTGCAGGGCTTCTTTCTGATGCCTCTCCTCATCTGGCTATGCCCTCCTGAATGGAGGGCTCCCATGCTCAGAACTTATGTTGGGACCTGCTCCTTACTCTTGATCCCTGACATTGTGAGGACAATATAGGGCTGCTGATATTAAATGTTTCTTTCTTCCCAAACATCCATTCTCAGCTCATAGATTTTAGAGTAAGTGTGTTAACTTTGCCCTGTAATATCATGGATGGCCAGTTACAGCTATGTATCTAGGTAATTTGCAAAGAGGGGTCCCTTCAAATCCAGTCTCAAAGAAGCCCTTGATGTATCTATTGATCCTAATTCCTTATCCTCTCCCATTTATACATTCTCTTTCTCCTCATGTTTTCCTTAATCTACTCCACTCTTAGAATGTAATTTCTGATTCCTAGTGGGGACTTCCCAGGGATCCAGCATGAGTGGAGGCAGCTGTGCCGGCCGGCCTGCCTGCCCTGGAGCAGAAGCCTCAGCGAATGGCTTGGTAGGAGAGGCGGAGGGACCTCCGCTTCCACTCCTGTGCCCCTCTGGCTGCTTGCCTTCCCCTTCCAATGGCCCTCACCGGTGCAGCATCCCCATGCCTGGGCGCTTGACCCAGCCCAGAGGAGGGCGTGTGGCTGTGAGAAGCTGCCTGGGCGCAGAAGCTGAGCTTGGCCTGAGTTGGTGCTGCTAGAAATGAGAGGATGCGAAACGCCAAGCTCCACCCATCCTCTGTGGGCGAGCTACCTTAGCAGGAAAGGATGGGATCCTTCCAAAACTGGCTTGAGCCTGGAGGAATTAAGGAGGGTGATTTGGAGAAGAGTTGGGGCTTTGGTCTTGGTTCAGTTTCTTTGGCCACCCAACTTACAGATGGAAGAGTTCAATTATATTCAAAATAGTTATCATTGGAAATTCATTCCTCAATAGTTCCAACAGCAGACCATCTTCTGGAAAGCACGATGAGTGTCAAAGCCTTCAACCTTGTCCCTGCAGTTAAGTGGGAGATGCTGATGGGTGACAGACCTTGAATCAATATTGAATGTGTTGAGTTCTGTGGAAGGAATCTCTTCATTGGAACCAATGACGGTTCTATCTGCCACTTTCCCTTGGAAGAGGAGAATTCACCTTCTGAAAAAACACCTTTTTCTTTGTCCAAGCAGCTGCATAAGTACTTCAGTGTCTGGAAGGCTGTGGGAGAGTTGAAAGCAGCTTCTGCACTTAATAGACTTTTGATGCTCTGTGACAATACCATCACTTGAAGATGATTCCTAGTGATACAGAAGCTGATAGGAACTACCTTCCCCCAAATTAAGAATAGTGTGGCATTCATACTTTGCATACAGAAAGTCACGTTCAATTCCCAGTATCTTCAGTTAAAAAAGGATCAGGTAGTATATAAAATGAATTTAATATAGTCTTGGTTTATAATTACATATTTCAAAAAGAAAGTGGATTTTGGTACAGATATAGGTAGCCCCTGGGTTAAGAACACCCAGTTTAAGGACAACCCATAGTTAAGAACACTATTGTAGCAAAATTTGATTTAAATACACAATGATTTGAGTTAAATACACAATGATTCAAGTTAATTGCACAATACTACTTATACAGTATTATTCAATAATACTGTTCCGGCTTACATACAAATTTGATTTAAGGACAGACCTTGGGAATGGTACTTGTTCTTAAACTTGGAACTACCTGCACTAGAAATATCCTAGAATTAGAAGCAACAGTCAAAATATTCATATTCAATTCCAGTTTTGTTTTCTCTCCTCACTGAATTCATACACATGCTCACACATACAAACCAAAACCCTCTAATATTCTAAAAATTAGAACACTTTATCCCAGTAGCTCAAGTAGAGCACATAGTTTGCATGCAGGGAATTCAGATTTCAGAGCTGCCACCCTATTTTTATTCCTATAATTTAAAACTCCCAAGTTATTTTTGCTGTGTTAAGTTCAGTCTCCAATTAAAAGAGCAAAATAAGGAAAGACTTCTGCCTTGGGGAATGATGTCAATCAGAACACACTATATGAAGCAGTGATACAAGTGGAGTTCATATTTTCATATAATAACCAATCTTCCTTTGCCTCTTAGTTTCTAAATGGTATTTGAAATAGTGTGAGCTTTATTCATAACATGAAATCATTGAGCAATGAATTAATAGCAGACAACTGTCTTTTATTTACAGTTTAACTGATGTGTTGACTTTCTGAGTTATATCTTTGGCTTAGCCTGTGGGAAGTTCTTTTGTGGGAACTTCTTAATGAGGAATTTAATTTCCTTTAGCAGAATAGAGATTATTCTCAATAGTGGTCTAGATTTTAAAATTCTACATCAGCTTCTTCTTAACTGTCAATTGGCCTGGTTTCAACAGCAGTATTTTGATGATCAGTATCCTATATTGCTGCCTAAGAAGAAATAACTGAGATACCTAGAACAATGATATTTTGTTTCCCCTCCCAGTTTCTCATTGTTTAAAAATTGCAGGCTGTACATGTGTCCAATATTAAATTACTCAACTGCTATTTTTTAAATTATAGTTAATTAAAATTTCCAGGTTATGCTGAATGCTTTGTGTTAATTTTCAGTTTCATAGGGTTAGCATGATGTGATGGTATTCTACTATCCCACTTAGTTTTCCCAGTTTGGTGAGGGAGGACTTAAGCACACGCACACTGCAGCAATGAGAACAGGCAACTCAGGTTCCCAAAATACATGAAAGGCAAGATTTGATGCATTATTCAACCACTAATGCCTTGATCTAACAATTCATAATAATTTCTAACTCCGGCTCCTCAACTGACTAGAGGTCAAGAAATCACAGGTTTTATGCTGTTTTTGTTAAATGCCAGGTCAGTCTTCAATTAAAAAATGATAATATCTATGATAGAAAAATAGATTAAGAAGACAACATGATGTGTATCATGGAAACTGGCAGAATGAGTTCAGTCATATGGGCTGGTTTGATGGAAGCTGGATACTATGTACAAGAATAATCAGGGACAGGATGTTGCTTTGGTCCATAAACACTTCATCTCCCTTTTCTGTTGCTGCTTTTGAGGGTATACATCTTGTTCTAAATTGTTTGGAGATACTGTTGGTATATTGAAGCCCTGCTGCCTAGTGAAATTCATGGCTGAGCTGATTTAGTCTCAGAGATGATGCTAGAAATTCCAAGAGTTTTGATTTGGGGGGACTTCCACATATTCATACTCAAGCTGCCTGTTAGGTTTGGGTCAGGATTTCATGCACCCCATGGGTTTCACCCAGATACTTTCTGTACCTATTCATGGGGCAAGTCATACCCTGAGTCTGTTTTTGTCTTGGGAGGAAGTGAACCTTAAATGGGGATTATAGAAATGTCCTTGCCACAGTTAAATTTGAGCTATTTTGACTAAGGCTGGGATCAAATGTGTATCATTTGCCCTGTGGAAGCCAATGGATCCAGGTGGATTCCAGAGTGTTCTATGGAATGTTCTTCAGACTTGGCCATCTACCATATTAACTGTCTGGGAGAGACCTGGAATAACAAAGTATCTTGGTTGTTTGATAAGCTGACTCCCAAGTGATCTCTATCCTGTGTCAGACCCTCTTTGTCTCTTGAGGAAATGGATAAGGTTCTTGTATCTGTTTACTCCATTAATTGTCTCCCTCCACATCCTGGCTTATTAGGATCCTCAAAGACAGTTTCCTACTAAATGATTTTTGAGTTTATTAACTTTTTTCCAACAAAGAGAGTTCTCACACTTTGAAAGGAGACAGTGATGAGATCCTTGTTATGCATAAACTCTACTGTGAAAAAAATGACAAACTGTGGTAGTGTAAAATTCCTTGATCTCTCAAGGGCATTTGACACAATTAATTACAGTATTTTCTTGAAGCATTTGGGGTTTAAGGCAGCACCTGGCAGTGATTTCAGCTTTTTTTCTCTAAGCGCTATCAGAAAATGTTATTAGGAGAATTCTGCTCAACCCCTTGATAATTGTCTTACAGTAGGTTCCATCTTATTACCTAAATTAATAGCACCTACCCAGCCTTGGCTGATTTCAAGGGGGTAGAAAAGCTAGGCAGGTTCATACCTGAATGAGAGACTACTAAGAAATTTTGGGGCTGTAGGGCAGGCTGTGAAGTAAAATTTAAAAAAAAATACTCGAAGGAATGTAATAGTGAATAATTCCATTTTATTGCCAAGAAAATATGGCCATGATTGTGTAGTTACCAGCAGTCAAACTTGGCTCAGGGAGATGCTATTTAGGCTGTTGCTATGAATGACCATGCATGAGTTTGGAGTTAATTGCCACCAGTGCACTAATGATACTCAGTTATACTTCTCCCTTCCATGGATGTCTCAAAATCCTTTGCATGTCTCCTGGTTGTAAAGAACTGAATGTAGGAGAACAAACTGAAGCTAAGTCTGGATAAGACAGAGTTGTTGCTGATCTGAGAGACTGACTTTAGATTTTGAAAGATATGCCTACACTGAATGAGGTTGCATTTCCTCTTCACATCTTGGGATCTGTCTTTAATGCTGAATAGACAAATTACATCAGCGGAAGGAAGCCTTTTCAGCATTGGATGATTAAACAATTGTATTCTTTCCTGGAGGTAGGAAACCTGGCATTGATTAGGCATATTCAGGTAATTTCCAGGATGGATTATTGCAGTACACTGTTCATGAAACAAAACTTTTATGTGGCTTAGAATGGAGCACAGGAGTAGTGGTGGTGATGGTGCTTCCAGGAAATGCCATATCACAACTGTGTTGAAATTGCTACACTGGTTACCAGTTGCTTTCTGGGCTCAATTCAAGGTGCTCATTGGGCTGTATAACACCTTGCATGGTTTGGGCCCAGATTAAATGCAGGACCACCTACATCCATTCAGTGGAGCAGATCCCACTTAATATCAGCAGCTAATTCTGAAGTTGAACCCAGATTATGGAACAATTTATCACTGGAGCTGAAGCTTTCCCCCTTTGTATTACAGTTTAGAAGGGGGCTTTATTATTTTAATACAGGCCTTTCACAATTTGTTTAGAGTTTTTAACTGGGATTTAATAATTTTATTTGTTGTGAATTTTGGAATTTTATTTGTGGGCTTAGCCATTATTTGGACTCGGTAACATATACAAGTTTAAAATAAAGAAAAAATGAGACAACCTTAACCATTGTAGTAATAATTGTTGTTTAACTCAATATCAAAGTACACAGTAGCAAATAATGATACTAAAATAAGATCCTGGTAGGTTAGGTGATTAAGAATGTTTTTCAGTATTCTGTTGATGAAAGTTGTCTATTTTAAAATCCTAGGTGTCAGTAAGACAAACTGATCCGTCATGAGTACATTTTTGGCTATCATTTGATAATCATGTTACTTAGTTCAGACAGACTGGAACTTGTGACTTAGTAGTGAAAAGCTTCCTATCCCATTGCTCATAGGTACAGATTTGTTTAGTCTTCTTATTTTTGACTTGGGTTTAGTACGATGTGCTTATTTATGGAAAGAGTCCACATATTATATTAGAGTGAAATCATTTTTTTTTTTTTAAATCCCCCATACTGGATCCATTCGAGCTGTGTTTAAAAATATATAAGTCCTGCTCGTTCCTTTGGAAAGAATTAAGCAAAGACACTTAACTCTTAGCATTTATATCAATGAGAAGGCTGAATCAGACCTACTGTGACTGGATAATTGGTTTAGCCGATGCATCAACTGGGGACAGTTGAGCTATACTTAATCATTTATATTAATGTTGCTCCCTACAGCTTAGTAGGAATGTGGTAGAGGAATGTCTTAGTGAGATTAGCCTTTGGAATGTAACACCAAATGAATGAAGCTGTTTTTTAAGGATAAATGTTGGGCCAAATAATCATATTACTAAGTGTGTGTTTGTGTATGTGTCAGGAATAGGGATCTCGAAGCAAAGGAATCTCCTTATCCAATGCTCAGTCAAGCCTCCACTAATAAGGCAGAAATGAAGGCTTTTTTTTTTAATGTCCTCAACACTTAAAAAAAAAAAATCCTTAAGATTACCATTGTAGTGGGTGCTGCTTTTCAGGTTGTGTTGAGGAAATGGGAAGGTTATCAAAATTAGGGACCAAGCTTCTACCCTGATACCCCCATGGAATGTCTCTTTCCACAGGAGCTGGAATGGATTGTCAAAATCTGAGTTCCCTGCCCTGTATGTCAGGATTATGGGACATATTCTCAGGGATCATAGGGATTGCAGCCAATGTAAAAAAAAAAAAAAACTAAATTGCAAACAGGCAGAACAAGCAACACTGTCGAAGTATTCCAGGTGAAGAATACTGGAAGTAGAATGAAATGGAGTGCTCTGGCCATGGAGCATTCTATGCCGCTACGTACTTACGTACTTTATTTATTTATTTATTTGTTTGTTTGTTTATTTATTTATTTATTTATTTATTTTTGCTGATCTTGCTTATCGAAAGTAAGAGAGCCAGTTATTGAAAGTATAGAGAACCAGTTTGGGGTGTAATGGTTAAAGCGTTAGGCTAGAAACCAGACGGCCATGAGTTCTAGTCCCGCCTTAGGCATGAAGCCAACTGGGTAACCTTAGGCCAATCACTCTCAATCCTAGGAAGGAGGCAATGGAAAACCACTTCTGAAAAACCTTGCCAAGAAAACTGCAGGGATTTGTCCAGGCAATCACCAAGAGCCAACACTGACTGGAAGGCACTCCCCCTCGTCAAAAAAACACCTTATTGAAAGTACATCTTGACAAAATGATTATAATGATTCATTAAAATAGCATAGACTTACTGGTGCAAAAGAGCTGCAGTGGACTAAAGTACTTAAAATAGGCAGCTAAGAATAGCTTTTCTATAAGATAATATTGATATCATTTTGATCATATCTATTCTCCTGTATGAATAATATCATTAGAACTGCTTTTTTTCCTACCTAAATACAGACAGAAGACATTCATATACGCAGAAAAAAATTGATGAAAGAAAATTAAGGAAAAATACAATCTTTGGATACCTTATCTCCACAAAGAATAATTGGAATCAAAGTATTGCATAAGTTGTCAATAAAAAGTAAAATAAAATAAAGTCATCTTTTGATTTGAACTTGAACTTGACTTCTGCTGCCTTACATGAATGTATCCATTAAGTTTTCTTGGCATGTTGTGGGAAGCGCTTGGAATTGCCTTCCTCCAGGAAGTCTTTCTGATTTCCTAGTTTTGCCTGGAGGCAGTGAAAATATTGAAGTGGTGGATAGCTTCTGCCTTTTAGGATCAACCATCAGTACTAAAGGAACAAGCAGTCAAGAAATATGCTTCAGACTAGCACTTGGTAGAGCAACCATGAAGGCCTTGGAAGAAATATTCAAATGCCATGATGTGTCTATACCTACAAAGATCAGAACCATGCAAGTCATGGTTTTCCCTGTGACACTCTATGGAAGCAAAAGTTGGACTTTGAAGAAGCAGGAAAGGAAGAATATTAACACTTTTGAACTTTAGTGTTGGAGAAGACTCCTGAGAATACCATGGATAGCCAAGAAAACAAACTGATGGATCATCGAACAAATCAACTGAGAGTTCTCACTTAAGGCACAAATAACCAGGCTCAAATTATCCTACTTCAGACACATTATGTGAAGACCCAGCTCTCTGGAAAAGGCTCTAATTCTGGGAAAGGTGGAAGGAAGGAGAAGAAGAGGACAACCAGCAGCGAGGTGATGGACTCAGTTACAGTGGCGATGAGTACACCGTTGGGAGAATTGAAAGAAGAGGTTAGGGATAGATCATCATGGAGAAGATCTATCTGTGTGGTCACTACACATCAAAAACAACTTGATGATACATAATCAGTCTTGCCTATAGCCCAGGAATTTTCAAATAGCCCCAAGTACTGACCAGGGCTTTCTAGATCAACTAAGATTGGATAGGTGTTGCCACTTACCTTCTTTGCTAATTATAACATTGGCTGAAAAGCCAGGTAACCATATTAGAATCTCACTGAGATGAAAATTATGGTAACTAAATCAAATCCTTCTTTTCCACGCACAGAAAATTTCCCCAGTTTACAACACAGATACTTTTTTAACTATCCAACAGCATGATATTTAGGTAGAGTTGCTCTTTCCTGCACCGCTGAAGTACCACAATAAGCCCTTGATAAGATGGGAGGAGCTAATACTGTAATTTGTCCCTACATCAGTGAGACCAGTTGGCCCATGTTGAATTCCAAGACCATGTAATCAATACACTGCCAAAATGGCCACCACAGAAGGCAATTTTTTGTTGTTCAGTCGTTAAGTCGTGTCCGACTCTTCATGACCCCATGAACCATATTGCGCCAGGCCTTCCTGTCCTTCACTGCCTCCCTGAGTTTGCTCAGTTTCATGCTGATTGCTTCAGTGATGCTATCTAACCATCTCATCCTCTGCCGTCCTCTTCTCCTTTTGCCTTCAATCTTTCCCAGCATCAGGGTCTTTTCCAAAGAAGGCAATTTACCAGAAGGTAAATAGTTGAGGTTGCTCTCCAGCACACTTTCTTTCAAGCCTTCTAGAGTATTCTCTGTGACTTCAGTGCCTTTTTTCTGGATAGGTAAGCACGCTTCCAAATAAAGCACTGGGCTGCAGCCCCCTATTTTCATTTTTTAAGGAATGCCTCTGGGATTTCTAAAAATGTTTATGGAAATAAAAATCATGCTTGAGGCTTTGCCACATGTTAACTTTCCATTTTTTAAATTGAAGGAATTGATTAACTTCCAGTGGTGTATAAAATTGGGGATAACAAGAGAGGTGTCCTTAAGCATATTAGTGATTGCAGGAGCCACTTTGGGGACCCAAAGCATACATGAATGTCAACTATAAAGCAGCACTGGGATGGGAAGTACCATAGGGTCCCTCACATATAAAGGAAGTTTCTTGCATATCAAAGTAGAACAGAGTTGATCAACTCTGCAGTGGCTGCCATAGCACTTGGCCAACAAACTACTCAGGCTGTAATTTTTGAGGCTGCTTCAAATACATAGTGCAGTGTGCTAGTGCCAGCAACTGATAGATAGATAGATAGATAGATAGATAGATAGATAGATAGATAGATAGATAGATAGATCCTGGAACTTTATCATTAAAGTTCCTAAGTGGCAGAGGGTGCCTTTAAGCAATGTTAGATTGTGCCTGCATATTTTCATTTCAAATTTCTGGTGATTCCTGCTCTCATGTACTTAAGTTGATTTAGAAAAGGTGCGCTATGAATGATTCAGTGTAGATTGTACAATTTTGGACTTTGTTAGTGGATTACACGTAAAATTATGACACAGTGACAATTTAAATAGTGGAAGCTAATTGAAGATTGATAGTGATATAATTTTTTGAATTTCCATATAGCCTCCCTTTGCAAAATGCAGTTCTTAAATCATCTGTTGATTGGGGACATTTTTTTGCTGCAGATTGTTGTTAACCGTATTAAAATTCACCAAGGAAATAAGTAGCTGGGCAAAAAAGGTCTGCTGTCAGTGCCAATTTCCAAAGAGTAAGCTATAGATTCCTAATTTTTGCCACTAGATTTGTCAGCTGTTTTCAGGCAGATTAATTTTATGTTAATTCTGTTCTTTACCAGATTGTAAAAAAACCAGTATTTTTAAGCAGGGAAGAGTAACAGATTTGCAAGAAAAATGTATTTAAATCACCGCCCCCAGCAATTGAATCTGCGTGCTTGTAAGAATGCCCTATATAAATGTGTGTGTTAGTATTATTAAAAAAAAAAAAAAAAAAAGTTTTAAGCACGTGTTTTTTCTCACCCACTAATTCCACTTCTCAAAACAGGACCTCGGAACTCTGCTGTAATTCACGTTGACAAGTGACATGTGATGCTGGTTGATGGGTCTCAGACTCATCTCCTGTTTCAGCCCTTCCAAAGTCTGCCTAATCTAAGACATATATGGTCTAGAGAGACGTGTGTCTGCTTTTTCCTGTCATCGCGTCTCTGATTGGAGGATTTTTAGGTCCAAAATATCCCAAGGAGTCTTTAGGGTTATTGGCTGTGTTCCAGGTTTACTCTTTTCTCTCCCTTCCCCTCCTTTCTTTTTTCCCACTTGGAGCTTTTCTACACAAGGGATTTCTCTTGTTATGCTGAAGATTGATTCTGCGACTGCTTAGCTGCAAAGTCCTTCTTCCGGATGTGTCATTTGGATACAGTATCCTCTATGCCCAACGCAAAAATCAGTTGGAGGAGTTGTTTTGTCACTCTTTATGTTGCATCGTGGAAAGTAACTTAATGTTTTAAAAATGCCAGTCCGACGGACTTGGCACGGTCATCTGAAGGGAGTGAGTTGGGCCACTATCAGCCTGAGTGCGCACAGTAAGTATCAGTTTCCGTTCATTAAGAGCATAGCAAATCACTCAAGGCCTTGCCAATATCATCTACTGGTGCATTGAATCTGAAAAAATGCCACATTTTGCAAGCATGTATCTGTGCAGGGGTAGGGAGTGGCTTCTTTGCAAAAGGAGGGCAACTAAAAGTGGCTTGCACGTTCATCCTGGTCCTCTGCAGAATAGATTTCACATCTTTCAGTTTTTTAAGCTATCACCATTTAGTTACAACAAGGTTTCCAAAACCCTCATAGAATCTTTTTATATGATAATCATAATATTTATTGAGGAGAGGAACAAAAGAATAGCTGATAACTGTCTTGGATAATAACTTAGATAATATCCTTGATTTAGATTCTTCTTAGAATATTATGTGGATTCTGTGGAAGTCAGTGGCAGAACACCTTGCAGTTTGAGGTATGGGGAATACAAGTTCAAATGGTAAAAGAGAGAAAACAGTAAAAAATGAAAAGAGAAGAGAAAGAGGCAAAGAAGAAAGAATGCCATGGAAAACAAAAAATGTTTTGGGGCTGGGTACTTCGTTAGTTTTCAGAGTAAAATCCATAGGATTTTTTGCAGATATTTACAGATACAAATATTGTCCTACTATTTCTATGAGATATTTGTTAATATGCAGCCTGAAAACAGGATTTTTTTTTGTTCACTGGGCTATATTACCTTGTTTTTCTGCTACTTCAATCTTGTAAGGTTGAAGAATGGCAAACAGAGATTTATTTCAATGGAGTTTATTTCTGGCTATTAGAGGTTAATTTGGATTGTAAATTATCTCCAGCGCACCACTTTCTTCTCTGTAAGAATAACAGGAATAACACGGAAGCGTAAAGCCTGAAGCAAGCATGACTGAGCTCTTTCTCCTTGCCTTGTATAAACTTGTTTTGTGTGCCTTGCTATAAAATGAACAGTTTTTTCTTAACCTGATAGTATATGTTAGTAATCACTTTAACAATACAGAACTTTTCAGAAAAGTCATGCTGTGTGATAAACTTCATAAAGAGGGTCTGTCTGTCTGAATGATTCTCTAGGGCTTCATGGCACGTTGGCCTAGACTGTGAGGTTTTATTTTTCCACTGGGACCATCATTCTGTCTTGGCTGAAACACAGTACCAGCAAAACAGAATGCATCAACATTGGAGAATGGAGTGTATCATGAGTTATTGCAACCTTCCCTTTCCAAATACAAAAGGCTTTCCAAATACAAAAGTTGGCGGTGAGGGAATTAACTGACACACTAATAGCAGAGTGAAAAAGCATATGTAGCATAGTAATTTTGCATATGGCTTGCAAGCTCTAAGTCCTTGGTTCAAGCTCCTTATGGCAATAGTAAACCACAATGCGGTAAGTACCAGATTCCTCTCTAGCATCTCCAGGTGAGAGAATGTTCCACGTGTGTTAGAGCTGCAACTCCAGCTTTCAGCCATGCTGGCTCTGAACAGTGGGACTTGCAATCCCTACATGTCTAGAATGGACCAGGCCAAGGAAAGCTGGGCTAGGCAGTACCAAGGATGGGTGTGTCTTGGCACGAAGCAGTTGCTTGTGTTCTGATGACTATCGTGGTATTAATGAAAATATGTGCTATGTACATACTTATTTAAAAGAAAGCAAATTAACAAAATCTTAAAATTTTAAAGCTCTTTCCTTTCATGGGGGTCAGATCCCTTGCTACAGGAGAAATTATTTACCCTTCTGGATTAATGTTTTAAATATCTTAAATGTATATATTATTTTTTCAGTCTTCAAAAGAATAATGTTTTATAATTTATTTTAATTTATTTTTTTATTTTAAATAAATTATTAATTTAAATTAAATTAAATTATTTATTTTAAATTATTGTTGTTAGCCATTACAAGAGCTTAAAAGTATTTTTTAAAAATAGAATAAGTAAGATAATCCCAAGAATTACTGTTGCTTATTTCACAGGTCTTTATGTAGTATCTCTATGAAGTAGATAATTAGTATTCCCATTTCATAGATTAAAGTTTGTTTGTTTGGGACTACCCAATGAGTCTATGAATAACCTCACAATATAAATAGCTCCATCCATACCCTGAATTATTTTGTCCCCTTGGAAATCTCTTTTGCCATATAGTTCATGTGGGGGGAAAATCACTCCTTTTTATCTGATGTTTTGCACACCTTTGTCACTGAATATTATCAGAACTTCATCCAACGTGCAGTGTTCCAGTGTGAAAAATAAATGATCTCTCTAGTTCAATCAATTTAATTGAAAGGCCAGTTGTCTGTGTATTTTATTAAACAGTCAGGGCTGATTTTGGCCAGCCCTGCTCTTTTTAAATCTGGAAAACTTTGACTCTTCTTATAACAGTGAAGTTCTCACCACACATATTCTAGGACCATCATGGCCTGTTCAAAAGAAATTTCTGAAGGACTCCATAAAAAGTCATCAGTGCCTATCAGTCTGGAAAAAATAACAAACCATTTCTAAAGCTCCAGGACTCTAGTGATTCACAGAGACTCAGGGCTTTTCTGCACTGCAGGCTTAAATTGTTTGTGTCCCATGCATAAACCAGCTGGAAATGAAGCCAGTTTAAGAAATTGCTTTCCCTGTTTCAACCCCTTTCTCTGCTGTCTAAACCGTATTTATCATGACTGTTGATTGATGGTTTCTACTGCTTCTTTATTGCTCCTGGACCAGAGAGATGGAGGGGAGGAGGGAGGGAGGGAAGTAAGGCAGGCCACAGGATTACCATTTTCCCCATCACTTGGGCTAGAAAGGGAAAATGGCAGAACTCAAGATAATTTCATCTGGCTTAAAAAATAAAAAGAGAACTCCATCATGCCACTGTTTTCCAGCAATGAGTTTGTGTTTTTGTGTTAAAAAAAAAAACACACTTTCTCGCCATTCTGTTGATGACATTAAATGGTCGTGGAGGGCAGCAACCAATAACTAGAGGGGAAGGAGAACCCTGCCAAAGTGCATAGTAGCCAACTGGAGTGGGAGTGCCTACATAGAAATGAATCATAGCAGGCAGACTGGATAGCACAACTTGAGGTCACACACATTAGAAAGCACTTCCAACACTAGCAGGAAAAGTAGGGTGGAAATTGCCTTCTTGGTGGATTGGGTATGGCTCAGGGCTGACACATATCAAGGGCTAATCAAATTTCATGACAAAGATATGAAAAAATTCAGAAAATGCAAAAAGAGATCTCTACTTTTTAACAGAATGGTATAAACAGGACTACGAGGTACAACTGTCTACTGAATAATTGTTTCAGTCAATTTCAGTAACCTATTTGTAAGTATGTTTTTCAGTCATATCAAATGTGAGATGAATAATTTTCTGGCCTTTTTGTTGTGATGTGTGCCATTATGCAAAAGTTATCCACTATCTTCATTAAGCTGCCTTTACTGGGAGCAAATACTTAGATGCCAACTATCATTTGCATGTCTTACCAATATACCTCTAAAATAAGAGCAGCACATTGGAATAAGCTTGGAACCCTAGCCAAATAGTGCTCTTTAGCCTTTACTGAAATCCAGTGATGAATATAGCTTATCTGAACAAACACAAGGCTCTATTATTAGCCAAACGTTTTAATTAACCCTCAGAGAAGGTAGAACTGAAGAAGAAATCTCTTGGCTGGCATTTTCCTAAGTAGTTTGTCTCAACAGTTCAGACACTAAATTTAAAGACAGCATGTGTGTCCCACAGGGATACGCTAATGTTTTGATAGAGGTAGCCTTATACTAAGGTTAGCTCTTTTCTTATTGATTTCATTCACTGCAAAAGATTGATCCAATTAAATAAAAATGTTAATATGATCTCAACTGAACAATATCAAATAAAGAATCTTTGGAAATTGGTGGTATAGAAATAATAATAATAAATAAAGGGGTGGAAACATTGTACTAATGGATTATATCAGTGGCTCATCACGTCCAGTATTCTGTCCATAGAACCAAAAATTTAATCAGTCAAGGGTCAAGGGCATTGTAGAGTGATACATACAGACTGGATGTGATCAAAAATTTGTGCCCATTTTGGGAGGCAAGTTGGATGGGATTTTAAGGAGCAAAAAGATAACCTTAAGTGTTGCAGATGTTTAAGCATCCAGTTTATTCCTTCAGTTCCTGAACTCCTTCTTTGCCCATTTTTTGGCATATGGACCTTTACAGTTTTTTTATTTGTAATTGTTTTTATGTATTTATTCTTCTTAATTGTTGTATGCTGCCCAGAGTCACCTTGTGTGAGATGGGCAGTTCTATAAATATGATTGATTGATTGATTGATTGATTGACTGATAAATAAGTAAGTAAGCAAGCAAGCTATGGAAAGCCTGGTGAAGCCCTTGAGATAATAAAATTATACATACCTATCCTACCCCCCCAAAACATGTGATATTGGAGATTTAGGAACATAATGCTTATACCATGATTTTGTGTTACCTCTTTTTTTTTTTTTTAACTTACCTTGCTCTGAATAACTGCAGAATGAAATAAGTTCCATATTATTTATGAAATAAATAAATGCGATGCCTATTGGCTAAAGTTTCTGTCAATTAATTTTTTTTTTTTTTTTTTTGCTAACTTTGGAAATTGTTTAAAGGGCTTTATGGCTACCTCTAGGTCAGGCAAGAATCAAGTAAGTCAGTGAAATTACCTATTTGTGTTGCAGAGCTGAGCACTTCTTCAGAGCAATTCCTCATAGAACTTACAGAGCAGTAGCTACATTTGAAGATCAGTGTTATAATACTAATTACTTAGTTCCTTTATGGATAATGTGAGTTACATCCTTAATTTACAAATTATTTTAAATTTCTTCTTTTCTCCCTTTCCTCCCACTAATATTAAGACAGCAGTTATAATTTTAGAAAGAAAAATACTTCGTTATGTTTAATTGATAAAGAGATCAAAATAAAGGGAGTCTTCCCTTAATTTGTTCTCTTAATGTGCATTTTTTCTTCCTGATCTCTTTTTGAAATAATAGCTGTTTAAAATAAATTTTGGGAGGAGAAAATTAAATACAATATATACACAAATAAAATGTGGAGGTGCAAAATCTAAAGTTTTAGAGACATTTTTAAATCTGTCTGCCAACCTAGTTTTGACAAAAGAGTTTGCCTTGAAAAATTCGTAACTTGATGGCAGCAGTTTAATAACTTGTTAGATGCTTTCCAGGTTTCCAGTGAGCCAGTTGCTGTTGTACGTGATTAGGCTACATTTCAGGTCATTTGATAACTATGAGAGACAGTCATGTGTTAAAGTTCACTTGGGGTGTTGCTTAGAGAGTAGCATTCATTTGTGAGCTTAGACAGGTAGGTCAACTCGCCATATGATTCCCTTCTGCTTTTCTACCAGCCTTTCTCTTTTAACAGGGATGCTGGGAGACAGCGCAACTCCATAGTGCTGTGTAAGTTTTGAAAATGATTCAGAAGAAGAGCTTTGGAGCTTTTTTACAAATGGAATATCTCTCTCGAATATTTTTTCAGCTTCTGCACAAACCTGAAAAAAGATGCTAAGAATTTAAGAAATTAATGCGTTACAGTTAATGTGATTCTTAAAGCAAGGCTCACACAGAAGTCTGGAAAAAATCAGATTGCTTTAGTAACAGAAAGGTGCTGCAGTTGTGTGAGGTCCAAAGTACTTCTTCTGAATCATTTTCAGAATCATACGTTGCATTTGTATGCAAAAGCAGCCCTAAGACTTATCTTAGGCAGCTGCTTAGGTCCCACTGCTAATGATGCAGTGAAAGGATTTCAGTCCACTAGCAATTAAAGCAATCAGCATACTGCTTGGAATGGCATGCCTCCTTGTCTTGCATGGATCACGGCAGGTGTTGTTGAATGATAAAGATGAGAGCACATATTTAGGAGGAGTAAGAGAGAGAAATCTAAATTGGTTGCAGTGAGTATGAAAGATGCTTGTTTTGAAAAGGACACTTGATCTCAGCTATTTGTATTCCAGAAATATAGCACCTCTTTTATTTGCAACCATCTGCACTGTCTGTTTGGAGTATTGCAGAGGAAACAGGGAATCTACTGCTGTATCAGTTATTTAATGCAAAGTGATTCACAAATTGGAACACTATTATTTTTTGTATATACCAAAAAGTTTGTATATGTATGTAATCATTTTGTTCTCTTTGACAGAAATGTTGGGGAGAATGTTCTTTTAAAGGAATCATTCGAACCTCCTGTAAAAATGCAAATATTATAATGGTATGACCATAGCTAGCAGTAGGGAGTTGGTAAATGACCAATATAATATAAGTGGATCCACAATGTGAAATTTCAGCAAATGCACCTGAGTTCAGTCCTCTTGGCATTATTTGTTAGTTTCTATTGAGTAAGTGTGGCATCCAAACATTTATCTTTGTTGATTGTGTTTATTATTGTTAGACAAAATCTGTTAAAATGGGAAAGCCAGAGTCATAATTGGAAACAATAGAAGCCATTTTCTGAAAGCATGAAAGACATATTATAGAAAAGGGAATTTATGCACGCGCGTGTGCACACACACATACATATACACACATGCACCTCCCCGCAAAACCTGCTGTACTGTCTTGTCATGTGGAAGGGAGGGTGTTCCTGGGATGGATGTACAAAGAACATTGGGAGTGTATGCCAAGAGTATATATTCCCAGCATGGTCACCCAAGGTTTGAAGGTCATCCCAGCTGCCCAGATAAAGCAAGCAGAAACCTATATTGGGCAGCGATATAGGAAGATGCTAGAGGCAGATGATCTATATTGCTTATAGACTGACCCATCTGATCTGTTGGTCCTTGAATAAGATCCCTCCCCCATCCTTGTTTGGCTTCAGCTGCTCCCTGCCTTTCCCCCTTAAAGGTGCAGATGAAATGGCAGAAGCATTGAGACTCCTGCATGCATTCCATATTATGGGAACCTGCAATGTGCTGGTTCATTCGATACCTATCCTTCTGAAAGTTACAAATAAGACAAAGTGGCTGTACAGGGTCCTCAGTTTAAAAGTACTGCATTATCATATTCTGCTTTCCTCAATATTCATAGAACTTTAAGTATGGGGAAAGGGCAGTCATCTTGTCCTTCTGGGACTCTTAAATGTTTCCCACAGTGCCATTTCAGCCATGTTTATTTTTGTTCTCTAGACAGTGCTGTGTTATAAAACCTAACATTTAAGCCTCCTGTTAGGCTCAGAAGGCAGCCTCTGATTAAATAATTAAAGAGGCCCACTCTACTGCTGTGGGAAAGGTATTGATTACATCCTGTGTAACCTGGCCACTGAGGGATGCTAGATATGTATTTGGTCATAAAAAGTTGTACTGAAGTTTTACTATGGTTAACAGGGAATGGATTTGCCACTGCTTCTGCCTTTGTCAGTGTGACTGCATCATCCTGTGCCGAATGTCTTGTAGGTGATGGAAACTTTCACTTCTCTGTTTTGAGCATCTTTAATTTTCAGGTTGCTGTTGCAAAGGGAAGGGTGGGAGGTATTATTAATCCTCCCCTCTGATTTTATGTGTTTGGATTTTAGAAGGGTTTGAAATGAATCTTCTTTTTCAATAGCCCTGTGGAGATACTTTTAGTGCCATATCATGCAAAGTGGCCATTCTGTCTCTTCTTTTCCAATGGATGACGGCTAAAAACTATAGAGGTTTTTAGATGAAATAACGCCAGGAAGTGGAATAGGAGAGGAGTCCTCAAGTGTAGGGAACACTGACTAAAAGTAAGTTTGTCTAATAAGTAGCTACATTATTTGCTTTGAAGCTCTGTAACTATTATTACCATATTGTGCTTGCTTTGTATTTGATGGTGCTGTTGATTAATGGTTATGCTTAGCTTTTTCTAGCTGAGAATTTACCCATTTTTCAAATACATCTTCAGATACTTTTTATTATGTGTTATTTAAAATGTAGAAGGGGGGAAGAAGCTAAATTTTATACACAGGTGAATATACACACCTCTGAAGTTTTAAAATGAAAACCAACCATAAGAGTCTGCAATTTTCAGTGGAATTGTTTAATATAATATATGTGCTTAGTCCTTCCCATTTTAGGTTTGTATTTCTAAGAGCCCCTCTTTCATAGTTACTGCCCTCTCACTGTAGTATTTCCACTGTAGTATTTACTTTCTGAATATTAGCAAGGAGGGGCAGAAAGCCAGTTTCATAGGCTGAATTTAAATAGGAACATGCTGAAGGGACTGAATTGCAATCTCTCACTGGCTCTTTAATTTTTTTTAAAAAAGTTGAGGTGTTCACTGGTTGATTTGTTTTGAAAATGTAGTTGATTTAAATGATCATTGAAATTATTGCATCAGTAGTGAACATTTACAGATTTATTGTAGTGAAAAATAACAGGATTGATTTCTGATTATAATTACTGGTTTGACATGTTAATATATTTTAATTCATTATTATGTGTCTTGTTTGAAACTATTCTGCTTTTTTCTTCTTTCTTTTTTTTTTTCAGCTTAGAACTCTTCATAGGCATGCTAATCTAGAGTAGCAAATGGAATAATTTCCTAGAGGAACGTCGTCTTTTTGCATCTTTTCTCAAACTATAAGATGTAATTATCATTTCTGATTACAAATCATAAAAAGATAAGGGGAAATCCATATAATACAGGTGGTCCTCATTTAGCAGCCACAGTTGGGGCCAGCAATTTGATCGTTAAGCAAAGCAGTTGCTAAGTGAAACCATAACTGTGCTTATGATCGTACTTCAGCTTTCCTTTGCTTTACAGACCTCTGAAGGTCGCAAATGCGAGAATTGGTCGTAAAGTTAAATTTTCATCACTGTTGTAACTGCAAACAGTTGCTAAATGAGGCAGCTGCTAAACAAGGACTACCTGTATTGAGATGTTTATTTTAAACCTTGTTACTTCATATCTTGGCAATGATTTGATAATTTCTTTTTTAAATAAGAACTTTACATTCAAATGCTTTTCTAGGACTACTTTATAGAATTTTATTCTTCATTAAATGCAGGTAGCCCTTGTTTAGTGACTAAAATTGGTTCTGGCAAAATGGTCGCTAAGGGACATGGTCACTAAGCAAACTACGTGACTGAGAGAGAGAGAAAAAAATGCTGCAAAGATCGCTGGTTGCTGCAATCTCATTTAGATAACGTTCTCTCATACAGTGTCCTCTGCCTGACCCATTTTTTCCTTTTTTTTTTCTCCCCCTTTGCAGGGAGGAGAGATTGCTTAAACAAGCTATCTCTTCCTGAGCTGCTTTTCTCCACAGCCTTGTGCATCCCTGAAAAGTGCTAACTGCAAGTTAACAAGCTTAGTTCCCTGACCTTAATTAGTTGATTAGAACCTTCCCACTGACTGGCAGCTGCTGCCTGAAACTGACCAGATCTTAATCAATTTCACACTGAAAGCTTTTGTTGTTGTAAAGGCATGCATTGGTCAGAAAATGTTTTTATTACCCTTTATTCCTGTTGAATTTGCAAGCAGTCACTATCTGAGGCAGCTGCCAAACGAGGACTACCTTATAACTAAGCCTTTCTCTGATTAGATTATTAGATAAGTTGCTGAGACCTGAGCCTAAGGTCAAAATATTTGGATTTATCTTGGTTATGCTTTTCTTATTTGACCCGTTCTCTTCATGACTGGTGTTAGTTGAGAGAAATAGGGCTTGGCTTCTTTTCCTTAGAACAGAATCCCTGTATATAAGTTATGAAAGCTATGAAAATTGTATTAATTCCAAACTTTCATGGGATAGAACTGCATTAGTAAGCCCTGCTTCCTAATTTCACCTAGTCATAGACATCCACACATATAGTGTCAACAACTAAAGCATGTATGCTTTTACACGTGCAACTCTGTGTTTGTAGGCTTTCACACAAAGGGAAAAACCTTGCTATTACCTATTTATTTGATTGGGAAAAAAACACAGTTAATATGATTGCTGGGAGAAAAAGACCTTACTTTCATTATCTGGGGAACTTTAGGTTAAGTGCTCAGTTATTGGCCAAATTATTCAAGAAGTCAATCACCAAATAGTATCAAAATCTTCTGGGTGAAAAAAATGATTTGATCTAGGACTCAGATATGCTTTAATTGCCTTAGCTGAGAAATAGATTGGAAATATATACCTGTTGATGCTTTTGGATCTCTCATCAGTTTTTAGGACCTGTGACCATGGTATCCTTGCAGATCAGAGGCTGAGGCTGTTGGCATCATGTGCTGGCAGTTTCACTCCTATCTCATTGGGAAGTTGTATTTCTATGACGTTGGAAGATTTTCTACTTGTGAGTCCTCATGAGTTTGTACTACCCTTTGTACTAACACCTGCCTGATACTGATGACCAAGATCATTCAGATTACCAGGTTGTTGTATTTTTCCCTTTCGTCTGAATAGAAAGATGCCATCTCTTTGTTGTGTGTTTGTCTGGAATTAGTAATGAGAGTGATGAGAGTGAATGAATTGAGATTCACGCAAGAGGAGAGCGTTGCTCATAATAAACACCCATAATTGTGCTGGGGTGGCATTAACTTCTACCATAGATGAGGTGGTTATGGACCTAAGGTCGGATCCATAGTCCTGGAATGTTTTTTGCATTTAGGTATCTGCCTGGATAATGTCTAGACGCAAGTTATATATTTTGGCTGATTCATGAAGAATCTGAATGTACTGGTGCATGAACTACTTATCTTGTGACTTGGTTACTTCAGGACTCCTCTTGAGGATTATAGTAAATACAAGCCAATTCAACATGCAGCAACCAGATTCTTCTGAGTGTTCTTTTATGAGTCAGATACGGGTTCGTTTGTGTTAAACCCTTTTCTTTTTTTTATGTGGCCCTTCTTTTCCAGTGGATGATGACTAAACACTGGAGGTGTTTAGATTAAATAAACATCAAGAGGTAGGAGAGGAGGGAATCCTGACTAAAAGGAGGTTTGTTTAGTAACTAGCTACATTATTTATTTATTCTCTTGTTTTATGTGGCCCTTTATCTCTGTTATTATTTATTAATGTTGATTTACTTGTTATGATACTTTAAAATTTAGCTTTATTTAAACATGTTAAACATACTTCAATATGAGCCAGTTGATCTTTCAGAATATTTAAAAAAAAATTTCATTTACACCCAGGATTAGGACCACTTTCATCATGCAGAATATATCTAGTAGAACCCTGCTATTGAATTTCATTTTCAAAGAAAAATTCTGGAAGGGGGTTTGGAGCAAAGGAACATTGAAGAATATGTTCCTTCTGTTATTCCCCTACACATCTTTCTGCTTCATCATCATCACCACTAACTTTGAGCAAAACACGAGGAAGCATTTGTTGCAGGATATATCGTAGAGGGTATTTCATGTCTGTGACTGCACTGGGAGTAGTTTTCCAAAATGTAACAAATAGAACAAGTCTGTTCTGTTTTGGGGTTTTTGGTTAGAAATGGAGCCTTCTGGAAGGTGAAATCATTCCAGAAGTGACAAGAATCTTTCTACTCTGTTACTGATCAAAAGATCTACAGATGTAAGATGAAGAGGGTTGGGAGTTGCTGCTGGAGCTGGTATGTGTCTGTGTGTGTCTGGAGAGTGTAGTTTTGTAGGGAGGATGAAAGAAGACCAAGGAAAGAGATTGCATGGGACAGCAAAGCAGAGGAGTAGCTGAACTGTCAAAGGAGAGAAGATAAGCAGAGGCAGCTGCAAGCAGTCTGGAAGGAAGGAGAAACAGTTTTGCAACAAAGAAAGCAACAAATGAAGAAGCTTGGCTCATCACAGCAGTTAGCCTGAAAAGGAATCTCTGAGAGAGAGTGAAGAGGAACTGCAGCTGCTGTGTGGGGAAAAAGAAGTGAAAGTGAAAGTTAAGAGAGTGGCAGAAGGTGTCTCACAAGTACTTAAAGATGCAGCCATACATTTTGAAAGACTGTATCACCTTGATTCCCAGACTACTTGTGTTCCTGAGCAGAAAGCTTATTTGTAAATAAACCAGTGGGTGAATAGGAGTAAACCTGGAGACTAGCAAGTAGGCATAAAAGTAGGAAATATTTAGGTTTAGGATGTTACATTAGTAACAAGTTATATTTTTATAGCTGCAATGTAATAAGTAGCCCCCTGCAAGGATAAAACACATTTCTACTCATCTTGCGTGTGTCTGTACCATCCAAAAATGAACACATGACAAATTATCAGGGAGCTCAAATCTTTTAAAGAACTTTGGGGATCAAAGGATGATACTAAAAGGGATTTCAAGGAAATAGTTTGGCCTAATCAGGAAAAAAATGAATAAAAATGCTTTGGTTAATTGTTGCGTTTCAGGCACAGAGAGCTTGGATTACAAGTGATCATACAAGCTGCTAATAGTCTTTGGTTCTACTTATGCTATCATTGGCTTGCATATGTCAAATCGCAAGACAGCCTATTAACAACAAATCTGTGAGCATATTTTAAAATTGGTAGATAAGAGGCAGTAGCAGGCTCTAAAATTGATTAGTACAATTCTCTAGTAATATTTTGGTGAATCTGCATTAGCTAAAAGAAAACTCCAGACATAACTTATTTCTGTTGCTGTTCTGAAAGAATATGCAGAAAATTGACAAAAGTTACTTAAGCAAAAAGTTGGGGTTTTATTATAAAGCAACTCAGGAGACTAAAGATATTTCAGTTCTTCCAGGAGTTGTATTGCTAATCAAACTACAGAGAGGATGTCCCACCTGTCTGGGCCAGTGCCAAGAACAAGCATAAAAATTTAAGAGAGAGTGTAATAATTAGCAATAATTAATTAGCTCAGTTTTTAAAGATCATGAAATTGTACCAAGCTATTCAATCCTGAACAGTTACTTGGGAAAGAGTAGGCTCCCCTCTGCTGGGTATATTCAAGTAGAGATTAGGTAGGGTTTGTCAGAACGTTTAATTTGAATTCTTGCACTGAGAAAAAAAGTTTTGTCTAATGGTCAGAATGGACTCTTCCAACTCTGTGTTTCCAAGTCCATCCCTTAATAAATGGGGGCTTCCAGACAAGGTTTGCTTTGGAAAATTGTACTTAATTCATTCAGAATTTTTGGTACACTATCCTTATTACAGCTTTCCCCAACCTCCAGTACATCAGAAGGATAACATGTTGGGGAAGCCTGCTGTTTTCTGTTTCTTGTTGGTGCTTGCATTTTTTTTCATAGCCTGGCTCTCTTTTTTAAAAAGTGCCATCTTCACTAGTATGAATATTTCTTCCTGCTGCTCATTTGTCTTCTTTTTTTTTAAAGATAAGTGATTACCAACTCGTAATTATCTCTCTTCAATTTCATATATTTTTACCTTTTTTCAGAACATTGCTATTGAATTTTCTTTAAAAAAAATTGGTTTGGACTCTTTTTTTTTTGCTTCCACTGCCCCACATTTGGCTTTTTCAAAGAAATCCATGCAGTTTTTTTCAAGACTAATTTTTTAATATTGTTCCTGTAAATTGTAGTCCCTTTCTGTTTTCCTGCTTTCTCTTTCCTTCCCTCTCTTTTCTTTCACAGTTCTTCTGTTCTGTAAAAGAAAAAAAAACGTTTCTAAATACTGAAATAACAAAACTGAGGTACCTTTTCAGAGAAAAAAAATGTGGGGGGATTTGAATGAAATAGAAACAGTTCTTAATTCTTTGCACTCAAGTTGTTTCTTCTCCCCAACAGGGTTTTACACACATGGGTGTTTGGGGAGAAATAGTGTTTAGGAGAGGAAAGCCTAGAAATAATACTTGCTCTACTGCTTCTCTGGTCTTATTTCATCCCAAGCTTCTTTTTCATTTAAAACCATATCCTAGGCTGAATTGCACATATTGGTGTGTAACATGTAATTAGTCCCCAAAGCAGTGACTGATTTGTCTCAGACTGGTCATGCGTATATGAAATCTGGCTATTGCTAAAAATAATTCCATGTGCTGAATGTCTGCATTAAGGTTGGCAGAGCCCAAATGCAAAATTGAACATCAGAAAACACAACCTGGCAGAATTCTGTAGCCAGTCGCTGTAAGAACCTGAAAACTTTCAATTAAACAATGGGGATGGTTTCAACTGAACAATTGGTATTAGTAGGGTGAATTCTATATCTGCAGTATCTGCTTTACAATGTTTTTTTTTATCACAAGGAAAGAAAACTTGTCCTCTATTCTAGGACATTTGAAAATGGCATAGTTGGTTTCTCAGAATGATGATGAGGATTTCTGTAATTTTGCTAATCTCTCGAATATTATACAACTAACAAAATGCTTCTGTTACCATGTGCAAAGTGCTTGTGATGGGAATGATTCTATAAAGGATGATATTAAAGCATGTGTGTGTGTTCTGCATTCTTAGGCATATATGAATTGGGGCCAATCTGCATCTGACTCTTGTGAAGTTGTGTTTAGAATAGTTCTGTGTTCCCTCTGTCTCATATCAGGCTCTTTTCTTTGTCTACAGACTTCCTTAGCAGCCACTGATAATTCCTACTTGAGTAGCACCAGGTTCGGTAATACACTGGAGGAGAACAGAACTTCTGGTCCTCCAGATATCAGGCTTCCCTCAGGCCCAGCAAGAAATCTCAGCTCTTCCAGCACTGACCCCCCTTATTCAGGTTACTTGACAGAAAGCTCATAGACATGACTTGGATGGATTAGTTTCTTTACTGCCGACTAGTATGAAGTCATATACTCACAAAAAATATTCCTGTTGCAGTACATTGGAGTCAGAACCTAAATATATATCTGTGGTCCAGGATCTAAATTCTAAGCCTGTTCCTCCCACCTTTCTGAATCAGTGGATCTTTGGCTGTTCTTTTAGTGGCCTGGGAGCCTCCTGTTCCTGCCTCATTAACTTCATTCCTTACACCAGATATTCATGAACTGCTAGAAGTTATAATGCATCAAGCTATGGAAGGCCACAAGTTCTTCATTCTTGCTATCATCTTAGAGATTTTGAGTCTTTAAATGTGACTCTAGCCTAGGCTTCCCCAACATGCTGCCCTCCAGATACTCGTATATATGCCAGTGTTGGAGGGGTGAAGATGATGCATTCACTGGTACATTTGTAGCATATCTGTGTTCACATATATCTTGTATATAGTGTCTGTAGTTGGCAGCATCTTGCCAACATTGTCTAAGCTTGGAAGCTAAGCAAAGTCTGTCCTGCTTAGTTCTTGGATGGGAAACCTCCACGGGATATTAGGGCTATAGGTAAGACTGGGAAGTGAAAAAGAATCCCAGAAGGCAGTAGTAAAACACTTCTTTACTATTCCCAATCTACATGGATGCTTTCCTGACACCATCATGAATTGAGCTTGATTTAAAGGAGACTTCATTGTAAAGTATATGGATAACTATGTATATCTTCCCATAATCAGGAAGCCTATGGATTTGGTCATAAGCACATAAGTATGTTTGCAATGGCAGAACCATTTTTGTTGAACTTGTGTAGGAGCAGCATGAACATATGACAAGGGTTAAAACCAGGCAATATTGAAATTTGCCATTGCATATACACATATACAGTACACCAGGGGTTTATTGGGAAGTTAGTGTGCCTATTCCTTTCATAGGTATGTCTTTCCAATTTTATACTGCTTTTTGTTGATGTGACTACTAAAACTGTCTTGTTGCTTTTTAAAAATTATCTTTGAATATTTTCAATATTGTAAAAGACTACTGATTTTTTATTAGCGTAATTATAAATACTTATTTGAAATAACTAAAATTATAAATAAATCACCATTATATCCAAGTTACTTGGGAAGTTCAACTGAGCAGTTTCAATATATACTTAAGAACTAAAACCAATTTCCACTTATGATTCTGTTCCTAATTTGTTCTAGCCCTAGTAATTGCAGCACTGGCACAAAAGAAAGGGGTTCTATAAGGGCAGAGTGGGTGAAAGACACATGCATCTCTCACTTCAAAAAGGTAACATACATTGGGTTCAAGTCAGACCACCATATTTCTTTGGGTATGTACGTGCAAGCATAAAAGTGCCTAATTAAGGACAATAAATATGACATTTTTCTTAATGTGCAGGTTTGTAAAATATGCAGGCAAAGAATGGGAATTTAACTGTTCCATTCTTCTTTGGAGCTTAGTATAAATACCGTATTTTTCCATCAATAAGATGCTCCCATGTACAAGACGACCCCCATTTTTCCAATCAAAAATTAAGAAATCAATATTTTAAAGATAGTGCAGAACACATTTTTATTTAGTAATTAGTTAACATTGACCTGATACACTCGGTGGGAGGAGGTCCAAACCGTCTCTCTGCAGCTCTATTTCCAGGCTCTTTTGCATAACTGATTACATTCAAGCACAAGTGAAACTGCCGATAGCTTGTCTCTGCAAACAGCCTTCCTCTAATTGGTTTGTTCAGCATCAGCTGACATCAGTTACATAAGGCTCCTGATTGGAGGAAGTCTGTTTGGGAGACAAGCTATTTCACTCGTGATTGGAGGCTAGCAATAGGAGGAAGCCTCTCTGCAGAGACAAAGTATGGGCAGTTTTGCCACCGCGCGGTTCTCTCCTCGGCTGACTTCCTTGAATAAGACGCCCTTCAATTTTTAGGGTAAGGATTTTAGAAAAAAGTATCGTCTTATAGTTGGAAAAATACGGTAAGTCCACTGAAGCTGATAATTGCTTACAGGGAAAGGGAATCCTCCTTGAGACCAGTATGGGTTTTGTTTTCAATGCAAATTGTAGGAAGAAAGGTTTGGAGGAAGGTTTGTTTTGTTTTGTTTTGTAGGGCATCAATAGCGTATGAGTTAAATTCCCTGGTACGTCTTCTGCATTATAATACTAATCATCCCACCTAGTGGTTGCTGTCTGAATTGTTAAAAACTTGAATGTTAAATGAAAACATTCATCTCGAACATGGTGTTTGAAATGTGGCCCAAATAAAATCTGTGGAAGTTCTTAATTCTAGGAGTACTAAAATGGCTTAAGGAGTAATATATAGGCTGGATTGGGGATTCCATATATAGAAAGTTGTAGCACTCTCCTTCTGTCCATCAACTCTCCCCAGTTTTCCTCTCCTGCATCTCCTAATTTATAATTCTATCCCAAATTAGACTTCCTTTAATATATTTTTGTTTCGTAATGCTGGTCTTTGCAGCAGCCCCTTTTTTGTGATTGCAGGAGTTTCTTCATGTATAGACAATTTAGCCATCAGTATAAATGTAACAGCAGCAAATCCCAAGGTCCGTTGGCATTGAAACCAGCCACTGAGTATTCACACTTCCTTGAATAATCTGTTTTTCAGATCCTGTGGGAATATTCTTACTACCTTTTTACTGATAACTGTGAAGCTGTTTTACTGTCTTCTAGGTCCCACAACCCAGCGCCAGGTTCAGAATGGACCTTCTCCAGATGAACTTGAAATTCAGAGAAGGTAAGGAACAAAAATCTACAGAAATGTTCAGATTTTCATTTTAAAAATAAATGGAAATCAAATTGTTGCATATTATTTAAACTTACGTCTCCATTCAATCATCAGGGAATTCATTCAGAAGATATATAATTGTGCAAGTCCACTGAAGGCCTTATCAGATTTGACACAATAGATGGATTATTAATCCTGTTGAAGTCAATGGTAGAATGATAGAAATAGAATAAGGGTCATCTAGTCCAATCCACTACTTAGTGTTGGATCTATTAGAGTATTTTTGGCAGATTACTATCCAACCTCTGATTAAAGATTTCAAGTAAAAGAAAAATCACCACCATGTGACAGTCTGTTCCATTGACTAACAGCTAGTACAGTCAGGAAATTCCTCCTGAACCCATTTACAAGGAAATCAACCCACTGATTCTGGTCCTATCATCTGGGGCAATAGAGAATAAGTCTACTCCCTTCAGATACTGTTAACTTCTTGGAGCCTATACAATAATGTCCCTTAATGATTATTTTGGTCCATTATGTTGTTGTCCAGAGCACAGCAAAGCTCTCAAAAACTCTGCTCTTAGGAAAACCACACATCAGCATGAGAGCTTGCAAAATACAATGTCCATATTTTGCTCTCCAAAGAAAATTCCAGTCAGAAAATATATACTAACTGGTTTTTATTGATAAAAATGCAAAATTCCATAAAATACAAGTTGCATACAAAATATAGGAAATAACAAAGACTTCTTCTCATCTTAGCATCCAAGACTTATCCACAACAAAGTCTCTAGCTAAAAACTCTCAGAGAAGAGGTACACTACTTGGTTATTAGTTACAACTACATAACCTATAAAACTACATGATGGATAAAGCTATACACGACTGACAGGCTAGGCATCTAGCCCTCCCATTATATTGCCAGTACCCCCACTGAATAACTAGCATGCACATGCCAATAGGTGGCGGTAAATAGCACAACACAGTCACAAGATGCTTTGTTTACATTAACTCATAAGCTAGTCAAAATAAGTTTGTTGTACAGATAACGAGATGAAATTTCTTCCCATGAGAAAATCCTGACACCCCTCTCAGCTCGTTTTCGACACAACAACACATGTTACAGGGTAGTACAAGCAAATGATTTCAACAATACAGAAACAATTTACATGTATGTATGATTCTGTTACCTAAACTATATTGGTTTTCGTTATTGATGATTTCTAAATTATCTGAATGAAATGCTTTCTTAATCAGAGTTAATTATGTTTAGGAGTACGTAGCTTATGACAATTCACCTGGATCTTGTTGCAGAATTATATTTTATTCATCGAAGATCAACAAATTATAGTAACAGATCAGGACCATCATAACAGAGTTCCTCACAATCTATGTTAAAGCCTACAAATGATGGGAAGAGGGAATATGAAAGAGCTACAGGGCTCTTTCATAACTTCTTAAAGGGCTACAGTGTATTCATAGCTGCATAAAATAGGATTTATGAGGCCATATACAATTGACCAAAAGCAGCCAAAGGCAGTATCTGCACTCTTAAAGACTTGAGAATATATGTCCCAGATGACATAGCTATTAAGGACAAGATCTGTGACCTCCTAGGTCACATGTTATGGGGCTCTAGGGAAGGTTTGTTCATATCAAGTGCTAATTGGACCAATGAGCAGAGTATGTAAACTGCCTTGCTCTTTCTCTCAAATATACACAATTTTTTTGCTTCTTTTTTCCACTCATCAAACTAGCATCTCCTTTGTCTGCTTGACAAGAGAATTGCTGGTATGAGCTTTGTGAGATGCAAATGACTAAATAAGGAAGGGACTGGTTGACCCAAGACTGGAAGTAATTCATTGTTTATTCCTGTTATTATTTATCGAAGGATTTATATGTCAGATTTCAGCTAGCAAGCTCTTAGAAACTATTACATATTGCTTCATGGTTTCGGAGTAGAACTGCAAGATGTAACACATGACAAACCTAAGCAGTTGGAATTTAGTTCTTCTTGAAAAGTAAAGAGGTGCAAATGTTCTAAGTTTTAAACAGAGAAGTAGAATTATTTCCCTCAACTATAAAGCTTAGATAAATTTGGGTTAACTCCAGTAAATCAACTGGAATGGTTTTGTTATTGATTGTTTATTTAGTAGGGCTTTTATGCCACTCCAAAAATGCATGACTTTAAGCAGCTAACATTCCCAGGTCCAGTAAGAAAATTAAAAACAATTAAAGTATATAATAATAATTACATCAAAGCATCAAGAAACAGTACCCAGCAATAATCAGACATTCCCACAATAGGAAATAATAAATTCAGATCACACCTCAAAGGCCCTCTGAAAAAGACAGGTTTTCACAGCTTTTTAAAATGTAACAGAGTTGAGGATAATCTAATGCCTGGGGGAATGTTGTTCCAGAAGAGTAACAGAAAAGGCCTTCCCTGATAAAAAGACCCCTTAGGAGTAGAAACCTAGAGGAAGCCTACTTGTCCAGATTTTATTGGGTGGGCAGATGCTAATGGGAGAAGGTGATCTTGAAGAAGCTTGGATCCTGAGCCATGTTAGTATGGTTAGCATGATAGTATGGTTGTCACCATTAAAGGTACAACTAGCCCCTTGAATTGAACCTAGAAGGCAATTAGTAACCTGTGCAGCTCTCATAGTAGAGGTGTTATATAGGCAAATCACATAGAGTCCATGATATTGGGAGCTACAACAGTCTGGACAGCTTTGAAGTGGTCTTCAAGGCAATCCATGTAGAGTGAGTTGCAGTACTCCAATCATGAAGTGATTAAGGATGAGGAACTGTGAGAAGGCCTTCCAATCCAGGAATAGTCACAACTGGTGCATAACATGTAGTTGTTCAAAGTCCCCCAGCCTCAGCTGCTACATACTGTTTAAGTGAGCCTAGGAGATTCTCCAAACTGTGAACTAGTGTAGCAAACAGGGAATGTGACCTCATCCAGAACTAAAGATGGAAATTCATATGGCTTCTGAATTCACAGCCACTCTGTCTTGCTGGGATTAAGCCTATATCTGAAGAGAGGCTGCTCATCCACAATTCTCTCCAAGGCTGAAATAGCCTCCATATTCCAGAGAGCAACCAGGCTTCAGCAGAACTATCCACCAGCCTCTCAAGAAATTCCCCAAGTGACCTTTGGAAATCAGCTGAACCCATTAGACACCTGAAATAATAGTAATAGTAATAGTTGTTGTTGTTGTTGTTGTTGTTATTATTATTATTATTATTATTATTATTATTATTATTATTATATTTTTAATCCCACCTTTTTAAAAAAATGGTCAACACAAGATGGCAAACATACCTAATACTCCTGCCTCCCATTTTCCCAACAACAATCCTGTGAAGATGGGTTGGGCTGAGAGAGAGTGACTGGTCCAAAATGGTCCAAGACCCATCTGTCTTTCATGCCTAAGGGAGGCCTAGAACAAACAGTGTCCTGGTTTCTAGACCAGCACCTTAACTACTACACCAAACTGGCTCTCCAGTTTGGACCACTCACATTCTATCTTGTAGAAGTTGGTGACCCCAGTCAACTCCATAGCAGTCAGAGAGTGATCGATCGGACCATGACAAGATCAGATGTTAATGTCTCCCAACTGGTCCCTGATGCCCAACCACAAGAATAAAATCTCACCTCTAATGTCAAGACCCACATAGCTGACAAACCAAGAATGCTAAAACACAAATTTCAGAAAGACCTCTCTAATGCTAGACTGGGGTAAAATTAGAACCTTGAAAGCTGTAAGAGTAAGATCCCATCCAGAGTTATAGTGAGTTAATTAAGGCAGAGTCTCTGAAAGTTTTCTTCCCGCATCTCTCATATCCACATTGTGTTGCCTCTTATCACATAAGCCAATTTTTTGTTTACATGGTCTCTCACTTTCTGTGGTCTCTAACATCCGATTATCTGTGGGTGCCTCCAGTCACCTGAAGAACCACCATTCAACAATTGCCACACCTCCTCCCAAGCTCATGACTGATACCAAACCTGAAACCTAGATGGGCACAACTTCAAAAAGAGGACACCCGCCCCCCTGCCCCTATCTGTGTCTTGGTAATACAAACCAGGTCTGCCCTCTCATTCATGGATGAGGAGAGATTTATTACAAATAGACCTGGCATTCGGTAGCAGCAGCTGGAGGCCAAGGCTTCCAAGAACATTGTAACCTGGCTCACAAGTTGGGTGGGCCAGAAAAGATGCATGTTATTTGCATCAGATATATCTTCACTTGCTTGCTTTGTTTTTTGTTTTATTGCTGAATAATTCTGCCCATTGCACTAACATTAAGAAATCATACTTGGAATCAAGAGAGAGGTGTGTTTGTTTTTAAATAAAAGTACGTAAAATTTGTTTAGAAAATACATTTACATTTCATTCATCTTAATTTCTGTTGAATATTGGAAGAATTCTTCTGTTTTTCTTCTTTTTTAACAGACTATAGGTAATTTCTAAAATTAAATGTAATGCATATATCGGGAAGCAAGTGCACCTCCATTCATGTTTTTTAACTGAACAATGGGAGGCCAGATTAAAACTATAAGCAATAAATGGTTTGAAAGTGACATGCCCTCTGCTGGGATTTCCTCAAAACTGCATATTTCTATATTGTACAGGCTACACAGTCTTCTATACAGTCATCAGCCGGTAATGATGGCTGGTAGGAACACATCCCTTTATTACCTTTCTATGGAGAATAAGATGATTTACAGTTAATAGAATTTGAGAAGTGGGCCATAAAACTTCTGAGGGACAAATGGAATTCCACATAAGATAGCTTGAAACCAAGAAGAAATATTTGGAGTATAGGAAGGATAATATTTTGCATTAGGATTAATATTTTGCTGAAAGTAATTCCATATGATTTACCCATCATTTCTGACAAGTACTGCTCTTGTATTTTAGAATTCATGTACCTTTAACTATATTGAATATAAAATCCTAGCACACATATAATAATCTTGGCTATCTAAGAAACTGGTACAAGTTCACCAGAACTATTAAAAAATCTGTATATGGGAAGCCCTCCTGGAAAACTGCATTTTTAAAACAACCATCGTCAACCACAGTCATGTTGCTCATGAGCTAGAAAGGCTGACAGCACTCCATGCATGTATTTATTTATTAGATTTATATGGCCACCCATCTCACATAAAGCAACTCTGTACAGCTAACACAATAAAAACGTCAGTACAAAAACAAAATACAAAAAGAAAAACAGCAACCAACCAAACAACAAATTCAGGCAACTCACAAGCTTAGCCAACTCCCAACCCCACATCTGAGAGAAAAGCCAGATCTTAAGGGTTTTTCAGAGAGCCAGGCAAGTTGGGGGCTAATCTAATTCCAGGAAGAATAGTGTTCCAAACAGCAGGTTCTGCTATACAGAAGCCAGGCTTTCTGGGTCTGACCAGGTGAGATTCTTCACTTGATAAGATGCAGAGCATGCCTCTTCGATGAGATCTGATGGGCAGAGTAGAGGCAAATTGGAGAAAGGTGGTCCTAACGTGTAGCAATTTAGAATATTTAATATAAAATTAGCTGTCACTAAACATTTGTTATCTATACCATCAGTAAAGTTGGCACATCACTGAATCATTGTCTTCTTGAAAACAGTTGAATGCACACTTTACTTTTTTTTCAAATTAACCCAGTTACCACAAGGGGTTGAAGGTATGGGGTTGAAAATGGAAGTAGCTTTTCATTTGTGTATCTTATCAGAGCAAGTAAAAGTTGTCTTATGGAAATAACCATGTCCAGTGCTATGGTCCTGCAATACTGATCAAGTGTGAGAATCTTAGAGCCTTCTTACTGTCCTCACCCTGAAATGCATGTGATCAGAACTAGAAGAAATGATGCTAGAGGTTAACCTTTAGTAAAAAGAGGTAAGAAGATGCCCCACTGCCAACTTTGCCAATGGCTTTTATAGGTGCTTTGAGCCATTTTAGATTTAGAGTTCTTTCAGGAAACAATCTTTTCTTTCTCCAACTAGTTTAAAATGCATCCATAGGTGACCCATGCTGTTTTGATCATTTGCAGAAATATTTAGACATCAACACATTAAAAGCGCAGTTGTTTTTCTTTGTTTGCATGTCTAGAGCTCTCAGAGCTTCTCAGCAAATTATTGCTTGCCCTTTCTGGACAGCAGCTGAGCACAAAGAATTGCCATCCAATCAGTGCTCATTTTCTGTCCTTTCATGCTGAACTATAACTGAGCACTTTCCCAGGTTTCACCAAATCTATGCCATATTAATAATACATAGAAATAATCCCCTCTCCCTCTTCACAAATAGAAGAGAAAATAAATTGCTTCTGTTTCTCATCTCTTACACTTGGTTTTTGCATTTCTATTTGTGGATGTTACTCCAGGATTTTGGGAAAAAATTCCAGAGGCGGGGGGGGGGGGGGCAATGCAAAATATAACCAAGTGTATAAAAAATATTTAAAAGTTTCTCACCTGGCATGGTGGCAGACCTCCATTCCTTCCTATCTTCTTAACCATGCCAGCACACCACTACAACAGGAGCCAGGGGATTGGCACAGGGCAAAAGAAGAATTCCCTCCAGTGAGTACATACACTAGATCTTGAGTCATGCTGTTTCTGAAGTGACCTTTGCTTTGTCTTTCACTAGGTAAAACAGTGCTGGCACAAATATCATTACTATTTCATAGCCCTGGTGATGATGTTGTGCAATTGATGTTGAAGAGACAGACATGTGCTATTACCAGAAGACCTCTTAGCCAGGCTATGGCTAAAGACATAGGTTCTGTTTTATATATATGTATATATATACATATACATATACATATACATATACATATACATATACATATACATGTATGTATGTATACACACACACACAGACTCATTCATTCATTCATTCATTAATTCATTCATTCAGTAAAGGCAAATGTTCCCCTTCAGTACATGGGAACTTCATGTGTAATGCTTCTTGATGAACTGGAACCTCATGTACTATTGAATATACATTGATCCAATACTAACATTGCAGTGGGCAAGCATAATTTAGATTTTTGGTTTATCAGGAACAAGCAGGTATATGGTGTGTACTGCTTGATCACTCCTACTTGGCTGTTCTTGTGTTCAGGAGGAAGGCCTGAGCTAAAAATATCATGAAGACTTCTTCCATCAGAAGTAGACTCCTGGGATGTTTTTCTTTTAGCAAGCCAAGTTCATAAATCACTGGTCTTGGCTTATAATTCTGGCTTGTTAGGAGAGATACAAATTAGAGATCTGGTTCAGAAGAATAGTAAAGAAGCCATGGGAAGAGGTCTCTTGCTTCCTTCTTCCTGATAAGATAACATTCTTCAGAAATCTGGCTTCCTAAAACATTTGAGTTGGATCATTGAATGAAATCAAGTGTTCCTTCTTGTCCAATGACTTCCAGTTATACTCAGAGATGGTTTTTAAAACTCCCCGATTGGATCCACCTTGTGTTAAGCAGCATTTTTCAAATGCATTTTGGGAACTAAAGCTGGATTTCTTTTAAACCCCTTTGTTATAGGCAAGCAATGGAGCAGCAGCAGCAGCAACGCCAGGAATCTCTGGAAAGAAGAACCTCTACCACAGGCATGTATCATGCTTTTGGAAGCCAAGCAGGACTACTTTTTTTCCCCCTGATTCTCCCTATTAACTTCTGGCTGCTCCTTGTGCTTTTATTGAAAAAGTTTGGCTTCTCATCTGTTGCTGTAATTATTCTGTGATTTCAGTTACTAAAGTTTATGCATAATGTATACAGGGATGCTTTTGCATTGAAATGCAATGCAGTAGCATTTTTTTTTAATTCTTTCTGATTTTCTTTAGGGTGTTTTCACTGGTAAGGATTAAATCAATTTTGATTGAAATTACCTCCAATGCAAATAGAATGCTCATACTGGTTATATTCCCATATTCTGGCATATCTTTATTAGTATAGAAACATGGCACAAATAATATGGGAGGGTTCACTTTTTACCCCAATATTCTTAGTTTTGTATGTCTGAAAATACTCTTAATTTTATATATTGTCACCGTGATTGCTCTTCTGCCATTCTTACAGAACAGGAAGGATGTTCTAAAGTGAAAGTTTTTCTATTGCTGTACTAGTCTCCTGCTTCCCACATTGCCTGCGCTCCCGTAACTTATATAATTTGGAGGATCTTATGATCTTTATACAGATACCTCTTCAGCCTGGGAGCTGACTGAGATTAGCCACATTATAGTCCTCACTTATTTGGTTTTCTCAGTAGATTTGTTATTGAAGGTGTGTGGGACATAACTGTATAGATATAGCAACTACACCAATACAATAACCCCAAAAGTAAACAACATGCAAAAGAATCTTAATTTGGTGCAACATGGCTTGTAGTATGCCTAATCATGATTGTTTGTGAATTACTGCTTCTCCTCAGCAGAAGATAATCTATATAGGGCATAGAATTCCATCACTGAGATCATAGGGGCACTCTAGGTTAGTCTTCCCCAAAAAGATACCAGTTACGTTGGGAACAACTGCCAGAATTTCCAGCCAATGTAGCTGGTGGTAGTAACAGCAGGGAATTTTGGGAGCTGGAGTGAAGATTACTATACATAAGGCACTGATTGCTTTGGACCCAATGAACATTATTGGGTATTTTAGCAGTGCTACTGCAAAACAGGTGTAGATGTAATTGGTACTTGAAAAAGAGATCATATGGATCACCCTGTAAATTGCTTTGAACTTCTAGAAGGAAGAGGGATATAAGTACAATAAATAAAGAGTTTGGCAAATAAAACTATGTGTTAGATGAGTAGGGTCTTGAAAAGTGGGTCTTCAATAAAATTGGCTATGGATTAAAAGGTTTGGCATTCACAGGGCAGTTCAGGGCTGTGTTTTCTGTTGGTTTTAAACTAAACGCATTAGCAGCTTTTCTGGCTTCCTCTGAATAACCTTAATACCTGTGTCTTCACTAATCTTTTTTAACTGTTAAGCATTGGGTTCATTTTGATTTATTTTTTATTGCATTCCCTTTTCCCCCACCTTCTAACCATGATGTCTTCTATCATTCCTCAGTACCAACCCATATTATTCTTTTTCCCTTTTCTATTCTTTATAGTCTCCACCCTTCAGATTAAAGTGTCTTCTTCCCCTTTTCACTGCCAGTCTCCTCCTCCTGACTACAGTAACTACAATGCTTCTACTTCCACTGGTGCGGTTGTTCCTCCTCCTCCTCCTTATGCCAAAGCAATCTCATCAGCATCTCCTCTCCCTGAATCTGCTAGCAAGGCCTCTTTCAAATCTGTTCATGGGGCCAGGGAATCCCCTCTGCTTTGCCACCAGTATTCTGCCTCTGAGTTTCCATCATCTCCTGGCCCTTCCTTTCCACCAGTTTGGCCAGGCTACAGAACTGTTACACGAAGCACCAAGGAAATCTCTTTATCTCCACCTCTTGCCTCTGCTTCCCCTCATCAGTCCATAAGATGTTCTTCCCTGTCATATTCTCCTCAATCTGCTTCTCCTCCTGTGACCTTTACATCCCCTGTACAAAAGGGGCTGATCCTGCAGCCCCATATTCCAGTAGTCTTTCCTGTGATTGCTGCCCAGAATGGCAGAATTCAGGGGTCTACAGATGCAGTGGTCCAAGATGCCTCAGCAAATGTACCTCAGTCAGGTCTGAATGGCCGGCGTGAAGATTGTTTAGCTACACAAATTCCTCTAAGCTCCTCTAGGACACAGGTAAAGAGAAAAGATCAATCTTTTTTCTCCTACTTAGAAGCAGTGCCCATTTCACATTTACCTATTGCTACCAGCCCACCTGGATCCTTTATCCAGGCTTTTTCTTGGCCCTCCCAACAGTTGCCTCATTCTCCACACCAGCTGTATCCATCTATGTCACACTTTGTTTCATTACATCCTCATTATGCTGCTATATCTGAGATGAATTTGTCCAAGAGGACCCCTTCTTACATGACTTCATCTACCTTTTCCCACACGAGTAAGTACTTGGCTTGAAAATATAAGTATATATAATTTATTTCCTTTTTTAAAATATATGTTTTAAAAATATATATTTATATAGCAAAACACATAAGTAGTTTTCAACAGTTGTAAAGTCCTGTTTTCCAGTCAGTCTTTCAGTAGCCCTTTAGGTGCTTATGATGAATTCAGGATATAAATTACCATCCAAAGAATGCTGTAACTGGTGTAATGTAGAATCATGATTAGTTTAGAGCAATGTTTCCTACACTTGGCAGATTCAAAGTTTAGTAGTGGCCATGTTACTTGAGCAGTTGAAACCCATGTATCTGGAATTTGTCAGGTTTGGGAAATGCTGGTTTAGTGTCATAAGCCCTATTCAGGTTCAAAGCATTTTCAATGAAAGAGTAAGGTGTAAATAAGGACATCAGTATCCAGGTCTTAACTTTAGTTGTGAAGTCATAAATCTAGATCTGCAATTTGTAGCTGAATAGTCTGACAAGATTGTTATATTTAGTGAAGCCATACAAACAAGCAATCTGGACACTCTAAAACAGAAGGGCCAACCTTTTGGTAGCCAAGAGGTCCACTTAACATTTTTTGCTTGACTAAGACAATAGCAGGTATAACAAAGAGGGTAGACTTGATTACATACATGGGCAGAGATTTTCCTTTTTCCCCCAGAATGTTTTTAGAAGGTGATCTGAGTAGGAACCTTTATATGTTTAATTATTATTTATTTATTTTATGGTATACATTATTGTTTGTTTCCAGCTTCAGTATTATAGGAAATAATGCAACAGTTGTTTGGCAAATGCATCACTGCAATTCAGTAATCCAATTGGAACCATTTCCAGGTCTCCATAAAAGAATTTCAGGTGCCACATACAAGTCTTGGGCTGCAAGTTCCTCATGTCTGTACTAAAACAATGTACAGATCAGTCATGTCACAATTTAAAAAAAGGAAGAAAACCTCAGACCTAATCCTGCACATGTATGTGACATGGCCCTGCTCACTTTATAAGCTGCCAACCAAAATGTTATATGCAGCTGCTCCTGGCCACCAGAAGGTTGCCCAACCCTGATAAAAATGTTAGCATTCCTGCTGCCTAGGCTGATTCTGCTAGAATAGTTCTGAATTTTCAATAGTCAGTCCTACTCACATTATAAACAAACCATTACTGAAATTGGAATGGACAGTTTGTGCTATAGCATTGGAAAAGAAATCTGGTATCTGGTTTTCTGAGAGCAGAAAGGCAAAATGAGGTAGTTTATTTTGTTGTAGTTTTAATCTGACATCTTACTATAGAACTGTATCTTCTTTTTTATGGGAGTTTGGATAGGAGAGTGAAGAGTATACTTTACAAATTTGAATATTGCTTGAATTTAGGAAGAGTTTCCAATACTTAGATTAAAATTCTGTGTTATTTAATTGACAAGAAAAAGCTAAAATGAAGCAAAAAGAAATCCTAGTAAAATGAAAGGAATTCACGTGGGGAAAATGCATGTATGCAGAATGGAGAATTGTTGGTTGATTGCCAAAATAGATAATTCTATTTTGGCAAAAGAATTATTTTTTTAAAAAACCTGCTGGAGATGCAATAATCAGGATGGATTTTTTCCCCCCACACATTATGGTAATGTCATAAAGCCCAAGAGTCCTTGAAGATAATTCAGCATCGAATGGAACATATTTTAAATACTGACTTTTCTTTCTTGCCAGCTATTTTTCTGTTTTTCATTACTAAGTCTTCTATTATTACAAAGTATATGGACTGTATGATAACATTTTATGGTACTTACTGGATACTACTTACTTCTTTTTTAGAGGAACAAAAGACTAAGCTTTGAGAGTATGCTTCAGTATTAAAAATAACTTCATATTTAAAAAACAAGTCTGATACTGAATTCAGTTTAACCTGAAAACCATTTATAGAATATTTCTGTATATGAATTAGTACCACATCTGAAGATTGGGGTTCTTTTAATATAAGGCTTTAAAATACTAGATTTTGCCTGATTCATTATAATAAGGACAGACTTTCTGAAATAAGATAGAAACAATTCTTTATTTTAACTGATTATTCATATTATATTGGCTGCTAATTACTGATTATTGGCTTGATTTGAATAATGGTTTTAAAGGACTAAATTAATGTAAGATTGCTTTTATATGCAGTACTAAAGTAATGTTACTTTTAAAAAAAGAATAAAGATTGGTGGCAATGGTGTAACATCCAATATTGGAAAATATTTGTTCAAAATACAAGGCAAGAAGGTTTAATAAATATATATATATATATAAAGAACAGGTTAAAGTCTAACTGTTAGCATGATTATGAGAAATATTTACACACTATGGAGAGGAGGCCTTGCAATAAATCTACTAAAGTGGCTATTCCTCAATATTTTTATTAACTTGCCTGTTTATATTTTCCTATAGTAATGTTTTGTGTTCTAAAACTGCTAACTTTAAAAAGAGAAATATCTCTTACTTTGTCACCTGGAAACAATTTTAACCTGGCAAGAGGGAGAGCGAGCTATTATATAAATTGGAAATAATATAGATTGAAATCTGATATATTAGAATAAAGTTTTGCATATAAATGAGACAAGCCCTGTTGGATCAGATCAGAGGTGTACTTATCCAATATCTTGCTTCTGTGCTCTTTTTAGTGTGCTCACGGTGAAACACAAAAACTCCACGAGAACCGGTTCTGTTTTCTAGAAAATATATTGAATCTACTTTATTGAAAAAATTAGAAAGGTTATACAAATCTTTCTTCTTTCCATTATTTTGGTGTGGATAATTTAGCAATATGAAATATGAAGTACCTGAAAAACCATTGTATTACTTTGCCTGCAAGAACAGCATCCCAAAACGTTTGAATGGACATGTCCCTTAGGATTGTTCAAATTAATCTTGAATTTAAATGAGAGTCACTAATTTATGAAAAATTATTGATAAAGACTAGGAAAAAAGTGTGCAATGTTTGGTGTTACACCTAAATAATATTGTTACAAATAAGATATGAATGGACAGCTCAGTTTGTTCTCCTCATCTGTGTAATGACATACTAGTTCTGCTAGTTTATCTGAAGGACCACTGCTATTATCACTGTTGCTGCTGTGCTTTGGCACTGTGACCAGTTCATTTATGGTCACCCTTCAGTTTTGAAAAGGGATGCTATACATTGGGCATAGTTTGAGATTCCAATCAAAATTTTGTTGACAGGATCTATGTCTCTGTAACAATGCATCAGAAATAAATCTGTTACCTTAAAACTGAAGAATACCAGGGCAATCTCCCTTTTTAAAACTGAATTTCATGGACCAGAAATCACTAATTTTCAGTAAGATTTAATCCTGCCTATTGCAATAGTAGAAGTACTTATCTAGGAGTAAGCTCTATAAAATATATTGAGAAAAGTAGACAAACATAAGACTATACTGGGACTGTCTGAATGTCCAGATGAGCCCATTGCACAGGCAGATGTAGTCCTCCATATGCAAAAGAGTATTTTTTTATAATAACTTTATTGAATTTTAAAAGAAACAGAGTAAAAACTGACAAGAATATTAAAAGAGAAAATAAGAGAAAGAAAAAAAATAGAAAAAAGAGATAGTAAAGATGTAAAGTGCAGAAAGCAAGAAAAAAAGAATTGACTTCCGACCCTCCTTGCAACAGATATAAGTAACAATATACATAAACTCTTGCTCTAAATTCACAAATCACTTCCATTATTCCTATTAACCCATATTATTTCTAATCCTCAAATCCATACAACATAGTTTCATTTTTTTCTGTTTCCCGCAAAAAGTCCAAAAAGATTACACATATAAAAACCCTACAGTTGTTATATATGAGAACAAAAATACATCACTTTTGTATATATTTTAACCTTAATCAAAAATAGATCTATTTTATAATCCAACTTGTCATTTTCTCTTAAAAAAAAAAACACAGAAAAATCTCTCCCCATTTATACACAAATCTTTAAAACCTCATCATTCAATCCTGGTCACAAGAAAATCCCGTTAATAACTATCAAAAACCTCAACATACATATTAACCATAATCAAATCAATTCACTTTATAAACCTTCTGTTTACTTTTTAAAAGCTTGATCTTTAATCCTTTCAAATAGTATCCCCCAAACTGATTCCTTATAATTTTCTGTTTGTCTCCTCTCAAATACAACTTTCCTAATGTAACACCTTCTCTTTGCAAATCAGGATAGGCAGACTGTCCAAATCATACTTCTGTTTTATTATTTGTATGTCCCCTTGTATTATTATATCATTAGTTGGTTTTAGTTGTAAGTCCAGTTTGGCTTCTTTTTCCATATCGCACTTCTTTTTTCTCAGCTCCAGCAAAGTCACATTTTCTGATCCTTTCTCCAATTTCGAATCTCTGGTCTCTGCTTTATTCTCCAGCACTTCCACTCTTTCAGTAACCTGCTTCATTTCTCCAGACCTTTGTTTCATCTCTCCAGCTATTTGTTTTACCTAACTGTCCATCCTGTCTGCTCTTTCTTCCATTTTTTTCCCCCAAAGTTACAAATTTGGCCCCTAATTCATCAAACTTTTGTTTAAGCAAATTTAAAGCAACCATTTCTTTCAGTACTTTCCACTTAGCCATACTCTATTTTTTTCTTCCCCTTTACATCAAATATATTAAATGCGAGTGAAAGTAAGGAGACAGTTTATGCTCTCTGGAGACTTTGAAGCTAGAATTGCAGGCAAACATCAAGGGAACACAGAGGGATCAGGTTACAATCTTCTTCTGTTTTAAAAATCCAACCAATCCACAAGTATGATCTAACAAAACAAAAGACTTTCTCATGGAAAAATCAGATCTCTTTATTGCAAATGGAGTTTTGTATAGAAAAGGGGAAAAAACCAATCTTGAGTAAATAAATCTTCTCTTTGCACTGTAAAGCTTTTAAAATCCAACTGTCATCCAGCTTTTTGCTAATTGTTCAAAGTCTAATTAAAACTCTGTTTCTACTTTTAAAAATATAGCCCCAAAGATAAGGATAAGCCCCAAGAGATTTACTTATCTGTTGCAAAGGAAGGTCTCTCTTAGACTGAAAAATAATCAGAATCCAAAGTGTTTAGAAATGGGGATGGTCGGCTCTAATGTCCGTAGAAAGGCTGCACCACAGCTGCAAACGAAGATGGGTCCCCCGCCTCCCTGCCACTCAACCTGAAAGCCGTTCGCAGAGGCTCCCTCCGCGATTAGCTTTCACGGAACGGCCGTCTGGAGATCAAATGGGGTGATTTCATGCTTCCTCCTTATCCGGAGCAAGTTGGGTGGCCAATGCTTGCTGGTAGCCGCCGATCAGCTGAGATGCCATCTCCTGCTGCTTTTGGAGACATCTAAGCCGCCATTAATTCCCCACCAGAAGTCCATATGCAAAAGAGTATTGTGGCAGACAGGCAGGACTTACTCAGGATTTGTAGCAGTCACTTGCAGGATTAAAGGAACTGCGCTCACTTCTACCCTTCTATCCAGTGATCATGGCTGGGAACTGACTATATCTATTCCTGTCTGGTTGGCAAGGAAGCTGTTTGGATTATTTGTATATTATCTCTCAGAGGCAGAGGAAAAATTAAGGCTGATAAAGGAAGATTTTCTTTTTTATTATTATTACAGACTGCTTCTTATAAAAGTATTATTTTATAGAAAAAAGAATGCTGGGCATTTGAAAGGAACAAATTGCCTCTTCCGAGGCTGAACATTTCTTGTTCCGTGCTTTGTTTATTAGCCTGGAAAAGAGTGGTCTGAGTGTGAGAAGAGGAGCCACAATTCATCCAGTAGAATAGAATTGTTTGTTTGTTTGTTTATTCAATTTATATACCTGCCCATCTCAAGTACATGACTCTGGGCTGCTCACAACATTAAAAACAAATAAAATATATACAAATATTAAATAAAGCAAGAAATAAAACACACAGCAGCCGGAGAACCATAAAAAGCCCTCAACATAGCTAAGAAACAGGCTCCATCCAGGGCCCCAGGCTCTGGCACAGAACCAGGTCTTCAAAGTCCAGTAGAGTGGGAGCCAGCCTAATCTCAGGAGGGATGATGTTCCAGAGGGCGGGCGCCACAGCAGAAAAGGCTGTTCTTCAGGGCCCTGCAAGCCGACACTCCTTGGCTGATGGTACCTGTAAGATGCCTCTCCTGCCAGATCAGACAGGACAGGTAGAAACAATGGGCAGAGGTCCGATAAGTAACCCAGTCCTAAGCCCTGTAGGGCTTTAAAGGTGACTGCCAACACCTTGAATTGCACCCAGCAGGAACATAGGAAGCTGCTGTGCCAACACTGACTGGTAGCAGCTCTCTAGGGTTCCAGGCAAGACATTTTCCAGAGTTCCTTGGAAATGCCAGTGACTGAACCTTTCTGCAGAAAATGCTTTAGTAAGCTACATCCCTTGTTGTATATTTGCTTGTATGTACATATGTCTGTAATGCTTATTATGGGCCAAAGACCTAATAATAAAGTATGGATATAATCAAGAGGTTTGGCATAAGGTTTGACAGATAAAATAAGTTGACAGAGGTCACAGAAAACATTTAAAACTCTAACCTATTAATTTGTTATAAAGACATTGTTTTAAATTCATTGTTTAAAATTTGGCTGTCACCACTGTAATTTTAAGCTTTTTAGCATATTTAGAAATATCTCTTCCTGGCCTTGATTTTAAAATAGGACCAATTATATCCTGACAAAAGCTCTTATAAAAATCACAGTGCAGTAGAATATGTCCCACAGTTTTAAGGTCAATACCATTGCAGGAGCAACATTTTTGAGAGATGGAAATCTTTTGAAATCTATCGTACAACAAATTTGATGGCAATGCATTTAATCTGGCTTTTTAGAAAAAGCTATTCTATATTTACTCAAATGTAAACTGCTAAAATATATAGGAAGCTGAAAAGTGTAATTTATTCTAAAGGTGTTAGGGATGAACACTGAGTTTTGGCCTTTGCCATTAATTCCTGTACTGTGTTATCCCATAATCTTTAATTACTGTTTAATACAATAAAATGCCAATGTCATACCCCGGGAGAACAAATAATTGGGATCAGTGCCAATAATCTTTTGCGTCTTCTGTTTAAACCACCTATCTATGTAAGAATCATTTGGAATTTTGCATAACAACATTCCTTGCTTTTGAAAACATATATTTGGAACTAAAAGTTAATTGTACTTAGCCAAGCTTTTCTTTTTGGAGGGATTGCCTGGTTTCCAGAAGAATGAAGAACACAATTTGGAACATTTGAAAGAGCTCTTAAAAATGTTACCTGCAATTGAGCTATGTTACTGTTGACAGCTATACTCTAAATCGGAGCTTCATATAAGATTTGAGATGAGATTTTTGGATTAAAAGCTTGTATTGCTGTGGGATAGATCCCTCCCCCCCCCCCGAATAAAAATATCACAGCAAAGCCATCATAGTAGCTTTTGCTTTCAAGAGTATTGCCTTGCAGTGAAATTGCCAGAACAGAACATGACTGAATAAAATGCCCATATACTGTAGCTACAATTCTCAACGTGAGTTATCATATGATCTTGAATCCCCTTTTTTGTCTCCTCTTATGTTCAGTTTAATCACTGTAATGTACGTAGATTTACTGTACAATCACTGATGTATTATTTTTTATTTGTTTATTATACTTCGCTTTATTTTTTTAAATGCTAAGGTACATCCCTTTCCTGGTGTAGCATTCCTAAGCCTAAAATGGACCCGCACGGGTTCCAAAGGGAGCTGAGGGGTGTTCCTGAGGCCTTGCTGCACGGTCCAGCGGAGGCTCTGGCCGCAGCCTGGAACAAGGAGGCGGCTGGGGCCTTGGACAGGATCGCGCCCGTGTGTCCTCTCTTGGCCCATCACTCCCGGCACTCCCCGTGGTTCACGGAGGAGCTGAGGGAGTTGAAAAGGGCTAAGAGACGGCTAGAGCGCCGCTGGCGGAAAACTGGGGACGAATCAGACCGAACACGGGTTAGAGCTGCCATTAAGGCCTACCTAGTGGCGGTAAGGGCGGCGAAACGTCAATATTTCTCCGCTCTTATTGCATCCTCAGAGTGTCGCCCTGCAGCCCTGTTTAGGGTCACCCGGGCCCTCCTGGGAAAAGGGGGGGTGGAGGACTACTTGCAGGGTCGTGCAGAGGAATTTGCTGAACACCTGATGGATAAAATTGCTCAGATCCGTTCCCAGTTGGAAGCCAAGCGTGGAGTAGGTCCAGAGGAGTTGCCCGGGGAGCGTTCTTGCCCAGTTACCTGGGAACGGTTTGATCCTGTTGTCCCTGAGGAAGTGGACAGGGTCCTCGGAGCTGTCAGTGCGACCACCTGTGATTTAGATCCGTGTCCCTCCTGGTTAGTTAAATCTACCAAGGAGGTGACCTTAGGGTGGGTCCTGGCGATGGTTAATTCATCCTTGCAGGAGGGGGTGTTCCCGAAGCCTTTCAAAGAGGCTTTGGTCCGCCCACTCCTCAAGAAGCCGTCGCTAGACCCCCACCCTTCTGGACAACTTTCGTCCAGTCTCCAACCTCCCCTTTTTAGGGAAGGTGGTAGAAAAGGTGGTCGCGCGGCAGCTTCAGAGGATCCTGGAGGAAACGGATTATCTGGACCCCTATCAGTCAGGATTCAGGCCCGGTTATGGGACAGAAACAGCATTGGTCGCACTTCTAGATGATCTCTGGCGAGAGCGGGATGGGGGGAGTGCATCCATCCTTGCTCTTCTTGACCTCTCGGCATTCGATACCATCGACCATGGTATCCTTTTGGGTCGGCTGCGGGAGTTGGGGTTGGGTGGCACAATGTTGTGCTGGTTCAGCTCCTTTCTCCAAGGCCGAACCCAATCAGTGTTGATAGGGAGCGAGAGGTCCAGCCCTCGGCCCCTACTTTGTGGGGTGCCACAGGGGTCAGTGCTTTCACCGCTCCTATTTAATATCTACATGAAACCGCTGGGTGAGATCATCCGGCACCATGGGGTGAGGTATCATCAGTATGTTGATGATACCCAACTATACATCTCCATCCCAGGTGCCCTAATTGATGCTGTGACTGCCCTCTCGTGGTGCCTGGAGGCTGTGGGGGCCTGGATGGGGGACAACAGGCTTCAGCTGAACCCTGGTAAGATGGAGTGGCTGTGGATACGTGGAGCCTCAAGATCTAGGACCTTGTCATTGTTGGTTCTTGACGGGGTTGCACTACCCCAGACAGACCCGGTGCGTAATCTGGGGGTTCTCCTGGACTCACGACTCCTGCTCAAAGAGCAGGTGGCAGTCATGGCTAGGAGGGCCTTTGCACGACTCCGTGTGGTGCGCCAGTTACGCCCCTTCCTGGATCAGGGGGACCTCCGCACGGTCACTCATGCCCTGGTCACCTCTGGGTTGGACTACTGTAATGCGCTCTACATGGGGCTACCCTTGAAGAGTATCCGGAAGCTACAGCTGGTGCAGAATGCGGCGGCGCGGACAGTTCTTAATGCCCCTAGGAGGGCACATATAACACTGCTGTTGCGCGAGCTGCATCGGTTACCGGTTTGTTTCCGGGTCCAATTCAAGGTGTTGGTTATTACCTTTAAAGCCCTTTATGGCACAGGATCAGGTTATCTGAGGAACCGCCTCGCCCTGGTCACTTCAGCCCGACCCACTCGGTCCAGCAGAAGGGGCAGGTTGCAGACCCCACCAGTCAGGGAATTTCAATTGGTGGGGTCGAGGCAGAGAGCCTTTTCTGCTGTAGCGCCCGCCGTATGGAACATCCTGCCTCCTGAGGTCCGGTGTGCCCCCTCCCTCATGGCCTTCAGGAAAGGTATTAAATCCTGGCTCTGCCAGAAGGCCTGGGGGCCAGAGGGGGGCCCGCACCTGTGGAGATGGCTGGTGGGATGATGGGTTGTCTCCCCCCCCCCAGCATCTTACAGGTTTTTTAAGGCCATAAACCAGAGGAGGTTTTTTAGGGTTTTTAATATGTTTTTAATTATTTATAGTTTTTAGCCATCTCGGTGAGAGCTGTGTTTTTATTGTGAGCCGCCCAGAGTCACCCGTTGGGGGAGATGGGCGGCATACAAGTTGAATGAATGAATGAATGAATGAATGAATGAATGAATGAATGAATGAATGAATAAAATAAGGCATCCAACTAGAGGCTAAATATGGGGACAAGAGATGCCAGCTGTTTGTTACAGGCAATAGGGAAGATCCAAGTTATTTCCTAGCAAGCCCTGTGGCTTATGCCACAGTGACACAATTACCTGGTAGATTCTGAGGATCCTAGAGATTATGTCTCTCCTGGCTTTCATTTTGCCTGCTGTTATTGGTCCAAGCAACCATCAACAAAGGAAGTGAACAAGACAGTGTATTGCAATTCCTGAATGACATTTCTTTGTTTCAGGTCCTGCCCTACCACCAGGTCACCCTTCTGTTGCCACTGGAATGCCCACATCGTCTGGTGGACCACCCCCTCCTCCTCCCCCCCCTCCTCCACCTACAGGAACCACGCCACCTCCTCCTCCTCCATTGCCAGCAGGTGGTGGAGGAACTAGCATTGATGACGGATCAGTATCAGGACTAGCAGCAGCTCTGGCTGGTGCCAAATTAAGGAGAGTGCAACGGGTAAGGCTCTCAGCTATGACACAGGTATTATAAGCTTAAAACTGGGCCCTTGAAATTCTGGTATATGAAGGAGTAAGAAAGGCAATGAATAAATATTTCCATCATCCATAGAGAATTTTCAGTGGATGCCTTTGATGTTTAGATTTTCCTGAACAGTTAAATTCTTAATGCCTGTGGAATCTAAATTGTTGGATTCTGTCTTAAAAGCCAGAGGACGGATCTGGAGGTTCTAGTCCCAGTGGTGCTTCCAAGAGTGATGCCAATCGAACTAGTAGTGGAGGAGGTGGACTTATGGAGGAAATGAATAAACTGTTGGCGAAAAGGTTAGTGATTGTGACACTTGGTTACAGTAATTGAGGGGTATATGTTTTGCATCATCTGTGAAAAGCACTGCCTCTTTTTTCTTATCCACAATTTCAGAAAGACTAGAAAGGTGGGAAGGGATTGGTCCACTACAGGCTAATTCACCCAAAGGAACTACACTTGCTATAAAAGCTAACCAAATTTTCAAAGCAAAAGACCGTGTCTCTAATTATAACCATCAGTGTTTGTTTCAGGCAGAAGATGAAGCTTTTATTTGAGCTATTTGCTAGTCAATATGAATATAGCAAATCACTATATACACCCAGTGGTGTACTACTAAATGTTTAACAACCCATCCTGCTATCTCCATTGCCACCCCCATGCTGTGCCGCTAGCCACAGAACAGCTGATTGACACGCTAGATGTTGAGGCTCAGCTCTGCCCTCAACTGGCTTGCAAAATTGCATAAAATTTAATAATTGGCTCTTACAAGCCAGTGTGAGCCAGCTTCAGCACACCACTGGATATACTCCTTTGTCATTTGTACAGATATTTCCAACTGTGTTGAGAGGAATTTAACATAGATGAATGCATAAGTTGTGAATGTGTTTCCAAGGAATTGATTTATAGCCTTTTTCACTCTGTCCTAAGGAGAAAAGCAGCATCCCAGTCAGATAAGCCAGCAGACAAAAAAGAAGAGGAAAGCCAAAATGTAAGTGGAGCGCTGTCTAATTCTGTGGCATTTGAATCATGGAAGTCATTTGGATGCCTATCAGAGTGATTTTGTGAAGGATGCCCTTTATCTGCTCTCATATATATAATTTGATATTGAAACATTTGGCCTGCCTCATCAGGCAATTGGAAAATGCTTTAGGCATTGTGGTTCTCTGTCAGCCCCACTGTTGTCTTTCATGGGGAAGCAGTACCCCTTAGGCAGCAGGTCTGTGAATCAGAGTCCTACTGGACACATGGCTACTGCTGGATGGGCAGGTAGAAGCCATAGCAAGGAGATTCTCTACCTGGGTTCCACTAGTGTATCAGTTATGGCCCTACCTGGAGTGTGAGAATCTCTCAATAATAACACCCTCATCATTATTCAGACTGCTATATAATGCTCTACATAGGGCTATCTTTGAAGATATTCAGAACCTACAATTGTTACAGAATGCAGTGGCCTTTGTTAATCACCAAGAACATACAGTAGTACACCTGTTATGGGCCCTGCACTGCTTGCCAGTGAGTTTCCAGAGCAATTTAAAGTGCTGGTTTTAACCTATACAGCTTTGTATGGCTTGTTACAAAATACTTGCTGGACTGTGTTTGCCAGCTGAATCAACCTGTCTATTATGCTTTCTCCAGGGAAAACTCCTGATAGTTCCCCATTTTCATGAGGTGAAGGGGGCAAAGACCAGGAAGAATTGTTCTCGTTCATTTTCCTGATGTTATGTTCTCTCCCTAGAAACTAGACTAGCCACATTGTTGACCTCTTGATAGGTAGTAAAGATGGAGCTCTTCTACAAAGCTTTGGTGGTTGTCTAGTGTCATCTAATCTTTTCATTATTATTGTTGTTATCATGGACATTTTAATTTAATTTAATTGTTCAAATGTTAGTTTACTCTGGACATTTTGTTTGTTATATTGTTAACCACCAGAAGGCATCAGGTAATAGGGCAATGAGAGGGAGGGAGACATACTTAGAACAACTTCAGTTAATTATGTAGCGGTTGATGATAGGTGTAGAAAAGCTGACAGTACAGGGCTGAGTGAATAAATAGCTTTCTCTGTTAAAGAGAACTTACTTTGTCACCTAGGGAGATTATTTTGTTGCTATCTTATGGCTAGGAATCTTATACAACCATAGGTTCTCCAAACAGCAGTCACCAAGAACACAATATTAAGATAACATTTTGCTTATATTTAGGAAGATGCTAGCACTTCCCCTTCACCTGTTACACGCGGCCCTGTCCAACAGCAGAATTCTTCAGGTATTCAGCTCTGTTACTGTCTTCCTTTTGACAACAGTTATTTCTGTGGTGAAATCTAAGTTATGCAAAATGGGTATGACAGGCAGTCAAAAATTTTAAAAAAGAAGGTCCCTACTCAATAATTCAGGGAGTGACCACCTCAGTAATTTGGTGCTTGCATTCACACACCATGCTAAGCAGTAATATCGTTTGTTTGATTTTACCTTAAAGTATTGTGAGAATCGAGCCCAATCCAATATGGATTATTCAAGCAAGATTAAAATAGGATTATAACTAGATTTAATTTGTGAACCTAGCAACAGTAATAATTCATGTGTGCTAGGAAAATTAACACATCTTCTGAGGAAAAAATCTAATATTCAGCACATATATCAGCATAATATTTTTAAGCATGCATAGATGCTATTGCTTTCAAATTGAATGCAAAACTGCACAGAATTATACCTTAAAGCAGGGGTCCTCAAACTTTTTAAACGGGGCCAGTTCACAGTCCCTCAGAATGTTGGGGGGCCGGACTATCTATCTATCTATCTATCTATCTATCTATCTATCTATCTATCTATTATTAAACTTGTATACTGCCCATCTCCCCCAACAGGTGACTCTGGGCAGCTCACAATAATAGTTTGAAAAAAACATGAATGAATTCTTATGCACACTGCACATATTTTATTTGTAGTACGAAAAAAAATACAATAATTAATATAAAGAACCATTTTAACCAACATAAACCCCACCCTGCATTGGTGGTCAGTGTCAGTAAATGTTATCCTCCCCCCATCCCAGCCCCCCCACCCCCTGCCCCCCGCATTATTGGTCAGTGCCAGTGGCCATTCTCCTACTGGAGGGGCAACCACACAGCCCAAATGGAGAAAGTAATAGGGCGCCCTGGACCCCACCGATCACCCTGCACAGAGGATCCCTCCCACAGAGTATGAGGAAGTATGAGTTGAAGTGCCCCTGTGGTTGTAAGTGTGGACGGGCTGCCAAGTGCCCGAATTTTGATCATGTGACTGCAGGGGTGCTGCAACAGCTGTAACTTTGGGGACTGAGCATAACTACTGAATGAATGGTTGTTAAGCGATGACTACCTGTACAAAGAATTTGAGATGATGGAACACAGGAAGGCCTGGCGCAATATGGTTCATGGGGTCACGAAGAGTCGGACATGACTTAACTACTAAACAACAACAAAAAAACACGTCTGGGCAAGGAAGAGGAGTTTGGATATAAATGCAAGGAACAGAAGAGAAGAGAAAGTGAAACAGAAACTGAGTACAATGCTTTCTGCAGTCCTGATAATTTGCAAAGAAGTAGGCTGACCTGATTTCCAAAAATAAAAACTTGGATATACGAATATTAAAAAATGCATACATGTATACAAATTAATCTACAAGTCAATTTCCCCAAAGTCACAGGCAAAAATTACCAGAAAAAAAAGGACACAAAGATGTTTAGAAGAGCTTCTCTGGAATGAAGCAATTTTAAGTAGTTCCAAACATTCCTGTTCCCTGTTGTGCTTTTACACTCTGTGAAAGATTATTTCCAGGCCAAATTAATTTAATAAATGACTAACAATCAATTGACCACTCTCTCCATCATAAGGCTATCAGACCTGATCTGCAAAAATCCATTAGTTGTCAACAAAGAGATACAGGAAACACTAACTTTGCTTCTTATTCTGGATTTCTGCAGACTAGTACTAATCAAACAGCCAGTAAAATGGATAACGGAATAGCTTCATTCCCATGTTCCCTTCCACCATAAAGTACCCCGAGACTTGATGAGTAATGGAAAGACATCATTTCTTTGGCTACTTGTTCCCATACTGTTCTGCTTGCTCTACCTTGAGCCCTGCCATTAGTTTGAGGATGCCTTCCCCAAAATCAGGACTGTCCCTGTAAAACTGGAATTTAATCTTGGAAATAAGTTTCAGGCACTGATAGTGCCTTCTGTTGACTAAAACCTAGTCATGGCAGCAGGTTATTGGGAATATTTTAATGACATTCCCAATAAAATCCATTGTGTGGGTAAAACAGGAAGGAACATAAAATGCAAACCCGAAGCACCATGAGAACGGGGCTCCTGCCGTTCTCCAAATAGGGCGCCTGTACTCATGAGACCTGGGGAAGACCAGATAGTTTCCGAAGGATTGCAAGAACAGGGTGGGCAATTGGGAGAAAGAATGAAACAAGCAGCTTGGAGAACGACACACCGAGAGGAGGAGAGCCGCAAGACGACCCGGTATACCTGTAATGTAGAATAGTCTGGCTCTGCAATCTCCCTCCTCGTGCATTGCCTGCAGCTCCCAACACAGCCTTGACAGACAGCAGTGGCGGCCAATCAGGCACCCTGATTCAATCAATCACCCTGCACAGAGGATCCCTTCTGCGGAGTACGAGGAGAGGAGAGCCGCAAGACGACCCGGTATACCTGTAATGTAGAATAGTCTGGCTCTGCAATCTCCCTCCTTGTGCATCGCCTGCAGCTCCAGACACAGCCCCGACAGACAGCAGCAGTGGCCAATCAGGCGGGTGGGCTGGATAAATGACCCTGGCGGGCCGTATCCGGCCCGCGGGCCGTAGTTTGAGAACCCCTGCCTTAAAGTGTTGTGGTTTACTTTCTTGCAGTGGTATTTACCTTGCAAATTTGTTGCTGAGAAATGGTCAGAATATTGTTCTTCATTTGAAGATCTGCTTGATTTTTAAAAAGATATATCTTGAAAGACACAAAACCAGTCACAGTTAATGAAGGTTTTAAATTTTCCAAACAATTTGGGTTCAAGATGTGTGTCTACAGAACTTACATACATGAGCAGGAATAAAGATAATTCACGTTCTTAGAAACAGCAGTGACAGTTTGGGAATTGCTACCCCATGGCTGTTTCCCACATCACTCTAGATATGTGGAGAAGGAACCAGCCACATAGAAGGAATAGGGCCATGGAAAACAAAACAGGGCTAATATCAGAGGCCAGGTAAAAGAGAAATATCGCTCTTATGGCTCTTCCCATCCAATGCTATCTTTCCCAGAGAGTTTCTGCACTCATGAGTTACTTAGATCTTCTATGTAGCATTGGATATTACAAAAATTGGTGAAAATAAGAAATAGAAATGTATTATAAGCTATGTTATTTTTATTTATATCCCCCCATACCTTTGTCTAAGCTCTTCTTCCACAATCTAGGTCCTACAGCCTTCTGTTTGTGTGTCTGCTCTTTATACAGATGCTGGGAAGAAACTTTGGGAGAGAAGCAACTCCATGGAAAAACCGGTCACTTCGTTACTCTCTAGGTTAGTTACAGAGCATCCTGTATGGATCACCTGCATGTATTGGACTTGTGCATGATGCTTCTGGATGTGATTATGTTGTATCCTCTCATTCCATTGCATAGAAACTCATCAGTGGTGAGAAGTCCTGAATCTAAAGGTCCCGTTCACTTTCAACCATCTTTTAGGTACTGAAAAAATGTTCTGACTTCTCTGTAGTCTTTTGGCTTATCCTTTGCAAAAACATGTAACTTTTCATGCAACAACTAACAAGCTGTATGCCTGAGTGTGACGTGCCACTTTTTTTTTTTTTTTTTTGCTCTTCTGTTGCTTAACAAACCACATGTCAGTGAGGGTTAGGTATGTAATTGAAATCCATCATGGACTGCTTTTACATGGAAATGCTGTGAACCATTGGAGTGAATTCCAGTATTGCTCAGAGGGTAGCAGTGAGCAGAAGCTCCTGCTCTTTGCTGGGGGAAAAAAAGCTGATGTATAGTTTGAAAAAATGCATTAAACTCAGCATACTTTAGGACTATTAAAAAAAGTTGTCTTAAAATTAAATAAAACATATTACATAAAGTAACCTGAGGGGAGGACATATATATGAGGTATAGAAGGTACACAAAGAAAACATATATATTGTGGAAAGATATGCCTACAGTTCATTCTACTGCAGATATATGGGAATGTTACTTTAACATTAGCAAAAGTCAACAAACTAAACATATCATTTGATGTTGGATTATGCTTTTTAACTTTTTTTTTAAAATATTTTATGCAGAGGCTATGGAAGGCCTAATTAAAATCAGGATGTCAATGAGGGTTATTTTAATGGCTTTCATCCATGTTCATCCCTTCCAAAATGTAGCACTCACAATGAAAATTGTACCCTGTGATCACACTCTCATCTCACTAACTGCTCTGTAAAAAGTTTAAACAAGAATCGAGAAACATCAAATTACATGCTTCATATAAATGTAATCAATAACTGTAATAAATAAAATAAAATAAAATATATATAATGAAATTTAGTAGGTTTCTTCCCAAAAGTAAAATATACATGTATGTACCCCTTAGATTTCAGCCAAATCTGATTATAATTTAGCATTAAAACCATTTGGTTAGTCCAGATGTTAAGACTGAAATATTTTGTTGTAAATTCCTAGTTTGGCCTCCAGAGTTTGCAGAAAAATATCATGTAGATATGTAAAAGTAGTCTAGAAGAAAAATACTGTAAATTGTTTTTATTGCCTTTTCTGCAGTTGAAGAAAAATAAACTGCTGGGGATGTTAATATTTTCTTTTTGATCCATTGCATTGTTTGTTTGTTTTTTAGCTGTTGAAAATTGACCAAAAAAAATAGGACAGAATTATTTGGGTCTGAAGGAATGTGAAATCCATATATGACTTCTTCTATATTGTCCAACCCCCACCCACCCCCCTTAAATGCCAATAGTCCATTGATAATGACATTTCACTTGTAATTTTCCTGTAATTACTTAACCATGTAATCATTATTTAGTATCCCATATCACATCTGGCAAAAAGAGGTAATATGAACTCTGATTTATTGCTTATGCATTGCACAGTGTTGACCACATGATGTCCCCATGGCTCAGGTTTTGGAATGAGTCCTGACTCAAATGGCTTGAGTTAAGAGGCGACATTGTAGGGAGATGATAGAGCTCTTTGGCACATAGGTTAACAGTATTGGCAGTAGTGATATTGCTGGTGGCAGATAATGGTGATGATGAAGATGATTTATAGGAAAAATAAAGATAGATTTGAACAATGAATAAAAATTTTTGAAAGTTCATCCAGCAGCTATCCTGGCCTTGAAGCCATTCCAAACAGTGTCTAGTAAATAATTAATGGCAATAACAGGTTATGCAACAAAGTAGTCATGGAAACTATCTGAATTAAGATTACAGGTAAAAAAAAACCTTAATATGCACAAATGCAGTTTGGCTTGCTCCCTCCCTTCCCAGTGCATTTTCAAAGCTAAAATGGCCTTTCAGTGATGCATACTGGGTAGGGCTTGATGTTACTTGTTTAGCAAAATTACCTGACCACTAAGTGGTACAGGAAGCACAAAGAATTAAGTATTGGTGAGCTTTATGATTAACTTTCATCTGCTTTTATATACTGTTTTATAAGGTATTACTAACATCACGTCTCAATAAACATAGCCTAGTTTTGTGGAACACAGCATGGAATTGCCTCTTATTTTCTTTTGTTCTGTCTCAAGAATGAAGCCAGCAAGCAGCAGCAATGATGTGGCAATGGACACTTTAGATTTTGATCGTATGAAACAAGTGAGTTGGAATTTGTACATTAATGAATATTGATAGAAATGTTTATTAATGGTCTTCATACCAGGAAAACCAACAATTTTGTTCAATATTTCTAGAGTCTCAAGCATCTTATGCCTTACTCATTGCTTGTTTAACTGAAAATTCAGGGATGGAACCTGAAACTTTGCATGTTCTACCACTGAGCTATGGTTCTCCAGAGGGCCACTGGTTTACATAATTTAGACAGACTTGGCTGTGAAATGCCTGTCTCACAAAGAAATGAATCATTTTCAAGACCTATGAAGGCAATAAAATGAGAAAAGTGTGTGGATTTATGAATTCTTTTCTCATTCCCAAACCTAGTTAACAAACCATCTCTAAGTGCCAAGACTCCACAAGTAACCTACCTGCTTTATACTTAACTCTGATCCTTGGTCTATCTAGCTCAGTACTGATACTGCTTCTCCAGATTTCAGACAAAGAGATACCAGGGATTGAATCTGAGACTTTTTGCATGCAAAATATTTACTCTACTAAATCTATATCCCTTGTGACCCTGCCTCTTAACAGACTGCATTAAATGTTACAAAAGAGAAAGCAATTACAGGGGGCCCTGAAATCCAAGATTATCTTATATTTCCTATTTAGTAAAGGGCATGTATTTCCCACCCACAACATAAAACACATATGTTTTCTTTGTAAAATAAGTGTGGTGTCTCAACTGGCCCTTACTTTCAAATCCAAGAAGTGTCAATCTGTTTGTAGTGTCAGAGCTGCTTTTGACATATGCATATAGATTCATAATGTGGACATTCTGTGCCAAAATAACCCAAATTCCATGTGAACTCACTTCAGTTTGTTACTATGCAATTGAAGTAAACCTATACATCTTTTAACTTCAGTAAATCAAATTTCTGAACAGTGCATTTTAACTCTTCTTGTATGGTGCAAAAGTAGAAATTCAGATTAGATTTGTAGGCATGTTTGAGAGAATTTGATTTTCACAGTTCAAGGGACTTAGGCCTTTACAGTATTGAAGAGCACTTTTCAACTGCTGTTTTCTTTCTGTAGGAAATATTGGAGGAAGTCGTAAAAGAATTACACAAAGTAAAAGAAGAGATAATTGATGGTAAGAAGCCAGGGAGGGGTTCATTTCTTGCATTGACCTGGGCTGGGGGATCAAGATGGGAGTCCCTTTCCTGCCACCAAATTAAGATGCTTTAGCTACAGAGTATGATAGAGAAGGCAAGAGAATATCCATCTTGTCAGGATTATATCCATTTAATATCATGGCTGTCTAGCTACCCTCTGTCCACTGTCCATGTTTAGGAAGGTATAGGTAGGAGAATCTTCTATCAGGAATTTTATTTTAGCACAAGAAAGAATGGAAGATTTACCAATCAGTTTTAAGGTTCAGATTCCCAGAGAAATCAGGAGACAAATACTTGAAGCGGTCTGTTTTTCCAACTTGATCTGAAATCTTTTATGATTCACATGCCTGGTAAAATATGCTGTTAAGTTTCACAGAACATGGAAATCAGGTTCCCCTCCTATGTCTATATTTGTTCTTGTAGCAGCTTTAGACATACCTTAAACACACAATCAAGGTGGGTTATTGGAGAAAAAAAAAGACACCCTGTTCCAAGATAACACAGAATGAATGATTACCCTTCAACTTGTTGACTGAACTCAGGATTTGGCTTAAAGGGAAGTAAAAATATAACCTGCCATAGTAGAATCCAAACCTGCTTAAGCTCAACTCCTGGTGATTACATGGACACATCTGTGTAGTTTTCTGTAGCAACAATACAGACATGGTTTGACTTCCAATATTTTTCCAGTTTCTTGGTGGTTTCCTGTTCAGATAAGCTAGATCCAGTCAAGCATAGCTTTTGAGATCTGCCAAGGTCAACTAGGTGTTGCCACTTGCTACAGCTTATATAGATATTTTGCAAAAGGTAGGAAGCTGCAAAAACAGAAGCCAGAAAGAGATCTGTTACAGTGTTGAAGAACTGCTATGTTTAGGAACAATTGGAAGCTATATGCAGGTCTGAGAAAGCGTGATGGAGGCAATTCTCTTTTAAAAAAAAGACCTAGTGGCCTGTGAGTAAATTTGCTAACTGTCACTATGTTTTGAAATGCCAGACCAGGGTTTCTATTCAACAAGTTTCTGGCATATAAGGTTGACAATTCTTTCCCAGTATTTTATAATATTACTTCATCATACCAGATTGTTTACCTATTTGACATCTTATCCCAAACTCGAATGTCCAAGGCCACAAGGTTCATCACGTGTAATAGAAGGCAGGGGAGAGGAAACTGCAGGCCATTGAGATGCTTGTGTCCTCTCTGGATCTTACCAGGAGGTGATCTACTCATCCTTGTTTTCTCAATGCCCCTTCTATATTTGCTGTTTCAACCGATTCCCATGAAATATGTTGATGACCTTTAAATTAGGTGTAAGATTGTGATGACCTTTTCCTTTGTTATAAGCCTTGGCTTATACCTTATTTGCTTGTTGTTTTCTAGCCATCAGGCAGGAATTGAGTCGAATCAGCACAACATAATGGCAGCGAGACCATCTGGAAGTTGCAAGGGACATGACAAGTGATGGATCATTTCTAAGTGTACCAAGATCATGCAGAATGGTGAAAGAGGACACCTGACAGCATCCTTTGTTTTTAAAATCCTTTTTATTAGCAGACTCAGCAGACTTTGAAGCTTGCTACTGCCTTGGATTTGCTTCATTTAAAAAAGAACGAAAAAAGTCTTAAAATCTTTGAAATGGAAAATATTAAACATTTATCTGGATTTTTAAAATTTCATCTGACAATGCACATCAGATTTGGTCAGCCTTTTTGTATTTTGTATTTGCTTATTTAAATGTATGACATTTTTGTTTTTAGTATATAGTAGGTAAAGAAACATGTGATCCATTTGCTTTTATTAGATGACTTCAAAATAATTTTACTGATAGTCTGCAGTGTAAATGAAAACCTATTTGCCAACAGAACCTAATTAATGGCATCACTCGTTGAGGCCAGAGGATGCCAGCTGTCAGCCAGGAAGTCCCTGGTCTCAAAGCTACCACAATATTAAAGCGGTACATCAGTGCATCACAGTATCTGTGCTCATACTGGTAATAAATTGTTCATTGTCCATGTGGCATTGATTGGCTTCTTTTCAGTTCTTTCTTGTAATGGATTTGGGCTCACAATATATAACTTTCTACTTATTAACAACAGGGATGGCCAACTTGGCAATCTTGACCAACTATGGTATTCCAAAGGAAATGGCTATGATTATGTTTACACATTGCATGAAGCCATGGTTTATTGAATTGTCTGGATTCATACAAGACGATATACCAAAATTAAGGAAACCATATTATGGTTTCCCATATTGTGTAAACCAGGTCTTTATCTGACCTCTGGTGGTGCTACCAGAAATGCAGTTAGAGAAATAGAAAATTCACATTTGCATATTTACATCTCTTGGATATTTTATGAAATATATCAATTTAAAAAGTTGATGGCTGCAAATCACTGGACCTAGACTGGAGAATAGAACAAGTCTCTAAAACAAATTAAATTGTCTTTCATCATTTTTAAGCATGTCTCCTGTATATAGTGGTTTCATTCAGAATTACTATTATTCTTCTCCCAAAACAAATTTGCACTGAATAGGTCTCCCCATATCATCCAATATTTTGTCATAAATACTCTGTGATAACTAATAGCAAACTATTTTACTTTGCTTAGGCTTAAAATGTATGTTGGCTTGAGCAAACCACTAAAGATATGTGGAACCCACATGAAAAATTTTGCTAGTATAATTGAAACTGTTTTCTCTTGAAATTATATGGAGGTTTCTCCTGAGCAGGACCCTCAAAAATTTCCTCAAACTTTCATTTTATGGGAAAGTCAATGACCAAGACTAACATTTGTGTCCTGAACATAGGATTTATTTACCTGCCTTGGACAATATAAACATCCATTGCTGATTAGGAGGAAGTAATAATACTGTGCATCTCATGTTGTTTAATAACATGCAACATGGGGCGGGGGGGCGGTTTGAGTACTAAACAAGAATAAGTGAGCACTGGCTAGGTTTTTTAATAAAGCCTTTTTGTTTCCTTTGAAAACTGATTTTTTTTTTTATGTGGAAGCACCTCCAATTTTACACTTCAGGAGCCATGTGACTGCTGGGGTTGTGTTTGTTTGTTTGTTTGTTTGTTTTGGGGGTGAGTTGTCATATCAAGAGTATATAATATAAATTTCAGAATAATGAATCATGCATCTGAGGAAGCAGACTGTAGTCCATGAAAGCTTATGTGATAATAAATACATTCATCTTTAAAGGTACCATAGGTTTTGTTCGTTTTTTGCTGCAATAAAATAACATGGTTAATCCCTCTGGAAATTAGTATCATATGTAGTAGCCTAAAAAGAAAGGAAAAAGGAAAAGCAGACAATCAGGTAGGTAAAAATATACTTTATAAGCCAGTCTTGGCATTTTTCCATCCAAACCAGTATCATTCACCCTGATTGGAACATTTTTTCAGAGAGGCCTTTACAACATTAACCACTTGGTCTTTTTGTAATTAGGAATACCAAGCATTGAAGCACGCAAACCATATCCGTTGCTATCAAGCTTGGTTATCTCCCCAATTACACATAATTGTGTTAAGAATATACTTGCTTCAGTCCATTTTTAGGATGCAATCCTAATCCCCATTTACCTTGATGATTGCATTAATTTCTATTGAGATTACTTCTGGGTAGGTACATGTGGGCTTTCTCTTTGTGTTATATAACGTAAAGCCATAAACAGAGCTGCCTCCTTATACATGTTCAGTCACTTTAAATGTACAGTTCTGGGCACTTGGTAACCCACCTGCAGCAGCGTGGAGGTCCAATTTAATAATTGCAACTAATATGCTTTTGGTAAACCTCTCCTCTAAGAATGGATAATCTTTATTCTATAGCTCTCAAAACCATTGCTCATCATAACAGTATGAGATGAGGAATTCCTACATACTTGCACATTACTTAACTGCTTACATGGAGATCCTCCATCTTCCTCTACCTGAAGAATTCCCTATCTACCCACAGAGATAGAAGTCCATTGTATGTAATATCAGACTTACCCAACCTTGTACTCTAGTCAAAATATATAAAGCTAGCCACCTTTCTTTTTTTTTATAATACTTTAAATTTTAAAAACAAAAATATAAAAACTAACAAGAACTGATAATCAAGAAAAAGAATAGAAGAATAAAGGAAGAAGGAAAGCAGAAGTGCAGAAAAATACAAAATACAAAAAAATGACTTCTGACTTCTTTTACAGCAGATATAATTAAAGCATACATTAAACTCTGACTCTAAGATTACAATTTAACATCTATTTTTTCTATAATCTATTAATTTTACTAATCAAATTCATGTATCATAATTTCATTTTTTTCTGTTTCCCTCAAAAAGTCCAAAAGGGAATTCCAGTTAGCATTAAAATTAGTCAGTATTCTCTCTAATCAAAGCTGACAATTTTGCCATCTCAGATAGCTCTATCAACTTTACCATCCATTCTCCCATTGCAGGTAATATCAAGTTTTTTCAACTTTGAGCATATAAAAACCTGCTGCAGTTATCATATACCTTTCTCTATTTTCCAGGTCTGTAAATACAAGCTCCTCTGTCCTCTGACTCTGTCCCTGAGTTTTGTACTGCACAGTAGTAAAGCAGGTGGTTTTTTACCAGCTTCATTTGAATATTTCTTCATATTTGGATTTAAGAAAATCCTTTGCAATCAGAAATATACATCAGCTATGCCTACCTAGGACACTTCATAAAATGCATCATTTGTATTTGCGAAGGAAAGATATGCAAGGTGCAGAAGTCCAGAGAGGAAAGGCTAGAGTTGGTATCTAGCAAGGTTGAGAAACCAATTTGCATTTTCTTTTAACCCTTAAATAAGGGCTGATGTTATCATCAAAAACAAAGTCCCAGAGAACCTGAACCCATGACTGATGCTGAGGCAGAGTGTCATAATATTCTGCTGCTATTTTCTTTACCTGTAAAGATCAAAGGGAACATATTAATCAGTGATCTCTCACCTGCAAAATATTTAATTTAATGCCAATATATACATTATATCTCCCTTGTTATCAAAATTGATTCCATGAACCCATAAACATTTCTTAGTATTTTTCAGTGTTTGTTTAGGAGACAGTTATTTACATAGGTATAAAAGTTTGTTAACAGGCAGCTTCAAATTTGAGTGTGCAGGTGGTAGCTTATTGACACTTTTTCTGCCAATGAATACAAAGTTCATAATCAGATGTACAGGCAAGGCAATCCTAAACTCAACCCATCATTTTGTGTCAGATTGTAGCCTAAAACATTATACCACAATACGTTCTTGAATGTTCATATCACTTTAAGACAGAAATAACAGTTGCTATGTAATTTCAGTTCCTATCCAAAATACTACCTGAACTTCATCTGAAGAACTAAGAAGATGAGATTGGAAGGTGTTTTTTTTCTGTGTCATTATATATTTACAACAGAGAGAATGAAACAAATTCATGTCTTGACTTTTCTACCTTCGCAATGGGATCTGAGTACAAAAGTAATTTCTACAAGCCGTGAACTGATTCACAGATTGGGTAGATATTGATATATCCTGTTTCCATTTATTATGAATTTATATTAACAAGTTCGTTGTGATAAATGATGACTTGGACACAGAAACACATTCTTAGGCAAACTGGAAACCTATCAGCTTAACCTGGTTGATGGTATTAGATACACAGATATGTAACATAACTTATCAGGGACTTTGGCATGGGGCAGATAAAAAATTGAGGCAAGGTGGAACAGGTGTATTCTAGCCAGGCATAACTTCCACTGAAATTCATTCAAAATGATAGCAATTTGCATTTATGATCATGGACATCTCCAGTCATGGACATCACCTAAACTGTGTCCATAAAAATGTGCTCTCAGATAGGGGCAGCTGACTTTGAGATAATTTTACCGATATAGCAGTTTTATCTGTGATGAAGTTTTGTTTGTTTATAAACTGGAGATTCCAACAATACCAGCCATAATGGTTAACATAAATAAAAACTAGCTATCATAGAATATAATATCAAAAGAGCTTATAAAATCCACAAAACAATACAGCAATACAAATATCCAATGTAAAAAAAACTCTTAGAAGATTAAGGCTTGAGCATAAAAATGTATCCACTCCTAACTAGCTACTACTACTTAAAGCAGGCCAAGGATGGAGCAGTCTGGACCTCTAGGGATAGGGTCATCCATAAGGAAGATGTCACCACTGAAAAAAAACCTTGTCCTCATCACTTCCAGCATCTGCAATAAGGTGAGATTTATTGGAGCGACCAGATTGTAACATACGGGAAAGCTGATCCTTCAGATAAGCAGGGCCCAAACGATTTATGGATTTATCTATTAAAATAAGCAATCTGAATTTAATCCAGTAATCTGCCATAGCAAGTGTTACATGCTCCTGCTAGCAAATACCCAACAGATGTCTGACAGCTGAATTTCTGAACCTCCTTCAAGTACAGCATTAGAACTGTCTAATTGGGAGGTAACAAGAGCATGGGTATTAGTAGCCAGGTCAGAACTTTTCTGGAAGAAGTGTTGTTGATAGATCATTCACAGCTGGAAAAAGGCACCTCTTACTACCACATTGACCTGAAAATTCAAAGCCAGCACAGTATCAAAGAAGACCTCCAGACTGCATACCTGCTCCTTCAAGGAAAAATAAACTCCATCTAGAACAGGTAAAGTCCTAATCATATGTATTAAGTCTCCCCAATTATTAAACCTTCTACTTTGATAAGATTATATCAAAACAGGAGCCCACCAGGCAGCTTGCACACCTGACGAACATGGGAAAATGAAGCAGATCTGAGTATTATCCACATTTAGATGAGTCTAGTCCCACACTCCCAATGATCATTCCCAGCAGTTTCATATAGATACTAAAGATCATGGGAGATAGAATGGAGTCCTGCAGTGCCCCAGTACAGAGGCTCTGGGAATGGAGCATTTAGGTCTCCCAATTTGTAACTTGAAGTGAAGGACTCTTCAGGCTCACTAAAGGTTCACTGGCTCAGCAATGCACTCTAAACTAGAATTGGTCATATTCACTTATGGATTTCCACCACTAGCTTTCTAGTCATTTCTTTGCCTGCTTCTTTCCTACAATTTCTTAGTAGACCAAGGAGAACCAAAAGCTCAGCAAACAGGCAGAGGTGAGCAATTGTTAGCCTGGGACAACTGATTATTTCAATCTGCCACCAAGTTTCAACTGATAGGTTTGACATAACAGCAAGCTTCCTCACTAGTGAACTCTGGAATTGTATGGATTGAGAAGCTGCTAAGGGCAGATCCTTTAAACTGTCTCCTTGCTCCTGCTGGAGAGTTGTCCAACAAACTGTAATTATGAGGTGATCTGTCCATGACAAAAGAGTCACCACTGGCTCTTCCACCTAAATAGCACCTCCCATGGTGTCAAAGACTTAGTTTAAAGTGTGTGATGAGACAAGGGCAGAAATTATTTGAGACAAGCTGTCAAAACCATGATGTCCATGAACTCCTGAGCTGCAACAACAAGGTGACCTTCAGCATCACTTCCAAGACTAGCTGTGGTGTTGGGTTACAAGACATATGGTGCACCAACAGGATCCACATCCTGTCATCATTCCATAAACTCCAGGTACAGACAGAATTTTTAGTCTCTTGGTAATTTTTTCTGAAGTATGAAAATATCGTACTATTAAAATTTGAGGTTGTATAGTAACACAGTATAAATAATTTGTTATGCAATAGTCAAATAATCAGTATACTATTTCAACTTATTGACAGAATGAAGAATCATCATTCAGCAGAAGACAAGAAGGAGGTAGACAAGTATCAGAAAAAAGCAGATTAAAAATAGTGAGGAAAATATGGAGATTGAAAGGGGGAACAAAGAGCTGAAGAATGCAAGCAGACTGGAACTACAACCTAATGGGGACTAGAGGTCAGACAATAGATTAAAAGTTAAGGAACAACAAAGATAAAAAGATATGGATTTGGAGAAAAGGTGATCAGGCAAGAAAAAGCAAAATGAATTTTAAAAAATCAGTAGAACAGTCTTCAGCTTCTCTCCCTTAACCCCAGCCAGGGAATCTACCTGAACAAACCTGAATAGAAAAGTAAGACAATCAACAGAGCAGCACACCCCAAAATGCTCTGATCAGCAAAATTTACACAATTAATAAAAGTCACTAGCTACCTACTCATAGCAATATTATAGATCCATAATAGCCCCCTGCCCTATTTTATCCATCGTTGAAAGCAGTGGTGTCCACAGGGATGGCTGAAACAGACAAGCTGGTGGACATGACAATATGATCCAAGCCCTGCCCCTCTATAGGTGCATGTAATGTAAACTCATGTACAAAAGGAGTGGAGCTAACCATCTCCATGGACACCACTGTATGGAAGGAAAGTTGCAACAGTATGTGAGACTCTGAATTCCTATCAAGCCTCTGAATCATCTTTTCATTTCTTCAAAATGTTTTAAAGGCACCTGATTCAATTACATGAAGATTCACTTGGAAGTTGTAATTCACCCAAACCCTCTCTGAAACAAATCATGTCGTTCAGGCACATGGCAGTTCCAACAGTGATTTGTCTACTGCAGCCCATAGGGTTATAATGACATAGGGCTGCCTTTGGAAACAAGCTATTAATCAGCCAGGCTATTAGCCAGTGAAACCTGTAATTGCAGGACAATGTGGTCACCAGGCCCAATTCATCTATAAAGGCTTAAATGGTAGGACATATCAGGGAACAACTTGGCAAGCATGATTCTGCCCATTTGGTTTGAACACTGAGGGACAACTTACTCTAGATCCTCCATTCCCTCCCACCCCCCAGGAGTTTAAGGGACTTGGACCAGGAAACAGGTTTTCTCAGTAATGACCCCTGGTTTCAGGAACATTTTCCTGCCTGTCAGCCCTTCAAGGCAGTCCAGACAAGAAGCAAAACCATGAATACTAACTCTTTATTGTAAGGTTGCATTTACAGAATCTTGCAACCCTGAAAGTATTTCCCCCCTCCTTTCCTTTTACTCTCTGGAAAACTAGGAGGGCCCCTTCTGAAATGTTTCCCATGCCTCCTCCCACGCCTTGTTTTCTAAAAAGAAATATGTGCAGCTTCCAATAAACCACACAATTTGGGGGAGGGGGGGTGCTTTAAGACATGATTTACACCAAAGAGCAACAGTACATTCTTTAAATTCAGTGCACGGACTTCCAATTGGCCCCTGCTTCCTTTGCTCCCAGTTCCATGTTTTTACACACAACAGATTTTTGTCCTTCAGTTGAAAGGGTCAAGTTAATTGGTGTTAAAATGTAATCTAACGTTTCCAGTCAGCAAGCCCTACCTGGGGTGTAACCGAGTGTGTCAGGTTTTTCTACTTGGTTTTTCTGGTTGATGTAGACCGAACCAAACATCCTGAAGCACAGCAGAAGTTATTAATTTGAGGGGCAATGAGCCAGACAAAAAAATAGCCACCTGCCCATGAAGGAATTCCAAGATTCTGTGAATGCTCCACACCCGACCCCAATTAACTCCTTTCTGTGGCAGGCAGGGTCTTTGTTCCCCCTCATGGAGAAGGAGCACGTACTCTGGTTTCTATTTGCAATCAGTTGACTCTCTTAAAATGGTGGGTGTATTTGCTTAATACCCTGAAGCACAAGCTAGCCAGCCACATAGTGATTTTAGCTGTTGTGCAACGCCAGTCCATGGGAAGCTGATGATTCAGTGTTATCAGGCAAATTCAAAGAACTGTACTAAGTAATCTATGCCTAAATTAACCATCATTAAGTATGTTGCATGAGTACAGCCAATCGCATGCTAAATACTGTAACTCTACCTTTCCAGTAGGAAAAGAGTTTCTGGGGGGTGGGTGATGTATTGCAGTTAATGCCACAGTGGTGGCTAGACCTTGCTATACGCAGCTTTATTGCAAACATAGGAAATTACTTTTATGCACGCTATTCTTTGGAAATGCTTTGCCAGGCAATAAATAACTGTGATCAAAGCCCCACCCTTTTTTAATTGCATAATGGCCCCCATCTTGACTTTTCTCCCCTCCCCCCCGCTCAATGCCACTGCCATTTTGTGTTTGGGTTTGGGATGTCCCATCTCTAAACAGGACAGAATTGGAAGGTCACAATCAGATCAGAGCCAAAGAAATGGGTTGAGGGCATTAGAACACATTCCCCAAAGTACAACTTTTTATGTTTTAGAGCAACTTACAGAAAAATGTGAAGGCAGGGAGGGAATTTGGTAAAAGTTTGGAAAGTTATGCAGGTTACTAAATGAATGAACCAAAATCTTTCATAAGCATGATTCGCGGCAAGGCCGGGGGGAAAAAAGGCAGCAGGTGACACATGTTCACATCTTTCATAACAGTGGGATTTGCTCCCAATGGTAGCCACTGACATTCACTGTGGTTTCTAGGTTATCATTTTGATTCCCTTCCTTCCCAAAGAAATAGGAATCAGAGATAGAACAACCATTTCCTAACATGGTTCCCACCAAAAGTGCTAACCCTTCATACATTTCATATGAAAAGCAGATGATGTTTGGATTGCATAACACACTGGGCTAAAATGCTGTTGACATTGCTCAATGCATTGTGCAAATGCAGCCAGCATGATTATTGATGAGGTCAATGTATTCTGCAAATCCAGGGATTTGGGCCTGTTCCCCAAACCCTAGTTTTCTTAATACTGGATCAGAAAATTACACAAAGTCTATCTTTGACAGACACAGGTAACCCCTCCCTGACTTGCTTAGGCACCCCACTGACCTTCCAGATAGTTGAGGTCCAGCTTCCATCAACCTCAGCCATTAAGATCAATGGTCTGAAATGATGGAAGCTGCAACCTAAAAATATCTAGAGGGCTTTCATACTCAACACAAGTCAATTTTGTTTGGGGATCAGCAGCTTAAAAGGAGAATTAATAAAAGTCAGAGAATGAAATTCAGTAGTTGGAAGATCAATTGCAGGAGGGAGCTAGAGTGAAAAAAGCTGAGTTCAAAAGAAGTAAGTGGCAAACATCAGATAAAGTGGATTTATTAAGCTGAACCAGTATTTGCTATTATTTATTAAATAACTTCAACCACCAGTTACTATAGTCCACAGAAAAATACAACCAGTTCACCTATGCTACAAAGCTTGGTATAGAGAGATTCTAGATGAAATCTCTCAATCCATATTCTTACTTTTATTTGCCCAATCAATCATTTTTAAGGAATGTCAAACTGCTTTATAGTTTATTTTTGATGATGCTATAGAAAGACTGGAGCATGGGCTAGAAAACTAGGCTCTGGTGTGCAAGTCATGATGCCAAGGATATCACAGTGAATTCATAGCCTCCACAATACTGGCAAAGCATGATGGGACTTGTAGTCCTTCAGTTATCAGAGCTGAATTGAACAGAAACAGGGAAAAGAGAACATGTTATGAAGCAAATCTTGAGCAACTAGGGGCTTTTCTCTGTGCACTGAAAACTCTGGGTGTGTGTGGGTGTGGGTGTGGGTGTGGGTGTGTTTAACGGGAGTGGTATTTGTAACTTAGTGTTTGACGTCTGGTGCTCCAAAAAAAATTGAGTTATATTTTTATTAGGACAATGACTAGATTTGAACATTGCTTTATGTTCTGGAGAAATTTAACTTGTTTGTTCCCGTTTATGCAAAATTACCGATCATTAAATGAATAAGAATGTCCCCATCAGGCTCTTACTCCTTTAATAGATTACCTATTTTGCTGCAAATATTAAACCTGTATGAATAACCCATTGTATTAGCTGGGTAGAAAACAAGGCACAGTGTGAACATCTCACCCCATGGCAGCATATTCTTCAAAACAGGACTGAAGTTAGTCTTATTCAGGAATGTGCCACTCTGAAATATTCTGATGGGGAAAGCTATGCTAAGGCCAAATTAAACAACACATGTAATTATAGATTGTATTAAACAGCCTGCAATTGGACATGCCGATCATGTCAGTCATTAACACACCTCCCCATCATTCCTTCTAGCCTAGGAAATGCTTTTCTACCCTTCCATCCTTTCTTTTTCCACCAGACAGATCCACTCCAAACAAAGCATTAGCTGCCATATAAGATAAGAATGCCTATGAAGGGAAGGCTGAAGATAAGACATTATCGAAAATCAAGATCAAGCTGGATCATTGTTTTGCCCTACACCATAAATGAATAAAGAAAGGTAGAGGAGAAAGTCTGGCAAGGGTGTGCCCAAAGACAGATTGCTCGAGTGTCTGTAGGAATGGTTCAAAAAAAGCCGAGACGGTAGTCTCCACTGCTTGAAAACCTTGCTTTTGTCCCCCAGACTGAATAGATAATATTCACATTATCTTTTATTACTGGAATGTTGGAGAAATTATTTCCCATTGCCCTTCTGTGTTTTTAACTTCTTTAATAGCTACCCATGTTACAACATGTTGTGAGACTCCCCAAAACTTAAGGTACTGTTAAGGGTGGTGAGAGTCTTCCAAGATAATCTTTACATCAAATGTTTTAAACCAAAATCAGAAACTCACACTGGAAAAAAGAACAGAAGAACATGGTTCATGACAGACTAGCTAAAGTAGTACCCCTAAACTCCAATATGTCAGAGACATCATCACTTCCCTTGGTGCCTGCCATGCTCTTGTCCCACCTATTTACCTTTTAAAAAGCCATTTATTTTTAAAATAAAAGGCTTTTAAAAAGTTTCAATTAAACCAATTTAAATGAGAAGCTGTCATGCTGCAAAACCAAGCATCAGTTTCCAGCATTATCTCTGTTTACAAGAATGCCTCTGGACCCCACCTTGACAGTCTTAAAGAATTGAAAATTGGAGGGTTGCTACACTTTGCTTGAGCTGTGCCCACTGCCCCTCAAGGGCCAAACAGGGGTGGTAGGGAGCATCCTAGGGAACGTAGGGAAGGATAGAAGGCATTAACCTCACAAGGTGCCTTTGTGGCAAATAAATGCTTTGTAATTTGCCAGGCCCACCACAGAAGTGGGGATGGTATCAGAATCTGCAAGATGATGGGTGTGGTGCCACAATTAGAGGCCTGCCCCTCTTGGTGTCACAATCGACACCTCTGCACCATAGCCATTGGGCGCTTAGGCAAGTCTCACAGCAACAGTGATCCCAGAGTGCTGACAAGTTAGAAAGGATTCCCTTGCTAGCTATGGTCCAGCCACACATTAACCAGGGAGAAGCAGACCCAGATATTCAACACTGAAATTCATAAAAGTGGATTCCTCACCCTACATATTCACAACAACTTAGGGGCTCTACACAATACAATACAATGCATCTTGGCTCTGACTGTGACATCCAGGCTCCGAGCCCCCATGTATTGGCACATAAGGGCCTATGTACCCTTCTGCAGAGATAACTTCCCATGTGTGGTTTGGAAAGGGACCACAGATGCAAGGCAGATCCCCCTTTAGGCACTGATTTTGCATTTGTACAGCCCTATAAAGTAGTGGGAAAATCATTTGGGGGCTCATTTTTTGTCTGGTAAAACAAGCAAAAATTAATGTTTAATTTTTGAAAGGAGTTCAATACATTTTAGAGAGGTTATACAAATAACATTCTAGCTTGGAGATTATATACTGGAATGTGTATATGTTGTTGTTTGGGGGCGTTGGTATGCAATAGAAGCAGGTGTGTGTTATTTTCCATTAAAAGGGTGTGTTTCTCTGTGTGTAAAAATATGTACAGATCAATCCAAGTTTATCTTCACCTCAGGACATTTAATAGTCAGAGAACACGTTCAGTTCCAAACACTGATGCAGTTTTATACAAAATTAAATTCACAGCTTAGAGCAGAAATCAGCCCTAGTGTATATCACTAGGCAGGTTTGGGAATATATTTACAAATAATTCCTAGTGAAAAACAATTAATGAAATCAAGTAGCCTGTCAACTGAGTAGGACAAAGGTAATGGAAGGTGAGGAGGAAGAAAAACTGAATTATGGCAATTGTCTCAAAGCACATACATTGATACTTGTTCATATTCCAGCTGCCTTCCATTAAATATGGACAGAAGACAGTGTCAAAAGCAGCCATATTGATTTGACATTTCATTTATAATCCATTAGGAGAAACAAAGATGATCATTTACCCATACATTTGATTTCACACTGATAATCATAAAACCTATAATTTTCCCCCTCAATCCAAACCATATTTTGGTGTCAGAGGCTAAACCAACTGGCTCTTACTATTTTACTGCATGCTTTAATTCTGTTATTCCTCCTCCCTGTTACATGACATGATGGGGACTTTGAAGGAATTTAATAAGCAACATACACAAACAATTTGAAGTACTGCAAGGAGAGAATATCACTGCTTACCATTGGCAGTCTACATCCAGGAATGCTGGGAAAATCATGGTGTTCCATATGATAGCCAACATTAAAGGTGATCCAGTTGAGGGGTCCATAGTACGAATATGTTTCATGTCCTTTCAAAAACATGTAATGCTCTGCTATGAAATGCCCAGAAATAGGGTGCAAGCCCATGCCCAGGATTGTTCCTGCTATTAAATAAACAATAGGCTTCCAACCCCACAAATAATAGATTATAAGGTCAACAGAAAATTGTACCAAAGCATTGAATATTTCCATCTCAGTAATTGCTTTGGGGTTTACATACAATGGCCTCAAACCATAAAAAAATGGCTGGAAGATAAGCCAGATCAATTTCCGAAGTGGGGTACAGAAGAACCAGCCCTCAAAATCGGTAGGGATGTCCACATCCAAAGTATCTCCACCAAGGTATCGATGGTGGTCAATGTGGTACTTCTTGAAAGAGGCAGAATAAGGTAATCCAACAGGCAAGTTGGCAAAGACTGCAAACCATCTATTCCACCTGGCCTGCTTGTTGCCAAAAACAACATTGTGAGAGATGTCATGGATTGCTAGCGTCATAGAGTGGTTGATGGAGCCCCCAAAACCATAGGCCCAGAAGAAAACCCACTTCCAGGCTAAATTTCTCATCAGGTAGCAGGCAAGAAGCTGAGTGAATACCATTCCTGTCACAATCCATTTTAAATGGGGATCTGGTCCCATTAAAGACTTGATGGCTGGATATTTGGCTGAGGGAGGAAAGAAAGATGAAATTAAATGCAGTTGAGAACAGTCTTGCTCCTATGAAATTAAAGGGTCATCTAGCCCAGCAGTCTCACATCACCAGTCCTTGAACTATCTATATCATATAATTAGATCCCTTGGACAGAAAGAAGAAAAGAGGTTATATTGCAAACCAAATTGTTTGAAAATTACTGAAACTACATACCACATGTGATAATAAAACAGACAACAGCAACAAAATACAGAGTCACCACTCCATTTATATGAGGAACTCTTATTCTTTCTTAATATTCCATCTTTCTGTTGTAGAGCCCATGTTCCAGGCAGTCTCCTAGCCAAATAATTACTAAATTCAGATCTGCTTAGTTTTAGCAAAGTTGCTCTATCATACACTTTCAAATCCTTCCTTGGGACCTTCCAACAGAGGTCCTGGAATCTGATATTTCATTATTTGGTTCCACTTCCCCATTAATTACATAAATATTCTTGTCTAAAGCTTTGTTATTTTAAATAAGGGATGATTATTTTAAAAATTAGTTTTCACTTGGCTTAATATGAAATTTAGTTCTAGACCTAAACCTCAGCTATAATTCTATAACTAAATACTCTCCCTCTTCTGCTTTAAAAAGAGGCCATTGGGAAAATATGCTAAAACAGCTGACACGATAACTTGATGCCCATGAGAATGTAGCAGGCTATAACTCCATAATCCCTGGGCAAAGATTAAGGAAGGATGCCAAGGAAGAATTTAATAGCTGAACACAAAGGCCAGCTCAAGGATATGTGCCCTAGTGCCACCTTCCTCTGATGCAAAGAATTGCATTTTAGAATCATTTGGAAGAAGGGGCAACGTTGGTGCCTCCTAAGCTTTGGAGCCCTACTCAGCCTTAGCCTACAGCTGGCCCTGTTGAACCCAAACATCTACTATCAGAATGTCTAGCATTAAAAGTAGGAAGGGACCCCTTGACTTCTTATGTTGTTTAGCAATAGCTGGGTTGATTTCCTACAGTTAGGGTAAAAGATTATTAAGACATTTCTGATTTGTAAATAGCCAGTTTTATTTAACTGTAGCAGATTTATCTGCTTTCTAGAAACAGCCTTTCTCAACTTTGTTGAGAAACCCCCACTAGCTAGACCAGACCATGAAATCAACTCCACATGATGTCTACAGTTACTTTTATTGAGACTGACTATAATAACAGAATCTTGCAAGTCTGATTGCACTGCCACTTCCTCCTTATAGTTCAGTGACTTAAGGGGGCTGTCACTGAATGTTATCTAGAGGTTCTGGACTTTAAAAATGCTTTAGCCCCTGTTGCCTTGGCAAGGTCATCTTTATCTCTACGCCGGCTTATAGATGAGAAGGAACCAGTCCACAGGATTTTGCTGCTTTCATCAGCAAAATGAAAGCAGCATGGTGCTTTAGCACCGCCCCTTTTGGGTAGGTGTGAGAGGTCACTATGCATACAGAAAAAGGGCAGGACAGTCTAAGCCTCCTTGTTCCCGGCAAATGCCTCTGGTGGGGACTGCAACTCCTAGAATACCCAAAAAGACCACTGCTGGCTGTCCTGGTGAAATTTCTGGCTGTTGTAGCCCCACAATATCTGGAAGGCGAAGCTGAATTAGAACCTGGCTCTTTTCCAGTAAAACCTCTTGGAGAGCAACCAGTAGTTCTGTTTTCATGTCAGTGTTACATATTACATCTGAGGGAACTCTCTTGAGGCCTTTTTATGCTGTGTATTAGGAGGAGGATAGTTCAAGATACAGGTAATCCTCGCTTACTGACAGTAATTGAGACCAGGAACTCCACTGCTACATGATGCAGTCATAAGGTGCCACATCCTGTGACTGTGCCGACTTACAATGGCAGTTGCATCAGTCCCAGTGGCCATAGTTAGGCAAATCCTGTGCAGCTGCAACATCCTGCGGTTACAAAACTGCCATTTGTGACTTACTGCTGGCTTCCCTGTTTACTCTGCTTGTTGGAAGCTGGCAGTGAACGTTGCAAATGGCAATCATGTGACTGTGGGATGCTGTGTTGTTGCAATTGTGAGCTGGTCGCCAAGCGCCTGAATCACAATCATATGACTGTGGAGATGTTGCAACAGCTACAACTATGAGGACCCATCGTAAGTCCCCCTCATTCAGTGCCATTATAACTTTGAACGGTCACTGAATGGGTGACATTAAGTGAGGACTACCTGTATGTCTCTTAATTTTAGAGGATCACCATCCACAAAAAAACCAGGCAGAAGTATTTCTTCAAAACCCTGAAGGCCTAGCTTTAATGGTTAAACTCCTGTTGCACTGCAGTCCCATTAGAGGATAGGGCAACCTTGAAACTATGGATGCTGCTAATACTGGCAACAGTGTGAGGAGCTCCCTGAAATGGCTCATCTGCTTCTCCTAGAATATCTTGATAATTGTCCTTCACACAAATGTTCAACCAATTTTCCAGGATACCAATTTATCCATTGCTCTTGCCACAAAAGGCTTGCTTCAGATGGCAAGTCATTATTCATCACAGAAGGAACAACTGGTTCTTGACAGAAACTGGTTGGGATCCTAAGTTTGCTCTCACACTCATGAAAGTACCCCATGAAGAGTTTCACTCATGTTAATAATGAACATTTTCACTCATGTCTTTGTTCAACGGCAGTACCTTCTGTTCCTCAACAGTCAACTCCAAAAGACTGGGAATTTGCAGTACATTATGGGAAGAGCAGAACCAATAAAAATGGCCTCTGCTGCTGGAAGGACAGTCTGCTGGATCTCAATTCTGCCTATCTGCTAAAGGAAGAAGCCCTTGCTCTCCCAAATCCAAAATCCAAGCCAATGAGACTTGTGACATCTTTGAGGCTATGAAGAAGTAGCTTTTATGGGCACCTGAACATATTATCAAAATGGGTAGCTTATTCAACCACATTAGTAATAGCCTGGGAACTAGGGACTGAAATGCTGTATTGTGATGAGAGACTGAAATTTTAAACCCTGTCTCCCTCTAGTGGTGTGTAAGAGTAGAGGAACACTGCTGTATCATCTAATATTCTATGATCTTTCTGTCTTGCCCCTGTCTGGGTTGGTGATGGGCTTCTTAGGATGGTGTGTAAACTTGACCTTGGGATCCTTTGTTTGCCAGGAATGTACAGAACAGCTCCGCTACTTTGGCTTTATAATCAGTCTTGACCCTTGGAGACTCCATGGACAAGCCCACACAGTTTTCTTGGCAACACACTCAGCCAAAATTTCTAAATACCAAGACAGTTAATGTAAGGGAATTTGTAGCAACCATCTATAGCACCCTCCAGATGTGTCTGGTCTGTAATTCCCAGAATTTCCAACCAGCATGGCCTCAGCATACAAACCTAAAAGACATTTTTGCCCCAACAAGTGCTACTTGCTATCTTCATGGCAAGCATGAAGCAACGTTAACTAATGCGATTAGTTTTTTAAAAATACGTCACTTCCCTTCTTTTGTTGGCCTTTGATCAAGTTGAGAGATGCTATGATCAAGCCTTATGTGTGCACTGTCCTTTTGACCTAGCTGCTTTGAGATCAACTTTTCACCAAAATCCAACCTTCTTGTGAAGAAGAGAGATTGACCTGCCATGGACAGGAGAACAGAGCACCAATATGGAGCTCCTGGCTGCTCCAGTGTTCCCTTAAGTCAGCCACTCACAACTTTCATTGGTCCAAGGGCTGCTTCAGCCTTTGAACAAGATACTGTGGGCCACATAAAAATATTAAAATGGTGGGATGGCCATTTGATTCCTTAAATATTAATACTTATACTTTAAATTAATGCAATTAGGTAATTGTTAAAATTTAGCACTTGCAATGATTCTAATCCCTTTCCCTCTCCATTATTTTCCAGACTTAAATAAATTAAGATCATGTGAGTAAAGTCCTTCCCAGCTTATTGGTAGAGTTTGTCCATAAACTTAACAAGAACATCTAGAAGAAGGGTACATAAAAGGACAGACCACTCTGACAAATGGAGAAGGATATCCCTCAGTCTAACTTCACACCAACTACTTGGAAACCAATAGTTCATTGTCACCTGTAGTGCTGACACAGACTCCCATTTACTTTTAAACATAACTGGCATGTCTCCAATTTCTTTTTTCAATTGCAAGTGGCTTCATTCATCACTAACATCAGGGTCTGTTAGCTCTCTATCCCTCTCTTGTTCCAATATATTTAGGTAACCAATAGGTTCTAGGTAGCGAAAAATGCACACACTTCAGGAATTCTGTTGTTCACAGAGATGTGACAATCTGCTAAGAAAGAAGCATTTCACCTCCTTAAGCACAACTTTCCTATGAACTGTCCCTCTTAAGTTCCCTTTCTGACCAAAGCTGAACCGCTTTTCATTGTGAAAAGAAAAAATCCTTCTTTTCAGCCTGCATGCCATTTTTTATGCTTCCCTTTACCAGCACTAAGGAAATAGCAGATGGGTTTCTGGAAGCTGGGGGTGAAACCAATCCCCATCAGGAGACCAGAAAAAAGTAAAACTCTAGACTTATTTTTTTAAAAAACGGAGGGGGGAAACTACTTATTCCAGAAGAACTTCCACTAGCAAAGTCTAGGAACTTTATGCTGATGCTCTAACTCAGGAATGAGGACTAGCACCTTGACTCCAATTTATAAACTGGGTTATGTGCAAACAGAAAAAGCTAATCTTTGGCTGCAGGATGCCTAAGTGACTGCTTTTGTGGGAAGATGGTTTGATTCCCTGAGCTGTTCATTTCAGCATCACAGAATAAACAAACTCTCATAAGTCTGTTAGGTTCTGTTTATACAAGTTTGCCTGATTAAGTAGCTGACCATTGGGAAATCTCTGGACTTATCAGAAAGGGAGCTCTCTGCAGCACAGTAGCTACAGAACTGGGGCAAAGTTGCTTTTCTCAGGGAAGTACTGATTGCTGGAGATAGGGTCAATACCAGCAGCAATTCACTACTTCTTTGTCCTCTACAGGCCCCACACAGTCTGTCATTGCCACAAATTAGTTTCATGTTGATATTATTAAAGAATGAACAATAACATAAAAGGTATGCTGTAACTTGCTGGTAAAATCAAATTCCCACATAGTTAGCTAAAGCAGTGTTTCTCAATCTTGGCAACTTTAAGATGTGTGGACTTCTACTCTTAGAACTCCCCAGCCAGCATGGGAATTCTGGGAGTAGAAGTCCACACATCTTAAAGTTGCCAAGGTTGAGAAACACTGAGCTAAAGGACTGCTAAATAGGAGGCCCGCTAAGATGTATCCTCAACATCTCAAATGCAGCTTCCCAAAGCCATTCTCAAAGTGACAGAAAATGATTAAATATAGGGGAAGGGTAATTATGTTGACCACATTTATTTCAATTTCAGTTAAATTAGATTTAATTTTGGTCTAACCCCCCCCCCCTTGTTTTTTATTCTTATACAACCTAGCAGATTATTCAAATGCTAAGTGTGACCAATTCCTCAAAAAGAGTTGTGCATCCTCAAAAGTAAGGGAACATGGTGAGACAGAAATTGTTATTATTTTCACAAACTGTTAAAAGAACTGAAGCAGGAACAGAAAACTTCTTGCTACAAAGCACCTGCTGGATAGCCTAGATAAGCCACACCTAGTGATTCAGATGTGTTCTGCCTCAGCTCTCCCTTCTGGAAATGTGAAAGCAAACCTGATCGCTTTCAAATGCACATCTTTTCTCCTTCTCCATCCTGGTTCATTTCATGCACAGAAAAATATACAAATCTAATTTGTTGGTGGTGGTGATGTTCTTGAGGTCCATAAGGTTCCCTTTACCTATCTAAGTTTTATTTGTTATATATGTATTCTTATTTGTCATATATGTATCTTACTTATTTATACCAATAGGTAACAACAACAAACTAAGTATAGAACAAATTTATAAATGTATTTTCTAGAAACAAACTTGAATCTATTTGACCCTTTTTTGTGACCTTGGAGAGAAAAGCAAGAATTATGGGTAGGGTTGAAACTGTAAAGATGCAGAATGAGATGCAGAACTGTAAACAAGCAGAGTGAGTTGTCCTCTTATAGGTCCATACAGTATCTCCTATATATGAGCCATGTCAAAGACATTTGCACAGCAGAATTTCTGTCAGTCGAATCCCATCTTAATGATACAGGTGGAAATAGCAGAATTAATAAATTTAGATTTCCCATCTAAGGTACCAAAAGAGCTTGAAAGCTAAAAGGAGAGAAATCATATGGCTAACAAAATAGAATCAACCATTGTTTGCTTCTTTGCCCCAACTATCCTAGGTATAACTTCAAATCTGCACAGGATTTGGAGTAGGACTGGAATCTGCAGCTCTCCAACTATTGTTGGAATCAAATTCCCATAGACCAGCAAGACGAACAGCCAGGGACGATGAAAATTATCATCCAACACTATGACTTCTACATTAAACCAGTTTCCCTACCACTCTTCAAAGTTTACTTAGCATTTAGCCTGATAAAGATTTCTACATTACATATTTCCATATACAGAGAAATAACTTATTTTTCCCTAACTGCATTTCTTTCGGTTTTGCAATTTTTCAGTTTTTTAAAAAGTGCATTAATTTATTTTTTAAATTTTATTTATTTGCTTACAAACATCCAAACAGTAGGGAGATTTTTGCAAAAAATGCACATCCAGAATATTAATTAAATATTCACTGTACTTCATTAATTTAATACAAAGCTTATTTCATTTTTGCCCTGTCTTGGCTCCATGTACTTTTTTGTCATGTGGCCATTCTCATGCCCCTCAAAAGCTCATAACACCCATTTCAAAAAGATTACTTTTCAGCAAATACCAATCCCTTCTACCTATGGCAAAGAAAGTTTTCCATCTTTTAAATTGCCAAACACCTCCCTTTCATGGGGTAGGAATGTGAAAGGACGTGAGTGGATCCTATTCAGACCATTGAATGATCAATTTCATAAATCCTCAAACTGTTCTAAACAGCTGTTCAGGAGCTTTTAAAAAAAGATTAGATAAATCATGAAGTTTTATATAACTTCCTCCACAGCTTCCTCCCCATCCTATTTATTGTATCCCTTTAGAGAAAGAGAACATACTTTGCAGCCAAAGATGGAGAAGCTCTATACAGACAGCACAAACAAGACCAGGAGCGGACTGTGGCTCAGATCATGAGCTTCTTACTGCAAAATTTAGGCTTAAATTGAAGAATGTAGGGAAAACCACTAGACCACTCAGGTATGACTTAGATCATATTCCATGTGAGTACAAAGTGAAGGTGATGAATAGATTTAGAGGAGTGCCTGAAGAACTATGGACGGAGGTCTGTAACATTGTACAGGAGGCAGCAACTAAAACCATCCCAAAGAAAAAGAAATGCAAGAAAGCAAAATGGCTGTCTGATGAGGCTTTACAAATAGCTGTGGAAAGAAGGAATGCGAAAAGCAAGGGTGAAAGGGAAAGATATAAGCAACTGAATGCAGATTTCCAGAGAATAGCAAGGAGAGATAAGAAGGCCTTCTTAAATGAACAATGCAAAGAAATTGAAGAAAACAATAGCATGGGGAAGACTAGAGATCTCTTCAAGAAAATTGGAGATATCAAAGGAACGTTTAGTGCAAAGATGGGCATGATGAAGGACAAAAAAGGCAGGGACCTAACAGAAGCAGAAGAGATTAAGAAGAGGTGGCAAGAATACACAGAAGAACTATACAAGAAAGATCTTAATGTCCCTGAAGTCCGTGCTGGTGTGGTCACTGACCCTGAGCCAGACATCCTAGAGAGTGAAGTCAAGTGGGCCTTAGGAAGCATTGCTAACAACAAAGCTAGTGGAGATGACAGTATTCCAGCTGAGTTATTTAAAATACTAAAAGACGATGCTGTTAAAGTGCTGCACTCAATATGCCAGCAAGTTTGGAAAACGCAACAGTGGCCACGGGATTGGAAAAGGTCAGTTTACGTTCCAATTCCAAAGAAGGGCAATGCCAAAGAATGCTCAAACTATCGCACAATTGCACTCATTTCACATGCTAGCAAGGTTATGCTCAAAATCCTACAAGCTAGGCTTCAGCAGTACGTGAACCGAGAACTACCGGATGTACAAGGTCGGTTTCGAAGAGGCAGAGGAACTAGAGATCAAATTGCCAACATTCGCTGGATCATGGAGAAAGCACGAGAGTTCCAGAAAAGCATCTACTTCTGCTTCATTGACTATGCAAAAGCCTTTGATTGTGTGGATCACAAAAAGCTGTGGCAAATTCTTAAAGAGATGGGGATACCAGACCACCTTACCTGTCTCCTGAGGAATCTGTATGCGGGCCAAGAAGCAACAGTCAGAACTGGTCACGGAACAACCGATTGGTTCAAAATAGGGAAAGGAGTACGACAAGGCTGTATACTGTCACCCTGCTTATTTAACCTATATGCAGAGTACATCATGAGAAATGCCAGGCTGGAAGAATCACAAGCCGGAATTAAGATTGCAGGGAGAAACATCAATAACCTCAGATATGCAGACGATACCACCCTAATGGCAGAAAGTGAAGAAGAACTAAAGAGCCTCTCGATGAGGGTGAAAGAGGAGAGTGCGAAAGCTGGCTTGAAACTCAACATTAAAAAAACTAAGATCATGGCATCTGGACCCATCAATCCCTGGCAAATAGAAGGGGTAGAAATGGAAGCAGTAACAGACTTCATTTATTTGGGCTCCAAGATCACCGCAGACGGAGACTGCAGCCATGAAATTAAAAGACGCTTGCTCCTTGGGAGGAAAGCTATGGCAAACCTAGATAGCATATTAAAAAGCAGAGACGTCACCTTGCCGACAAAGATCCGCATAGTCAAAGCTATGGTTTTTCCAGTAGTAATGTATGGCCGTGAGAGCTGGACCATAAAGAAGGCTGAATGCCGAAGAATTGATGCCTTTGAACTGTGGTGCTGGAGAAGACTCTTAAGAGTCCCCTGGACTGCTAGGAGGTCAAACCAGTCAATCTTAAAGGAAATCAACCCTGATTGCTCATTGGAAGGATTGATAATGAAGCTCAAGCTCAGATACTTTGGTCACCTAATGCGAAGAGAGGACTCTTTGGAAAAGACCCTGATGCTGGAAAGATGGAAGGCAAAAGGAGAAGGGGACGGCAGAGGATGAGATGGCTAGATAGCATCACTGAAGCAATGAGCATGAAACTGAGCAAACTCAGGGAGGCAGTGAAGGACAGGAAAGCCTGGCGCAATATGGTTCATGGGATCACGAAGAGTAGGACACGACTTAACGACTGAACAACAACAAAAGAGAAAGAGAGAAAATGCAACCCAATTACTCTCTTCGTTTTATATTTTGATGAGCATTTTGCTTAATATTTTGATCAGTTCCTTATTATTATTTTGTTTTTTGCTTTATGGCAATGGGATGAGAAAGCCAAAGAGGGTTGTAGGTTCCTCAACTGGCATGCAAGTTCAGGTATACCATTCTGATTAATGTTTGGTGTATACCTATGAAATGAGACATAGGATCAGCCGCAAGTCCTGGAAAAGTCCCTTTCATCTCTATGTCTGACGAAAGATATATAGTACGGCTAATATATTTAGGTTACCATAATGCAATATTTGCTTGTCTGAGGATGTGGCATCATACTGTATGTACTGCTCCTTAGTAGAATGCAGGCAACAAGAGGGATTGTAAGTTAGTCTCAGGATCAGAGGTCCTAGCTTACACAAAATACCATGGGTTTCCTTGGGGCAAAACTGGGCTTTGTGCTTCTGCCAAAATAACCAAAAGGCTAGTGGTAGCATTTGTTTGTTTGTTTTTCATTACAAAAAATGGTATCCAGATGCATCAGATTGCTGCCTGAGCATCCTTTCAAGAAAGCAAACGTGAATTTGTGTAAGGAGGTCTCTTAAGAAGAAAATGCCAATTAACTATTGCTTGATGCCAAACGATATTGTGCTGTTAGGCAGGTTATGAAGCAGGAATTAAGAACCAACAGCCTGAGCCTAGCCTGAGGCGTAGCTGACTATATGAGCAAAAACAAATCAACTATCTACTAAATATTAACTGCTAAAGCTGGTTAAAAGCTTAATTGCCCTGACAAACAACATGCAGAGCATGAGATCTATAGCTTAGCCTGTGCCCACCAAGCTATCCATTTAAACATTGCAAAAGGAAAAAAAAAAGGACACCAGTAAATTATGTTGCTAACCCTCACAAAAATGGGTTGGCATACCCATTCATACTAAATTCAAAAGATAGACACACACACACACACAGACACAGACCAAAACAATGTCAGATGAAATCCTTAAGGGAATTAATTAAATAACAATTAAGTGCTTCATAAAATAAGGCACCTGTGTCATTGTCATGATTTTATACAGGCCATCTATCCATCAGATATTATAAATTTACTCATTGTTTAAGCTCCTAATCATAATGTTGTACCAGAGTTCCCTTTAAAGTGCATTATAGAGCAATTCAAATCAGGTCTTACATTTCAGGTTGCCTGGAGAAGAGCTTCTCTATTGTTTCTTTGGAAACTCAAAATGGATAGTAGGTTTGGCTCTAACAGGGAGATGTCAGCAGACAGAGTTCCTAGCTCTAAAACACACATTATTGCCTCCAAAATACACTATAATAAGAGCCCAGATTTAAGCAGTACTTCGTATAAGACGGGCATGTGAAAAAGCCTGGAAAGTCCTAAGGATGCCATGTCACACTGCTGGTGCTGAGTCTGACTCTTTCTGATACTGTGAAGCTAATCCTCAAACCTTGAGCTTTCCTCTTTCCATATCCCCACTGCCCAGCCAAAAGGCCTAAGAATAGGGAGTTGCCTTAGCATAATCTTGCACTGCACAGACTTGACCAGTGCTATCTAGGCAAGAGGCCATAATGCTGTCTTTGGAAGGAGCAGAGCAGGGGCCAAAAATGGGCAGCATGGTTTTGGGACCTTAGGAGGCAGAGTTGTGGCCCTCAACCCCTTAAACAATGTTCATCCTGGTTTAGATTAATAATTAATAATAAATGACATGGAGGATATCCCCTAAAAGCAGAAGGAACTTCAAAAATGCCCAGTAAGGAATATGCGTGGGTTTGGGGCACAATATACTAACTACTGCTTGAGATGGAAGGGAATAGGTATTCTGGGGAAGACACAACTGCCTAGTTGTTATGCTTTCCACAGGACATTCCTCTTACACACGGAGTAGATGCTTCTTGGTTTGAGGCAATGATGAAATGCAGAGGAGCTTCTGATACTACTTTCTGGTCTCAATAAGGAGTTTCAGTATCAGGTTAGCCGTGCTGGGAGGGCAATATGAGAAAATGCCACAAGAGATTGAACAAGTGACATGAGTATTATACAATCATCCAACATACACTGTCCTAAGTAATTAGTTTGGCCTTCCCTCGTCTATCACCCTCTAGAGATGATGAATTAAAAATCCTACCACTTCCAGTCAACAAGGGAGAATGGGGATGGTGTATGAGATATTGGGGAAATCTAAATCAGCTTATTTCACAAGTCAAACAGTACACAACTTTCCAGAATAACAAACACTGTTGTATTTACTTAAGCCTGCTGAAACAAAAGTTAAAATGTTAAAAGCCTGTTAAAACAAAATACAGCCAAGGAAAGCAAGTGATTAGATATGCAATGGGCACAAAATGCACTTTAAATGGCTAAGTGACAGTTTAAACACAAGTCACCCCATTTCAAAAGAAGCATCTTTCACACACTTCACTGGAAAGTAAATTGAAATGAAGTTGCCCATCCAGCTGAACAAAGTTGTTCCATTTTGCACAACATTCTTTGATGCAACCAAGGGGGAGCTGATTTCATAAACAAGAAAAGGTGAGTGGTAAGTGAAAGGAATTTATACAACCCTCCTTCAGCCAATAATATATATATATATTTCTGGTATCAAAGCATCAGGCATAGTGCCAGTTCAGGAAGGACTTTGATTGCAGCAGTGCTTAGCCATTCAGCCTGTTCTGAAATATAAAGAAAGGTGTGGTAGTCAGAGGAGGACCTGGGGTCCAGTTCATAGCTGGGTGACCATCAGCACTCAACTGAATCATCATAACAGAACTGTTGTGCAGTAAAAAGTAATGGAAAGAGAACTGCTTAGTCTAGCCTGAGCTTTCTGGAGGAGGAAGAAATGGATAAAAATGAAATAATATTAATTTTTTGAAAGGTAGCAAGCCCCATCATTATTTCATCCTATCTCTTGACATTGCTAAACTGGATCCCAGTAACCTTCTCACATGAGACTAGGAGAAAGGTTTCAAAAAGTATTAAGGAACTTGTTTGTGACAAAAATAATTGGAAAAGAGGGAGAGTAGAACAAGGGGGAAAGGATTAGACTCTGAAAGTAAGGTTTTAATGAAGGGCCAGGGGAGAGATAAGGAAGAAGGGAGCTATAGCTCCTTGGGTGATAATGTATGTGATATTTTGCTTTTTTCAAAATCTGATTTATTTTATTTATCAAATTTATATAGCCGCCCATCTCACAAGAAGTGACTCTGGGCGGCATGCAACAATCAAGTAAAGTAATAAGCCAGCCTTGCTACATTTGGGAATCCTTTTGATTACTTCTTCCCAAATCCTGCCCTGAGAGCACTGAGCAAACAGCTGAGTTATCACTTCTTTATTTTTTTTCTAGTTATATGGCAAACAATAGCTTGGCAGGTTTTGTTGTTCAGCATGACTGCAACAAAGAGGAATCATTGTGTGTACTAGACTTCTTTTGGCCACCCCATAAATCCTGCCAGAAAAACTTGCATCCTATCCTTACTACTATGACTTAACTACGTCAACCCTTTGGAAGATTCAGTTATGAAATGAAGAGCCTACATAGGAAATGGGCTTAAAAGCTTAAAACCTCTGTCTACTTTGATACCCCATTCACCCCCACAACAGGAAAAGTTATCCTCAACACGTGGCGGCACCCAGCACCGCATAACTAAGCAGTCTTGGAGAAGGTTAGTACTTGGACAGGAAAGTCAGGACTGTGGGTTAGATGGGAAGCCGCAAAGATCTCCTGGAGGAGACAAGGGCAAACCAGTTCCTCCTTGTCAAACGGAAAATTATTCATGGTCCGCACAGGCACCAGAAGACGAACTCGACTACAGGGGGAAAAAAGAAAGGGGGGGGGGGGGGAATCCAGCCGGCGCTGACATTTCATTCCACGTGATCCAACCGGGCACCGACTGGGAAGCTGAGGGGATAAACTGTAGCTCTTTGCGTTTAAGAGGGGACAGAAAGATGGACGGGCGCCCCCACCTCACCAAAAGAAAAGACCTTTCCAGTTTTTCTGAACGTTAAGCCGCCTTCTCGACCGCAGCTTACCCAAAATCTCCTTCCTCCGCTGGGTGTGTGGCTGCTCGGTGTACACCCACTCGAAGTCCCCGCGGGTGACCCTGTTACCCATCGCTGCCACACTAACCCGGTCGCCTCCGGCGCAGGAGAGAGAAGCGCGCTCCTGAGACATTTTATATCAGCTCGGAGTACGCTCGAGACAAACCCCGCCTCACCCTCGCCCGCTTCAGCCGAAGAGTCAGCAAATTATGTACCTAGGCTTAAATTCTTGTTAGGACGATAACATTAATAATAACAATAGTTAAGAGCGCCCCGGTATGGATTTGGGCTTGGGGTGTTTTCTCCAATTGTTGTTGATCTTGAACTGATTTACAGAGGAGATATTATTGGGATTGCAATGTGAAATTGATCGAAGTGTGTGCCAAGAATTACGCTTCCTATGTCTGTGTATAATAAAATTGTGTTGGATCCAATACACGACTCCCAGAAAGGGAGAACAGTTGGAGGAAGCAGCAGCAGCTGAGCTGGATAGCAAGAGAGATGCAACTAAAGTTGTGGATTTTTTGCTGAAGTAAGGAGCATAACACTGAGGAGAAGAACCATGTTTATTGCAAGGATCATTGAGTGCCTGCTTTACAAGGAAGAGGGACCCTGAACAATGGAGAAGCAAACATTTTTATAGAAGTTGAGGGCTATGAGGTGGATAATCCTAGGGATCTGATTTTCACTGTGACAAATTATTTTGAAGGAATTCCGAGACTTTTACAAGGACATGACAAAGCTGCAGGAAAGAGGAAGATAAAAAGGGAAGTGTCCTATGCTGATATGGAAACTCCTGGTTCAAATCCCCACTCAGTTTTAAAGTTCCCTGAATGACTTTAGGCCAGTTACTTCCTTTCACCTTAAGCTTCATCCCAGGACTGTTGAAACAATGAAACAAGTAGAACCTTTGCTGCTATTGTTGTTGTTATTACAGGTAGTCCTCGCCTAACAACCACAATTGGGGACCACGATCTCAATCGTTAAGCAAGATGCCCACGTAAGCTTTGCTCAACAACCACAATCTGGGCAGTCCTGGTTTCTGTCATTAAGTGATCTCCCGGGTTGTTAAGCAGGCGAAGTGAAAAGGCTGTCTGCTGAAGGATTCCAGCTCTTTCAGCAGGCAGCCCTTTTGCTCTCAAACATTCCTAAAGCCCACCGAAGGGTTTGCCCCCCCTCCATGGATGGGGGGGTAATCCTTTGGGGTCTGGAGGATTTGAGCTCCATTCCTGCACACCACGGAGAAGTTTCCCCTCCATCCTCGAAGGGGAGGGCAAACCCTTCGGTGAGCTGTTGGACATTTGCAAGATCTATACCTTTAACAGTATTAACCATAGTGATTGTTTTTGGCTGTGAACTATTAGAATCAGGTGGCAAACTCTGTATAAGAGAAGTATCTTTCCTCTTACTCATTTTGCTGCTTTCCTGATTTTACCTTTTTATGCTCACTGCTTTTACCCTGCTGTCTGGTATATATTTGTATTGTATTATTTATATTCTTTGTTGTTACTTTTGTATTGTTGAGGATGTATTTTATATTTAAGTTTACCTTTTGTATATTTTAAGTAGATATAAAGGTTGATATTATATACCTTGTCTCCTCTTAATCTCATTACCCAACAGGCTTTAGGAACATTTGAGAGCAAAAGGGCTGCCTGCCAGGAGATTTCAGCTCCATGTGGAGCTGAAATCCTTCAGAAGACAGCTCTTTTACTCTGTCCTTTTTCCCCTCCCCTCTCTCAATGGTGTGCAGGAACAGAGCTCAAATCTTCAGGATTTGAGCTCTGTTCCTGCACACTGCCGAGAGATTTCCCTCAGTCCCCTCTGCTTGCAACCTTCCCTGCATTGACTTTCTGGGGAAGCCAGCAGAGAAGATTGCAAATGGCGATCACATGAACATGGGGCCTTGGTAACTGGTCATAAGTGCGAGCCAGTTGCCAAGCACCTGAAATGTGGCCACCTGACCACACAGGGGGAGGGCAGTGTGATGTTTTATGATCCCATAAAGCACCCTTTCCAAGGCCATCGTAACTTCAAACTGTTGTTAAATGAGGACTTTGTTGTTGTTCAGTCGTTAAGTCGTGTCTGACTCTTCGTGACCCCATGAACCATATTACGCCAGGCCTTCCTATCTTTCACTGCCTCCCTGAGTTTGCTCAATTTCATGCTCATTGCTTCAGTGATGCTATCTAGCCATCTCATCCTCTGCTGTCCTCTTCTCCTTGTGCCTTCCATCTTTCCAGCATCAGGGTCTTTTCCAAAGAGTCCTCTCTTCGCATTAGGTGACCAAAGTATCTGAGCTTGAGCTTCATTATCAATCCTTCCAATGAGCAATCAGGGTTGATTTCCTTTAAGATTGACTGGTTTGACCTCCTAGCAGTCCAGGGGACTCTTAAGAGTCTTCTCCAGCACCACAGTTCAAAGGCATCAATTCTTCGGCATTCAGCCTTCTTTATGGTCCAGCTCTCACGGCCATACATTACTACTGGAAAAACCATAGCTTTGACTATGCGGATCTTTGTCGGCAAGGTGACGTCTCTGCTTTTTAATATGCTATCTAGGTTTGCCATAGCTTTCCTCCCAAGGAGCAAGCGTCTTTTAATTTCATGGCTGCAGTCTCCGTCTGCGGTGATCTTGGAGCCCAAATAAATGAAGTCTGTTACTGCTTCCATTTCTACCCCTTCTATTTGCCAGGGATTGATGGGTCCAGATGCCATGATCTTAGTTTTTTTAATGTTGAGTTTCAAGCCAGCTTTCGCACTCTCCTCTTTCACCCTCATCGAGAGGCTCTTTAGTTCTTCTTCACTTTCTGCCATTAGGGTGGTATCGTCTGCATATCTGAGGTTATTGATGTTTCTCCCTGCAATCTTAATTCCGGCTTGTGATTCTTCCAGCCTGGCATTTCTCATGATGTACTCTGCATATAGGTTAAATAAGCAGGGTGACAGTATACAGCCTTGTCGTACTCCTTTCCCTATTTTGAACCAATCGGTTGTTCCGTGACCAGTTCTGACTGTTGCTTCTTGGCCCGCATACAGATTCCTCAGGAGACAGGTAAGGTGGTCTGGTATCCCCATCTCTTTAAGAATTTGCCACAGCTTTTTGTGATCCACACAATCAAAGGCTTTTGCATAGTCAATGAAGCAGAAGTAGATGCTTTTCTGGAACTCTCGTGCTTTCTCCATGATCCAGCGAATGTTGGCAATTTGATCTCTAGTTCCTCTGCCTCTTCGAAACCGACCTTGTACATCCGGTAGTTCTCGGTTCACGTACTGCTGAAGCCTAGCTTGTAGGATTTTGAGCATAACCTTGCTAGCATGTGAAATGAGTGCAATTGTGCGATAGTTTGAGCATTCTTTGGCATTGCCCTTCTTTGGAATTGGAACGTAAACTGACCTTTTCCAATCCCGTGGCCACTGTTGCGTTTTCCAAACTTGCTGGCATATTGAGTGCAGCACTTTAACAGCATCGTCTTTTAGTATTTTAAATAACTCAGCTGGAATACTGTCATCTCCACTAGCTTTGTTGTTAGCAATGCTTCCTAAGGCCCACTTGACTTCACTCTCTAGGATGTCTGGCTCAGGGTCAGTGACCACACCAGCACGGACTTCAGGGACATTAAGATCTTTCTTGTATAGTTCTTCTGTGTATTCTTGCCACCTCTTCTTAATCTCTTCTGCTTCTGTTAGGTCCCTGCCTTTTTTGTCCTTCATCATGCCCATCTTTGCACTAAACGTTCCTTTGATATCTCCAATTTTCTTGAAGAGATCTCTAGTCTTCCCCATGCTATTGTTTTCTTCAATTTCTTTGCATTGTTCATTTAAGAAGGCCTTCTTATCTCTCCTTGCTATTCTCTGGAAATCTGCATTCAGTTGCTTATATCTTTCCCTTTCACCCTTGCTTTTCGCATTCCTTCTTTCCACAGCTATTTGTAAAGCCTCATCAGACAGCCATTTTGCTTTCTTGCATTTCTTTTTCTTTGGGATGGTTTTAGTTGCTGCCTCCTGTACAATGTTACAGACCTCCGTCCATAGTTCTTCAGGCACTCTGTCTACCAAATCTAATCCTCTAAATCTATTCATCACCTTCACTGTGTACTCACATGGAATATGATCTAAGTCATACTTGAGTGGTCTAGTGGTTTTCCCTACATTCTTCAATTTAAGCCTAAATTTTGCAGTAAGAAGCTCATGATCTGAGCCACAGTCCGCTCCTGGTCTTGTTTTTGCCGTCTGTATAGAGCTTCTCCATCTTTGGCTGCAAAGTATATAATCAATCTGGTTTCGGTATTGACCATCTGGTGATGTCCATGTGTAGAGTCGTCTCTTGTGTTGTTGGAAAAGAGTGTTTGCTATGACTAGCTTGTTCTCTTGACAGAACTCTATTAGCCTTTGCCGTGCTTCATTTTGTACTCCAAGGCCAAACTTGCCTGTTATTCAGATTACTCCTTGACTTCCTATTTTAGCATTCCAATCCCCTATGATGAAAAGGACATCTTTTTTTGGTGCTAGTTCTAGAAGGTCTTGTAGGTCTTCATAGAACCGGTCAACTTCAGCTTCTTCGGCATCAGTGGTTGGGGCATAGACTTGGATTACCGTGATGTTGAATGGTTTTCCTTGGATACGCACTGAGATCATTCTGTCGTTTTTGAGGTTGTACCCCTTTCCCACTCTCTTATTGACTATGAGTGCAACTCCATTTCTTCTAAGGGTTTCTTGCCCACAGTAGTAGATATAATGGTCACCTGAATTAAATTCACCCATTCCCGTCCATTTCAATTCGCTGATTCCCAAGATGTCGACGTTCAATCTTGTCATCTCATGTTTGACCACATCCAGCTTGCCTTGGTTCATGGATCTTACATTCCACGTACCTATACAATATTGTTCTTTACAGCATCGGACCTTCTTTTCGCTTCCAGATACATCCACAGCTGAACGTCCTTTCGGCTTTGGCCCGGCTGCTTCACTCTTTCTGGAGCTACTTGGAATTGCCCTCCGCTCTTCCCCAGTAGCATATTGGACACCTTCCGACCTGAGGGGCTCATCTTCCGGCATCATATCTTTTAGCCTTTTAACATTGTCCATGGGGTTTTCTTGGCAAGGATACTGGAGTGGGTTGCCATTTCCTTCTCCAGTGGACCACATTTTGTCAGAACTCTCTGTCATGACCTGTCCATCTTGGGTGGCCCTGCACAGTATAGCTCATGGCTTCACTGAGTTACACAAGCCCCTTCGCCACAACAAGGTAGTGATCCATGAAGGGGAAACGAGGACTACCTGTTTTTTAAATACAGTGGTACCTCGGGTCATGAACGCTTCTGTTCACGACCAGTTCAGGTCACAAACAGCACTGTTCGCAAAATTTTGCTTCCATTCGTGAACTCCACATCGGGTGACGAACAGGATCAGTGGCCATTTTCCCTGCTGACACACGTGGTCATGGCTTCCTGTAGGGAGGGGGACTCTCCCTCCAAGCAGTAACCACCTCCCCACCCGCCTTCCTGTCCTCCACGCCAGAAGTCGCCTTGAGCAAGGTTAGTGTTCTCTCTCTTCGTACTGTACTTTGTGTCATATTTTTGTGGTTTAAAAAAAAAAATACATATGGTTCAGAACGGATTAACCGTATTTACATTGAACCTTATGGGAAAATTTGATTCGGGTCGTGACCAAAATTGGTTGGCGACCAAATTCGTAGGGGTCAGAACAGATTAACCGTATTTACATTGAACCTTATGGGAAAATTTGATTCGGGTCGTGACCAGAGTCGCGGAACAAATTAAGTTCGTGACCCGAGCTACCACTGTATTAGAGTCCCATAAAATATGCTCTGAAGAAACAACTGTAATGAAGGATAACTCTGTATGATTCAGAGAACAGCATTTTCTCACAAGTGCACTTCCCATGAAAGGAAGCTTTGCTATGAAGATAAGTACATAAGTTCTGACCTGAAGGGCACAAGCTCATTTGATGATAAACCATCCTAATACCAAAAAAGTAGAAATAAACAACTTGGTAAAAAAAATATCGCATAATATAATCAAATATAATACTGATGTGTTAGGAATGTCCATGCCCACCCCCCCACCCCCACCCTGCTCCTGCTGTGCTGCCTCATCATGGCAGGGTGGGGGTGTTCCTGGGAGGGATGAAAGAAGAATGCCTGCAGTACATATTCCCAGCAGGGTCACCCAAGGTGTGAATTCAAAGGAAGATGGATTTTTTGTTTTTACTTTACCTGGCCTTCAGCCCTAATAGCGTTAGTCTTTATCTTTGGACTGTAAACCTTTGGGGTTTTGTTTTTTTTTTGTCTGCGCTCAGTCATTACTGACCCTGCAGTGACTGCCTGGATGAATCCTTGCAGTTTTCAAGGCAATTGTTTTTCAGAAGTGGTTTGCCAGAGCATAGAGCATAGCCCAGCTGGCGAGCGCAGGAGGCGGGGTTTCCGTTGCTTCGCACCCTTTTCGGGCGAGCGCAGTTTCGCACTTACTGGCAACTGGTCCCGTCTCTCTGTGCAAGGCGCCGCCAGCATTTTTCCTCCCACTGGAGTGAGAGTCCCCATTTATCTACTCATGTGAGTTTTCGACCTATTGGGTTGACAGGAGCGGGGGGGGGGGGAACAGGAGCTCACCCTGTTAACGCGAAGGCTGGACTCAAACCACCGAAGCGTCAGCCATTTCTGGATGGCAACTTTCAGCGTCATTAAGCCACTGCGCCACCACATCCCCGCAAACCTTTGGGTAGGGTAAATATATTATGATCAATGCAATAAAAGGAACTAGTTAATTATCTGTAACAGGGGAAAAAAAAAATTGTAATAGGGTTTATGTGTTTCCCCAGATCACGAGCCAACCGCTCCCTTCTGATGCATTTCCTTCCCACTATTTGTTTCCTGATTTCCCTGATGCTGTGTGTACCTTATCTTGATATGAAATGTATGTGGAATGTGCATAAACCAGTGTAATTGGGCACATTCACAAGGCATGACCATTACAGCAAAACTCTACAAAAATTTTTTGCCTGTTGTGGGCGTGTGCATAACCTCCAAATAACTTTTGGAGAACTTAAATAAAAATAATTATCAATAATAATTATCAATGCAGAAAATAATTATCAATGCAGAAAGTCCAGTTAGTATGGGTGTGTAAATTGTATACATTCTCTGACTACTGTCACACAGATATTTGGGGCATTATAGATATTACTAAGAAGGACTAGAAGTGCTGGACTAGAAATAAGGAAACTCTGGTCCTTCCTTAGGCATGAAAACCAGCTGGGTGATCTTGGGCAGTCATTCTTCTCAGCCTCAAGAAGGCAATGGCAAACTACCTCTGAAAATGCTGCCTAGAAAACTGCATGAACTTGTCCAGGTAGTCACCAGGAGTCAAATCTGACTCAAGCAAGAGAAGAGAAGAGTCCCTTCTAATTGGAGCATATTCTTCATCGTGTCAAATAAATGTATATAATTAATATGCATATCCACCATTCAATTCTGATTAAAAAGTAGAGGCTATCTTGTCCATTCAGTAACAGAACAATCTTGAGTGAAAATTAATGTTTACATTAATTTTAATTAATGTTTACATTAATTTTAAAGATCAAAGTCTGGTGTTTGTTTTTTAAATTAAGGATGTGATTAACTCTGCCACCCTTAACATACTGACTCCTAATTAAGCCTTGTGGATGTCAGTGGACCATAAATACGTAAATGTCTGCAGTGGAAAAAGCCCCACGCCCAGTTGGACTGGATAAGTATTCGCAGGTGGACACGTGCAGGCCTTTGCATGTAGAAAAGCAGAATGTGAAACTACATTTAGTATGGCCAACTTCAGATGCACAAAAGTGTTTGTAAGCTTACAATTTCTGCTGAGTTCTTTATCAGCAAGCTCACTTCCTAACAACGTAGCCAAAAAAACAGGGTTCTGGCAGCACCTTTTCTGACAAATTTTATTAAAAGGCCTAACCTTTTGTGAGCAGCAGCTTTTAATAAAAGGCCTTTTAATAAAATAAAAATAGGCCTTTTAATACATTTGTTTGTTGTAAAAGGTGCTACCATAATCCTGTTTTTTTGGCCAACATATTCTAACATGGTTCTTCTATAATTCCTAACAATGTGTAACATTAAGAGCAGTTTGACAGTTCAACCAATTACTGAGAAAATTGGTGGGCTTCTCTTCAGTGGATGTGTTCATATGGAGGCTAGACAGCCATCTGTTTGAGATGCTTTAATTTGGATTTCTGCACTAAACAGGAGGCTGGACTCAGCCGTTTTTTCCAATTCTGTGATTGAAAATAGCAAGAAATAGAGAATGACTTTCCTCTGTTTTGCCCAGTACAACTGATCTCTTGAGGCTATATACAGGTGAAACTCGAAAAATTAGAATATCGTGCAAATGTTCATTTATGTCAGTATGGCAACTCAAAAGGTGAAACCAATATATGAGATAGACGCATGACATGCAAAGCGAGATATGTCAAGCCTTACTTTGGTATAATTGTGATGATTATGGCGTACAGCTTATGAAAACCCCAAATTCACAATCTCAGAAAATTAGAATATTACATGACATCAATAACACAAGGATTGGAAATAGAACAATATCGGACCTCTGCAAAGTATAAGCATGCATATGTACTCAGTACTTGGTTTGGGCCCCTTTTGCAGCAATGACTGCTGCAATGCGGCGTGGCATGGATGGTATCAGCCTGTGGCACTGCTGAGGTGTTATGGAAGACCAGGATGCTTCAATAGCGGCCTTCAGCTCCGCTGCATTGTTCGGTCTCATGTCCCTCATCTCTTGGCAATGCCCCATAGATTCTCTATGGGGTTCAGGTCAGGCGAGTTTGCTGGCCAATCAAGCACAGTAATCCCATGGTCATTGAAGCAGGTTTTGGTACTTTTGGCAGTGTGGGCAGGTGCCAAGTCCTGCTGGAAAATGAAGTCAGCATCCCCATAAAGCTCGTCTGCGGAAGGAAGCATGAAGTGCTCCAAAATCTCCTGGTAGACGGCTGCGTTGACCCTGGACTTAATGAAGCACAGTGGACCAACACCAGCAGATGACATGGCTCCCCAAATCAACACAGACTGTGCAAACTTCACACTGGACTTCAAGCATCGTGCATTGTGTGCCTCTCCATTCTTCCTCCAGACTCTGGGTCCTTGGTTCCCAAATGAGATGCAAAAGTTGCTCTCATCAGAAAAGAGGACTTTGGACCACTGGGAACAGACCAGTTCTTTTTTTCTGTAGCCCAGGTAAGACGCTTCTGACGTTGTTTGTTGTTCAGGAGCAGCTTGACAAGAGGAATACGACATTTGAAGCCCATATCCAGGATCCGTCTGTGCGTGGTGGCTCTTGATGCACTAACTCCAGCCTCAGTCCACTCCTTGTGAAAGTCCCCAACACTTTTGAATGGCCTTTTCCTGACAACCCTCTCCAGGCTGCGGTCATCCCTGCTGCTTGTGCACCTTTTCTACCACACTTTTCCCTTCTACATAACCTTCTATTGATGTGCTTTGATACAGCACTTTGGGAACATCCAACTTCTTTTGCAATTCCCTTTTGGGGCTTTCCCTCCTTATGGAGGGTGTCAATGATGGTTTTCTGCACAACTGTCAGGTCACCAGTCTTTCCCATGCTTGTGATTCCTACTGAACCAGCCTGAGAGACCATTTAAAGGCTCAGGAACCCTTTGCAGGTGTTATGGATTCATTAGCTGATTAGAGTGGGACACTTTGAGCCTAGACTATTGAACCTTTTCACACTATTCTAATTTTCTGAGATTGTGAATTTGGGGTTTTCATAAGCTGTACGCCATAATCATCACAATTATACCAAAGTAAGGCTTGACATATCTCGCTTTGCATGTAATGCGTCTATCTCATATATTGGTTTCACCTTCTGAGTTGCCATACTGACATAAATGAACATTTGCACGATATTCTAATTTTTCGAGTTTCGAGTGAGAAACTGTGACATCTAGTGGTCAGTGACATAAATAGCAACTAATTTCAATACTGTATAGTAGGTGGAGAGCCATGTTCATCTGATGCTAAAAATATCAGGAGGAGCCTGAAGCATCCATCCTTTTAACAAAATTTGCTGGTTGGAAAAGGTACTAGCAGACACCTCCTAATATTTTTGCCAGAATTTCAACAGGAATCTTCCTTTCTTCTCTAACAATTTACAACATAACAAGAGCTTGGCAACCCCCACATTTCTTCCCTGTCCCCATAAGACTGGCAGGGTCTTAGATCAGACCATGACTAATGTAGCTTTATCCTGCTATTTTCTATAGTACAAAATATTATCCAGTCACAATGAATGGAGGATGTGTGATGAAAATGATAATGCAGCTTTATGCTGGCAGCTTTTACTGTGTCACAAGGGCTGGGTTCTGTTAAGAGTCACATGTGAGGAAAGATTTTATGCTGTGTGCCAATTAATACCACTATATGTATCTCTTATGTTAACCTGATGATTTACTTTCCATTACTAAAGTTTATCTCCACAGAATTTATTTTGGGGATGTATATTTAGGATTGGAGAGCCAGTTTGGTGTAGTGGTTAAAGGCATCAGGCTAGAAACCAGGAGACTGAGAGAGTTCTAGTCCCTCCTTAGGCATGAAGCCAGCTGGGTGACCTTGGGCCAGTCACACACTCTCCACCCTAGGAAGCAGGCAATAGCAAACCACTTCCAAAAAAAACTTGCTATGAAAACTGCAGGGACTAGTCTAGGCAGTTACCAGTAGCCAACACTGACTCAAAGGAATAAAAAAAAAAAAAAGTTTAGAATTGCAAAGTAAAATAAAGAAAGCAGACTTTCAAAAAAAAATTAGTCCAGATTTTCATTATTAAAAGCTGATATCCATCAGTCACCTGCCTGTTACAAATTACTTGCCTTTTTAACTGCATAACTCTCTTACTATAATCAGATAATTAGAGATAATTACACATCTTTACATAACCCTTATTAGCAGATTTGCAGCATTGCACCTCAGGCTGCAGCTACTGTATTTAATTTATAGATTGCTTTTCTCTCAAAGAAAAGTGCAAGAGAGTACACAAAACAATAAAAAAAATACAGGATGTCTACATAATAATAGTTAAGGCAACCAACCATAAGCTAAAAGTCCATATTATATAAATTTGGTATGTGGCCTGTCCTGGAACACCTTAGGAGTGGCTCTCAGAAACTTCCAAAAGTTGTTACCAAGTGCAATTTTAATATGATGAAAAGGAAAAACAATTAATTACATGACAAAAGTAATCATGTTAACTAAGTAAAATGTAAATGAAATCAATTTTAGGTTTTGTTCCCTATCCACTACTTTTTAGAGTCCTGATGTACCAACTCAAAAGTCACATCCAATCTTTGGCTTGGAAAAAGTGCAAGCTTACACTAAGCTATGGTTGGCTTTAGCCATTGTTGAATAAACAATCTTGGATGGATTTAGCACACCATGCTAAACCATGTACCATGATTTACAAACTACATTGGGCGACACTCATACAAGTAAACCATGTTATGATTTGTACAATCATAGATTCAAAAATCTTACTGAAACAACAGTAAAATGACAAAAAAGAAATTCTATTTCTGAATCTCAAGCAGATTACCGAAAAGGAAAAGAAAAAAAATTATATGCTTAATTTTGCCTAACTCTGTGAATGTAGTCAACTTCTCAGTTTAAGTGCACATTCATAGCAGCTACAGTACATTGTAAACTCATCTCTATCCATCACAGACACATGTGGTCACACATCAAAATCCCATTAAAGCTGCAGTCTAAATTGACAGTACTTCCTAAGAAAACTATGCAACACCAGGTTTGATCTTCAAAAACTGTTTTGGGGTGGATGAGAGTGCTAGTTGTCACATCTAAAGCTCTACATGGAGTAGGGCCAAGCTACTTGCAAAACTGCCTCTCTCCTATCGTTTCTGCTTGCCTCACCAGATCTCACAGAGGGGTATACTCCAGGTCCCTTCTATCAAACAATGTCATCTGGTTGGACCCAGGAGACATGCCTCTTTAATGGCAGCGCCTGCCCTATGGAACAGCATCCCCCTGGAGATCCGGATGGTCCTGACCCTGTTAGCCTTGTCAGGCTCTGAAGATCTGTTTCCCCAGGCATTTGGGCCAGCCTTGCTACTGATGTGGTTTTTCTGACTGGGATGTATTGCTTACCTCAGATAACATGAGTCATTGCTTGTAATTGTTTTAATCCTTGTACACTGCCTACAGTCATTGTTGTGAGACAGATGACCATATAAATAATATAAATAAATAACTACCTGGGTCTGCAACACCTCTATGTAGTCACAACTTTCCCAGGTTTGCATGACTAGTAGAAATGGAAGATATCAGTTCAGAAATAATTCAAAGGCACTTCCTTTCAAGTTAATACAGTATGTTTAAGAGTGCAATTTCATTCTTGCATGTGATCAAGTTAATATATCACACTGTATTTATTTAAAATTTGTTTTATTTTCACCATCCTAAATATATTTCTTTTGTTTCAGATTGAACCTCACATCATGAGGTTTGGTGAGATGATGTGGTGAGAAAGAATTAAAATATAAGAAATCATGTTTTTGAAAATACATGCTGTCAGTTCAAATTTGATGATACTTTCCAATCTAGGGCTAGTATGCACACTGTTATGAAATGCCTAACAGAAGTTGAACTAACTCTAGAATTAATTGTAATTGTTTATAGCAGTCTAACTCTAAAAATCACTTATAATGGAACTACAATGGTTGATACAGATTCCACTTACTCATACAACTTTTAAATTGCAAATGGATGTGTATTATATGGGACATTTTCTAACTTGAACAGCTTTTCAGCATTGTAAACATTTCTATCATCACCTATCATGGACATAAAAAAATGCTAAAAAGATACTTTTAACAAGTGCCTTAGTTTTGCTTCAATCAAAAGAATCTAAGTGGCTTGCAGGTTCTGTCTTCAGTGTTCTAGAATCAAATCAATATGCATTTTCTGAATGTAGGCATAAGGATAAAATAAATTAAAAATGGGAGTTTTAATATACTTTTGTTTCAGTTGCAGTAAATCTAGTTCTTAAAGAAAGGAGGAAAATAATATAAAGGAAGAAGGGAAAATAATATAATACGGATAAATAATATAAATATAGTGTCCTCAAGTATCCATTTTGAGCTCTGCAGCTGAAGACAGAATCTCTACTAGTGATTTAGCACATCACTTTGCTAATTCAGAGAGAGCTCGATATAACAGTAGCAAGGATGGGTTTTATATCACATAATTGATGGCTGGTTTGTGCTAGAAGACATCGTAAGTCACTGAAAGCAGAAACGACTGAAGCAGGAATACAATCATGCGTGATCATTGGCATGGTTCAGAGCTGCACATTTCCTATTAACAGCTTAAAAATGGATTTGGATCAAATTAAAATGCTAAATAAAGAAATAAAATGCTAAAAAGGAAACTTCAGAAATGTTATTACCAGAGAAGAGTGCTCCAGAATTACGTTTATAAAATTATAGAGCACCAAATGTAATTTATTTTCTCTTGAGACTGTAACTAGGTCCGTATGTTGTGCTAAGCTATGGTTTAATTATAGTTAATTAAATAACCATACTGCCTTGGTTCCTGTAACAAACAACATTTCAACTTAGGGCTTGTCTACATGTCTAACTTGTCACAATGTGAAGATGCCCCACTATGTGTCAATGACATGACTGTATAATGTCCTCTTCAAACTGCCCTGCGCCCACTTGGAAGGCAGGTTTCCACTTGTCTTTTCTTGGCCTGCTTCAAAAGTAGTGATTCCAGTTTCTTTCAGCACAAGCTATACTTTCCAGTCCATCTGAAGCATATCATACCAAAGTTAGGTTAGAGGTGGGGCCTACCACATGCATGTGCCCATCCACCCACCCTGATTCCTGGCCACTGGTTTGCAGGACCATTTGCCTTCCACTATACCAAAAAGCCATGGTAGGGAGGTGAAGTGGTGAGAGAGGAAGGGCATGCCCCCAAGGGAAAGTTGTAAGCAGTGTTATCCCAAGGCTGTAGGCTGCACTAGTGGGAAAGGAGATGTGATGGAATGGAATTATGAAGGCCAGGCTCAGGGCAAAAAACATTTTCTTTCATCTCCTGAGGAGCGTGGGAGATACAAGAGGATGAGACTGGCACCTCCTTGAGGAATTCACAATGTTGTGGCTGGCGTTACTTGGGAGCTGGGGTTTCAGTCTGGGAACATTCTTGCTAGAGGTTGTAGCTAATAAACATAGCTGGACTGAATTTACATGGTCTCTTGGAGTTCCTTGGGCTAGGCCTGACAGGAAACTAGGGAAATGGGGGGTCTTCAGTCTCTACTTTATGGAAAGAGTGTTTGGCTTGTATGTTGTGAGGGGGAGGTGGTTGAGCCAGTACCGAAAAGACCCACTTCTCCTTCTGTCCCTCCCCTGCCGGGTGGCAGGAGAAAAGGAAAGAGAACCAGGAGAGAACAGTTTATTTGGTGCTAGCCCTCTGATCTCACAGGCTGATCACTCCATAGGATTGGAAAAGTGAAAGCCTCCCCCTTCCCCATCTTTCTTGCCATGGATGCCAGGAGACCAGGTGGGGAGAACAGAGCAATAGGAGAAACAGGACTCTTCTCTTCCCATGGGGGACGCATGAGAGAAGCAGCAAGAAATGACTCATTTGATGCCAGTCTTCTTATCCTATGGACTGATAATTCTGAGGGATCAGAAAATTGTCAGCAAAAGACCCATAGTTCTTCTGCTGCCAGTTACTAGTACAGCAGAAGTCATTTTTAACTCCGACTCTCTCCTCACTTCATTTCTTGCGTAGGAGAACTCCATATTCTGCTTTGTTACTCAGTGAACATAGTGGCTGAAGCTCTTTAAGTTCGCTCCCAATAATGAACGGTAGAACTTTATGCTGCTGTGACCGATGTGTGAATCAAGTCACTGACAAAAAAAGTAAACCACTGAAAGACTGATCAGCAGTTGCAGTAAAACTATCAGCAGGTATGTCTCCCAAAGTGTTGAATTTCTGATTGTAAAATCACAGTGTGTTCAAAAAAAGTATGAGCTTGAAATTGTGCAAGACTGTTGTCTCCAACATCCATAGCATTATGAATTTTTCATGCTTTCTCTTGTACAACTAAAAATAAAGGATATAATTCCAAGGACAATACTAGTTTGTCCAAGGTTTCTTATACCATCATTGTAGTTTTAATTGGGCAGATTACATACCTGTGGTTTTGCTTGGGATTTTCTATGTCCAAGTTATAAAATTAAGTGTGGCATGAAAGAAAAACATGCACAATCTGTTGAATAAGTATACCCAAAAGATATAAATTGATAGCATTACTTTTATCTTGAGATTCCTGTTACAAGGGTGCTATTCCAAAGTCAAAATAAGCAGGTAATGGGCACATAACTAGTTTTATTGAAGGAGGGAAAATCTGAAGCATTATTGAAAGCAATTTTTAGAAGCAACTGTAAAATTACCTTGCATTAATTATTTCAATTCAAAATGGAAACTCAAATGTTTAGAAATTGATCAAGATGAAGCATGTAGCAAGGACCATGCTGGATCAGACCAAAGGCACCCTCTGAGAAGGCTACAATTAGAACATGAAGGCAACATAATCATGCTTGCATTTTATCCAAACTGATAATCAGAGATATCCTGCTACCGAACCTGATAAGCAGTCATTAACAGCCTTATTCTGCATACATTTGTATAACAGGTTTTCAGAGTTGTTCAAGGTGATGGTCTTTGGTGCATCCAGTTTTACTGCTCAAAGAACTACTTTCTACTTGCTGCTTGAAACAAATAACAAAGTGGGGCGTCCTACCCTAGGTATCTTCATGTACAGTTGTTTGCCAAATTGACTGTTGAATGAATCAATAGGTACACTGAAGGGAACAGTGAGAGTAGAGTTGCTGTTACACCTGACAACTGCTACCTGAGGCAGTTGCCTTACTCTGGCTAATGGTAGGGCCAACATTGTAAAGTACAATAAAATCAATGAGCCTCTTCCCCTTGCCAATTTTGTTCTGCTGCCAAGTGTATGCCAAATACCATGCTCTATTAAGCCTTCTTATGAAAAGTTATGAAAAAAAGAAATTTAACGGTCACAGCCAAAAAACCTATAGGATGCATTTGTCTTTTCAAGGAAGTACTGTAAAATCTTTCACTTCTAGTTGATAGCTAATACTAGCTGAACATTTATAATAGTTAACATCTGCTGGGAAACCAATCTCTGTATAAATAGGAACAATATATATTACATTAAGAACCAGGATCAGTTCCATCTAAAGAATTCTGCTATCTTGGATAAATATTGTCATTTAATAGTTATGGTCAGAAATATATAGAGGATTAATCCTTGCAAAGCTGTAGTTAAACCAACAACAACCATAATATAATATGTAATATGATAGGGGAGGTTGGCAGTTGATAAGGCATAGTCAGATAATACATACTAAGGATAATGAAATTAAGGCAATCATCATCCCTATTGAAACATACCTCCAATAGACTCTCCCAGTGGTCACCCAACAATTACTGCAAAATGTCATAGCAGGAGGAGATTTATGCACTGCATTAAGTACTGCATTCAAGTAGTCTTGTTTTTCTCTTCCACTCCACTTGGAAGTTGCTATGCACATCTACATAAAAAAGATTGTTTACTATTGATAGTTTGAGATGTGATGTATTCTTTTGTAAATTGCCCCAGTCCCCAAATTTTATTTCTCAGTAAAGTATTCTAGGAAGGGAAAAATGCTTAACAATTGGGATGCATAAACACTGGGTGATCTACTGAAAACCGAACAGGTCTACCAGTATACCCCAATTTACCTTCTGTCTATCTTCTGTTTATTCCCATTCCAATGTGGTGGGAAGCCTGTTAGGTTACCAAAATGTTTTCCTTACTTTTAATTAATCCTGCATTTATTTGTTAGAGCCTTGTGTTCTAAGCTGTAGAACTATACCACACAAAGATTTTTTTTTTTAAGTAAAGTGTCTTGGGTATACAATTCAGTTCAACATTCTGACTCTAGAATATCTCTGGGCCACTCACAATAAAACAAGACAAAGTAAGAAATACAGATAAAAGAGAACAAGATGGCAAGTCCAGCCAACAGTCCTCCAACCCCAATATAGAGATTTAAAAAGCAGTTAAAAGATTTCCATAATAAAATTGCCATTTCAATTGTTTTATATTTTAACAGAACGTTCTTGCAGAAATGTAGGAGTTCCATTTTCAGCTCTGTCCTGAACATGGCTAAAAGGCACTTTTCTACACTGGAAGTTCCTGAGCCCACTTTAGGTGAATAGTGCCTCTTTCTAACTTGAGCATAATACTGCATTCTCTCAAATCCAGTGACCTTCAGTCATCTGGCCACTCTACGTTTAATGATATCCATCCTCACCTCCCTTGCTTGAACACTGTGGGAGTGCTTCTACAAACAGGCCAGTGACTGTTTCTGAAATCCATGAGGCCATCATTTTCTGTACTTTTACCGTTAACAGGCTGTCCCTGGCACAGTCTTGCCTCTAAATCTCACCCTTCTCTAGCTAGTACAAGAAAACAAGATGGATATCACAAGAGGACATGAACAGAGACACTTAAATATTGCTCATCCCACAGAACAGAAAGAAAAACAAACCTGTTCCATTGCCTCTGTTGAGAGACCTCTGCTATCTACTTGGTTCTCCCTAAGTCACATTCCACCTGTCACCTACATTGCTTCCATCCCAGTTAGTAGTGGTAAGAACTGGTGTTTGAGCTTATTTGCTCTTCCTTTTTGTCTTACTCATTATGTCTTCTAGATTATTAACCTAAAAATAAGGGCTGTCCTACATGCTATTACTGCTATTTGTAACATACGCTGGAAGAAGATTGTGATTGAAGTAAGTTATATACTTCTACTGCCATTTTACAATTCTGGAAGATAACTAAAAAGTCAGACTCAGCTCCTGGGGACTTCACGGGCCCATCCAGTTGCTTTCTTGCTAATATAAGAAAATTGTTTGCCATTGCCGCCTTCTGGGATTTTTCTAAACTTCTGGGAAGTTTTAAAAAATCCCAGAAGGCGGCAATGGCAAATAAATTCTAGCTTGCAGTCCTAGTACTTCCTAGTGATCTGCCTTCCTATTAGTAACTTAGGATGTTACATAGGAGAAACCTCACCCAAGATGAAAAGTGCAGTAATGTGCATTGGGACCACAAAAGCATTTACAAAGCTTGCTTGCTAAAGTTGAGTGTTGAATTGGAAGAGGCCATGCCCAATTAGCATTATCTCAGACTCAGCAGTCCTCAGGTGGCTGGCTTTATCCCCTTTAGCTTTCCCGAGGTCCCTCAAGACCTGGTTGTGTCAGCAGGCCTTGGGGACCGGCAAAATATTGAGATAGCTGTATAATTAACACCACCTCTTTGCCTAATCTTTATTCTGTTTTTAGTTTTGTGCTTTTTATAATTTTAAAGCTTTTAACATTAGTATTAACTTATATATTTCGTTTTTAACTTTGTTGTACGCTGCCCAGTCACTTGATTGTGAGATGGGCAGCTATATAAATACGAATAAATAAATAAACCTGGTCTGATCCTTTCCCCCGCACTGAAGATCTCCTTAAATCACGCTTAACCTATACTCATCCAGTCACTTTAACATTTGCAAGGAAAACTCAACAGATTTCAAATAAAAAATTGACACAGAAGTTGTACTGAGTTTTTATTGGAAATTAAATATACATAGTAATGTGGTCCAAACTGTTTAAACAGTACCAAAAAATATTAAGGTTTTAACAATAAAAAGTCAACGTGAAGTACCTAGAAAGGTATACTTGCTCTAAATGTTTAATGACTTTGTCTAAACAGTTGCACTCCTCAGTGGGATGGGATGTACACTATTGTAACCATCCAAGTTGCAACCCTAATTGCACTTTACCCAAAAGGGAAAATGACATTCTGTATGAAAAGATTACAAGAAATATTCCCCTACTATACCGCAAATTATTTGCTCCGCAACACGGCGAATAACGGAGTGGGAACGCCTGCCGGTTCGGGGATCTCTAAAACAAGCCCGGACCGCAAAATGGGGCGCTTTAAGAAAATGCTGCCTCGGTTCTGTGGGTGGTCGGAGGACGACGGGCCTCAAGTGCTCCCCTTTTCTGTCACAGAAAAAGAACCTCTCCCTTTTCACGCCACGCGTGAACCGTCGCTAACTGAGCCGCGGTCTATTAAGGAACCGCGGTTTCTTCAGTTCGCACAACACAGTAAGCCACAAACTAGGCAACTGTAGAGTATTGCGCAAACCCTGACTCCGTTTGTTTCGGATCATGAAAGACGAATTCAACAGAAGTGCTAACTCGGGAGAAACAAAAATAATTTGGACGAACCAAGTTAGGGTCGGAATAGAAAATCAACAGCGTCCGCAGTGCACTTTCTTTCTCGCCTATCTATAAAAAAAAAGCAAGGAAGCTGATGGCGAGCGAACTTTCTCTCTCCCTTTTAAAGTCCCCAGGTGCGTCGATGCGGCCCGTCTTCTTCCCCCAGGCAGCCAGAGCCAGCCACAAAAGCTTTCAGGACCCGAAGAGGAAAACCGAAGGCGCCCCCGTCTCCGCCCAGCAGAGAAAACCAGCGCCCGCCAACGCCGAGTAGAACTTTCTCTCACGGCTCATTTGCAGGAGTGGGCGGGACCAGAAGAGCAACGGCTCTCTCTCGCCTCGTAAGAAGCCAACGATAAGCTAACTGGAATCGGCAGGGCGGGACTGTTCAGCGCAACTTCATTGTGATAGGCTGAGCTCAGGAGGAAAAGAGGCTGTTCCAGAAGTAACCGGCCCGTTTGCCAGTTGGTCAAGCCGGAGAGTTTGCTCGAGGAGAGGTGTCCTTAAATCGAGCTGAGTGTTCCGATTGGCCCAGGGTTGCGGGGGGGCGTGTCTCGGCGGCTACCGCGGCCTCCGCGGGTGTGGATGGCGGGTGAGGGAGAACTAGGGTGTCTGAATCTCTCGGCGGTAGTCTCGCGAGGCGGCGCAGGCGGGATTTGGCGGTGGCTGAGGCTGCTGCCTGCTTGCCTCCCTCCCACCCTCCTAACGAAGAACTGGTGGTGTTTGTGTGGAAGGGGGAGGAGGCGACGGCGGAAGAGAAGGAAGGAAAGCCAGAGAAGCTTGAGCCCCACCGACGTCGGGCAGAGGAACGGACCCGAGGCCCACTGCTAGGCTTGGGCCCGCCGCCGCCTTTGGCGGCTTAGCCACCATGGCCTCAGGAGATACCTTGTATATCGCCACAGACGGCTCGGAAATGCCCGCCGAGATCGTGGAGCTGCACGAGATCGAGGTAGAGACCATCCCAGTGGAGACCATTGAGACCACTGTGGTGGGCGGCGAGGAGGACGAGGACGACGACGAGGAGGATGAGTGTTGCGAGGACTGCGGCCCTCACCACCCGCCCCACCGCCGTCACCACCACCACCACCACCACCACCACCCGCCCATGATCGCCTTGCAGCCGCTGGTCACCGACGGTGACCCAAGTGGCGGTGGAGTCGGGGCTGGCGGGGGCCAGCTCCACCTGCACCACCACCCGCACCACCAGGAGGTAATCCTAGTGCAGACCCGCGAAGAGGTGGTAGGAGGCGACGACTCGGACGGTTTGCGGGCCGATGACGGCTTCGAGGACCAGATTCTCATTCCAGTACCGGCTCCGGCCGGCGAGGATGAGTACATCGAGCAGACTCTGGTCACCGTCGCAGCCGCGGGCAGTAAAGGAGGCTCGGGCGGAGGTTCCTCCTCTGGCGGCGGCCGGGTGAAGAAAGGCGGCGGGAGCGGCAAGAAAAGCAGTAAGAAGAGTTATCTGACGGGAGGCGGCGGCGGAGCCGAAGGGGGCGGCGGCGCCAGGAAATGGGAACAGAAGCAGGTGCAGATCAAGACCCTGGAGGGGGAGTTTTCTGTCACCATGTGGGCCTCGGGTAAGTAGAGCAGCTGGGACGAGTCCGGCAAGTTGCGGCGGGGACTGGGGAAGGTTTGGGGAGCCCCGGACGGTGCCCGGTAGGCTTCTTCCCCCCGTTTTGTTTTGAAGGGAGGCCATGTTTGGATGTGTGTGATGGGCGCCGCCATGTTCATCTCGCCAGGGCAAGTATGGCGGCTTCCCCCGAAAAGATGGCGGGGTCTGCGCTGCTCCTGCCTGATTGCCCGGCTCCCTCCGGCGGGGGGGAAAAGGGAAAGAAAGATGGCGGCAGCCCCGCCAAGATGGCCGCTGCGAGAGAGGGGGGGAGGGGACTCAGCGCGCGCGCCCTCCCTCCCTCGCTGACTGATTCCTGGACTAGGCCGCAATGGCGTAGTTTCTGCAGTAGGAGGGAGGAGGAGGGAGGCTGGGGGCGGGGCAGGCGCGCGGCGACCTCGGCGACCCGTTCCTTCGCCTTCCCTGCTCCGTTTCTTTCTCGTTCGCCGGGTCTGGCGCTCTTCTTGCCGCCAAGTTGATTCAGTGCTCACAGCCTTCGCCCTCCGGCGGTTGACTTTTTTCAGCTGTCCTCGCAACCGAGTCCGATTTGATTTTATTTAAACACTGCTTGTTCTCGACATCTCTTGGCGCCCCCTTAAGGTTTTATCCAGCTGCTCCTTGCGAGCTTCTTCGCAATACAATTCCTTCTCCTAAGTATTCTCAACGCGCAGGCTTCTTTTTATTTCATGTCTTCTTCCTTTGGACGCCCCTCCTAATGTCCTTTTCTTTTCCCATCAGCGTTCTTGCCTTCGCGGCGGCTGCTTCGCAGATACCTCCTCATTTCCTTTTCCTCCTGGCATCTTCCTTTCTCTTCCCTCCCACCTTCCCTTCCTCAAACATTTGGATAGCATCTCTGTTTCTGGCCAAAATGAAGAGTAAACTAGGGGCTGAAGGCCACTGCAGTCTGTTTAGGAAGGCTGAGTTATACTTTTAAAGCTGTCAGTACTTGGATAGTATTAGAACAGCTCCTGGTTTCACTTCATTCTGTTTGAACTCTTTACAAGAAATAAAGTTGAAGCTGTATCCCATCCCCTGACAGACAGAATAAGTATGGTACTTATTTTTTTAACCCTTTAAATGACGTATACTAGGTCTTTAAATAACTGTGGACTTGAAGGTATCCTAAAATAGATCTTCTTGTTCTTGTTGTTATTATCCATTTGGGAGGAAAGAGGCAGATCCTCTACTTTGGTATTAGATCTTTGACTTGAAAGCTGTTAACCCTTATATGTCTTTGCACATATGACACAGCCAGAATATAGGATTGGTACTTCCTATTCCAGACCCCAAACATGGTCCTTAAAAGCTCTTTCCAACAGTTTAAAAGGAATTTCCATCATGTAATTAGATGGCTATGATTGCTTCGTGAATATTGGGTAATAGTGGGACAGTTGTGGAAACACTGTAGATTTTTAGATTTTAAATAACTTTCTGTAAAAATGCTTTTAAGTATACAAAACTAAGGGTGACATTTAAAAAAAAATGATTTCGTTTTATTGTTGTGATTCTTAGCTGTGTATATAAGACATTGAATTCTCATACTCCCAATAGAAACCAAAAAACAGAAAAGAATTTAGCTTATCTAGTACAGAACTCTGTTTTCTGACCCCACTATGACTGCTGGGTTGATTAGAATGTTTGTATATATTGCAGTGTTTTAAGCAATTTAGAAAAAATCAGTATTTGTTGAATGAACTTAAAATTCAATGATTATGTCTCATAGATAATATAGTTTGAAAAGACAAACTCTAATGATTCCTAGTGTTGCTATAATTCCTAGAATAGAATAATTTAATCAGTATGATTGTTGGTAAGGGGAAAAAAACTGTTTTCCCCTGCTGAAATTCATAGATTTCTGAAGATGATTACATCTTACTAAATTCTATAAACTCTTTTACTGTAGCATTTTTACATTAGTAATATATGCCATCTGGGGGTCAAAAACCTTCGTAGCTCACATTCCCTTTATGCTCTAGTTTTGTGTTGCTTAGAAACTAGTAATAGTTTCATCTATGGCTAAGTGAGATTGCTTACTTGAGGGCAAAAACTGATAATTTACAAGACATATATTATTTGGCCATAGAAAATAAATGTCCATGCTGTTTGGTTAGGGTTTATTTATTTAATTTGTATGTCCGCCCATCTCAGTAAGTGACTCTGGGTGGCAAACAATCTTAAAATAAGTTAAAAACTAATTCTCATCAGAAATACAGAAATTAAAATACACAGCAGCCAAGGAAGATATCACTATTGCTGATTATTGGCACAACCAAGAGACAGGACCCTTCACACCCTCAGGGCCCTAGGCCTGGGCACAGAGCCAGGTCTTTAGTGCTTTGCGAAAGATCAGCGGGATCAGAGCCATACTAATCTCTGGAGGGAGAATGTTCCCTGGGGTGGGTGCTACAGCAGAAAAGGCACACCTCCTGGGCCCCACCAGACAGCATTCCCTGGCTGATGGGACCCAGAGCATTCCCATCCTGCCAGACCAGATGGGTAGAAACAACTGGGAAAAGACAGTCCTTCAGGTAATGCAGTCCCAAGCCATGAAGGGCTTTAAAGGTGACAACCAGCACCTTGAATTGCATCCAGAAGCACGCTGGCAACCAACACAGCTCAGGGAATAGTGTTGTTACATGTGCTGAGTAACCGACACCATTTACTACCTGTGCAGCTGCATTCTGCACCAGTTGAAGCTTCCAAATGCTCCTCAAGGGCAGCCCCTTGTAGAGTGCATTGCATTAGTCCAGACGGGAGGTCACAAGGGCATAAGTGACAGTGAGCAGGGCCTCCCAATCCAGGAAACGTCATTGAGCCCAGTGGTTTTACTGAGTAAACATAGAATTGTACTGTTTAATTAGTTAAGTTTTGATTTTATTGAAATCAGTGGGCTAAATTATCACTCAAATCCAGTTGATTTAAATGGGAACTAAGTTTAGTCTGAATCCAGCCTAATGGGCTTGGTAAATTACCATGATTCAGCATTATACACAGAAAATGAAATAATGGAAACCAGACTGTATTCATTTTAAAAATTAATGATTTATTAAATGTAATTGAAATATATACCAAAGTATTGCATAATTTTCACTGAGCTCAATATTGGATTTTTATCCAGCCCCAACTTGTTCTAAGTTTGAATGGATCCTAAAACTCATCAAAGAACATTGCGCAGAACTGCAAATATTGGTTTGCCTTCTGATTGAATGTATAGAGTATTATAAAACAAAAATGAGCATTTTCTTTTCCATGTAATGTAAAGATAGGGTCTTTGATGTGCAAAAAATGTTTTCTGACTACACAATATGTAGAAATAGTTAAATTTTATGCCCTACTGTCTCAGATATTTTTCCCATTCTGTCTGAATTTGAATTTAATTTTTTTATCTGTTCCCATGATTGGTAGATTAGTGTAATAGTAATTTCTGTATTATCAGTTTAATTGCTGTATTGTCACATTCTTAAATAATTACATTGAGTGATTCACAGAAATTCTGTTAATATTCAGAATACATAATCATAATTGCAAAATGTATGCCATCTGCCACAGGTTTTGCATGCTCATAAGTAGGTTCTAGTATCTCTGTGTATTGCAGCTTTCCTTAGTCTTCCAAATGTTTAGTACAACTCCCATAATTCCTAGTCAGCATAGCTAATATGTCTGGAGAATACTTGTGGAATGCTGGTATATAGAATTATAAACCTAGATATGATGTAGAAAGAATTGAGTTTGTTAAAAGTTTAAGAGCAAGCATAGTGTGTGATTGTGCTTTGAATTTGTTCTGGGCACAGAGAAGTCTTTACTTAGTACTGATACTGCTGATGTTGCTGCCTTCTGTGTATTATGTAGTTCTCTAATTTTAACACTGAAATAACCACGAACAGTACATAATTAAAGGGTTGGTTATCTGAAATATATTAGATTTTGTATAAGTAACTATTTTATTTGTTACGGAAAAGTATTAAGATTTTATTTACAATAAAAAAAATCCTCTTTTCCATTTATAGTTGACAATAAAGAGATGTAACAACAAACCTTTATTTTATGATTCCCTCCCCTCTGTCTTTCCTTCAGTGATTTGTTAACTTCTGTGTCTTGCTTATTAAACCATTTGCAAATACTCATTTCACAATTACTGACTTCTGTATGAAACAATTGTCTGATCTGTTTATGATCAGCTTCTCTAAACTCCTTTTTGCAGTTATATCTTTTAGACCATTAAGTTAGCAATAGTGGCATGATTGAATACTTAATACTATTATAATGGTGGCATTAAAATAATTGTGCTCAGTTCAGGAACATTGAAATAAAATTTTACTAGTATGTGAAGAAATGGTTTTGATGTACCAAAACAGTATTCCTTACTGTTGAGCATGCAGGAGTCTTGCTCTGTACTTTCTGTTTGGCCATGTTCTTATCCTAGTATTGTGACTTAGTTGTTCCTATTTTGAGGTTTACCAGGCTCTGAATAGGAGCACTGTACAGCTCTTAGGGTAAACACAGATTGCTCTGATTCACCCCTTCGTGTTCTGGGCCTTCCCAAATTTGCTGATTTTGTATGTAACAGTAAGCTAGGATTTTAAAATGATCATTTGTTGAACATGCTGTAGTGACCTGGTATACAGGTAGTCCTCACTTAATGATTGCAATTGGGACTGGCAACTCCATTGCTAAGCAACGTGGTCACGAAGTGAAACATCATGTGACTGCACCCAACTTATGATATCAGTTCCGCTCTGGTCATTAAATGAATAAACCGCAGTTGTTAAGTGTGATGTCATATGATCTCAACTTGCTGGCTTCCCCACTGAATTGCTTGTTGGAAGCCGGCCATGAAGGTTGCAAACGGCAATCACTTGACTGTGGGATGCTGCAACCGTCAAGTTTGAGGACCGGTTATAAACCTACTTTTTCAGCACTGATGTAAGTTCGAGTGGTCGCTAAACAGGGCCATCATTAATCAAGGACTAGCTAGTTCAAATCAAATCTTTATTACGGTCATTGACCAGCATAGATATAGTATTTAATTTTTTGGGTAAAAGGTGGATTTACCACACTAAGTCAAATACGTATGTAACATGTTATGGCTTGGTATTATATATTGTATTATAATCTTCTCACTAGTGTAGGGAGATTCATAAATAGGTATCAGCTTTGAACCTGAATAATGTTGGATTTTGCTAGAATATATTAACTACTCTGCAGTAAACATTGCAGCTTTTGGATACCCAGATAGATCTGTTATAATTTAGGAATCTGCCAGATGCCATAACTATTTTCTGATCTTCCATGCCTATATTTCATAGACCCCAGGTTTTGTGATTTGGATGCCAAATAGATTGCAACATTGTTGGTAACTAGTTAGACTTGCTGTACAATTGCATTTATGTTTACCTTACCTGAGCTTGTGGCAGTGAAGGTCCTAAAGCCAAATTTGCCACCCCACTCATGCATGTAGAACAATACATAGATTTGTCATTAAAAAATCTTGTGATATTAATATCTGATTATTAGTTGTTTGACTGGGTAACTTCTTTAGTAGATACAGGAATGCTGTGAACATAATATATATTGATTTCAGAAGAACATCTGATAAAGTACCCATGATGTTCTGATTAGTGAGCTACTTAACTGTGGCCAAATGGTGTGACAATTAAGTGGAAATAAAAATGACTTGAAAACTGTATTCAAAAGAATGGTTAGCAATGTCTCATTTGCAGAGAGGTGTGAAGTGGAAGGCCATGAATTCAGTCTTAGGTCCTGTATTCTTTAACTATTTTATCAATTACATTGACGAAGAAGTGGAGGAAATGTTACTAGAACCATGGATGACACAAAATTGATGTGATAGTTTATTTCTTCAGAAATAAAATTTAATATTTTTTTAATGAAGGGCTTAAAATGACAATGAAATTTAATAAAATGCGAAGTTCATTAAAAAAAAAAAATCAGATGCATTCATGGAGTGCCAGATATCTGAATTGGCAATAGTACTGGTGAGAAAGGTCTTCAGTAGTTGATTACAAACGGAATATAAATCAGCATTTATGGCTATGAGAAAAGCAAATACAATTTTAGGTTGCATCAATGGAAGCATAGCTTCTAAATCACTGGAAGTATTCGTTTCTCTTTGTTCTTGGTTGGTAGATCCCACCTTAATTATTGTGTCAGTATTGAGCACCACACTTTTAGGAAGTATTCAGAAAACCTAAACAGATTCAGAAAAAGGTAATGAGGATTATTGGAAATCTAAAATTTAAGTTCTTGAAGAGAGATTGAAAAAGCTGAACAGGTTTAGCTTTGTGAAAAGAAGACTGAGGCATGGGAATATAATACCACTCTTCAAATAACTCAGAGGATATCATACAGAAGAAGGCCTAGACCTGTTCTTTTATCATTACAGAGAGTAGGACATGGAATAATGGATTTAAGTTACAAGAAGGCAGGTAGGTTAAAAAAGTTTTTTTTTTAAAAAAATCTTCCTAAAAGCTATAGTTTAATAGTTGAACAGTTATCCAGACAGGGGATTTGCTCCCATTTATTGGATATATTCCAGCAGAAGTATGATAGCCATCTGCCAAAAATTCTTTCATTTGAATTCCTGCACTTGGTAGGGGTGGACTTTATGGACTAAATAGCCTTGCCTGACTGATTTTGTAAGTGACTCTGGGCCCACAGACCACCAAACGAACATTGTACTAGTATTTACATTTATACATCCATAATGGACTTGGAACATTTTTGCTGAAAGTGAAATAGTGCATGTCTACATGTGCCTCTTTGTTAGTTGCCTGAAAAATACAGCAAAGCACAATGTGTAGAAAATCTATATGCCACCATCTACCAATATGAATTCTGCCTCACAACTTCCACAAAGTACAGAGTTAAGCTTAACATCTTTCTTCAAATTTGAATATGTATTTACTTGCTGTAAATGGATTCTCTGTTTGCTGTTATTTCTCCTGTCCTCTATTCCTCCTTCCCCTACCACTGCCGCCTTTCCATTGCAGTGCAGGGATAATCCCTGACCAGTAAGTCTGATATGTCCGGTTACACCAGCTTCTCCAACATGAAGCCTCAAATATGATTAATGCCCCCAGCTCTGCCTCAGACCTCCTGTTTTCTATGACAATGCTCACACTTTCAAGCTCTAACTAAAAAATTAAGGGGAGAGATGTAGGGTTGTTGAGATTGGTAGCAGTGCTTTAACAGACATTCCTCAAGTCTAGGGACTGTTCAGAAAGGAAAGTTGGCTTATGTTCTCTTTTTGTGGGTAAAGCTCAAGCCTACAGAGGAGGATGCAGTCTTTGGCGATGACCATCAATGATGTGCTGCGTAGGCCCCATTTCTCGAGGACTATGGACTTTGGGTTTCCCACTGAGGCACTGATTCTCTCCCCTGGATGAGAGTGAGGGAAAGGGAGGGTGTGAATGGTAGGGAACCCTGACCAGGCTACGGGTGGCAATTGACTGTTTTGAGTGGGGAAGGGGGCAGTTGCTGGATACCCTGATGGCACTGAGAGCTCAGGCTGAAGTGCCTCAGGGAATTTAGCCTCCCCCCTTTGGGATGGATGGTATTGAGGACAGGAGGAGACCCCTGACCTTGGGAACAAGAAGGGTTGGATTTGGGGACATTGAGGCTTATGGGGGCTGGGTGGATCACAGTATTATGTTGGTGATGGGCATGGAAAAGTACGGTGGGAGATGGGGAGCAGGCCATTCTCAGGGAGCATGAACCCAATGTCTTTTACTGGTTTCACATTCCAGCGTCCTGCATTCAACCACTGTACCTAGTGAGCAGACCTTCAGAGGCCCTGGCTTTCAGCTGCTGTTACTGAATGCCAGGTTGGCCTGTAATCACAAATGAGAGAGCCGACCTGGCATGCATTACTGAGACCTGGCTGGGTCTGGAAAGGGGCTGGCCCTTTCGGAAATGTGCCTAGTGGGGTTTTGGATGTGGCATCAGCTGAAACTCCAGGGCAGGGGTGGAAGTGTAATGATCATCATCTGGAAGTCTCTTAAGGCTTTCAGGGGCACTGTTCTACAGGTTGCTGGCTATGAGACCCTGTTCATTAAGTTGGGCTCTAGGTATCAGCTGGGATTGTTGCTACTGTACCAGCCTCCCTACTGCATAGCAACCTCCCTGCCTGAGCTGCTTAACTCCAATTCTGGGTTGACAGTGGAGATCCCCAGACTTACGGTCTTGGGAGACTTCAGTCTGCCCTCTCTGGGAGTGGGGTTGGAGCTTGTGGCTGCCATGACAGCCATGGGCCTATTCCAGTCATCCAGGGCCCAATACAGGACAGTGGTCCCACACCTGATCTGGCTTTCCTGTCGGAGCAGCGGCAATGTGATCTGGAACTGGGAAATCTTTTAGTGCCCCCTTGACATGGTCAGATCACCCCCTGATTACCATGGGGTTCTCCGGTGCCACTATCCACTGCAGAGTGGCAGGACCTATTAGATCGGTCCGCCCTTGGTAACTGATGGACCCGGGTGGGTTTCAGAGGGAGCTGGGGGGTGTTCCTGCTGTTGTGCTGCACAGTCTGTCTGACGCCTTGGTTGCTGCTGGGAACAAGAGGGCAGCCAAGGCTTTGCATTGGATTGTGCCTATGTAACCTCTCCCCTCTTGTGGATCCCATTACCCTCTATGGTTCACAGAAGAGCTGAGGGAGCTGAAATGGGAGAAAAGATATCTGAAGCGCCTCTGGCACTCAACGAAAGATGAACTCAACCAAGCACAGGTTAGAGCCACTATTAAGGCCTACTTAATGGCGGTAAAGGTAGTGAAGTGACAACACTTCTCTGCCTTTATTGCATCTGCAAATAGCTGTCCTGCAGCCCTGTTTTGGGTGACGTGCCCTCTTGGGTAGAGAGGGCTCAGGGATCCCCCTGCAGGATCATGTGGAAGAATTTGCTCAGCATCTGTCAGACAAAGTTGCTTGAATTCATTTGCAGTTGGATATCAGCCTTGTAGGTCCTGCAACAGGGTGGAGTCTTGCCCTGTTGTTTGGGAATGGTTTGAACCTGTTGGCCTTGAGGAGGTGGACAAGGTCCTCATGACCGTGAGCTTGGCCGCCTGCTCTTTAGATCCATGCCCCTCCTGGCTAACTAAAGCTGCCCGGGGGGTGTCATGCAAGTGGGTTCTAGCTGTGGTGAATTCTTTCTTAGGTGAGGGGGTTATTCCTTTGCCTCTTAAGGAGGCCTTGGTGCGCCCCCTCCTCAAGAAACCATTGCTGGACCCCACCATACTGAAGAACGTTCATCCAGAGTCTGACCTCCCCTTTATAGGGAAGGTTGTAGAGAACGTGGTTGCGTAACAGTTTCAGAGAATCCTGGATGAAACGGATTATATGGACCCCTTTCAGCCAGAATTCAGGTGTGGGAATGGGACAGAAATGACATTGGTCATGCTTTTAGATGATCTCGGGTGAGAGTGGGATCGAGGTGGTGCATCCATCTTCACTCTACTTGACCTCTCAGTGGCCTTTGCTACCATCAGCCATCCTTCTGGACTGGCTCCATGGATTTGGGGTAGGCAGCACTGTGTTGTGCTGGTTCTCCTCCTTTCTGTGGGGTTAATATCAGTTGGTGGTAATGGGGGGGAGAGATCCTGCTGTTGGCCTCTACTATGTGGGGTGCTGCAGGGTCTGGTGCTCTCTCCTCTCCTATTTAATGTCTCCATGATGCCTCTGGGTGAAGTCATCTGTTGCCATGGGGTGAGATATCATTAGTACGCTGATACCCAATTATACATCTCTGCCTCTGGTGAATTAAGCAGTGCTGTTGATGTCTTATCCAGGTGTCTGGAGGCTGTGGGAGTCTGGATGGGGAAGAACACGCTTCAACTGAACCCTGGCAAGACTGAGTGGCTATGGATTTTTGGACCTGCCAGTCCTGGGACTATACCATTTTTGGTACTGGATGGGGTTGCACTGCCCCAAACAGATCCGGTGTGCAACTTGGAGGTCCTCCTAGACTCATGATTCCTGCTGAAAAAGCACATGGCAGTCATGGCTAGGTGGGCCTTTGCACAGCTTTGTGTTGTGCACCAGTTGCACCCATTCCTCAATTGGGAGGCTCTGTTCACAGTCACTCATGCCCCCTCCTGGGTGGACTGTTGTAATGTGCTCTACATGGGCTGCCCTTGAAGAATATCTGGAGGCTTCAGCTGGTGCAGAATGAGGCGGCCCAGGCAGTTATGTGTGCCTGTAGAATGGCACATGTTACACTTCTGCTCCGCGAGCTACTATGGTTGCCAATTTATTTCCAGTCCAATTCAAGGTGCTGGTTTTGACCTTTAAAACCCTTCATGGCATGAGGCCAGGTTGTTTGAGGGACCGCCTCTTCCCGATTATATCTGTCCATCCCATCAGATCCAGCAGAAGAGGTATGTTGTGGGTCCTGTCTACTAAGGAGTTACAGGCCTTCTCTGCTGTGGCACCTGCCCTGTGGAACATCATTCCCCCCCACCCCAGGGTGAGATTGGTCCCTTCTCGGCCATCCTTCTGGAGATCCCCCAAAACTTGGCTGTGTTAACAGGCCTGAGGGGTCTCAAGGGAATGATAATCTGCTGAGGTGGCTCCACTGTTCGTAATATCCAATGCTCTTACCTAGCCTTTTTTAATAACATCAATGTTTTTAATGGTGTGTTTTAATTTTGTTATTTTATGGTTTTATTGCACACTGCCCAGAGTCACGTTCTGTGAGATAAACAGCCATATAAATATGATCTATAAATAAATTAATTATATGAACTATTATGACACATTTACATTAGTATGGTTTCTGTATCTCTCTTAATTGGGTTTTAAATTTGCCTAGAGGGCAGAACTGAACTAGGAACAAAGACCAGTCTCTTCATCCATACGGAAATAAAGGAAATGGTTTATTTGTACAATAATAATAGAAGAAAAGCAGCTGTTTAAAATTAGTGGCCTAAGTGAGTATGTAGTCACTAAGTCACAACCAACATGAATAATGAAATCTTAATGGCACAAAACAAAGCTAGTAATGAAAACAATGATAACTTGTTCTTTGTTGGGCTCTGCACTGTGTTGTTCCATTACAATCTTCCTCTGCCCATCTTATTGCAAACTATTTTTCTTTTTAAACCGTGGGCAGCATAGTAAGATTATATTCATGACGTATTTATAAAGCCATCAATCTGCTGTGGTGGATCTTATAAGGTAATGGGGCTGGGGGTCCTCTCATTGTTCTGTATGCCACAATATTATCTATTTATACACACACATTCATACACACACCAAATTTTGTAATTTGGTTATCCTAGCATGTCTCTTAAAAATAACATGTAAATTTGTTATTATTTAGCCTTGATTAAACTCATTGAGACAACTAAAGATTGAAAACTTTTTGCCTGATCTTGCAATATAAACTTTACTGGTGAGAATTTATTGGTGGAAAGCATTATATAAATGTGTTTATTAGGAAAAAATGAACAATAGACTTTTGCAGTTTTGATAGCTAAAATGAAAGGAAGGGAAATTGCCAGGGAAATTTTGCTCAAATATATTTTAAATAAGTTACTGCAACAGACTTTAGTTGGCCAGAATTGTAAGTATGTGTGTCTTGTTTTATTCATCCCTTGCCAGACTGGGGGTTTGGTGTTAATTCCACAGCAAGAATTCAGATATTTTTTCAAGTTAAGGGGAAAAACACTTAGTAAAAAACATCAGTAGCCACTAATAGTCCTACTATGATTGAATTAAGATAAATACCAAAGATGGTAATATACAGATTATTGTGATAACTTAAAAAAAATTTTCTGCAAAGGATGTCTCCCTTTAGTTGCACTACATTTGAAAGAATTAATTCTTCATGTATCAGAAATTACATTTAATGATTCATAATACACATTTTTAAGGAAATTAGTTTCTAAAAATGAATGATCAGTATACTTATTAAATATGATTTTTTAAATACTTATTAAGTGTAACTCTGTATTTTTGCCTAAAAAATAGCTGAATCAGTTTCTTAGTACAAACTTTGTCTAAGAAGCATTTTCCAGACTATCAGTGTTGTCCTTCGTGGATGTTAAATCAAAATTCAGTTTTCTCTAATCATTGCAGATGACAAAAAAGACATTGACCATGAGACTGTGGTGGAAGAACAGATCATTGGCGAGAATTCCCCTCCGGACTACTCAGAATACATGACGGGAAAGAAGCTGCCACCTGGAGGAATACCTGGTATTGACCTTTCTGATCCTAAACAATTGGCTGAATTTGCAAGGTAGGTGCAAAAACTGCTTTAAATTTTTTTTTTCTTTTTAAAAAAATTTGTTCCTATTTCTGGCAATATGTGATTTTTCTGGTCTCAGTTAAAATCACTGAATTGGGTCAACGCAGGGGTATAATTTCAGTGCAGGGATATAATTAATCACCTTGATGTTCATAGAGTGACTTACTGTCAAGCAATCAGAATAGTTCACAGATGTTAAAAATTAATGTTTGTTGGCTGGATTTCAAAATAATAGTTGGCACTCTATACCAATGTTTTATAGATGGCTGCAGCCCAAAAATGGGTTGGTTGTTGCAAATTAGTATATATGCTTCAGCCCTTTGTGTCTTGGTGCTGCTTTTTGGCTCTTATTTTCCCCTAAAATTATCAGGTCACAATCCTGAGATCACCACAGACTCCACATTTGGTAGAAATGTTGTCATGGCTAGCTATAGACTGTGTTAGCTTGAGTGTTCCAGGAGTTGGTATAACATAACTGGAGGGCACCAAGTTGTGGAGACTTGCTACTGGCTAAAGAGACTAATCAAGCCCTTCCCAATCTCAAATCCCTTTCTCTAAAAATTATCTTAAAACTAACTTAGTTCACTCACTTGTAACTTTCAAATGTCCATTGGTACGGAACTCAAAGAGACTACATTAAACCTGTGTTAAAAACATTGTCACTTTTTTTCTGGGGAAAATACAATGGGCTGTATGGCCTTATCCACTTTACTGAAGAGAATGTATATTTTTATACATTTCCAATCTGCTCATTGGGATCCACCTGAGGAGTTTGCCTGCAGTTATTGCAGAATAATTTCACAGCACAGCAGCTTGGATTCAAGCCTTCTGTAGCTGCTCCAGTCTCTGGGTTGTACTTCTGGTTGGGTGGACACTTTGTTGTTGGCTTTTGAAAGGTCTCCTCATAGACTTTTAATTATTTACTTTAATATATCTGATTTTAACTTCCACCAAGAGACATTGGTGGTTAGTTTTAAAATAAGTGTAACATATTAGTGCTGCCTTGTTTCTTTTAAATCCACTCGCTGAGTAATCCTTTCTGCAGTTAATTCTATGTCAGTCCTATTGTCCTCAAATCAATTTGGGTATATTTCTGAGTTTTTATCTGAACCAAACTTGGGAGCTTTTTTTTTCTCATAGAATCTGAATTGTAAATTGTTAAATTCCCTAATTAAAACAGTTCAGCCAATTAATCAGGAGGCAATTACAATGTAGTGTGGTGATTTATGACAGAAGATACTTCTGATAACTTATCTGCTATTCAATAATCAATGCTTGTTTTTTATTTTCTTGTAAGAATGAAGCCAAGAAAAATCAAAGAAGATGATGCTCCAAGAACGATAGCATGTCCTCATAAAGTAAGTGAAGCAATTTTGAGCAATTTATTTCCATGAGAACCTTTTTAATACAGGAGTTTCATACATGTTTTACTTACATGGTGGGTAGTTTAAATTTCTCCTATGCTGCAGTATATAGGAGATTCTGATTCCTGCTTTCAAAAAAGAGGTTTGTTTTTAGCAATCTCACTTCACACAGCATTAAGTCATATAGACTGCAGTGGCTGTGCTTGCACATTGCAGAGCACCAAAACCAAACCATATTTTGGTTCAGTATAATTGTAAACCTAGTCAGTGTACAGGTAGTCTCCAGGTAAGAATGCCCAGTTTATGGACAACTCATAGTTAAGAACAGAGCCTATTGTAGCAAAAATTGAGTTAAATACACAATGATTTGAGATAAATACACAGTGGTTCGAGTTAATTACACAATACTACTTATACAGTATTATACAACAATACTGTTCTGGATTACATACAAATTCAACTTAAGGACAGGCCTTGGGAACGGAATTCATTCTTAAACTGGGGACTACCTGTATACAGATTAAGATGATGATAATTCTGGTGCTTGGGCTTGTCTTGACAACTAAATAATTTACTTGTGTTTTGAAGGGCTGCACAAAGATGTTCAGGGATAATTCCGCCATGAGGAAGCATCTACACACTCATGGGCCTCGGGTACACGTCTGTGCAGAATGTGGCAAGGCATTTGTTGAGAGCTCAAAGCTAAAGAGGCACCAATTAGTTCATACTGGAGAAAAACCCTTTCAGGTAACTATTTCAAATATTCTAGGTGAGACAATCAATTTACAACGTAGTCATGAGAGTCTAGTTAGGTTCTCTTTGATGTGTGTTCTGTTTTTGTTTTATTTCTGAAACTTGATAAATTGTGTGACAGATAATATCAGTACTGGAAAGAATTTGTACAGAGGCTTTTTCAGCCAACTCTTTTCCCTACTTCCAAAATGGAATAAAGGCAGTTAGTGATAAGCCCATTTATATTTCACCTGATTGATCCATAACTGAAAAGTATTTCCTGTACTACAGCATTTTGGATTAAGACAATATTCTCAGTTTTAATTTGGTGCATATAAATTACATAGGACAACAGCTTCATTAAAATTGTTAAAGTTCAACTCTTAACAAACTGGACTTTAAAAAACAGTTAAACTAATTCTTCTTGAGATGAGAATGCTTGAAATGCAAATAATTATTATCCCCTTTCTCCCCTTACCCAAAAATGGAAAAAGAATTCTAAATGTTGGCCACATTTCTGCACACAACATCATTGTTGATAACTTTAAAAAAATAATTGAGGAGAAGTTATAAGTAACTGAAACAGATAAATGTAATGTTCTGAAAACTTTTTTTCCCTTTTCTGACATGCTGCATTTTGTCATTACAGGGCAGAGTTAGAAGTTATGTGGGTCATACTGTCCAGTTTGACAGATTAAGATGTACAAACAAGACAACAGCCTAAACAATTACATTTTTTTTGGTTTCCTCTCATATTCTTAGGATGTGCTTGTATGCAAACAGCCTTTCTTTAACAGACACAATGAATAGAAACAGTAACAGTAGAAAAAATTATTCACAGTCTTTTTTTAGTTCCTTTTGAGAAAGATGACTCTCTCTGAACTGTTGTTGTAGCTGATAGGAGAACTAGTTCACCATACCCAGTATGACTATATAAAGCAATCTACCTTTTGCTGCCTTGGCCAAGCAATCACCCATGCCTCCCTGGCAAAGGTTTCCCGTATTTACTTTGTAAAAACTGTCTAGGAAGAAGGGTTATGAATGAAGCATTAAGAAGCAACAACTGCTCAAACTTGGATTTCACTGGCTAAAGTAGTCCTTTCCTATATATCTCCCAAGACATCCTTTGGATGTTTTATTCTTGATAAATACAGAAATTACAATTACATCACATTTTTATAGCCAGGATTGCATAAACATAACCTTAACCCTAAGGTTGCAGTTAAAAGCAGAAATAAATCGTATGTTTGCATCCATTAAAAATACAAGAAAAAAAATAGGTATTTAGTTGATAATTGGAGAAAGATTAAAAGTGTGTTTTAATCAGTATGTTCTGGCTTCTAACCATTTCTCCCATTAAAATATGCTTTCTTAAAAATTCAGATTGAGATACAAAGAAGCTACATGAACAACATTGACTTGCTTATGTACATAGGTGATGTTAGCTGGATGACTTTTTTCTGCTGCTTAAATTTGTGATTTCCTGCTGTTACAGCTTTCCCCCAATCTGGTACTCTTAAAATATCCTGGAGTTTCTATGAGTTACTGTTTTATTTTAAATGGTTTAAAATATATCTCCTATTAGGGGGAGATGGGCGGGAATAAATTTAATAAATAAATAAATAAATATCAGATTCCAGTTCATGTTTTGTAAGTCAGGGGTCCCCAACCCCCCGGCTGTGGGTCAGTACCAGTCTGGCCTGTTAGGGACCGGGCTGCACAGCAGGAGGTGAGCAGTGGGTGAGCGAGCGAAAACAGCCACTCCCCATTGCTCGCATTACTGCTTGAGCTCCACCTCCTGTCAGATCAGCAGCTGCATTAGATTCTCATAGGAGCGCGAATCCTACTGTGAGCTGCGCATGTGAGGGATCTAGGTTGCATGCTCAGAATCTGACACTTATTTTACTCCATGCATGGCCCGCCCATTATTTTATTTAACGCTTCCATCTGCGCCTCTTTCCCGCACTGCGCGCTTGTCTCAGTCACAGTTTTGGTAAGCCCACAAGCTTTTTTTTTTAATCTTCCAGTTGTGTCTGATTCTTTGGAGACTGCCTGGACAAGTCCGTGCAGTTTTCTGGCAAGGTTTTTTCAGAAGTGGTTTGCCATTGCCTCCTTCCTAGGGCTGAGCCCAGCTGGCAGTCGCAGGGGAGTCGGATCTTCTGTTGCGTCGCGTTTTTCTGACATTCACGTCTAGGCAGGACCAGCAACCGATTCCTATTCCCACACAAAGCACCGCCAGCATTTCCTCCCATTGAAATAATAATAATAGTAATAATAATAATAATAATAATAATAATAATAATAATAATAATAATAATAGAAGAAATAAAGTGCACAATAAATATAATGCGCTTGAATCATCCTGAAACCACCACCGCCCACCCCCCGATCCGTGGAAAAATTATCTTCCATGAAACCAGTCCCTGGTGCCAAAAAGGTTGGGGACTGCTGTTGTAAATAATACCTGTAATACATTGAATTCCCCAGACCACCATCTGTGTAATGTGAGATAGTAAATACGATGAGGCTGATGAGATTTCTATTAGTATTGCCTACTTTAGATGCCAAACAAAAAAGCAAATTCTCAATGATTTCTGATTATGATAAATGGGAGTTTGAGCAGAGCATCTTCAGAACCTTTTAGAGCAGCTGTTTTGATGTACTGTAGTCTCTTTAGCCATACACCTGGGAATTCTTCAGATTGCAATTTCAATACATCTAGAGAATTCTAGGTTTGGGAAAGTTTTCATATTCAGAAACCCTGCTGAGACCATCTCTGGATTGACAAGGGCAAGCAATCATCTCTGCTTCTGTCTTTCTAGGTTGTCCCTTTCTTGTTCAATTTATGATGCAATGCCAATGATTGAGAACTTTCCCTTATCATTGGTTATGTTTTCCTGTGGATTTTTCCACTCATGTTGATTTAAAGAGAATTAGTTTAATTTTGGAACTATATCACAGATTCTTTATATTCTTTATATTTCTCTCTTACAGCAGCTTGCAACCATTAGGCTGTAAAAAAAATCTTATGATACAGATGTTTTAACACAGATGAAGTATACCTGAAAAGGTTTTTAGGTAGATCTCTCTTAGGAGTGAATTCTTCAAAATTAGTACCATCATGGAGAAGACCTTGTAATCTTTCTGCAAAGAGGGTATTCCACTGTCCCTCCTTGCTGTGCAACAGCACAAGTGAACATTTCCAGTTTCAGTGGAACTCACCTATGAATAACAGAGACTCAATTTGGAATTGTACAGAATAGAATCTTACTTCATGTAAATCTAATATTGCAAGTGAAGATCTGTAAACAAGCTGCTAATGTCCTGTGTTCTCTTTTCACCAGTGCACATTTGAAGGCTGTGGCAAACGCTTTTCACTGGACTTCAATTTACGCACACATGTGCGAATTCATACTGGAGACAGGCCCTATGTGTGCCCTTTTGATGGCTGTAATAAGAAGTTTGCTCAGTCAACTAATCTGAAATCTCACATCTTAACACACGCTAAGGCCAAAAACAACCAGTGAAACTGCAAGAAGAAAGCTCTTGAACTCAAAACATCTTTTACCTTACAGGAGAATGGTTGAAAATAAATAAGCTTCCCCCTTTGTATATTGTTTCTAGGAAAGAATTTAAAAAAAAAAACAAAAAAAGGACCTTACATGCCTAAGGGACTTGTTTTTGATAAAGTAGCAAAATAAACTTTAAGGCAGCATTGCTACAACGCTCCATTTTGCTCTGTAATTTGGTTTCAAGAGCATGGTGTTTTTGTAAAGTGTGATCCTACCTGGAAGAGACAGACAATTCATGGACTTGCATCAAAGACAGTTCTTTCTACAAGCAGTGCTAAAATTGGACTTTTCACATTGTTATAAATATGAAGCTCACCTGTTGCTTACAATTTTTTAATTTTGTATTTTCAAAGTGTGCATATTGTACACTTTTTGGGGATATGCTTAGTAATGCTACGTGTGATTTTTTTCTGGAGGTTGATAACTTTGCTTGCAGTAGATTTTCTTTAAAAGAATGGGCAGTTACATGCATACTTCAAAAGTATTTTCCTGTAAAGATTAAAAAAAAGTTATATAGGTTTTGTTTGCTATCTTAAATTTTTTTTGGTTGTATTCTTTGATGTTAACACATTTTGTATAATTGTATCGTATAGCTGTAATGAAATCATGTAGTAACAAATATTAGATGTGATTTAATAGTGTTAATCAACTTAAACCCATTTTAGTCTCTTTTTTTGGGAAAAATACTGCCAGATGCTGATGTTCCGTGTACTTTCTCTTTGCCTGTTCAGTTAAGGAAAGTGGTGCTCAGTTGTAGAATGTATTGTACAGGCACTGACCTTTTAACAACACCTGATATGTACATCCCGTGTAATAGAGTGGGCAACAATAAAACAGTGGTCCTGAAGAAAGAATATGGCAGAAAATTATCTGTAAGCACAGCCTATTTTCTTCTGTTGTCCAAAACAAATTATAGTTCTTTAACCTCCCAGAAATTAGAAGATAAATAAAACTCAAGTTACCTTTACTTGTTTTTGCATTCAATTAGATTTTTTTTTATTTTAAAAATGTAAGTGTACCTGTCTTCTGCATAGCATTCCATTAAATCGGTATGGGGTTCTGGTTTTTGCAGATAGTATGGATTTTCCTGAAGTAAAATTTCAAGTTTCATTGGTTCCCTCCAGAATTATGTAGTCAGACATTTGCTGTGGGATTTCCCATTCCTTTTCTTCTACTTTCAACCTCCCAGATGTGCTCCACAGGGTCTCAGCCTTCAAGAGCAGATCTGATGATCGCGAGAGAGAGAGAGAGACTATTTTTTCAACAGATCATTCTTTCTTAGCAAACACTCTGGGATATACCATATTCCCTGCAATCAGTAAGTGGTGGGACAGGGTAATTCATGGAATGCTGTTGCTTCAGTTTGGCAAGGTAAGGTGGTATCAATTGAATCCATTATTGTATGGTATGATGCATTGGGCATGTGAATTCTAACATATTATCAATGTAATCAAGAGATCTCAGATGAAAGCTGGTCCTTAGCATTAGAATACTGTGGGTTGAATTGCACTAGAATAGCTGTCCTATGCAGGGCATGTCTAATCTATTGTTAAAAATACCAAATTTATAACCAGCCAACTCAATTTCTGGGCCAAGGAAATCATAAGTTCTCCACATTAAAAAACTTGTTTTGTATAATTTTTCATTGTCTTCCTTTTGTGCATAATTCTGGCAACATTACTGCTTCTGTAGTGGAAAGGATATGGTCTTTTAGAGGGACATCTCTCCTAATTAATACTATTATACAGCTGGATCAGGTCAAATGGTTGTACTTGCTCTTTTATCTTGCACATACAAGAACAGAGGTGAAATATGTCATAACTAAGACATTATCAATTATGAGTTCGATCTGCTGCCTAAAATGCCAAAGTTGTGTCCAGTGAGATAGTACTTTGTCAACAAAGAATCAAATTTTAGAGCTTGCATTTCCTGTATTGCATAGTTGTATTAATTTTATTGAAAAGTAGATTCTGAACTTAATAAATAGATTGTTTTTAAGGAAGATTAGGAAGTAGAAAGTAAGTGGAAATTTAGCAACTTTGGTTTCTATTTTAGTACATTGTTTATGTAGAAGTTCTTGAACAGGTCTGTTTTGACAGACGTTTTGTACTTTTCTTCTGAAGGTTTCTGAACATTAGAATTTCCTAAATTTTGGTCACTAAAGATGAAGATAATGGGAGGTTATTAACATTTCTAGCTAGAAGGCAAAACTTAAGATTACTTCTTGTCCTGTAGAGGAACCCCCTCCCTTCAGTCCTTGTAGAAGAAGCAGTGACTTTCTCTGTTAGTTCCATTTTGGAAGCTGAGGGGGAAAAATGTCAGCTGCTCCAAAACAGCTCCTGGCAGCTGATTGGCATACCAACAGAAGACCACAACCAAATGGGTTACATGACTGAGTTGGGGAAGCCCCTAGAAGATGGGTAGAATCCATTTGTCCAATGGGAAAGCAAAGATATGTCAGACTCCAGAACAAGAGAAGTATGCACTAGAGGAGGTGAGCAATAGCAGCAATCAAGACATTGATTTTCTAGCACATGAATGGAGGATTTGAAGACTCCTTTAGTTCTCCCCACTAGAAGCAAGAAGGAGTACTAAAAGTGATCAGGCAGCTGGAAGGCTGAGGTCAATTATGGAAGTGGCTGCTTCCAGAGCAGGCAGGCAAGAAAATAGGAAGCCACATGACAGATGATCCTTTCAACCCCTCCCCCCAATGGATGAAGTGCTGGGTGATGCCAGCAGTGCTGCAGGATAGAGGTTGAGAAGAGCAGAGCAGCAGCACCCAGCCTCTCCTTTCCCAACGGGCAAATCCACTGGATTGACTTTTCTCCGAAAAACAGGATGGCTGTGAAGAGCCAAAAGGTGCTGGATATGGAATTATGTGGATGGAGGGAAGGACATCCCTGAGGAAAGGACAAAGGAGGTGCAAGCTGGTCTTGTAACCAAGGCCTTGGTGGCTCAAGGACTAACTAAAGGGTAAGCTTTGGTTGGCCTTAGGCTATCCATGTAAGGTAGGGGAGTCAGCTTCACCTCCCCTTCCAGTGATGCTTTTTCCAGAACAATTCTACACAATCCTAGATTTTGGTCCCAAATTTTTCAAATAGGTACTCTCACTTCCAAAAGTCTATCCACTCATGCTAGTCACTCTCATCATCTGCTTATTTGCAGATAAAGGGACCAAAGAAGCAAAAAAAAAAAAAAAGCTATGACCTTTTGTTCAGTGTATCAAATCCCCTAAATGATGCAAAGGATTCTCTGTTTTCCACAAGAGAACAAGGGAAAATCCATGGCTGGGCCATTTAAGAACACAGAGTCCATCTTTACGCCTCTCTATTACCTACTCCCCATAAGAGTGCCCCCATTTGGAAAAAGCAGTGAAGAACCTTATCTTAGCTATCTCTGGGATCACAGCTTCATGGTGAACCTAGCCAATAGGATTCTGGCGTCATCCAAACAGGTTCCACACCTAGGAAGTACGATCAAGACAGAAAGGAAAGCGCCTCTCAACTGCATACTCTCATGTTATGAGAGAGCCTACCATCCAGAAGGCCAATATTTAAGAGAATGACATGGCTATAGATGAGGTTTACAACATTGGACTTGGCTGCTACAGTAGCACCCTCTCCTGTTTCAGAATCAGAGCATATCCAGTAGACCCCACTTGTACATACAGTTGTTATGAAAAGTTATTCAGTCCTTGCATAAGAGGATAGTCCCAGCCAACCTGACATTCAGCTGATTTAGAGTCAAACAATTGTAGATGCAAACTTAATGGGAGGGACAGCCTGTTCCCAAAAAAGGGCAGGGGACAGGGGCCCATTCTGAGTCAACACTGATGATCAAGCGGAGTAGAAGGCAGTACAATAAGTCTTAAAAATACTATCAGACCGGGTGAGGGGGCAAAACAAATTCTATTTAAATCATTACAGCAGATCCAGATGAAAGGATCTTCAGAGAGAGTCCACACATCAAATGACATGGAGAGAAGCAGTTCCTGTCCATATCATAGGAATCAATAAAGGGGGCAATGATCACCACCAGACTGGCAGGGTTGCCTGTATTTTTCTAAGGGAGAAAGATTTTTCACAAGAACTCAGGACAGAATGTCTCTCTTTTGACCCATTTGTGATAGCTGACAACAGAAAAATGACGTATTATTCTCCCACCTGCAGGACAATAGAGCATAGGGGCTCAAGCTCCTGATATTATTATAGCCAAAAAGACTTTTTCTTTTGTGTTCTCCAACGCTATTGAAGGTGGGACACAAGAATCACATTGGTGATTCTGATTGCTGTATTCTGGCTCATTATCCAAGTGGAGATATGAGAACACCTGTGGTATTTAACCTGTCTCAAGATCCAATTTCTTATCCAAACCTAGAATAGGTACAACTACAGTCCTGGAAACTGAATGAACTAATCACTACACTGGCCTTCCAGAGATGACAGAGATTTCCTGGCCCCAAAGCAATATCCACAACTAGGATCAGTTGAGCTGGCACACTTTCAAGTGGTAATACTAATACAGAAACCCATGGTATCACTCATAGAGCTTCATGAACTATTCGGATTCTATAGGTAGGTCTAAAGAGGGGGCTGGCAACAAATGTGATATAAAAAGGTAAGTGCTTTAGACTCCACTCTGCTAGATGGAGAGGGAGCACTGATTTTAAGGCATGCTTATGTGTGCCACTTCCTTACGTTCCTTTTACTCCAGTGATTCCCTTTTTTCTGACAGGGTATCATTGATTGCCTCTTCAATCCCATTAGACAGATTCCCATTGACTTTCTTACTTGGAAGACAATCTGCTTGGTAGTTCTAATCTTGGCTGGAGGGTTTGAGAGGTAGGGACTCACTCAGTTACAGGAGACATATGTGTGTTCCACCAGGCAAGAAGGTTCTAGATCTTTTTCATGTCCTTGGTCATTTTCCAAATTCTATGTGCTTCCCAACTCCTGCCCAGTTCCACCCCTAGTGAATGCACTTTGAGCTAAATGTGCACAGAACTCTCAGAATACCTCAACTGTACATTAGGGACCAAAGAAACAACAATTGTTTATCTTCTTGCAATACAAGAATCAGGAGATACATGTTTCCCAATTCAGGTCAATGCATTGCACCAAGCAAGAGTCCTGCTTCACAGCACTCCTGTTAAGGGAGATGTTTCTATCAATGGCTTTTACTGCAGGAGTAACTTCAATTGACTTGTAGGGTGGCTACTGGGGCAGAGCCAGCTCTCTTATAAGATAGATTTGTATCCTCTGATATGGACTTTCATTGTGCTGGACTACTAGAGTTCTGTAAAGTGTCACACTGACCTATCCTATAAATATCACCTTTGTATGTTTCTTTCTTAACTGCTTGATCTCTGGTGGCAGAACACAAGTTGAGCTTACCATGAAGTACTTTTCTCATCAGCAGTCATTGGACTAGACAGTTCCACTCTATTTAGAAGATTATGAGATCAAGGATTGAGATGCAAGTTACTTTACTGTGTTATGCTAACTTTATACATTGTTCTTCCATTTCCATACATCTTAATTTCAATTTGTGTTGTTACAGGGGAATATACACTAAAGGAAGAGCTGACCCACACTCACCTAAAGTCAGTGCTTGTGACTGAAGGGAGGAAGTTTTCTCTATAGAACAGGAAGAGGAGGAGGTGGAGTTAACTATTTCCTGTTGGGTCTTTCCTCTGATGACCAGAAAAATACTTCACAGTAAGTCTAAATGCTGTTCTGTCAAAACCAAAGGAGTACTTTTAGCATTGCAGGGTGGAGCCAAATATATCATTTAATCCTCTCCACTACTTGTCCCTGTCACGGAATGTCAAATACTATACCAGCACTCCCAACACAGGCCTTAATTCTTCTAAAAGAACGAACAAATTTTAAGCTACTCTAATTGAAACTGACTTTAACTTTGAATTTACCGTACTTAGAAATATACATTTGCCTATTACTGCTGCATGCCTCTATATTTGATTGTTCCACATGTCAAAAATAAGTGTGAAACTATGAGCAGCAGTATGATGTGATGTTCCTGAATTTGTAGTTTTATTTGTGTATACTTGAGAAAGCATGTGGCACTTTCCATTGCATGTTTCCTGAGTTGTCTGCCATGTTCTGTACATAATATTGGATGACAAGTGAACTTAGAACTTATTGAGTGGAGGGTAACATAACTTGCATGTGAGTTAGCAACTTGCTTAATGAGTAGAAGCCAGTAATTTTGCAAGACAATTTTAAGTCTTGTCCTTGCTCAGCAGTATATAGACCAGTAACCCAAAAACAAATCTCTTGAAATCAGTGCAAGTTTATTCTACTGATTTCTGCCACTTTGGTACTGAACTCTGTACCATTCAGCCCAAGCTGTTCAGGAATGTTTTGGAGGAAAGGAAGGAAGTAAAAGACTGCAAAGTCTTCTGCAATCATTAGATCCAAGTTTGCTAAATATCTTCTGGATATATAGTCTTACTACCAGACTCTCATTGCCTTTGTCAAATGTACATAGAAAAGGAATGGGGCTTGCATCGCCACGCCGCAACACTGCTTCCATTATTCTGACCCTGCTTGCTCCCACTTCCTACCCCCCAAATACGGTTGCAACAAAAAAATTCCTTTTGTTTTCATTGGTCATTATAAAAATGTTTTCCTCCATCATAGGCTTTCTGGACAGCTAACCAGCCAATATATTTTAATTTTGAGTAAACATAGAGAGACATACCATAGGTATAGAAACAGAGGCTCTTTAGGCATGTTTGCAATAGCAGCAGAATATGTGAAAAATAGTGGGTTGATACAGGTATAGAAATTATAGTAGGCATGAACCACCCCACTGGGAATGAATCCACTTCATGTTATGATGGCATCGAACATGTTTTCAGAGAAACAAAGGTAGTGCTGCTACCAACAGGTAAACCTTTGCACTGGTATTTAAGAGACTGGTCAAATCTGTGAAAACAAAAAACCCCCAGACCCCACCAGATGCCATCCTTTTCAGCAGCTCATTACTAAAGGGGGTGCAAGAAGCTTCTAATTACTATACTTCAACCACCCCATGTTTATTTTATCAAGATGCTAAAAATCTGGCCAGAATAGTTTAGATGATAGATTAGTGTCTAAACTGTACCTCACGCAACCTGTAGAACCACCCTGGGATATCCAGTGAGTGTATTGCCATATGGAGAACGAAGCATATGTACTGTTTCTCTTCCAGCCCTTGGTTTACAAAATGCTAAGCCATAACAGGGTCTTAGTCTGGTGCAGAGGTGGGCAATCTTTTGCAGGCCAAGGGCAACATCTAACATTGGAAGGCTAAAGGTTGCCAAATGGGTGAGGAGAGGTGGGGAATTTTCCTGTTTTTGAACTGTATGCCTATTAGGACTTGTATGATAGCTTTTGCATGTTTCCTGCTTCATAGGATAGGAGCCATAAGAGTTTTTAGAAATCCTTATCAGAGGGGCTTGAAGGCCCACTGGTTGCTCATCTCTGGTTTAGTGTGACATGTAAACCTAGTCACACCAAAAAAGAACACTTTTTTTAAAAAAGGTTTATTTCTTCTATGTACAATAGTTACAGAATACTGTACAAAAAAGGATAGTGTCGTTGCACAATAAAAAACACGGGTTTCACATTCAATTTGAATGTCCCTGCAAGTAGTGTTAAAACATCCAGCATACCTGCAAGGTATAGAAGCAGCAATCCAATTTTACAGGTTTCTCCAGCATAATTATTGTTAAAACAATTGGCTAGATTTTTATTAAAAAGAGTTCAAGCAGACATATTGCACCTGTCCCAAAAATACTATCATCCACTGCAATTAGTTAATGGTACATTCTATATATAGCCTCTGTTCTGTATCACATTGATAGATTTTCCACCAGCTTTTCTTCACCTTGTCTCTTCAGCAGCTAGAATAATGGCCTTCAACTGATGCTTTGGAAACCTTAACTATGTTAGCTCTGGCCTAAAGCTAAGTCTGCAAGTGGTACCAATTTTTGGGGGGAGGGGGGCTTGCACATTCTTGAGAGCAGCAATGGAAAAATAGGAAGTACTTAAAAGCATGTGAGAAAAGTGTTTAAACAACTTTTATATTGCAGGATCTAGCTAACGGTGCAACTGCAATTTAAAGCATTTATAGGGTTCTTTGATGACTCAGTATGTGCTAGATAGTGACCACTGGCTGAGTGTTAACTTATCAAGGTGTCCTTATGGGCAATGAAAAATAATGCGAAGTTGTCTCATGTCCTGTTTCCTCAGCCTTTTTAATCGTGTCAGGTCTAAAGGTTACACTCACCTCTTGCTGCTTGGCGATCTCACATGACATTCATACACTGTGTTTCTTGAATGGGTAAGTGGCAGTGTTAATCCCTGTTTTGCACTTGAGGAGCTCCACATCTTTTTGTCCAACTCAGGTAAATGAGCATTTACATTATGTTACCATGGAAAAGAGTGTGTGAGGAAGTCAGCCAGAGTAACGACATCATGTCCAATCCTGTAGGACTGCACAGAGTGGCTTCCATGTGAATTATAACACCAAATGGATTGATTTTTCTCAATTGATTTGGAAAAATACTCTGCATATGCCAAATTCACCTCAGAATGCATCCAATTCAACTCCATGTTGATTAAATTTGGAGAGCTACTTAAATTTGTTTGGAATCAAATCTCTGTAATTGAAACGTCACATAGCTGTACAGTTCTTCACCACCATTCTCTATGTGTGTGAAAATATTGGCATAAAATTAGAGAATTTTTTCCCCCTGCCCAGAACAGTTTTATTAGTTAGGAGCAGATCTTTAAATGAGATGGGTATAGACAGAAACAAAACTTCCAATGTCAAGCTAACTATTCTTGAGATTTCCAATACTTAGTAGGCAACTCCTACAGATTTCATTACTGCAGAGGGAGATGCCAAATTCTGATATAGTTTAAGGCTTTTTTCTTCACTTAGTGATGTGAAAGAGATGTTTAACTGCCCGGATTGTTTTATCAGTACATCCTGAAAGACATTACCACTAGGCCAATGGTGGTATTTTTGCTCTTCAGAAATCAGCCCGGTTGGAGTTCAATCAGATGTGCATCCAGGTAAGCGTGTATACCATTGCAACCTTAAACATTTGTTACTAAAACCCAATTAATGACTTAATATATTACTGATATCAGTGGGACTATGTTGTAGCTTTTCTATTTAAGTATGCTATTAAATAGGCTTGATAGTTTATCAGGTAACATGTTCACCAACCCTTCCTAAACTACTGAGCTCTACTTCTGTTTTAAATATTGCATTCTCTAAAATACATTTCTGTTAAATCCTTTTAAATATACTTTCATCCTTTATCCTATTACGTATAGTTCACAATTATGTGCATATACCCCAATCATGGAGAAATTGTAATTTAAGCAATATATCACCACCACCCTAAAAAACAATCAAGTTAGTGTACATTTTGGGTTGTAACAGATTTCTAGACAGCTTACTCTAGCTTTCAATTCAAAACGGTAGTAACTAAAATATTTTTAAACATTTACAAGATGCAACTGCATACATTACAAAAAAAATTAAGAGGCAAATGCAAATAGCAGCAATCTGCCTGCACAAGTGCATTTGAAGCACAGAAAAACAAGCCATAATCTAAAAATAGCAGGGAAGGTATCTGCATACTGAGCAGCAGGATTAAGATAGTGAACTTACTGCATACTGATCAAGAGATAGAGCAGGCTGTTCATACATTGTCCTAAAATATTCACAACTAGCAGGAAGAGGCTATAGGCTTCCTAACAGGTACTGCAAATTTTAAAAAAATGGTAAAAGTGTAGCTTACATCTTTTACAGAATGACTTGCAACAGGATGTTAAAATATAGAGGGGGGAAAGACTTGTAGTTCTCCAGTTGTTGTTCAACCCCGTCTGCTCCCACCAGCAAGGCCACTGATTAGATGGTTGTGAATTATAAGCCAGGATTATTTGGAAGAACACAAGCTCCCCGTGCATAAAGTGCAGGAAAATGAAGCAAGTGTTTTTAGCCCTACATCTACCAGGACAACCAGCTTGAAACAGAATACAGTAGTCAGATTCAGCAATAATCAGAACAGAGAACCAAATCCAGACCTTCAATATGCATTGAGAGAAGTATGCTGCTGACCCTAGTCCTACGTTCCCAATGAACATGAAAGGGGTGTGACATCTGTGCATACAAGCCTTCATTATCTGTTCAAAGCCCCTATTCTTCCCTTCTCTTCCTGTTTGGACGTGGACAGAGTCTGAATAGGAATTTAGCATCAAGGTTGATAGGCGAAGTATGGCATTTTGAGCTGGCTGCAATATGTTGAAACTGACTTCTTCAACTTGGTGACCAGTAGCTGCATTGAAGTTCCTTAATAATGCGTTGGCTGGGGGATTATGGGAGTTGAAGTCAAGGCTGCACTGAAAAAATGCAGCGGATGTATTTTTAAGCACATATTAAAAGGGCAAGTCCTTTTATTGTCTGAATTTCTAGAGTTAACTCAGAGTCTTCCTAAAGCATTAAGCTGCTTTTATAAATGAGATGTTAAAAAGATGCTTTATACAGACCGAAATGTGTAATTTTGGTATCCAGATATTTTTTTTAAAAAAATTGATGGCATCTTATATGTAACAGGTACAACTTTATCTTCCAGTCAATTTAAAAACTTGAAGGCTGCTGGATCACTGGACCAGCCTCACATCCACTTAAATCGCCTCTGATCTGGCCATCCTCTGACCTCATATATGTAAGGAACACTGTAACAGTGGCAAAAGTTGCAGCATTAACAGGGAAAGCACGAAGCAATGTGGATGTAAGACCCTTTGTGAACACCCTTAGGCCTTCATCCCGATAGCTTTTTCTAACACAGTCCAGAATTCCCTGATACCGTATGACTCCACCAACACCATCAGCCTGAAGGCGGGACTTGATGACATCCACAGGATATGTAGAGAGCCAGGAGACTATGCCAGACATGCCTCCTGCCAGAAGCAGTTTGGGAACAATGTAACTGTCCTCCGCCTCACACCCCAGATACCTGGTTAGGCAGTCATATGTCAAAAAGTAGAAACCAAAGCTGGGTGTCTCTCTCAGAAATGTGGAAACCATTCCCCTGTTGATGCCTTTCAGGCCTTCCTTTCGATATATCTTCACCAAGCAGTCCAAAGAGTTTTTGTAGTTCTTGGACTTCAACTTGTATTCTCCTGTTCCTTGCAGCTGCATCCGTGTCTTAGCCAGTTCCATAGGACAGCAGATCACACACTGAATGGCACCTGCTGCTGAACCTGCAAGGAACTGATGTAGCGGTGTGTCCTTACCAAGAGCACGGAGAGCGTTCCCTTGAACGCCAAAGACAAGGGCATTAATGAAGGTAAGTCCCATCATTGGTGACCCAATACCTTTATAAAGTCCAAGAGCCTAGGTGAAAAAAAGCCGACAAATAAATGATAAGCAGGCATTTTAAGACTCTTCTCAAACAACATAAAATTAAGCCGTCAAAACTCTGCAAACTTTCGTTTTGGCACATTAATAGATAGAACATCTGAATTATCCTTTAGGCTTTTGTTCCTTCTTACTTAGAAAGAAAGCCTGCATGTTCAGATGTGTGCCACTCCTGGACTGTGTAAGGTGACTGGACAACTTGCAGCACCCAAAAATCATATCCCCAAGATTTCCTGCTCTTTTTTCAGCAGCAAACAATTGAATATTTGAATATTTGTGTGCAAGCCTTCACTTAGCCAAATCACAACTAATAGCCCTTCAAGTGCCAAATAAACTCCACAATTCCCAAGCCCACATATTTCACTGTGCAGCTCCTGTTTTCAAACGTTCTGTCTGTAATACAATTTTTTACACTTGGCAACTACTTAATGTCTCTGTGGAGTATCAGAATATGAACGAATAAGGTAAATTATTACTAATTCCATCTCCACCAATCAGGATTGGATTCTAATAAAACAGAGAACATTAGTGTCCCATGATCAGGGGATGAATCGGCTATAAAGACAACTATTACCATGATTTGCTGTAGTTATTATCAGTGCAGACTGGACTCCTTCCTTGCAGAGCACATCCCTTAGGAATCAAATATACATCTGTATACATCTTTAAGGAAGCTGAGTTCTTTTTTGTTTGAACCCTGTAGTTTTGACCTTGCAAATGAGGAACTAAGATCAATAATAAAGTAGCAAGAAAGGCAGCAACCTTGTGTGAGCTTTATTTGGGGGCATGAGTGGAAATAATTTGGTGTCTATCCTTCTTTGCTTCCCCAAACCACCCAAAACTTTGAGATAGATACTGGAATTGCTTCAGCCTGCCATAAACCAGTAATATGCACATTCATATACAATAATTACTAAGCATATCCTCTGGATATATTCTAAACTTGTGACAATTGTTCAATATTGCTACAATATTCTTACACATCAATACTTTCGTTACAACTAGGTAGGAATGAATTTGCATCTGTCTTCCTGTAAAGGCAGAAAATATTTTTGAACACGTACAGAGCACCCATCTGCAACACCTTAAAGGAGCCATGCCTTTTCCCAAGATCATAGTTCGGCATTTCGTAGCTGTTGCTTGATTCTGAGAAAGGACACAACCGCTTTAAGAAGTTGCAGGTAGACATTATGTTCACATTCCCACATTTCAAAACCCTTTTGGGAACTGAATCTAAAGGATTCTTCTAGTAAACACAGAATCCTGTTCTTTGGACCTATAAAGCAAGGCTCTTTTTACATCTGTAAAGGAATTCACTACCCACTAGGAGTATTAAACATCCATGCAGTTTGTATCTTGAACTAAACTTAAAGATGGCTGGAACTATGGAGGAATGGCCTCCCCTCCTGGCTTTGGATGGTAGTGAGGACCTGGCTAGTTTGGAAGGCCACAGTAAGACCTGTGCCACTACTGCCACCATACTGCTGATGATACTGTTTTGTGGCTTATTCTGTATTTTACCATAATATATTATGATCTTTTGTACACCATCTGGAGCCTCTGGCGTGAGGGGGCTTATAAATATAATTTTGCACAATGCTTCAGAACTTAACTCCAGAAAATGTTTTTGAACACGTACAGAGCACCCATCTGCAACACCTTAAAGGAGCCATGCCTTTTCCCAAGATCATAGTTCTGCATTTCGTAGCTGTTGCTTGATTCTGAGAAAGGACACAACCGCTTTAAGAAGTTGCAGGTAGATATTATGTTCACATTCCCACATTTCAAAACCCTTTTGGGAACTGAATCTAAAGGATTCTTCTAGTAAACACAAAATCCTGTTCTTTGGACCTATAAAGCAAGGCTCTTTTTACATCTTCAGTCTGAAAATGAGAGGCAAACGGCCCATTTGGATCATGTTGGGTAAACAAACTGCCTGAAGAAAGGGCAATACAGTAGTATGAGGACTCTTCCTTGCTGGCAATTGAAAATATTTCCTTATCAAATTGTGTAATAATTCTAATAAGAGCCTTCAAAGGCAGAACAGATCATCTTGTTTAGTTTCCATTTCTATCATGCTTATCAGCAGGCACCAATAACAGTTACAGTATTCAACTATGTACCAGGAGTCCAAGACTGCAGTCCTGTATATACTTACCTGGGAGTAAGTCCTATTAAGCTCAGGATGCCTTATTTCCAAATAATCATGTATAAACTGGACCACAGATGCTGTAAATATTTTAAGTGAGGCCTTCTTTTCTTCCCTGGTCTTCTTTTCCAAAGAGACTCGACATTCCCTATTAAGCATACTCACTTTCCATTGGCCTACTTTAAATTTTTACTTTTGGTCTTCATTTTCTTAAATGTTTTTCTGTATCTTGATAAAGCTGGTCAACTCTCATTGCCAAAGTTTGGTTATTAGAAGAAGCAGTAGAAAAGAAGTGGCAAAGTCTTGGCTTTGATCACTTCAGGCTGTTGGAAAGCTGACAGGCTGACCACCTCCAAGAGCAAGAGAAAACTGAGGCACAAGGATGGTGATGTTTAACCATCTACCACCAATCTATATAGGGCAATTAAATGTTATATCTATCTATTCATCTGTCTATCTTACAAAATTATGAATAGCACTGATTCTATTTGAATTGAACTGATTTGAATTGAATCAAGCTGTGCACGGATGATTTAACCTCCTATATTACTGTTTTTTTTAATTAGATTTTTTTTTACCTGTTGCAAACAAGAGTCTTGGTGGATTACAATCTCAATAAATAATTGGTATAAGTAGTTTTAAATCATAAATAATTAAGCTATATCTAAAGTAATCAAACAATATAAAGCAAAGGTTTGGATAGTTTGAAGTGTCTCAGCAATTTTGGGGTCAATTTGTATATGATCCTGATTGCCCTGGGAAGAAGCCATTCTTGACGGGTGGCCTAGGCACTTTCAAACTACCAGGTGGCATTTGCAGTTCCAATACCACCAGCATAACATAATAAGGGGACCATATTCCTTATATTGAAATAGCTCCTCCTCCTCCTCCTCCTAAGTGCAATCATGCACATTCATTCAGGAAGTTACTTACAGATTCTTGCTTTATGATAGACTGAAAACAATGTACAGTCCCACGGTAAAGCGGCTTCTCCACATTTTGAACTTGAAGGCGTACCTATAAAATATAGTTAGAATTTACTGACATGGCAAAAAATCAGCAGGCAGTGTGATAGTACCTTTGGGTGCATACACATAATGTAGCTATGCACATGTGCAGGCATGATGCCACAGGAAATTAAAGAGGATAGTTTGCATTTTGGGAGCCACTCAGATTTATGTTAAAGTCTATATGGAACGGGGGTGGTCACTTGCCAGGATGTTAAATTAAGATCTTCAGTAAGGCAAACCCTCACTTGGCTGTTCAATTATTGCTGGTTTAATTAGCACATCTGATACTTCTAAAGAATTAGGTGTTGCTCATCTATAGAACCATGAATGGATAAGCTCAAAATGTACTGGTTGTAAGTGAAAATAGAGTTTTTCTTTAGGACCACAATTGCAAGACTTTTACAAGTTACCTTAGGTTTATGACTAAATGAGCTGAAAGTCTAAATAATCTTAGTACAATGTATTCTAGCAGTCTATACACTAGATTGACGGGGTCAGAAAATCCTGTTTGGAGGCACAATTTGGAACCTGCATATTTTAAAACTATTTTAAGGATCTCAGAAACTAATGATAGTTTGAAACTTAAGAGCATCTTTAGAGTAAGAGTTCCATTTTTGTCCCAACGTCATTTCTTTATAAAATCCATATTAAATTATGCTGGTTCCTAGCTTTTCTTCTTATCTGTTTTGTGAAGGTAAGTAGCAATAAAATGCTGGCAGTTCAAAATACTAAAAAGCATACTGAGAGTGGGCCCAGAAATAATTCCAGTAGCAATACCTAAAACGCATTAACACAGAAGCAGTCATAGCTGTATGGGGAAATGAGTAAATGGGCTCCTAATTTAAAGAGGGGCTGAAACAGAATTCACAATTTAAGAGGCTTTTTCTTGTTAGCACATGTATACAAACTTTAAGCAGAAAAGGGGACAAATAAAAATAATAGAGAACAAACTGCAAAAGTTAGGCTTTTCTTAAAAAAAAATACAGCTCATATTTAAAGACATTGCACACCCCACTCCCTCCGCTCTAGAAACATTTTACAAACTAAAAAAAGGAAGGAAATATACCATACATGTTTCTTGGTACTTTTTGCTTGTTTATAAAAATTTGAACTAATGATAAATGTTGGAATAAATTAAGACCGAGAGAAACAGAATGTTCACCTGGTCTATACTTACTAGGTAACTCTCCCGTGATGAGGCTTATCTGTCATCTACAACAAAGTAACACTTTTGCTGTTAATGAAGACAGCCCCTAGCTCAAAAAGTAAAGGCAGTTAAGCAACAAAGCAATTGTACATATTACATCAACAAAGTGGGGGGAGGAGTCTCCACTTGAAGAGCTGGTTCCAAAACACTTCAGCATCTTCCCCATTTTACATGCCCTCCCCTCCCCATCCCACAAACCCAACCTGCCTAATCTGTACAACTACTGGAAAGTTACTAAACTTTGTTTTAAATTCCATTACATTTATTTTTAAAATGTAGCATTCAAGAGAAAATAGCACCTAGCTACTCAGTTTGCTCAGGAAAAGACTTTCATATTAGGTAAGACTAACAAAGATTAAATTCTGCATAAACTGTCCTTTCATGAAACCAGTGGTTTTATTTCTGACAGGTTAAAAGAAAGTAATGATACAATCCTGTGCATATTTTCTTGGAAGCTAATCCCCCAGTGGGATGTACTTCCAAATAAATATGTATAGAATCTGTCTGCAAAACAGATCCCCCCTCCTTCTCTCAGTGTGAGTAGCTGTATCATTATTCCTTTGAACACATAGTAGCAAGCTAAACATTTAAGATAAACTTATATGCATGTATATTTACAGAAGAAATTATTTGTTTTAACGTTGGTATTGTGCAAATTATAAACGTCTCTCGGTGATTTATGATAAATTAAGTAACCTCCCAACCATGATACATTTGCTTTGTAAGCGTACTCTGTCAAACATGTTTCCAAAAAAGTATATTGTTTGGTGCCCGAGCACAGTTTGAGGACACATGATGCGATCATATTTCTTAAGCTAAGAAAGCCAGTGAAAAACCACTTAGACATCCCACAGATACCATGTTTGTGATAGATGGAATATAAATGCACCAAAATAATTAAACTAAAATAAATTTCAATTCAGGAATGCCAGCTTATTCTTTCATTCTGTAAACCTGTCCATAAAATATATGCAGGATTAAATGTAACTCCTAGAATCTACTCATTCTGATAAGAAACAACGTGGAAAGAAATTCAGAGTAATTGAACAAAATGAATTCATAGCAAAAATTATTTCTCGGCGTGAAATAATTAAAAAATACATTTATAAGTCAACAGACTTTACATTTCTTAAGACTTATAGCTGCTAACTAGTCTTTGACTCTGTAAGATTATCTACAGAGTGTTATTCAGCACATTTTCTCTTCAAAAAGGTTACACAATTCACATACAAGCTGAAATATTTGGATTTAAGCCCTTTTACTTTAATTTATATTCTGTAGCATTATAACTTCATCCTGCATGTAAATATTCAAAAAGAATCCCCACAGATTTCAGTGAGGGTTTCTCTAAAGTAAAAATATGAACTTGTTTACAACTCAAATCCCTGTATTCATTCCCATTATTTGTATCTTATTTCACAATCCTGTTTTGAGATATTATCTGGCTTCTTTACAGCCACAGATATTACCCAAATTCTAGTTCTTTTTCTTGCCAAAATTTTTACTACTTATCTCTCCAACAGAAACCAATATACATCCATGTCTTAAACAAGAAAATAAAAATTGTCATTGAAAACTCACAACATCTTTCCTTGGATGGGAAGAAGCACATTAAATCAGCAAGACTGTTTCATCATGCAGCAAACAGTCATCTAGTCAATATAATTAACAAATTAATTGCTTCAAACGCAAATAAAAGAAGTGCACCAGATAAAGCAGGATTAAGGAAAGTGCATTTTAAAATTTTATTTTAGTACAAAAGAGTTATGTACACTCAAAACTATATCTAGGATTTATTAGATGTCACTGAACTATCTTATTAAAATATGGTTGAAGACTTATACCTCAGAACACTTTTTAAGTGCATCAAACAAGGGCTGATGTAAACTGAAAAGGTTTAATGCAATATGGGACTTTACAGTGTTTTAGTATGACTGTAATCTACTGAAAGGTCTATAGGTGTTTTACTTGATCTCAAACATCTACATCCCTTCCCCATTCTATTTGTAAGGGCTAGTACTACCTTTGGCCTAATCACATATTGTAAGAAAGTTTGTGAAAAGTCAACCCACCTTGACTGTATCAAATGGATGTCCTACCAATACACCAGCGGCACCTGAAATAAACAAAGAGCACAATGAGACCATGTGGTATCAGGCCACTGGGGCCATCATGTAAATATAGATTTATTAAGGAATATACAGAGTACAACAATCACATACAGCTTAGTGCAAAGTACAAACCCATCTACAGGTGCAATAAATCAGATACTGAGAAAGTAAAAAGGATATAGTAATAACATTAGAATTGCAAGCAGTGTCAAATTAGCTTTGACATGAGCAGCACCATATTATAAAAAGAATGTCTGCCTAGAATCATTTTACTATAAAGAGATGGATAAATGGGCAAAAGATGGGCAAATGCAGGAATTCCCTTTTTATTTATTTTTAAGCGGAGGGTCACAAGAGGGGGACAGGGTCACATAAAACAGCTAAAAGATAGCAGGAACCAGAGGGCCAACACCCCCAACACAATAGCACAATTGCACTCAGGACACATATTCCACCTAACCTAAAGCCTGGGGGGAAAACTAGGTCTTCAAGGCCTGTTTAAAGGACAGCAAGGTCAGGGTTACTCAAACCCGGGGGGGGGGGGTACTATTCCAGAGGGCAGGCTTTGTGACAGAGAAGGCATACCTCCTGGGTCCCACCAGATGGCTTTAAAGATGGGGCCTGGAACACACCCACTCTGACAGATGTTACTGGATGGGAGAGAGGCAGTCAGGCCCAATGGCGTGAAAGTTTTTAAGTAAAAACCAGTGCCTTGAATCACACCTGGAAGCTTACTGGTAACCAGTGCAGCCTGCACATAGTGGTGTTACATGGGCACACCAAAGCCTGCCCATAAGCACTGGCACCACCACATTCGGTGCCAGCTGCAGTTTCCTAGTGGAAGCTTGGAGAAGGCCAAATAAGAGACCAGAACACAACCTGGAAAGACTGTCTTGAACTCTTCATTCTACTGAAGAGATGCAAGTACAGAAAAAGTACAGGACATGTTCCTGCGCTGTCTGCAAAACCACTAGACACCATCCGCCAACAATACAGGTGGGACTAAGTAATATAAGTCACTGTCCTAACTATACTTCTAGAAGCTACTTCCTGCCCTACCACATAACATCTAGCCCAGCTGAATAAGAGCGTATCATTGGCAACTTGATACTAAATAACAGGTTTAATAATCAAATGAGGAAAAAAAATCCCAAGAGGGGAAAGGCCAGTTCAAGCTCTTCTTCACTAAAGAATTAGGGTTTTTTTCCAAGAAATGCTATCCTATATAGTCAGCCTGGCAAAGTATTCTTAAGCACAGAAGGACGTGCTTCCAATACGCACATTCCCATCAGGCAGTCCAAACACTCAACATTTCTCTAATGAGTGTTTGCCTACTCCATGCTTTGCTGGAAAATATATGCTTATTCCAAGACAATTAAAAAAAACAGTAACTGCATATTGAAAATACATAGAACACCAAATGTTCTATGTCATTAGTCATAAACCTATCCTCATTGCACATGACAGAAGCAAAGTGATGGGCTTCTTCAGCACAGAGCTAAATGTTTACTCTCTCAGCAAGCTTAAAGTTCCACTCTTTATAGGGTATTTCTGCCATTTTAAGAAGAAAGGGACTGAAATGGCACTCTCCCCTGCCCATTTTCCATTTGTGGGACTAAGGAAAGGGGTGGGGAACAATTTCATTCCACATTATCATCTGTTAGTTTCAATGGGGAGGAAACTGCCTGAGCCAGCATCAGGAGGTGGGACAAGATGGCAAAGTTAATGGCTCCAACCTTGGGAACCTTTCAGGAAGACCAAAAGGCCTTTGGCTCCAAGAGAACCAAGGCTGCCTCTAATCTGCCCTGGTCTGGTGCTTTCTGCCAATGGAAGTATCTATAATGGGGTCAGCAGGTTGATGTGCTCCCTGCCCCATCAACGGAGCTACTTTTTCAATATGTAAAACTACATAATTTGCATATTTGTAGGTTTTGCAGATAAATTCTCTGCATGTTCAGCTAGAAGACCTATTTGTGTATCAATTAAACCAGCACACAGATTAATATTTCTGTACACGTGAAGCTGTAAATTTACCCAGTATTAGTGAAAGTGTGATAATGAGAAAATGTGATAGGAGTGGCTAGTATGATAGTATTCTCAAATAATAGAAAATAAGATACAAACTATCACAGCCTCTAATCCAAACCCTTTTGTGAAAGATTACAAATATCCAACTCAAAATCCAATCCTTTATTCTTATCTTCACAAAGTCAGCACCCTGATGCTGTGGGCCAAAGTAATACCATTTTTGTGCCAAATAAAACCTTCCAGACTTCTCATCTGGCTAGAGAGAAAAATCCCACCCCTTTTTCTTTCTGTGTGAGGGAAGGGTAAATGTAATTCTCTCCTCCCACATTCCTCATCCTTCTATCTTGCTTCTATCTCCAGATGAGCATATCTTTTCCACCCAAATCTTGACAGCCTGCTTTGTGTGAAACAGGACAGATACACCCTATCTGCAAGGCAGTTGTCACTCCTACATCACGTGATCAGTTCCAACACAGGCTAAAAAGGAAGACAAAATCCACTGATGTGTGCTAGTTAGATTACAATAAAATGGAGCATCCATATGCATTTGTCATAGGAAATTATGCAAGAACTTAGAACAAACATACACAAAACTACACATTTTGTTTTGAAATGCTTATCTTTGCGACTAAAGCAGGGTTAAAATCTAAACAGGTTGGTAGCATCTTAACATTCTTCCTTTAAGAACACAAATGTGTGCTGCAGCCTTAAACATATTAAAGCCTTGCCAAACCATTTTTAAGTTACATTTAAGTAGCTTAAATGCTGGAGTTGAAAATCTGAAAGACAGCATGCTTGTCTATGTAATGACACAGAGAGGTTAGTAACCAAAGGGAAGCTACAGATGGCCAGCATCTCTGAATCACTATAATGCAGTGATGGGCTAGAACCAGGAAGCCCCAGGTACAAATTCATTTGAAGGCATAAAAATGACTTTGTCTCTTTCAGTCCAACCTACCACCCATAGACCGCGTGCAAGGGAAAATTAAAGAAGGGAGTGCTATGTATGCCACTTTCAACTCTTGGAGGAAAGAAACATAAAAGCAAATAAACAAGTGTGAATACATTGGAAAATGCTACTTACACTGTCTCAACAACAAAGCAAGCAACTGTGTTTTCTATTCGGGGACTTAATTAAAAAACAATACTATGAGGAATAAAAATTAAACTACCTACACTAACCTTCCCTTAACATAGTGTTTTCTGAATGTTTTGAACAAACTCCAAAATTCCCTTGGGAATATGGCTAGAGACTGGGACTAAAAGAAAAAAGAAAAAAAAAAAACCCCTAGAAAGTTGTCAGAAAGAAAAAAATGAAAACATTTCTTCCTGATTTTTAGTTGTCCCCAATCACCCCCATGTCTGTAAAAATGACCAAGAGAATCTAGTTGGGGAAAGCTGGTTTACAATTTGCTGTGTGCCAGGGCTTAAAGTAACATTACTCTCCAACTCCAGATAAACTGACCACTAGGAACCACCATCTCATGTGATTTCACAATGAAATGGATTGGAGTGATACTTTGAATCTGTATGGAGACACCTACAAATAAAAAGCGTAGCTTGAAAGTATCTTAAATTCTTCTAACAGAAGCTTTTCCGTTTTCTTAAAAAAAGTCCCCACAATCTCAGGAGAGAGGGGTCTGGTTGGGTCTGCTTTGGCAATAGCGAGAGATCCGTTTAAGGATCTTCCCTCCAATAATTAATTTTGGTGTATTCGTCCCCCAGTGGGTAACTGTGCTTCATATATGGAGTTTCCAAGGAATGGATGTGCATCCTATCTATCCTGGGGGGGAAAAAGTATGCAATAAAAGCGATCCAGGGGTAGGACTAATGAGTTCTGGGCTGCTTTGGCCTTCAATAAATCTCAACCCTTTCTCTTGTTCACAAATGGAGCCCAATTACTTGTATTTAGTGTGAATTTAAGTTGTAAGGCTACATCTACGAGTTCGTTCCACTACACTTAACGGAACTTTCTTCCTAACAGACCCGTACAGTCCTACACCAAATTCAATTCCCGGCCCGGAAAGTTTAGGTGGCCGAGGAGAAGGTAAAGAAGAGGAAGAGTCGGCTTCCGCTTTTGCACAATGGCCTCGCCAAGCTTCGGTGGAGAGGTAGCCGACCCACCCTAAGCCTCCCCATTTCTGGGCGCTAATTCGCAGGTTCTACAGGATCAAAGCCAATCCAGCGCAGACAGGGACAATGGGTCGGCAGAGAATCGGCGACGTCCCTCCCAGAACAGATCAAGAACAAAAATGATGGGGGGGGAGAGTAATAAATTCACCGCTCGCGTTGAGGCTTTGGGGGCTGTCTCTTCCTCCCTCTTTCTAAGCGTTTGCGCATGAATGCAACACCTCCCGGCCTCCTTCGGGCGGGTGGGCAGCGCATCTTCACTGCAGTGCGCCAAGCCACAGAGGGGGAGGTAGCCGTCGCCTTCCGCAGCTGCCTCCCCCACCCCCACCGCCCCGGATCTACGCAAACCATTCACCGTCGTGGCACGAACTATGTCAACCTCGATCCTCCCAATCGCTCCAAGCCCCGCTTCTTACCTCCTACGCAGCCTGCGAGGAAATCCAGCGCCATGATCGCTGTGCCCAAAGCGTGCTTTCAAACCTGAAGCGTTTAAGTGCGCCTTACTCCGGGTTTTTGGTGTCAATGCACCTTGTGGCTCTGAGTATTATAACGAGCTTCCTTACGGAATAAAGGAGGGGATTCGGCTTCCTCCAAGGCGGAAGGGAGGTAAGAAATCCAGAGACTACTTGCGGCGGGGAATGGGTCCTTTCTTTTCCTCCTTCGCCCCCCTTACGTTCTGACAGCGAGCCAGGGAAATCCAGGGCGCCCTTCGAGCCAGCACGTTCCTCTCCCGCTTGTCGCCAAACTGGATCGAGTCGTTTCTATTTCTGACGCCAGCGAAAGGAGGGGGAGACCAAGCCTTATGGGGAAAAGGCAGCCTCCAATAGGAGGCCGCTTGCAGGACAACGCCCTTCCAGTGAAGCCCTCCGCGCCGGCCGTTCATTGGGCGCTCCTCTGGGGAGGCGTCTTGTCCGCTGGAAGGCAGAGGCTGCGAGAGACTCGAGGTGGGGAAGCGAGAGGGGCAGAAGGGAGCGCCGCCTCCTCCTAGACCGAGGCGAATGCCGGCCGCGACTGTTGTGTCAGCGCATCTGCGCAACGCTGGGCAGGTGCCGCGGGTTTAAGGCCGCCGTCGGGGCGGGGCATGCCGTCTTACTCAGTGGAAGGTGTGGGGCAGGCCCGGAGCGCGGGCTCCTGCATAGCAGTTCACGCTCAGCGGGTGAGGCGATCGTTTGCCCGCGAGCTGGTGCGGGTTGCAAGCAGCGAAACGGATCTGGGCAGCCCGGCGGACGGAGGCAGGAGAAGTGGGATGAACTGGAAGGCCACATCTGCCGTTCTGTGCTCGTTACCTGAAAGATAGCGGCAGGGTGGCTTGCTTTCGGTCTACATGCATAACGTTGCATAAGGAAACGTATCCTCGATTTTTTTTCTCCAGCGGGCGACCAAGGTGGCCCTGGGAATTTCCAAGCAGAACGTAGCGGCGCCCTGAGCCGCCAAGTGCTCATCCTTTGGAAAAAAATGGCCGTGAGGCATTAGTTTGTAGTTCAGTGTGTCGTGGGAACCCAAGGTTAATTGAATAAACAATGACTGTTAACCAAGGATACGTCTTTCATACAGACGCACCCACTCTTTGCCTACCAGCATTCATTACTCAGTGTTTGACGCCTGAGATGTACGTCGCCTGTCAATATTTAGAAAGGAAGCTTTGTTAGTCTCACAATAAAAAACCCCAACGAGGTCTAGGGCAGTGTTTTTCAACCTTGGCAACTTTAAGATGTGTGGACTTCAACTCCCAGAGTTCCCCAGCCAGGCTGGCTGGGGAATTCTGGGAGCTGAAGTCCACACATCTTAAAGTTGCCAAGGTTGAAAAACACTGGTCTAGGGCAACTTAAAAGGCAACAATTCATTGTATAAGCTTTTGTAGAACACAGCTCTGCGAAACAAGTACTAGGTACCATGCACAGTTGTTAAGGAAGAAGGGGGAGAATAGTAAAAGATGAGCTAAGAGCTTATCAAAGATACTGTGTCAGAATCAAACCACTTTATAGTTCAAAGTGATTCCAAACAGTGCAAATAGTGTGCTCATATGTCATGCTCAGCTGTATCTGGCTCAGTCCACAAGTAAGCGTATCCAGTGACCTGGTGCCAATTGACCCAGCAAACGAAGGGTAGTTTTGATTTGCTTGGAAGCAGCTGTCTTGGCTGGTACCCCAGCTGCTTTTGCAATGGTCGGCAGGCTGACGTTTCCTTGCCTTTTTAAAAAACCGATTGTGAAAACAAAGCAGTGTGCCTCTGGGGTTGCCTGATGGGCACTGGGGCCACCACGAATAGCATGTTACACAGCGGCTTCCCTGCCCCCTTTGCGTCCCCATCTCCCCTCTGCCCGTAAGAAGAGCTGGAGAAGAAAGCAACCCCCCTGTTTTCTAGCTGCTTTAGCCTCCTCTCTGAATCCAGAGGTCAGGATACTGTTGATTTTAAAGTAACTTCCCAGTTACTTTATGAGGAATTGAAGTTGAGCAGACTAAGCCTGTAAGACAGCTTGCTAAGAACCGCAGTTTAGGCACTTTTTATTAATTACACTTTTACCTGGGTTTGTACAACATACTATATCCAGAAATAATCTAGCACATAACTCAGATATGGCCATGCTACTGACTTCTGACAGTTGTTTCCTGTGTCTTTTTCATATAAACTTGTTATGACATGTAAATCAGAGATGCCTCTTTTCTGTTTGTCAAAGCAATATTTGTATTAATCTGTGAAATTTAAATTTAATCCCTTACATTATTCCAAAGATGCTCAGGGTGGGGCTTTCTCTATTTACCTTTATTCTCTATTTACCTTTGTACATGTTTTGCTGCAGTGTGATGAAATGGAAATGAACACCTCCTAGGACAACGTCTTGTGACATTCTTTTCAAAGGCACTGCTGATTTATGAGGGCAATGGGAGGAAGCAGGCACATGATGATAAAAAAAAAAGCCTGCTCTCCAGCAATGTGTTAAATATTACTTTTCTCATTAGTTTGCCTATTTGTGTAAAATGTAAAATGTCCAATAGGGGTTAACGTTGGAATCCCTCTTAAAATATACATTAGTCTCAATATAGTATACATTTTAATTACATTGATCTTACATCAGTTTCCTCTATGCGGTCATGACAGCCAGCAGAGTTTCTGATGGGCAGGCAATAAGATAAGTTGCACAATCGTTTTAATGTTTCTGCTTGTATTTTTTTGTTTCCTGCTCATTTGTTTCCTGCTTGTTTTTCTGCTCACTTCACCCTGCCATGAATGTGATTAAGGAGAGACCTATCAGTAGCTATGAATCATGATAGCAAATTTATTTATTTATTTACATAGGTTACCCCTATCCATATGAACTCTCAGCCTACGATAGTTCAAAATATTATGCAATAAAAACACAATGAAAATAATACTACTCGGTAAAAATGGGAGCCATCACTAAGAGGGCCTGTTGTCTGGTCCATGCTTCATGAACCTCACAAAATGCTGGAACCTTAACAATTCCTCCTTAGGTATCCTAACTGGAAGGGCAGATTTTGGCAAGGCACTGCCTGATACAACCTGTTCTTGCCCTATGAAGGGCTTTAAAGGTAATAATCAGCACTTTGAACTGGGTCCAGAAGTCTTCTGGTAACCTGTGTAGGAACTTTAAAACCTGTGTTATTATATACTGATGGCATAACAATTTTGGCATTTTTTTTGGTACCAGTTGCAGCTTCTGAGTCATCTCCAAAAGCTGCTCTGCATGGAGCATGTTATGATAGTCTAATAGAGTGGTGATTGGAGCATGAGTAATTGTCACTATGGCATCCTGGTCAAGATAGGATCATACACCCACCATGACTTCTACCTGCTGTTCCAGCAAGAGCTGAGAATCCAGGAGGATTTGCAAGACATAAACTTTTTCAGGGGGGACTATGACTCCATCAAGAGTAACTACCAGAATTGTTGTTATTAGACTGCTGAGATGTTCATTGACAAACAGCAACTCCATCTTGGAAGGATTTAATTTTTTTGCCCCATCCAGATCTTTACAGTCTCCTGGCACCAGTTCAAGGTGATCATGTATAGCTGGGTATCATCTGTATACTGATGAAACTTCACCCTAAACCAATGAATGACTTCCCTCAGTGGTTTAATATAAATGTTGAATAACATGAAGGAGAGGATCAAGCCCAGGAGAAGCCAAGGGTTCAATCACTGCTCCCCCATGAACCCTACCTGAACCCTCCACTTAGGTGGGAGTGAATGATGCCCCAACTCTCAGCTGTTGTGAGGGATCCAGAATGACATCATGGTCTATGATACTGAACACAACCAAGAAGTCTAATAGGGCCAAGAGGGGCACACTTCTGCAATCTCAGTCCAAACATAGGTCATCGACCAGAGCAACCATTGCTGTTTCTGTCCCATGACCAAGCCTGAATACTGACTAAAAATGACCCAAATTATCTGAGAAGGTTGGAAACTGGGCAGAAAAGATAGCCACATGCAGGATGAACTTTCTCAGGAGATGGCACAGGTGATACTATGCCCTTCCCAGTGAAGTGCTCATAATCTCCTAGTTCCATCTATTCATGCCCTGTCTGATGCCCCAGAAGAACCAGGGAGAGCATGGATCTCTCCACAGGTGGTGGCATTCAGACTACTGAGGACCCTATTCACTTTCTCAGAATTGACAAACTCAAAAGAATCCCAAATAACCCCACAAGATATTTTCTCATTCATCACCATAGACTCTGCCCAATTGGCATCCAAGCCAGAACAGATAGAAGTTCACGTGTTCAGAAACATGAGTTGCTGAGGATGAACAGTAGGAAAAGCCCATCTTGTCTGTATTTTCTGAAACAGTCTAGTAACTGAAACAGGAAGCTGGATTAGATGAATGCACCACCTGATTTGGCAAAGTTAATTCTTGTGTTATGCCTGGTGGCCATTCCTCACTTTTTTGTCTCTGGTCAATGGAACAATAAATTCTTCTTACTGAAATACATGGTTCAGTTTACATCTCTTCTACCAGTTAAAAGCACTGATCTTGGGGATCTGAGCTGAAGTTAGTTACGATTTTTCCTAATATTACAATACTTGGAACTCTTTCTATGGGGTGGTAATGGGGAGAGATACACATGATAAGATGTCAGTGGACCATAGAGTGCAGGCATAAACTAGATGTAGTAGATCAGAGATGCTTGTAAGGTACATTGGGCACAAGACCCCAAATGACTCTTCAGTCGAGACCAAGAATCTTAGGAGGATCATATGTCATGAGGCACCTCTAATCATACTTGGCAATAGGTGCAGAATCACATGGACTAAAGGAGAAGTATCCTTGTTAATCAATCACTCAGAATGGTTAAGTGTTAACTAGACAAAGCTACTGGTTAACTGCATTTTAAAACTCTTCTTTCTGAGCTCACTTTCTGATTTGAAGCATGATTTCCAGTGCAATTGTCTTACACAGAACTGTCTATGTGTATCAGGCTCCTACTAAGAAGCTAGGCCAACTTTCCACAACCAGATGTCATCCAGATGTGTTGAACTGCAACATCCATAACTGCATGCTTGAAACTGGAGGGTACCAGGTTGAAGAAGACTGGCTTAATGCAATTTGTTCTATTAAGGCAAAATATCTGAATTAGTTGTCTTGTTTAACAATCTCCTGTGTGAACCAAGCCATTGTGATTTAGAAAAGCACAGTTTATAACTTAGCATATTGTGTGGGTGCATCCAACTGTGGCTTAGGCAATAAACCATAATTACGAACTATGACTTAATGCAATAGGTAACCCTAATCACTGAATCAGATAATCAGTTCACTTAGCCTAGTACTGGCTTGAATGAGTATTTCTTAGACAAAGGTCTTTCCAAGTCTTGCTACTGAAATGCCTGAGATAGCAATTTGGATTCCATTCACCCAGAGCACTCAAAGCATGTGCCCACCTCCCCCACAACAGATTATATCCCTCCTGTGTGGATGAGGACTGATTACTTAGGGCCATCTGACCTCAATACCAGGCTGATCTGCATCCTGTTCTCTGTTGGGCCAACAGATTCAGCAAGTCAGGAAGCAGGAATTAACTTTTTAAGTTAAAAGACCTTCCACCCATTATCTGGCCCCAGTTCAGCTCAGAGTTAATGCTTTGGTTGCAGGGCAAAAGGCACAAGGAGAGAGGTCTCTGTCCCCTGCAACAATTGCAGGCTGGCTGCTATGACGTTATAGATTGCCAGTGTTCCAGAGACAGTTTCCAAATTCTGGTGATGTACGTCTTTCAATGTATCTTCAGAGAGAGGTGCAGAAAGCTAGTGCTGCTGACTACAGCACCTATTGTTCAAACTCAGCACGTCCCTCCAGAGTTCTCGTTTCTGGAAAAACAGATTTTTCTTCCCTCTTATGGTGTGATTGAAACATTTTTACTGGACGAGCAAAGACAGCTGACTTGGTGCAGATGGATTTCATTGCTGGAGCTATTGGAGGTAACAGACATACAAATAATACGGTGGTATTTTGATGAAGAGAGACAGTTGTTATTTCTTTGATATCATGGGCATTTCCCAGCACTAGATTTAAAGATTTTTGGGACACCCGGTACTGAGATCATCTAAAGAACTTAAGCAAGTAGTTAGCTGAGGACAGTAGCAGCTTTGGGATCAGTGCCAGTAATCCTTCCATATTTGCTGCTTTAATATGATCATATATTTCCTTTCTATCCTTGCAGACCATCCTTGTTTCCAACACAGCCATACATTACTTCAGACATTGCTCTTTGTTTTAACTTTTCACCTCTCTTTTTGAGCATCTAATCTACTCTATCTAAAATCTACATTCTTGGTTTTCTACTTCAACTCAGTTACTTTTTTTAATGTATTTAATTCACAATTCAATTCTTAATGAATTGAGGAAGCCACCTCAACATATTTCTTTTGTATTGGTCACTCACTTTTTTATTCTGTCCACAATAATTCAGAACCCACCCACGCACCCACCCACCCTTCCTTCCTTCCTTCCTTCCTTCCTTCCTTCCTTCCTTCCTTCCTTCCTTCCTTCCTTCCTTCCTTCCTTCCTTCCTGTCGGCAAAATCATGCACTTAAAGATAGCCATTTTCACTTCTTTAGACAAATATTAATTTCTCTCAACAGATCACATATTATTTACACCTACGGGCATATCTGCAGAGATGCTCACTAGCTTCAGAATGGTGAACACAACTGAGTGATCAAAGTCCCTTCCCTTTTTAGTTGTGTGTAATGCATGCGATGCACATCAAAAAGGGGCAGGGCTTTGACCAGCTGGTTGTGCCCACCATTTTGAAACCAGTGACTGGCACTGTGGATGCCCTTGTATTACTGTTCTAATTACTGTTTATGTATAACTTGCAATCATTCACTTCATTTCCCCTGTCAACGTAGCTATCTTACTCTTCCATACATTAATTTTCAGATCCATACTTGTGTATCATACAATTTATCTAACATTCATTTGTTAATACCATTTGGGTTCTGAACCAACAATTCAGCACCACTTGCGTACATGTACATTCATGCCTCCAAATAACACACCCCTAATATTACCACAAGTATTCCTTATACACATCTTCATACAGTAAATACATTAACAAGGGGACAACACACATCCTTGCCTTACTCCAAGGTCAATGTTGCATCATTCACTAAGCATAACATTTATTTCATGCATGGTTTAGTTCCATTATGTGCCACTCTTATCACATTCAGCAACCATCTTTCAACTCCATATTCATAGAAAACATTCCATAATTCAACCCAGTTCAGTTTATCATAAGCTTTCTTCTACACCAAAAAATGACCAATAAACTTTATCACATTCATACATTTCTGAATGACCTGCTGAAGAGCACATCCCTTGTTCAGCGAAAGTACAAACTGTATTTCCCACATTTTGCTCACTGTCGCCTCTCATAACCTTTTGATCAAAATTCTGCCAAACACCTTCTCAGACATACTAAGCAAACTCACCCCTCTGTAGTTTTTCCATTGCATTCATTCTTCTACCTTTCCCTATATAGACTGGGATCATAGTGGCATTCTTTCAGTTGCGTACACATAATCTTCACACACATTAAACAAATTGCTTGGCCATTCCATAAGCAAACTTCACCAATATTTTAGCCTTTCTCCAGTTATACCACCTGCATTTCTAGCTTTACTATTTTTTGCCTTTTTTTTTTTTATCATTCCCATACAAATCTCTAAATATTTCTTGCAGAATTTCCTTACTTCAGTTTCATCCCAAATAACTTCATCATATTTATTTTTAAATCTTTACTCTGCTGGAAGCTTCTTTTCACCCACTTCAAAAATAGTTTTTTATTTCCATTAAAATCACTGTTTCCTCTGCCTTTTTAAATCTTAACCATTCCTTGATCCCTTTGATTACATTTTCAACTATCTTTTTCTTTCTATCCATGTTATACAATATTTTTTCTCATAATTTTTCAGCAATCACTCTCTTGTATGCATTTTCCCTTATCTATAGCCTCTTTTACTTCATTATTCCACCAAGCATCTTTTTTCGTACTTCTCATTAGGGAACTCCACACATCTCTGTGGTGTTCTGTAACATAACTTTGTCATATTCGTTTTATTTATATTTACTTTCCATTCATTCTGTTGGAAGATTAATCTATCTTAAAATACTTTTTAATACAAGATTCATACTTTCTACTCCTGCAATTTTACTCTAGTTTCTTTCATTTCTTTCCTTTTCCGTCCCTTTCTCCCCCAAGATCCACTCTTGATGCTACCAAAAGATGATCTGCTCCATATTCAGAACTTTTTGCATCCTTAACTAATTTGCTTTCATCTTAAATAAAAAATTTAACCCTGCTTTTAGATTTGTATTCATTCCTTTGCCATGTTTATATCTGAATAGATTTATGCTAAATTCACATATTCACAACAAAGAGTCATTTTTATTAAAAGGTTCTATCCTAACAGTCACCATTCTCATTCATTCTTAGGGCTGAGTGGCTCAAACTCTATTTCTGTACTCTCTCATCTTATTCCCACCAATCCATTCATGCTATCTAATGGAATAATGTTATCCCCTGATCCACATTCATTAAGAATGTTGCACGATTTTTCCCAAAATTCATCCCAACATCTTTCAGTATCACCATTCGTGGTAATATAACATGCAACTGTCACCAATCCATGGGTTCCTACTTTCACATCCACCCACAACAGCCCAAATGACACCAATACATAATCCGTTTATAACTGAACCTACATTTTCAGTTCTTTGCAAGATCAGACCACATTCATTCAAGTCTATTACATCCTTTTAGTTTAACATGCAACAGACCTATTTTTTCCCTTCATTTCATTTGTTAATTCATGCTCTTTAAAACATACTGTTCTTGCATTCCAAGTCACTATCTTTCATATGCTGTGCTTGTCATCAGATGGGCCCATGGACATTGACACCACCACCACCTGTCTTGTATTTGGTCAATTGAAGCTTTCACATAATGATTTTTATAAGATAGAAAAGGTGTAGTCTAGGTCACCTAACTTAGTAGTACCTGTGCCATATGCATCATTCTCTACTAACTGTAAAGACAGTACCCTTCAGTTTTGATACATTTTGGTTAGTATGCCACAAACATAACCAAAACTCAATTTTATCCCAAAACATGTCCATGCAAAGGAGGACCTCTAATCTAGATTCTAGCTTGCATGCCCACATCTGTCAGTCTTCCTAGGCAGACAGGAAACATGACCAGATGAGCTAATTCTACTTTATTGTAAGGCTACAGAACCTTGCAAGTACAAATCTTCTGCCATCTCTTTTACTGCCTGAGAAGCTAAGCAGGTTCCTTTCTGAGTCTCTTTCTCTATAGCAGCTGCGGGCTATGCCCTCTCTTTTCTGACCATTCTCTAGGCAGCATCTCCCCCCCCACCCCGTCTTCCAAGGTCATTCTCACATACCATTACAGCATCCCATGCAGTGTATTCAGAATGTACCATTTAGCTCATTCTGGTATTCTGCTCCAAAATCATGCACACCTTTTAAAGAGAAAGAAGGAAGACTTGATGTAATTACTTCTAGTGTTTTAGCACTATAATTGTCAAGAAATTATTAGAGAAATCCATTTGATGCTGTCATTTGTGGAGAGGTTGACATGTATGTAAACTAGGAATGTTACCAATTCATTCTATAAAAATAGAAATGTTACTGACCAGTCTGTTGAATGTTCTGACAACTACTTTTCAGTAATTGCTCCAGTGGTTCTTTCTGTTCTTTGAGACATTACCAGTTTAGTACTGATTAATGCATTCCAGAGAATCTCATGGTTCAGCGCTCCTGGGACTGCGTGATTCAGCAGATAAGAAGATTCTGTGTTTAAAATATGTTCATCCATGATTTTTAAATATGCCCTCCACACAGAATGCAAGAAAGTCAAAGAACTGAAGCTTTATGAGGGGTTTTTTGTTTTTGTTTTGGTATTCTCCCTGTTGACTGTTCTCAATACAGAACTGGGCAAACTCTAAAACCCAAGGTATAGCTGTTGAACTTTATATGTTCACTTTACTTATTTATACTCAATAAGGCTGAATCAAAAATGATATTTTAAATATTTATTTTGGAAATAAAATTTTAATACAAACAGTACAGATGAATATTTATATGGGTTCAGCCCAGAATGACATATAAATGGATCAATGGTGTTGAATCCTATTCAGTCCAAAAACTGTTACCAATATATCCAAAATTCTGTGCCATCCTAAGTGATGCCAGATATCAAAGTCATATTTGGATTATTCTAGGACATATAAGGAGTATCTCCTTTTACACCTTTTCTTTATCTGTGAGTGAAATTAAGAAAATGCTATATGCTGAAGTGATATTGACCCAAGAAATAGAGAGGGAATATTTAATACATGGCACAGCATAGTCCATGTAGCCCATTTTTACTATAAACTGTTTTGCAAAACCAGATGCTACTACTTTGGATACGTATCAGAAGACAAAAGTCTATTTTCAGTTTGAAACCATTTAAACAGAGATCATGTTTACCTAAAAGAGAAAAGTCCCCTATCTTTCCCAGCTCAGAAGTTATCTTAGTTCCCTTTTGGGCTAAATATGGCATTTGTTTACAATAAATTCTTAACCACACTATACTGGCTACCCTACTTGCAACTTACCTATAGAGTCTAGACTATGGGTTCCTTTTTAATCTACTGAAATGTGATATGAGTCTAAATATGCCGAAACCATGCTAGTCAGGATTCATTATGTTTCAGGCTTAGCCTTTGCAGTCACAGATGTTCTTACGTCACCTTGCAGAGTGACATAAGGCAAATGTGTTGAAACTAAGGATGTCTTTGGGTGAGAACACTTGCATCAGCAATATTCCATTGCCTTTGGGACTATCACGGCTTATTAAATTAATACAGAATGTGGAAAGATATTTGTAATGCAAATGATTAATCTGGCCTTTATATAGTATTTTGCAAAACAGTTGAGGCAAGAGCAGTTTTAAACCTCAGATATGAGAATAACCCTACCCACTCTGAGTGCAGCATCAAAGTCTGATTTAGAACAGCTTACTTTTACTGTAAACTGTTTGCAAAAGCAGCATAGTTGGTGCTGCTGATTCTATCTTAGGATGCACACAAGAACACAAAGCTTTATTTTCTGTTGGAAACAATTTAATCCAGTTATGCCCTGAGCAGATGCAGTAGTGGATAAGAAAGTTTCTTGTGCTCCCAGCAGTGTTGCAGAAGAGAATGAACAGATTTAGCCCATCGCCAGCCAACTCTTTATTTCAGTGCTCAGTTTTGCCATGGGATATTTGGCCAGCTGGAGAAATTGTAGCCACCTCATATGTGTGTTGGCTACGTGTGCAGAATTGCATTAGGAGCTGGTCTTCTCTTCCCTACTAGGCTACCACTAACACACAGCACCAGTGCTTCTTTTTAAAGCAATCACATGAGCTGTTTAGAGCCAAAATGAACGAAGAGGCATTTAGTACTCATAATAAAACAAATATGATTTCCTAAACATGTCTGGTATTCAGGCTACCACTGGGAAAAACAAGGGCAGAACACACATACATAAATTCCCTATATGATCTGTGAGCTCCTCATCTGTAAAGCTTGGAGGATTTGGAGCAGCAGGGCAAAACAAAACAAACACAAAGACAAAAATCTAAGTTTCTGAATTCTTGTGCAACGTGTGATGCTAAGCATCTGAGAGTTCAGCCACAGCCCAGCATGCAAGTGGTCTGGTGGGAAAAGGAAGAGTGACTTCTACATCTTTCCATTCACATGGCTCCTGCGTGACTGCATCCATGGACCTCTGAGATACGGATCTAGCTTTATATTTATTGTCTGTTAAAAACCACCACCACCTATGAAACATTTTCAGGACTGAATGTTCCAATTTTGGATGCTTTTAAATGTGTGGATAATTTGCCAATCAATTGCATAAGAACTAAGAACTGGCAACAAAGGTAGCCTTTTAAAAATCTGAATCTACTGTGTTTCAAGACTTTCAACCCTTAAATATACTCTGGATGTCATTTTCCCTAGAAAAAATGTTATCTTGAAATATAGCAAAAAAGTATCAGTGTGGTACCTATTGAGAAAATATTATGGAAGTCTTCATTCTTTGTACTGTACTCCAAATAAAAAATTGCAGTACTGTGGGCAGGAAGTGGGGAAGGAGGGGGAGCATGCTTCACTCAGCCTGGGCATTATAAACCACAAGGGTGCCCACTGGGACATGTAAGGGTTGAATGGAGCCTACGTTTCTAGGACTGAAGATAGTTCACTGACTTAACAGGCCACTGCTGGATCAACTTCAAGATTATAAAAAAAGGGCAGAGAATGCAGCAGTCTGGCAGCTTGGAGTGAAATGGCTGTTTTGGGCAATGATCAGATGCTGGAGGGGAAGGGACATGCCAGGCCATGCAGCCAATCAGAACTTGGGTGCTCCTAGAATGGAACAAAGCATTGGAGACCATCTGCTCTGAAGGGCTTAAGATGGTCCAGGATGGAAAACAGCAGTTTTGAACTGAAGCTGGAAAACATAGGTGTGGGGTACATTTGTAATGTGCTGGGAGTGAGAAGAGGATGATATCATTCATTCTGCACTCAGGAAGTGGTGAGCGGCCTGTACTAGGAATGGGTCAAGCAGAAAGTACAGCTCTGCCTTAAATCAGCCTTCCCTAACCTGACACCCTCTAGTTCTTACTAGATAACCTGTGACCCATTGGGTCATTGTTTCAGAGATATTGCCTTACCTAAACAGAACGACCATGGGTGGGCAAAAAAGCAGTGGGAGTGGGAGTGATTTCCATCTTCCTGCTGGCTTTCCCATTGCTTTTCCTTGTGGGAAGCTGGCAGGGAGTGTCGGAAATCTGCCTGCCTGCCTGCCTGCCTTGGTTTTACTGGCTAGGGATGGTGGTGAGTTAACCCCCAACATCTAGAGGGCACTAGCTTCGAAAAGGCTACTCTAGACAGATGTGAGGCTAGCAGCTCTGATGTTTAGAAATGGAAGTATTACCTGTTCAGATCCTAGCTATATAACAAGTGGCACCGTAAATGGAGATTGCACTAAATAAATATCTCTACTGCATATCTGTTGCATATGTGTGGTAGATAACTTCTGAAGAAGCCACTCCTGTTGGATCTGACAAATGCTGGACCTTGATCATTCCATGAGATTTTGTACAGTGCAGACAGTTCTTTCTAAGTACTGAGAAAATAAAAGAAAAAGGTCCTAGCATAGAGGAAGCTAATCTTACTAAAATCTCACCGAAAGTAATAGTGATTTGTTATCCAGCTGACTTCAGTGAGACTTAAGGAGGTAATGAATATCAAACAACCAGTATGGACTTTTTAATCTGGAACTCAGCGCAGACTGTTTCCAGCCTCCATTCATAATTCATTTGATAATGTACAGGTAGTCCTCATATAGTGACTGCCTCATACAACAACTGTTTGCAGTTATTATGGTGATGAAAAAGTAACTTTGCGATCAATCCTCGCATTTATGACCTTCACAGATCTGTAAAGCAAAGGAAAGCTGAAGTAAGATCATAAGTACAGTCTCGGTTTAATTTAACGACCACTTTGCTTAATGACTGAGTAGCTGGTCCCAACTGTGGTTGCTAAACGAGGACTACCTTTATTAAGTAGCTGTTGTTTGAAGTTGGTCAAGGATTAAGAAGGATACTTAAGAGAGGTCAGGATGAATATATGCCTGGTAAAAACATTTTGAGTTCTTGGAAGTAGAAAACCAGTCAGGATAATTATAGTGATCTTACTCAGGGATACACTTTTTCTACTGAAAAACTATGTAGTTAGGGAAATGAAAGAACTTGCAAGAATGTATTCTGTGCAGCTTGTTTTGTGTAATTATTAATTCAGGTTAGAGCTCTTTCAAAACCCTTTGAAATATCTGCATTGTTATTTTAGGCTTCACTCTATTCCTTCAGGTTATGTGGTTGAAGGACAGTTATTTTGATCCTCAAATAACTGGTGTTATCTGGCCCACTAAATGCCACATTTTGATTATTCAACATCAGGAGACTCTGTATAAGTATGAATAGTCTAGAATTAAATATGTATTGCTGATAGAACAAATTTCCCCAACCCTTCTACTTCCCACACACTCCTAAATCTTTGAAAGAAAGTTGACAGATCTTCTAAGGATATAAGGAAAAATAAGGAGAGAATGATGAGGGCTGCAGAAGAAAGGAAAGAAGGGTCTCTCCCTCCACCCCCACCCCGCAACTCTTTGTTTTAACAGACTGAAGACTTTTCAGTTTATAACTTGCAAGCATAGCTGTCAAAGGATTACAGGAAAGAGGGGCCTCAGGAAATGCATAAGGGCTGTTTTCCACCCCTTCTTTCCTAGTCCTATCCAGTTTCTGTGAGGCCCTTAATCAGATATACTTTCAAAATGATGGTCAGCTGGGACATGTGAGAATCAAGTCAGTTTTACAACAATCCCATTTTCAGTTGGTTAAGGAAAGTGCTAGTAAACATATGCTCTGGGAGCAGCTGTGGATTTGAGCTATTTCCATAAATGCATATTGCTTGAAAGAAAGAAACAAGAAGATGAAAGTTTGTTATCAGTGTGGAGAAACTGAAAGAGGGAGGCATAGCAAGAAACATAACCACTAGAAGCATTACTGAAGTACTTATTCCAAAGAGAAGGAATATTATGGAAATCCCATGCTTTAGAAGAGTGAAAATAAAGTTGTGGGTTGGCTTTCTTTCTAAAATTACATTTTGGGGACATTAAAAAAAAAAACGGACAAGGACAGCAGTGTCTACAGCAAACCACAGTAATGCAAAAATGAAGACGTGCGCATGTCATCACACAAATGCTGCCTTTATGTACTTGCATCCCAATGTCTGATGCAAGTATGTAGGTCACAGCACAATTTGCACAATTATATAGTCATACTTATCATTTGGCCCCTTCTCCCCCCTCACCATCCCACATGCTCATGAACAAGGAACCTTGAGCATTGGTCTCATTTTGACAGATTGAGAGCATGGTTAGTATTCTGTATTAATGAGTATCAAACCTGTATAGGCAATTTATACACATGTGGAAAATAGTACTATAGCTTAACTATAAATATACCTAGATAACCTGTATGCTTTTGTGCTCAAACTACTATCCGCTTGCTAAATTTGCTGGACAATTCATACTCTCATACTCTCTGATGATTCTTGATCTTTAAGTCAGACATGGACTGCACAGATCTTCAAACAGAGAACAACATCAAACAGATGACTTTATAAAAATGAGTACAGTATAAGGAATACTTTACCTGGCAGTGAATGATGCCCCCCCCCAAATTATAACTATGTATATATAGAAAAGATAACTGAAAGGATTAGATTCAGAATTTCTTTTTTCTCTGTATGAGGTATCTGTTTTTTTGTTGCATGTATCTAGTGTATTATAATAAGGAAGCATTTGTCCTGAAGAAACGCTATCTTTTCCTTGAATACAGTATTCAGATGTGATCAAAGTTTCACTTTTGCATTCCATTTGTTTTTTTCTCCTTGAAGATGTGATTAAGGCCTCATCTCTCTTTCTAGCAGCACTGGTTTCCTAAGAGGTTGGTCGGTTCCTTCCTTCCTTCCTTCCTTCCTTCCTTCCTTCCTTCCTTCCTTCCTTCCTCCCTCCCTCCCTCCCTCCGTTCCTTCCTTCCTTCCTTCCTTCCTTCCAATGGAGCAGAATATCTCAGCAGTTTTGGAAACAAAAGCACACTTGGAAACATGTTATTTATATCTCTTTTTCTTTTTGTGAGAATGTACATGAGAGATCTCCCCTAATTCTATCCCCACAACAAGCTGATAAGGTAGGTTGGGCTGAAAAATAGTGACTAGCTCAAGACATCCAATGAGTTCATAATTGTGAAGGATGTAGAATTAATCTTTTGTATCGGGACAGAATGAATGAGCCATTAAAGGGAGACTTGAAGAAAAGATTACATAGTCCTGAGAAAGAGGAAAATGTGAGAAAGAAACTCAAAATAATCCTGCCTTGATTTTGTTTAATATAAGGGCAGAGAGAAAGCTGTATGGGCCTTCAAGATTCTGTTATGCTATCTTATTTCATTAAGGTCCATCTCTGCCATATTGGTTTCTTGACCTGGCCTATCTCAAAGTGCTTATAGTGGTTGAATGGAGACCAAGACCTAGTCCAACACCGTAGCAACTACAATAAGTTATTTTAGAGTAAATGTACTTAGTTTCATAGTATACACATACTATGTTAAATTGTTAATGGAAAATAGAAAGTTCATTCATGGGATTGTATAACTTGTTTGTTTTTCTTCTCCAGTTGTTGCAGCAGCTCAAATTTTTCAATCCCTGAGACTATTTTGGGCCATAGAAGTGTCTGATGGTGGCTATATCTGGAGTATGGAAATCCCTGGAGAATGTTAAAAAGCTATATAATTACTGTCATTCATAGCACACTAGAAAAGGTCAACTGATATCTAGAACAGCAATATTGTCAAGACCAACATGGGGCATATTATTCAATTTTCTGCCTTCTTTCATTTATAGTTTATGCTTGGACTGTCTTCTATTACTGCTTCTAGTAGCAAACTCAGGAGTCCTTGGAGAGAAAACAGGATATAACGAGGGAAAAATACTCCCATGCTTCATCAGATTCCTAAGCATGCCAAAGTAGAAAATCAACCACAAGCAACAAACACCCACACCCCCAAAATAAGCCAATAGGAATAGAGTATGCTCAATAGTTTCTAGAAGCCATGGAACATTGAATATCAATTGGAAAAAATGGAAAAGTGGGATAGGGAAGTGAATTACCTTGTTTGAGCTCCAAGCAGAAGTAGGTTCTGTGGCCATCCAGTTGTTGTTGGATTATAGCTCTCCTCAGCCTGATCTTTGGCTATTCTGGCTGGTATTGATCGAAGGCAACAGCCATCATCCCTCTTTAAAGGATTCTAATCCCAGAAATTGAATCAGGAAACTTCTGGATGCAGAGTAATATTTCTCAGGGAAATTAAATGTTTTGAAGAAGACCTGGATATTTAACCTTTCTTCATATGCTAAATGTTTAGGGAACACAGATTACCAACATTTTTAGGGGACACAGATTACCAACAATACCAACCGCAGCCTGATTTTCCATCTGCTTGGATCTTCCTTTCTTTAGCATTGTTTTAAATTCTGGATGTTTTATGTGTATTGTTTTAAATTTTGGATATATTTATAGTTTTAATGTTTTTGTGAGTTGCCCAGAGTCCCCTATTGTGGGGGAGATGGGCGGCGGATAAATCCAATGAAATAATAAATAATAATAACAACATGAAGAATCAAGTGTCACCTCTAAAAGCTTAGATATGTATTTATTTCTCTGATGATATTTTGCTGAGGCTATCTAACCATAGGACACTACAGAAAGAGGCGGGGGGGGGGGGGGGAACCCCTGCTGAATAAAAGCAAAGGATTAGCAGCCAAAGAGGAAACAGCTTTACAAAACCTAGACAAGAGGATTTCTGGAGTGATACAGTGTTGTAGCAGCAATATTCCATTATATCATACTAACTAGCATTACCATCAAATGGATATTTTGCAAATAAGAAATAGGCACAACTGAATAGCCTACATTATGAAATAGATACAAGTGAGGCAAGATGTCTCTTAACTAGATGTCTGTTAAAAATTAGAAATATTCTGCAGCATTTTGTTATAGATCTCACTAATGTCCACTTTAGAGTGAAGGTCACTCAATCTTCCACTTCTGTCTCCTTCCACAATCACAGGGCATAGCATTTTTGTGCAAATTGTTCTTTGTCTGCGGAGATTCTCTGTGGTTGAGAATCCTGGAAAATCAGGTTTGGAATTCCTAAGATATAAATTTGGTTAGGGGATACCAGATTACATATGCTAAACACTTGTCAGTTTTCAGTGTGCTGGTACTTATGTAGTCCAACTAGTACCATCTCACAGAAAAAGGAAGTATCACTGGCTTGGGAGAGCCCCAAGGGTTTCAGAAGTGGAATAAAAAAGGGCATTTAGAAAATAAGGAAGAACCCAATACCAAGAAAAGTCCTCCATGACAAAAAATAAAACAAACAAATGGGAATGGAACAGGAGCATTTTACACTGAAACTCTTGATTGTGGTATTTTTTGTATTTCTGAATATTTGAATTTGCTGAATGAACTATCACATAGATGTCTGCCTTCCCTCATTTTTTCATATTTGTTAAGCACCTATATTTATCCTTAGTAAAATACACAGAATTTGCTTGTTTCTTTGTTAAGATTATGTCTTCCCTTTCCTCCAGGAATTCAAGGTGGTGAACATATCATTTCTCCAATTTGAGGACATTTACTCTTCCCATCCATATAGTATACTCTTTTTCTCCTTTCCCAAGTTGGTTTCAGAGTTATGGATACAAGCTTAATACATGATAAACTTAAGACAATTTTCACAATCTGGTTGCACTAGTTTTTGTATGAGTACTCACCTCCAGGCACATCCTGCACTGCATTTTGGGGATCTTCACATCTAATTGCATTTTGTTGTACCAACTGCATTGTGGGCTGGGGTGGGGAAGTCTTAACTCTCATAGCCCATCAAAAGTATATACAAACAATAATTTCAAAGCTAGAGGGAGGGATTTGGTAAAAGTGGAACATACATAGGTTGGTTTGAGAAGTTTTAATGTGGTAGCTTGAAGAATGTGATCTGTCCTCTGTGGGCTTGAACACGTTTAATTATAATACTTCCAAAACAAATTCACATACAATTATTTGTTTCAGGTGGTGTCAGTGCTGCAGTAGGTTATCCATTGGATACAATAAAGGTATTTCAGCCAGTTTCTTAAAAATACTATTTTGTGTATAATCCCTACCACATGGGAAAGTGTGTAGGCTTCTCTGTGATTGGGTCAGCACTTTGTGGTAAGCCATGCTGTGCTTAATAAACCATCTTTTACAATCCACTGTGGCTGGATACACATCGTGTTCTAAGACAGAAGCAAACAAATCACACCATAGCTTAGTTCATTGTGTACACAGTTTTTCCCTCTTCACATAAAAGCTCTGTGGTAAGTTAAAGGATTTAGCAGAAGGAATTCCAAGGTTCACCCTCCTAATCCTTTCAGAACTTCAGAACCACAATAGACAGTTACAGCTGTTACTCATCGTTAACCAACCCATACATTGTCCTGAATCTTTAGATTGTTACGTCATATTGAACTATAAACTCACCCCTTGGCCTAAATTCATACAACATGCTAGGCCAGATGGCTAATTAAAAATGTGCCCGGCTGGTTTAATGTGTTATATAAACACTGCCTGAGCTATGGATCTCCACCTTTCTTCTTCAAAAACAAATTCTGTGCACCTTTAATTTAACTAATGCTTCTGTTCTTAATTGTTTGTAAACAGAATGTATGTCACATAAAATGCCCAATTGTGGTACTTCCTTTTATACATTTGATATGAATGATGGATTGCTTTACCTTGCTTTAACAGGTGAGAATTCAGACAGAAGCACACTATCGTGGAATATGGCACTGCATCACAGATACATACAGAAACGAAAGGGTATGTATAGCAAAAAATCAGTACATCTAATTATCTTGATCATAGCATCCATTTTATTTTGTTTTTTGCCTTATTACCTCTTAAAGTAAAGAGACTTACAGTATTCACAAGGGAAATCTATAGATTTGCATGCAGTTCCAAATAAAATAAAATAAAATAAATTAGTATATTCATTCTACAGCTGAACACATGCCAGGTGTAGGGAACTTTCCTCCTAAACTTTTAGACTTCAGTTCCCATCAACTGCAGCCAGCATGGCCAATAATGAGGCATTGTAGAAGTTGTAGCCCAGAATGTCTGAAGGCCCCAAGTTTACCAAGTGGTAATTTCTTACACTGTAATATGTAGCCATATGGAAAGGAGATAACATGTGGCATTCCACTAGAGCAGGGCATATTTTACCTGGCTGTTTTTTGTGACTTTCTATTTAAATGTACAGAAATATTGGTTTTAATTGCCGTCCTTTAATTGTACCCAAAACCTGCTGGCCAGCCACTTTTGCCTCCCTCAGATTGGGATGGATTTATCCAGACTGGAGCTGTTTGGGGGTGGGGCGGATAAACAGTTTAAATCTCTTCCTCTGAGTCCCTAGCAATTGTTAAGTGGTGAATGATGTCTTATTTAGCACCATCCCCCACTGCTGAGTTCAAATGCTACCCATTCTGAGTAGGCAGAAAGTGATACTTGCGTGAAATTTGTTGTCTTCGTTGCCAGTCCCTATCCTGCTCCTGTTCCCAGCCATTGCTGCCACTTGACTTCCCTCCCAAGAGAAAGTGACAAAGTCTAACAGATTTTACACAAGTTGAGGATGACCCTAGTGACAGATGAAGGAGGAAAATACTACTTTAGTGTCAGTACTGCTAAAGGATGACTTAAGCCTATCTTGCTCATGGGCTGGATAAGAGAAGGCAACTTCATAGGGGTACAGGAGAAAACAGAAGTTGCCATGGTGTGTTAGTGCTATGGTTAGATGCTAGTGGGGAAAGACCCACTTGTAAGTTTGGCTCTACGTATCTCTGAAGATGATCCTAATTTGGAATGTTTATTATTGTTATTCCTAATGGGTAATATAAAATAATTATATGTGCCTACAGCTAGCTAGCTGCCTGCCTGCCTGCCTGCCTGCCTGCCTGCCTTCCTTTCTCTTTTTTACCTTGCTTAGCCACAAAACCTAAAATCATTAGGTTATACTTAATTTGTTCATTGTAAGGAATTTTATGCTTCTTACTCTTCTGTCTAAAAAGGCATTTTCCTCACTTCTCTGCTCCATTCAGGTGCCAGGTTTCTTCAGAGGTGTTTCAATGACAGTTGTAATGGCATCACTGATTTCATCATTTTCATTTGGGATCTACAAAAACTTCCTTTATGGTATCTGTAGACTACGATATGGCTCTGCAGACAGAAAACCATCAAAAGTGGATATATCTTTTGCAGGTTGTGTTACTGGTGCTGTCCGGGTAGGTTAAAAAATAAAACAATATGGGGTTTATTTGTTTGTTGATGGAACAGGATCTGGCAGCATCTCCTACTTACCTTCCAATCTTTAGAATTGAGGTGGACCTCACACACATATTAAAATGAACCTCACACACACACATGAAATATTAAGCATGTCCTCCGTACTACCAAAATGTTGCCTAGAGAGTTAGAGAAAATTTTCTGATCAGATGTGCAGAGTGCAAACATGATTGGAAAATATAGGAATATATTTTGGTCAAAGGACCAGATAGGATACATGAAGTTGAACTAAGGTCCTCCAGAATCTGGGCAGCAAGATCTGACTCTAAATTCTTATTTATATTCTCTAGGTTGTGCTAATATCACCTGCAGAAATAGCCAAAGTAAGATTACAGATCCAGAAAGATCCACATGGCTTGATAACATCATCTCATCCTCTTGACTCCAGGCCTAAGTATCAAGGTTCCTTACATTGTTTGAGGACAATAGTGAAAGAAGAAGGCTTTGCGGGTCTCTACAAAGGATCTTTGGCTCTCTTGGGCAGGGATTGTCATTCATGCGCAGCCTATTTCCTTACCTACTCTGTCCTGTGTGACTGGCTTACTCCAGCTGGTAAAAACAAACCAGGTATGTGCATTAAATGGAATGATCTGTTTCAAAAGCTTCAGATGTCTATCTTGCCTGTTTGTGTCATGACAGATTGACATGTATTCATTTATACCTTGCATTTTCCTTTATCACCCTGCAATATACAAACCTTTTAAGAACCACTAGAGAACCCATGACCCATTGGGTCATCCTTTCAGAGATATTTCCTTACCTAAACAGAGAAACTGAATAACTACTGGCGGGCAAAAAAGCAGTGGGAGTGGGAGTGACTTCTGATTTCTTGCTGGCTTCCCCATTGACTTTCCTTGTGGGAAGCTGGCAGGGTGCATTGGAAATCACTCCTCCTCCTCCTCCTCCTTGGCTGACCCTTGGAACTCCCTGCCACTTTGCTGGGGGGTGGGGGAACAAAGGAAGCCACAGACTGCGAGGAAAAAATGCATCCCTGCTCCCCACCCTGGCATATCCCCAGGGGCCCCCTCCCTCCAGGGAAGAAGAGGGTTCACCCATTGACTGTTGGCGCCCCCCAGCCAGCCTTACCTTGCCAGCAGGCATCCGAGTCACTTCCTCGTCCTTCCCTTATTGCCAAGTGCTGTTAAGAGATTTCAGATTTTGGCCTCATTTCCAAAGCAGCCAGTTGCTGCTCACCTGTCAGGCCTTGCCACCAGCTGACTAAGTGCAGGGGCCAGAGGTGGGAAAGAGGGTGGGGATATACCCCTCCCATCTTTCCTTGCACCATACAACCTACAGGTTTCTGGGAAGTGTAGTCGGAAGGCGTGGTGGTGCTGAAGTGGCCACAACTTTGCCAAATTTTAATCCCACGGGAGTAATGGGTCCAGGATTTTGGACACATTCTTTAAGTTAGCCCATTTGAGGTTGTTGCCCTATGATGCGCTGTTTCACCCAATTGAAGGTTACAAACAGACAAACAGTGACAGTTTTAGTAGCATATAAATTAAGGATACTGGAGGGAGAATACTTGCTTTTTGAATGCAGGCTATCCCTCAGATGTCTGCAGGAGCTTACATGGCCGCACGTTTTTGTGCTAGAAATGATTTAATAGAAATGTAGGATGTTCCTCTGCCTAATGCCAGAGATAAGAAAGCTGATTCTCTCACTCCCACACCCTACTTCTATATAGTTAAATATACCAGTGTGGGCTATCTTATCTGTCAGGATGTCTCTTGGAGGGCTCCTTCCCCAAAATGAGGCATTATGGGCCTGAAAACCAGATGATTACCTGTGCCATAAATTTCCATGGAGACTAGCTGTGCCTACTGGCAGTTGTCTGAACGTAATGCCTTACTCCCCTCAGAGTTAGATATTTGGTATTATTGCTTTCAAAAGAGTCCTATCAGTCATTTCCTTGCTGTGGTATTTTCAGATCTAAAAATACCATGGTATTGCAGCCAGTTGGGATAGTGGCCACAAATTGTCTAACCTGTTGAAAATGCTACATGTGATGAGTTACCTCTTTCAGGCACAAGCTGATTGCCACTGGCTTTTGAATAAAGCTGATGAGGAAGGCTGGTGTATACTCTAACCCTTTTCAATCTCCTCCCTATCAATCTAGTATGTGTTATAGATCCATAGGATTTTAGAATTGTAATGGGATTTTGAGATCATCTACCCTAAACCCCAGTATGGCCCCCGGGGTAAGGATAAATGCAGAGAATGGTAAGAGGGTAGGCTATGCTATGCTAGACTAGGGTTTTTTTATTGATTATGTGCCATCAAGTCAGTGTCATCTCTTAGTGACCACACAGATATATTTTCTCCATGATGATGTATCACTAACCTGGTCTTTCAGGTCTTCTGATGGTACATCCATCGCCATTGTAATTGAGTCCATCCACCTTGTTGTTTTCTTGGCCGTCCACAGTATTCTCAAGAATCTTCTCCAACATCAAAGTTCAAAACATCAATGCTTTTCCTATCTTGCTTCTTCAAGGTCCAACTTTCACTTCCATAGTGTCCATGGCTTGTACGATTTTGATCTTTGTAGGTATAGACACATCAAGGCATTTGAATATCTTTTCCAAGGCCTTCATGGCTGCTCTGTCAAGTTGACTGCTTGTTCCTTTACTGTGGATGGTTGATCCTAAAAGGCAGAAATTATCTACCACTTCTATATCTTCATTATCAGTTCTAAGGCTGGTTGTTCTACCTGTTGTCATTAGTTTTGACTTCTTATATTGAATTTTCGTCCCATTTTTTCACTATGCTCCTTGACTTTTATTAGTAGACCTTGCAGATCCTTTGCATATAAGATAGGATGAAATAAGCTTAGTGATAATTCACATTGATTGTACAGGTTGTATAACGTTGTTAAACTGTGCTTGTACAGGTTGTGTAACATTGTTAAAGTGTGATTGTACAGGTTGTGTAACATTGTTAAAGTGCTTGTTACAAAATTCTGTTTGAACTGTTATGAAACTGGTTGATAGAGGCTGTGTCCTCTGATGTCATTCAGCAGCTTTTTCTCCATAAAAGGATTTTTTAAAGCTTTGTTCTCTTGAATTTACAGTAATTAATGCTGCACATTTAAATTTTTAGGTAATAAAATATGCACATATTTTGCAAGGGTTCATAATTTATTGGGGAAATTAACATGTATCTTTAGGCTTCCATGTCAACTTGTTACTGAAGCAGCAAGAATTGTGCAAGGATTTTTCAAGTTGTGAATTTATTCTTTTTTTTTTTTTTAAGCATTTTATAACTTGGTAAGTACAAAGGACAGTTGTATGAAGTGATATATGGATGTAGTGGAAGTAAGGATGATTTGCAAGCATAGTAAAGTAGGAAAAGGTATAGTAAATGGTGCTGATGTGAACTTGATTTAGCTATTTAGGCCTAATATTGTTTATGTGTAAAGGGAATAGCATGAAGGGTATGTTGTTGTTGTTAAGTCGTTAAGTTGTGTCCGACTCTTCATGACCCCATGAACCATATCGCACCAGGCATTCTGCTCAATAAGTGAGGGAAGAAGGGATGGAAAAAGTTGAAAATGGTCCTAATTTCCTCCTGGCAAATCTTGAGGCAGCAGCCCCCATTGCCCCTTCTCAGTTCTGGAGGTGATTGCTGAGATCATTTTAGCTCTTGAGGAGATGGGCAGCCTGCAACTGTAAAAAAAATTGGATGTGTGTGTTACTATGCAGAGAAGCTCTCATTTATGAAAATGAAGGAAAGGTACAAGAAATGTAAGAGAACGGAAGTATGAGGCACAGAAAATGATTATTCATTGTGGTAGAAAAATGAGTTTAGATATTTTCTGCTTGCCTTAGGGGTTTCTTTTGGTTTAACTTGCTTGCTTGAGGAATACAATCAGCTGTCAGAGAAATAATAAATAGATAATTTAAGGGTTTTGTTTGAAATAGCGTGGGCAGCATGATGGTGAAGACATGGACTTCTTCTCACTATTGCTATTACTTTTAATAGCAGGGTTGCAGGGTCATTCTGGGCCAGGTGGCTTCTAAATAAAGAAATAAATATTACAGCCCAACCTCCCCCAACCTGATGCCCTCTAAATATGTTTTGATTCCAATTAGCAGAATTTCAAGCCAGCAATCCCAAAACACTTAAGAAAGTCTGCCCCTCTGGCTAACAATATCTTTTAGCAGATTACACTAAACTGTAATAAACTTTTATTTGGGGTAAAACTATAAACTTGAGCCTTGAAGAAAATACCAGTTTCTCCCTCACTGAAGTGTTCTCCTGGAGGAAAAAAAAATAATAATCTGGCTCTCACACTGTGTTTGAACTAACACTGTAGACAGATTGCTCAAGTGTGTGATGCAATCCTGTAGCTTAATTTAACAGAAAATCATAAAAATCAAGATGAGATGAACAGAGTGGAGCATATTTGGAATCTTTCAGCAAACAACTCAGTCAAATGAAGGTAGTACTTGAAGAGGGAGGGAAACTACTGTCACATATTTGAGAAAGGGGAAGCATGATGATTAACAGAATTAGGGATCTTCCTGAATGGCCCATCTTGTGTTTCACAATAGGAATGTCAGGCATCTTGGGCATGAACTATGGAAGGCAGGTCAAAGAGGCATTATGACATTTTTATTTTAGCTATGCCCTTTTATCCTGATAGTTCATTAACAGGTTTCTTTTTTGGCTTCATATACGATACATGATATGAAGGGTCACGTACATATAGCAAAATATCTCAAATTCTTCTTAATGTTCACATCTGGTTAGAAGCAGTCACTGTATAATGTGTTTAAATGTAATTATGTTTATTTGCTGGTCCCAAGGAATTAAGAAGAGTGCTGCTGGGTCTGTCTCAATGCCCAGGTTGTCCAAAGTAGCCAACCGATGGCCTTGGGAATTGCTTGATACCCTCCATGAATCTGTTTAATTTCCTTTTGATGGCCGTATCAGGCAAGACATCATCAAATTCTGTAGTACAAATTTCATGATTCCTCTGGGTGTATGTGTGTGTGGGGGAATTAGCACTTCCTTATCTTGTGGGTTTTCCTTGGTAACTGTGGGAATAGTTCATTGGATTCGAGTTCATGGTGACACACCACAGCTCTTACATTATGTTTGTTCATTCATATAATCAGGTAAGTATGTTTGTGCTTGATGGAATTTTATTTGATGATGAGGATTGAAGGTCTTCTGTTATTTATTTATTTATTTATTTATTTATTTATTTATATATTGCTTTTAAAATAATAACAAAGGAAAAGAAAAAGGATAAAACACAAAAATAATTGTAATGCAAATACATACATTCTCAAAAAAAACCCCAACAACACTTAAAAAGTGCTTTTAAAAAGGAAAGTGAAAAAAGGAAAAAAGTATAATGTATCCTTATAACAGTTAAAGTTCCATATATACTTATCTAATGAAAATATTATTCAAGTGCATATATATATTTATTTCTAATACATTTATATATCTATCATTTGTGTTTAACCTACTGTATTTTCTATAAATGAGTTCCCTATTTCATTATACTTGTCCATACCAAGTCTGCATCTATAGGCAATCTGCTCATAGGTGGCAAGAATAATCAGGTCTTCAATCCATTGAGTGAATGGGGCCATACATTGGCCATAGTAAGGGCATGGAGAATCCATTTATGTGGTCCAGTTGTCAATTGCCATGTAATAGGTATGTAATTCAAAAGAATATTAGCCTCTGCAAATTTTTATTTTTGTTGCACAGTCATATTTATACAATCCACTACTTTCTACTTTTCTTCTTGAATTTTTTTAGATTTGTTTTTTATCTACCTTTATTATTTCTATAAATAACTCAAGGTGGCGAACATACCTAATACTCCTTTCTCCTCCCATTTTCCCACAGAAACAACCCTGTGAGGTGGGTTGAGCTGAGAGACAGTGACTAGCCCAAAGTCACCCAGAATTTGATGATACAAAGTTGATGATATTAAAAAAAAAAAAAATCAAGCCTAAAAAAATTCTGGTGCCCATTTGAATAAAATATTTATTTTCTTTTAGTTGGATACGTCAAATGCCAGGAGTTTATTAAATTCAGTTCTTCTATATAAGTTTTGTTTCCCTCACTAAGGATTGTTTTTTTTTTTTGTACCAGTGTATTTCTATCAAGTGCAGGATCCAGTATTTCATTAAAATCTCCTCTTATTACCACTTTATCATAAATACACTCATTCAAATGTCAAAAACATTCATAAAACATAATAGGAGAATCTAAATTAGGTCTAAATTAACCAAAACTATTACAGTCCCTTTTATTTTAGCACATAAAATTAAATACTGCCCATTTACATCAGTAATAATCTGTTGTACATCAGTTAAAAATCCTTTTTGAACTAAAATGACCACACTTTAGCTTTCATCGAAGTATTTGTGAAGTAAAACTGTCTCACCCAATCCTTCATGAATAAAGAGTTATCCTGTTCCATTAAACAAATCTCCTGTAAAAAAGCAATGTCTGCCCTTAACAATTTTAAATAGGCTATGATTACATTTTCACAGCACTTTTTACATTAAGACCAACTCATTTCATCTATTATTTTTATTTTGGCCCATTTATCCATGGTCTTCCAGTACCAATTCATTTTATAACCTGTACCTTTTAACAAATGTTTAGTAATAAACTTTTCTATGTTTAAATATTTATCATATTTTCTAGTATTGCTTACAGACATAGAACCTCCATAAAAACTCAAATTAGCACTTAAATACCATTCTATTTCTCATGTGGTAAATGTACTTTAAAAATAGAGAAAAATGTGATTATGTGCAAGAAAATAAAACAACAAACAAACAACATTGTTAGAACCCTAAAAAAAATACATACAGAAATACATAACTTCCCAAAAGCACTATGATTTTTTTCTCTCTTCTTATAGATGAAATACAACAGTTTCAGACTCATTCAGACAAATATGTTGTATTTAGAGATAGACACTAAAGTTGGCAATATGCCCAGATTCTTTATCTTGAAGTTGTCCATAACATGAGGACAGGAAAAAAGAAGAAGAAGAAGAGGAAGAGGAAGAGGAGGAGGAGGAGGAAGAGGAAGAAGAAGAGGAAGAGGAAGAAGAAGAAGAAGAAGAAGAAGAGGAGGAGGAAGAAGAAGAGGAAGAAGAAGAAGAAGAAGAAGAAGAAGAAGAAGAAGAAGAAGAGGAGGAGGAAGAAGAAGAGGAAGAAGAAGAAGAAGAAGAAGAAGAGGAAGAGGAAGAAGAAGAGGAAGAAGAAGAAGAAGAAGAAGAACTTTTTAAAGTGAGGCTTTTGCAAGGCATCCTTAGGCAAATTCAAACTTCTCCCACAACAGATTTCATAGAATGGGACACAATCAAGTTTGTCCATCAGCAGATTTCAAAGATAAAATAAAAGCCTCTGCATTCAGAGGATTATCAAATCTGTGAATCTGGACTTGACAATTAATGCAGAATGTAGCTGGAAAGCACATGAAATATTGAAGTTGTACTGATCTTGCAAAACTTCTTGCTTTTGTAAAAAGCCTTCTCTTTTCAGAGACTTCTTTAGTAAAATCAGGATAAATTGATATTTTATTTTGGCTAGAACCCCACTTCAACAGAGACTTTACTGATTCCTGGCAAAACATATGTAAAATTTCATCTTTTGTAGTAGCATGAAGGAATTGTACAATAATGATATTGGAGCTAGTTCCAGTCTTCCGTCTCATTAAAGGAATTTTAATAACATTTTAATCTCAACTGAAAAGTCTGCTCCCAAAGGGAGAAGCTTCCTAAAAAAATCCTCTATCAATTCAGCCAGGTTTGATTGAGTCAGAGGGTTTTCAATGCCAATCACACATAAATTTTTCCTATGCAATTGTGGCTGTAAGTAAGTAATTTGTTTATCCAAAATATTATGACTAGCTTGAGTAAGAGCCTTGTGGGCAGTGAGCTAATCTTCATAGCAAACCAATTTGTCTTGCATCTACTTTATATCATTTTTAAGCTCTGCCAAATCATGTTGAATCTCCTTCGAAACTTGTACCTGAGTCAGGATCTCTTTTAGCAAATTAATGGAAGAATCCTCCTCCACCATTTTGCCTGGCTCGGCAGTTAGTGATGCAGTTGGAATTAAGCTACCTGTTGATCATTTGGGTCTAGTTGCCATCCCAATAGCTCATTAAAAACAAGATAATATATAATGAAAAGTTTTATTTACCCAGTGAGCAAAGTCTTTGTCCACAGAATCCAATAATTCAGAAGTTTGAAAATACTTTAATCAGGAGAGAGGCGAGAGACATGCACTCCCAGCGCCATCACAAAGCGGAAGCTTCTGTTTGTTGGGAAACGGACAAAATGGCTCATGAGCTGCATTGAAATGATGTTTTATGAGGATTATACTAATTTACATAATACTATATTTATCCCAAAGGAAGATGACACTGAGTTTAAGACGATCCTCTCTCCAAAAGGACAGAAACAAAAAACTTGTCAGCCTTCATTACTTTATCTTCAGCCAATCTAAGGCAACCCTTCCATTTTTAAGGTGTGAAAAATGGCTTTCTTTGAGGAACTTATAGTAACGTTGTTAGCAAGTTTGGGATATTTCTTTTAGCAAAATTTGGATTTTTAATGATTTTGGAGTATTAGTGATCGTTTACACTATTTATACTTGTGTATGCAGACCTGTGGACTGTGCTTCTTTCTGGAGGCTGTGCTGGTGTTCTGGCCTGGGGCACAGCAACCCCAATGGATGTCATTAAAGCCCGGATGCAAGCAGATGGTGATGGACAGCGGAAATATACTGGACTAATACACTGTGCCAGAGACAGCGTAAGGGAAGAAGGAATAAGAGTTCTTTTCAAAGGCCTTGGACTAAACTCGCTTCGTGCATTTCCTGCAAACATGATGATATTCTTAACTTATGAAGCTGTTCTTAGGTTTGGGGAGCATTTGCGGAAGTGAAAATTTTATTTCAGCATCATTCTGTAAGTGTTTGCTTATTTTTTGAAGTCAATTTATTTAAATACTTCGTCTTCAGACAACTCTTGTGATGATAAATTATCTTTGTGTTTGCAAATTTCAGAATTGGATATATGCATTAAAACTTTATCATGCTCTCAAAAACTTTTTTTGGTTGTGTTTGTGCAGCCTGAGGGGATGCTTTTGTTTGTTTTTATGAACCATAGTTACAAATAATGGTTAGGATGTGTTACGATTAACACAGAAACAGAAGCTTATGATCTTCTTTTAGGAGCTGAAGATCTGTCGCTCATTCTTTTAATCGAAACAGGGTCAGTACTATATATCAAATCTTGAATGGATTTTCTTTTATTGACTAAACATGTTTTTAAAAAAAATTACTTCTTTAAGATTAAAGACACTTAAAATAAGATAAAATTTTAATTGTAGTCTATGATATCTCACCTAAGCTTAAAAGATCATTTGGAAAAAAAGGGGTTTTGCCACATTTAAACAATGACTGAGTTGCCAACTTCATGAATTATGAGAGGCTGTCAACTAGCCTCCATGTCAAAGGGACTGCTTCTGAATCCAGATAACAGGCCAGTGGATAAACACATTCCTAGGACTATGAAAATTGGGATTTTTTTTATTTTTTAAAAAAGGCTTGCACATGTTTATTGTTGTGTTGTTATGTGTTGCATCTGTCTTGATTGTGTATCAGTCAAGGGATACAGCCACCCTTAGGTTATTGTTTGCAATAATTTGGAACACATGGGTCACCCCAATCATTTGCCTCCTCCCTGGGTTTAGACTCAGCAATGGAGGGAATTTAAATACCCAGGAAAGGAAACTCCTGTATGTTAGATGCTCACCCATTATAAACTCCTGGACTGAAATTACTCGGGATCACTCCAACTCAGGCACACAGTTTCTATGGAGTGGGACCTGGGATATGGACCTATTGGCAAATGTAAAAAGTCTGATCATGAAAAAAACAAAGTGGGCTCAAAACTATGAAGTGACTTCATGGCATGGGAAATAGAAGCTGCTAAATACTAGCAGGAGTGCATTGACGGTTTCCAAGAGGAAATAAACAAAACAAAATAAGAGCTTGTAAAAACAGCATTTAACTGTTTTTACTGATTACAATTGATTAGCACAAGGTTCAAAGGGGCAAACTGGAAGAAAGAAGACCTGCTGTTTTATGGATCATCTGCAGACTATGATTCAGCAGGACTCCAGTCTCTCTGATAGAAATCAGTTTGGTCCTATAGTTGTGACTATCTTTATAGAAGCGTTCCCACCCTTGATTGGCAAAACAATGTTGTTGAAATAATAACTGTTGCCAGTCAATCCCAAAGACATCTAACCAGGAAAAAGGGAAAATGAGGAACCCAACTGTGAGAACTCCAAGTTAATTATGTACGATTTTTAAAGGAGGATGCTCTTTTTTCTCTTTTCCTAAAAAGCTTAGTTTATATTTGTTTTATTCCCCTTTTGCCTGAACTTCTGACCTTTTCCTGACCACAACAATACCTAGAGCAGGGTCCTTCAAACTCTTTCAGGCCATAGGACCTGTTAGTTAAAAAAAAAAAAAAATCCCAGAACCTCTAATGAAGAGGCAAAGCTCTAGTGAGAGAAAATTGGCTGTGTGTGAATAAGTTTGTTTTTTTTTAACCTTTAGTCTCTCATATAATCCCAAGAAGTTCAACATTTTCATGTTGAAAAGCCCTGTCCTAGAGCAGCATTTCTCAACCTTGGCAACTTTAAGATATGTGGTTGAGAAATTCTGGTAGTTGAAGTCCACACTTCTTAAAGTTGCCAAGGTTGAGAAACGCTGCCTTAGGGCACTCTGTACCTATCACCACTCTACCTATTAGCATCTGTTGTTCCTGAAGGAGGAAGCATTGTAATCCTGTCAAGCTCCTTTTGTATTCTGTTTCGGAGATGTACGCATGGATTGCTCCTTTTGCTGTCTGCTTGGCTCACTCCTTTTGTGATTCAACTACATCTGTCTGTCCAAGAAATGTATATAAATCACCTTTGGACCTTATGCTTCAGAAAGAGAAGAGAGCAGCTCTGTTTTACTTCCTCATAAGTAAATAAACTGCCTTCACACACAGCTGTTCATCCAGTGCTTTAAACCATTTGTTTTCTCTTAACAGTAGACAAAGTTAGGAGTCATATTAGCATACTGTTTTCTTGAGCATTTCCTGTGCCCTTGCAGGATCCACCTTTGACACCTTTGCACCCCTGTAAAAAGTACTATGTGGCTAAGAGTTGGCCATTTTTACTTTCCACATTGTTCTGAAGCTATACTATGTCAGGGACATTGTGGGAAATCATTGAAGTCCACCCTCACTTCCCATTCACAGTTCTGAATTGCCCACTGTAACAATTTAAGTGAAAGGCAGCCCCCCAAAAGAAACTTTGGCAAGAGATCCCTTATACCTAGAGTTGGCCTTGCCCAAAGTAGTTAAATTAAGGGATGAGAAATTAGGTGAGCAGGAAGGCAAATGTTGACATGTCCAGTGTTCTGATCTGAGAATGAGGAACTCTCAGAATGGCCACATCTAGTGCTATGTTTTGTTGAGCTATTTTTCTAAAAGGCACATCTTTTTCTGCTATTTGTAACAACCCTCTCCTACATCGCTACCATTTAAACCTTACACACTTAAAGTGTGTATCTACTACATGCATTTCCCTTTTAGATCCTTTATTCAAACACATATGAACATGAATTCAAATCAAACAAATAGAACACGAACAAGCAACTTGCTTATTAAAACTGAATACAGAAAATGTGCAAGTGATATAGACAGGCATTACAGTCAATCAGTTTGCACCTCCAAATTTCTGAACTGTAAGAATTTGCACTGATTTTGATCTACTCATTGTTAATAAAACAACACAGATGTCTTGAGAAATAGGAAAATCACAAGGCCATCAGCCAAAACAAAATCTACTCAATTTAATTTTCTGTATGCAGTACAGATTCTGGCGATAATCTGCAACATGTTGAATAAAAAGGTTCATGCTTTTCAGTTTACAAGGATCTCTTACAAGAATCACTTTGAAACACTTAACTGGGTTCCCATGTATGCCATAACTACCTTATTCAATTCAAGATGCTGTTTTATAAGCTATAACATTTATTGTAATTCTTCCAAATATTTAAGGAATTTGGCATTATGGATCACAGCATCACAGCATATTGAGGCCACCAGGTTAAATAGCATGCAAACTTGCTATGTATAACAACTTGCCATGTAAGCAACTGACTATAAACTGAGAAGTGGCACACTAGCAAATTTAAAGCACTTTCCAATTGCTTTGATTTACTTGCATGTATACGTGTGTGTGTGTGTGTGTATTAAGATACAAATTTATGTGCAATTGGTATTCATGGTGAAAGTCTCTTGCTCCATAAGATCTTCCAGTTTTATTGCGCATCATTAAGGAATTCTCTTTAGACCAGTACTACTAAGCTGTTCCTCAAAATCACTCAGTATGGTTACTTTCTCTGTCATTTTTAAATGGAACTTTTAATAATTGTACTATTGAAGAAAAAGTGAAAAAGAAACATACACATGCACACAAATGTATACTGGACACATTCTTTCTATATATATATATATAGGAATTGCAATGGTCTAGCTTTGATTGCAATCTTCTTTGTTGCATTATCTTCTAATCTACAACCCCATGAGCATTGTTAATAAAACAACACTGACCTTGCAATGTCAGATTTATATCAGAAGCCAAGTTTTCTATGGCCTAGAGAAAAAGCCATTATTAACATAATTGTACTATTTTCTTTTCTCCTGCCCCAAAGGTGCTATTGATGCTCAAACTTTAGATGTACAATATAATTAGACAAATTTTTTAATACAAGTAGCTTTTAGAAATGCTGATAATGCATAGAAATAATGTGAACAAATGTCTATGGGGGTAGGAGTCTTCCTGAGCTGTAAACATCATAGTCCTATACAATCTGGAATGTACTTCTTGTACATTTCTTTGCACAAATATTTACATATATGTTATTTCACAGGATTTGCTGCTATAAAAAGTCTCAAGTCATGGGCAGCAGGAGCAGAGGACAATTCTATTGTCTTCTCTCAAGCTCAAATTAGCACTGTTGTTACCTGATTCATGAATACTTGAAACTTGATCTAAATGTTTTGGGATCAGTAGAGAAATCCCATCTGATTCTTCCTAATCTATCCTAGACCGTAGTCTCCTTCTTGATAAATCGGGATAATGTGAGATGGATGGTCCCACTACCAGATGGATTTTCAGTTAGCCAAACAACTGTAGCCAACATGTAGTCCTTAATGGGTCTATGTTCCCATGGAGGGAGATATGCAGTAGGGTACCTCAGGGCTGTGTTCTGGGCCCAGTACTCTTCAACATCTTCATGATTTAGATGAGGGAATAGAAGGGATACTCATAAAATTTGTCAATGAAACAAAGCTAGGAGAGATTGCTAACACTGCAGAAGATAGGCTAAAGATTCAAAAGGATCTTGATAAACTTGAACATTGAGCCCTATCCAATAAAATGTTGTTCAGTGATGAGAAATATAAAGTTCTACACCTAGGCAGGAAAAATCAGATGCATAGTTACAAGATAGATGGTAAGAAGGATCTGGGTATCTTGATAGACTACAGATTAAGCATGAGCCAGCAATGTGACACAGCTGCCAAAAGAGCCAGTGCATCTTTGGGCTGCATCAACAGGTATATAGCATCAAGATTATGGGAAGTAATAGTACTGTTGTACGCTGCAGTGGTCAGATCACACCTGGAATACTGTGTAGTTCTTGTTGCCACAATACAAAAAGAATGCTGAGGAACTGGAAAGAATGCAGAGAAGAGCAACAAAGATGGTAAGGGGCTTGGAGGCTAAATCTTATGAAGAGCAGTTAAAAGAACATGGTATATTTAACCTAAAGAAGAGAGGGCTAAGGGGAGACATTACAGCAGTCTTCCAATACATGAAAGGATGTCCCAAGGCAAAGCGTGTGGATTTATTTTCCACAGAACCCAAGGGTAGGCAAAAAAACAATGAGTTGACACTTTACAGAGAGAGATCCAAACTTGAAATAAGGAGGTATTTCCTGACTTTAATTGCTATTAAGCAGTGGAACAGCCTGCCTTTTCTTAAAAACATCACTGGAAGTTTGTAAGAAAAGATTGAACAGCCATTTGTCCAGGATGGTATGAGGATTCCTGCACTGGGCAGGGGGATGGATTTGAAGACCAACTCCAAGGTCCCTTCCAACCCATGATTCTATTATTCTATTTAAAAGAAAAACAATGGAATCATTATTGCTGTTTGCATCCAAAACTAAGAACCTATATTTATATTTATAGGAGATACTGAATCACAAGCTCCATTCTGCAGATTGCTTTTCATTGAACAATTAAACGATAAATATACAGTAGTCACTTGATATAAACAAAAGCAAAACAGAAATAAACATATTCTTTGTCTGAAATCTACTTCAGTGACATCACAGGATAGCTTGGTGTAACTAGTTGCACTCAGGATGCTTAGAAACAAAGAGGATAATAGCTTCTTCTCTGATAAATGTCTTATTGCTCCTAGGAAATAATTACTTTTCTGTTAGAAATACTATGTAACATGATTTGGGAAAATGTAAAAATTGTTAAAAACTTCATCACACTGTGAGTATGTCCCAGCTTAATATCGTTCAAAGAATAATTAAACTGTTCTATGCTTTTGAAGGCAGTCATAAACATACTTATGAGTGTAAAATATATCAATACTGCCTGACTTTAGAAAGACAGTTCTACAATTAGTATAACAAAATGCTTGAAAAGAAATATATACTGACTGTAATGAAGAGTTTAAGTTACAGTTGAAACAGGAACTCCTACTTGATATAAAAATATTCCACAGAGCTGAATTATTTATTAACGTGATGTCAGTTTTCTTCCCAATAGCACGTTCCATGAAACCAGGTATTATGTGGAAGAATAATCTTCTCCAGGAAATAAATTATCTTGCTAACCTATGAAGTCCAAATATTACCTACAACTAATGTCTGTTTTTTCCCAAGTGCAGGTACATGGTTTTCCCACATAGCCATTAGTTGATTAAGAATAACTTAATAGTTTGTTAAAAGCAGTGTTGCCTATGCCTGTACATAATTAAGGCAAAAAAATGAAAAACAAGAAACTACAATAACATGTGGTCTTTATGATAAATTAACATGCAGTTGCAGAATTAATAGTCAAATGCCAGCTTCCGTGGAGTCATGAATTCCTTCACCATTTCATCAGTGATCTGCTTTCGCCTTTGCTGGTGAGCTGCAATCAAAGGCTGAAGAGTTTCAATCAATGTTTTCTTGAGTTCTCCTGTCAGCAGTGCTCCACTTGTGTAAGCCTGCCAAAGAATGTCACAGTCAAAGGGAATGTTCATATCCAATAACATCTCCTACAAATCTCCTGGAAGGTACTGTGTGGGCATAGAAAGCATTCTGCCTTTCTTGAATAGAAGTATCATTCCCTCTGAATGTCTTACACAGCATCATAGAAAGGGATACTTTAGGCACAGGGTAGTGGGTTAGAGTTATGATTTGATGATTCAGGAGTACTTTTAACTCTTTGAATACTTAGCCAGTACAGTGTAGTAGTTAAGGTGTTGGATTAGGACTGGGGAGACCCAGGATTAATTCAACTCTCAGACATGGAAGCTTACTGAATGACTTTGGGCCAATCATTTTCACAACCACAGTGTTGCTGTGGGAAAAACTGGATAAGGGAGTGCTACATACACAGCCTTGAACTCCCTGGGGACAAGGCATGATTTAAATCTAACAAAAAAATAGCTACCTTTTATTTTAAATAATTATGTTGTATTCAGAGGAAACAATATAACATTTATAGATGAAAAGTAGGTTCTGATGCCTTAATGAAACGCTTTAAGAAAAATCTACAGTTTGTCTCAGGGACCTGAGTCCTTGTGGTACATCCTTCTAACATGGAAATCATTAGAGGATACTGAGAAGTTTCAGCTCATGCTCATTATAGCCAAATACAGAACCCCAAATCCTTTTAGTTACCTGCACACACGGGACCAAAGAGCAACAGAATTGTGCTGTACTTGGCCGCTGTCTTGCAGTTGGGCTCAGAGTAGTCTTAGCACTGGCTCTTGCTAACAAGCTTAAAATCTTCTGGTAGAAACTGAAAGTCTTCTATCTCAGCATGTTTCAATAAGTCTTAAAAGATTTGGTGTCAGTTCTCCCAGCCAAGATATTGTAACAGTGTAAAGAAATTCCAGAAAGATCGAAATATACAGTAATGATAAAATAATAGGAGCAGGCAGGACTTTGGCTAGGACTAGAAGACAAGATACTGCAGGTAGTATGCCTTAAGAGAGTAGAGTGTGGGCATGGAAGATATCTTGAGGCTAAAGGGGCAGTTTCTTAGCCAGGAGAAATGGGGATCAGTATGTTTAGAAATGAAATAATAGCAGAGACAGACTAAGTTAGAGAGATCGAGAGGAAAGCTCAAAGATAATTATCCTACTCCCAGAGTTTGTACATCTTTTAGTCTTTTTTCACTCAATAGAGCATATTTAGCACTCAGGTACATTACAGAGCCAGTTTGGTGTCGTGGTTAAGTCATCAGGCTACAAACCAGGAGACTGTGAGTTCTAGTCCTGCCTTAGGCATGAATCCAGCTGGGTGACCTTGGGCCAGTCACTCTCTCTCAGCCCTAGGAAGTAGGCAATCACAAACCACTCCTGAAATCTTGCCAAGAAAACTGCAGGGACTTGTCCAGGCAGTCGCCAGGAGTCAAAAACTGACTCGAGGCACCAAAAACAAAGAAAAAAAAGAGTACATTCCACTCAATAAGGTATATGTCAAACTTTTATGGAGGTAATGGCAATTATTAATAATTCATCTCTTGTTGACCAAGCCAAAGGCTCCTGCCCTATATAAAATGATTCTGTATGGAGAACTAAAAGTATTTCTCAGAGAAAGAGAGAAAAAAGTACACACACACAAACCTGAAATTCATCATTTCAAGATGAAAGTTTCTGTCTATGGCCTCACCTACCCATCAGGTCTTCTGAGGCCATTGACAGCTATTGTTTCCCAGTGGACATTAGACTCAAGACAGAGAGTCACAGAAGAAACAACATGGGAAAAGGAAATAAAATGGTTAAGGGGAAATTGAAACATGATCGTCTCTGAATGTTTTATCAGGGTGAACAAAGAAGGTGGCAATTACCTGCTTAATTTGTTCTAATCTGTCATCATCTTCAAGGAAGAAAGTGAGGTACATGTAAGACACATCTACATCGCAGTTGCCACCATACTGCCTGTGCTCTTCAACCGTGTCTTTGCCACCAGAGAAAGCATGCTTATTAATCTGGAGCAAGATACAAGAATATGCACATGTATCAGAAGCGGGGGGAAAGCTTTTCTATAAATTAAACTTTATATATAATAAACAGTATCTACAGCTTTTTTCAATGTTAATCAAAGGTTTACAATCTGAACTAGTAAATGTTGACTGACTACTTTGAATACTCAGTAAGAAAGCAACTTCAATGCATATAAAAAAATAAAGAAATTGAGTAATTACACGTGGTGGAAGAATCCTACTTTTAACTACGCTGTGCTGGATTCAAGTTGGCATGCTAGTTTTTTTTCTTCAGAAGCTTTTGTTTTAACTTTGCTATTCTGGGAATAAGTGCATGGGTAATATGCCAGTATGTACGTACAGGTAATAAAAAACAGATTATAGATATTGCAGTTTTATATAAGCTTCACACAACATACTGTATTCTGATATTGCAAAGTAAAGGAGGCCATATCAAATAAAATACAAATATAGCTTATAAATCAAAGTTGAGTCACATTTTCATCCACCTCCAATATTTTTGTGAGACAAGTATTACGGATTTTCCTTTGCATCATTATGTTAATGATAAAATGCAAATATCCATAGAAGGAAGGCACTGAGCGATCTTCATCAAACTGAAGATTTAACAGCTTATTTTGAAACCCTCCACCGAATATTCTTGTAAGTGAGGAAAAATATATTCAAGTATGGCATCAGAAACATGTGAAGAAACCTGAAAGTATTTCACTACGTATCTAAGAATCATGTTTTGTCCTGTTAAACCTGTTCTGAGATTCATTTTTGTCCAAATATTACACTGCTGTAACTCTGCAAAATGTCATGTGCGATCTCCTCCAGGATATGGCAGCTGCATGTTACAACAGATATGCAAACCATGGTTCATGAGGAAAGTCAACGCTCTTGAAAGCCAAGCAGACTGGGATCACACCCCTTGACAGTGTGCCTAGCAGCTGTCATTATGTCGCAAGTGATTTCAGGTGCCATGTAGAGACAGCCTGTTGCAGGATCCTTAGTACCTTAAATACTGCTGTTACTTTAGCACGTAGTACAAGGACCACATGATTCGTATTTAAAGTTCAGTCTGCTTAAGAATTCATTTCACATGCTAGCAAGGTTATGCTCAAAATCCTACAAGCTAGGCTTCAGCAGTACGTGAACCGAGAACTACCGGATGTACAAGCTGGGTTTCGAAGAGGCAGAGGAACTAGAGATCAAATTGCCAACATTCGCTGGATCATGGAGAAAGCACGAGAGTTCCAGAAAAGCATCTACTTCTGCTTCATTGACTATGCAAAAGCCTTTGATTGTGTGGATCACAACAAACTGTGGCAAATTCTTAAAGAGATGGGGATACCAGACCACCTTACCTGTCTCCTGAGAAATCTGTATGCGGGCCAAGAAGCAACAGTTAGAACCGGTCATGGAACAACCGATTGGTTCAAAATAGGGAAAGGAGTACGACAAGGCTGTATACTGTCCCCCTGCTTATTTAACCTATATGCAGAGTACATCATGAGAAATGCCAGGCTGGAAGAATCACAAGCCGGAATTAAGATTGCAGGGAGAAACATCAATAACCTCAGATATGCAGACGATACCACCCTAATGGCAGAAAGTGAAGAAGAACTAAAGAGCCTCTTGATGAGGGTGAAAGAGGAGAGTGCGAAAGCTGGCTTGAAACTCAACATTAAAAAAACTAAGATCATGGCATCTGGACCCATCAATCCCTGGCAAATAGAAGGGGTAGAAATGGAAGCAGTAACAGACTTCATTTATTTGGGCTCCAAGATCACCGCAGACGGAGACTGCAGCCATGAAATTAAAAGACGCTTGCTCCTTGGGAGGAAAGCTATGGCAAACCTAGATAGCATATTAAAAAGCAGAGACGTCACCTTGCCGACAAAGATCCGCATAGTCAAAGCTATGGTTTTTCCAGTAGTAATGTATGGCTGTGAGAGCTGGACCATAAAGAAGGCTGAACGCCGAAGAATTGATGCCTTTGAACTGTGGTGCTGGAGAAGACTCTTAAGAGTCCCCTGGACTGCTAGGAGGTCAAACCAGTCAATCTTAAAGGAAATCAACTCTGATTGCTCATTGGAAGGATTGATAATGAAGCTCAAGCTCAGATACTTTGGTCACCTAATGCGAAGAGAGGACTCTTTGGAAAAGACCCTGATGCTGGGAAAGATGGAAGGCAAAAGGAGAAGAGGACGGCAGAGGATGAGATGGCTAGATAGCATCACTGAAGCAATGAGCATGAAATTGAGCAAACTCAGGGAGGCAGTGAAAGACAGGAAGGCCTGGCGCAATATGGTTCATGGGGTCACGAAGAGTCGGACACGACTTAACGACTAAACAACAACAACAACTGCTTAAGAATATAGTTTTGGATATTTACTACAATATTGTTTGGGGAAAAATTGTGGAAAAACGTGAGCTGAAATTAATCATCTGTGAAGACAAAGCAGCACGCTAGAACTCAATAGCAATACAACCTGTATATTCTGCTCTCTTACCTTTGTTTTTATTTGCTTGGGTGTGTCAGTGAGAAAGATTGAGGAGTTAGGATCGCTAGCACTCATTTTTGTTTGTGCTCCTTGCAAGGCTGGGAAGAAGACAGAATGCAGTAATGCTGGCTTGGGATAGCCAATCCGAGGGGCTACGTCTCTTGTCATTCTGAAATAGGGATCCTAAAAACAGAACAAAAAGCACCACAGCAGGAACCTGCTATATGAAAGTGAACACAAATAACTCCTTCTTCTAAAAGCTAGTTATATACCATTCTTTATTGTTTAGAAGGGGCCTCAGGAGTGTAGTTGGGAAGAGCACTACAGATAGTACAAAGTGTTGGGAAACTTTATTCCTTCAATTTCCTTTATACTTGGTCATTAAAGTATTTTGTATCTTTATATCTTTGTATCTTAAGTTAATTTGTCTAAAAAAGACAGAAGTTTGGATCAAAGCCAAGCTGCAATTAGAGATCTGCAAAATATATCTAGCTCTAATATTTATACTCTCCTTTTGTGATGGATTTGATGGAAGCTGTTTAAAACATCTCAGACAATTTTCTCACCTGATCAATTGCACATGGGATCAAACACTGGATATCCTTCCTATTGTTGAAGATCTGTGGAAATGATGAGCTAAAGGATGGAGCTGCTTGAACAGCAGGAAAACTGATCTTTCCTAGGAGAGCACAAAAAACTCATTTTTTGCACACAGAGTACTTAAGCATAATAGAATGGTTAAATACAGAAATTAAATTTCAATGTATATAGTAATAAATGCTAGTTATGAGAGCCTAAAGTTAAATAACTTATTACATATAAAGAGCGTATATAGATATATTTCAGTATTAAACATTTAACAGGCAGCATGTAAGTAAATAAATATTTAAAAATCTTACACAGTAATTTGAAACATCACAATTGGTGCTTTGGTATAAATGGCTGTCACTTTGTGATACTGATTTTTACCCAATGTTGTGATCTTGGAACCATTTCAATAATTAAAGTGTTCTTTTCCTTTTCCGTACACTATACTTTTAAGTGTCTAAACATTACCTAAGCAGGAATGACAGTCCTCCAGGGTGCAGGAGGGAAAAACTTGGGATCCTCAAGCTAACAGCAACCCTCACCATTAACAATAGTGTCTGAAGATGCTGGGAGTTGTAGTTCAGCCACATCTACAGGGCCACAAATTCTCCATCTGTGTGGTCAATCACAACTACAACAAATGTATATCTATAGAACTACTATGCCTGTAAAACAGAGGTGCCTCCAGTGAATTGACTTATGGCATTTTTATTGAAAATCCGCCCCTCCCCCACCCCAAATAAGCTAAGGATGGTTTCTGCATTAATTTTATCTTCAGAACAACACTGTGGGATATATTATAAGGATTAACCAGTAAACTTTATTGTCTGTGGAATTCTTCATGATTAAGTGAGATCTGAACCTGGTGTCCCTGGCCTTAGTCCAATATTCAAGCATTATATTCCACTGTTTTTTTAAATCAGAACTTCAAGTAGGTTTTTGTTTCCAATATCTTGTATTAATGAGTTACTAGAATCCTATCAGAACTCACCTATGCAGTCACTATCTGTAAAACCGAAGATTCCTTTCACTTGGTTGAATGTCACATGCTTTTGAACTTTAACAATATTTTCATAGAAGCCTAGACTTCTCCTGGAAAAAGAGCAGAGAAATCAAAATCGCAAATCATAACACAGAGAAGAATGTGTTGTTGAGAATGCTCACAAGTCAATAGTGCAATCCGGTATGAGGAAACATGGATGTTTAATACATTGTATTCAGAGTTAAAAATAAAAATGATTCCCGTTTAAATAAAATTCTTAAAGCAGTATTTTAATTGCATTATTCGTAAAGCATTTCCAGTTTATTTTATAATAGGTATCACTTTAGTATAAAGGTACTTATAAGCTTATACAGACCTATTATGTTCTCATATTTAAGTCTTTTTAAGCCACAAAGTACTGTCACACTTTTTCCTGCTATTTTTTCATGGGATAAAGAAACATCAGTTGGTTTTAACAACCAAAGTTGTTTCAATTTTCACCCCCCAAAGCTACTGATGATCACAAGATAGTAGCAGAACTGATTCTGCTATGTTCATATACCAGGCCAGTGGAGCCTAGAAAAGTGTACCAGATTTCCAGAAGATTACCAAAAGAATTCCCTTTATGATGGCTTTTATCTCAAAAAGCTTTTTTTAGTAGTGTTCTTTGTACAGCTGACACATTGCCTCTTTATGTATTCGATTCCCTGAAACAATATTGGTTAAAGAAATGCCAGTGAACTGTGCTAAGATTGCTAGGTAGTTTAAGCTTACCCTAAAATGAAGACTTTTGAACATTCAGTATCAAAGAATGAGAATCTTACCCCATATAAGAGAAATCAGAAAAGATGAAAGTTTTATTTATGTCAAATCCACAGGCTATTATGTCCTTGATGTTTTCTATAGCATATTGGTAGGCTTTCTCAATGGTCAGATCTTTCCACAGATATTTCTCATCATCAGTCAATTGTATGACTAATGGAACATTAAATACTTCTTGTAACCACCTAGTAAAAAACAAAACAAGTTTACTTAAAGTGTTTCAAGGTAACTTCTAGTTAAACTATGTGATATGCAAATGCAGGTTAATGCAGGTTAAAAATAAACTTATTCACAATCACTTGGGTAGCGTTTGGATAAGCATTTTCTCAGTCGGCAACATTTCTTGTGTATACTTGATGGTATGCTGGTACTTAGCCTGTTGATAGGCTAATATAATGTGGTAAGGCATATATACCTATTTTGGAGGAAAAATACATGTATTTGATAAATTGCGGATGCAGGTCCTTCATCTTTGAACTAATATCTATAACAAGCCATGATGATATCAAAATGATACTTATATCATTGTGTCACTGTGTAAATGACATGATTACATAGTTACGTTATCTGAAGCAAATATAGCAGTCATGTTATTTATGTGATGATGTCATGACAAACAGGTCATTTTCCTGCCCAGTCCTTGGGAATGTCCATGTTTCCTTGGAGTGATAGTGCCCTCTTCCTGCACAGTAGTAGCTTGCATCTTAAAACACAAAGCAATGCAGTAATACCAATTAATTTATCCCTATGACTACTACTGCACATTACTGACAAAATATTTTTCTTCAATATAGTCTCATCATATCAATACATTGTACCTTGGTGTCTAATAACATTTGATTTGTGTTTAATTGTGCATTCTATTTTCCTACAACAGCAATTATTTTGGACAACCCATGCAATTACAGTACTTGTGTTTGATATTCAGATTTTGGGAATCACCTCCCTCTTTTTTTCCTGCAGCATTAGAGATAAGATATGTCTCTGGATACTAGACTCCATACTTGTGTGATGCTATGATGACATATGTTAATAAATGCTTTGCCCTGCCTGTATGAAATAAATACTAAGGCTGAACAAACTCAAATAATAACTGTTCTTCTTAGCTCCAGACATTAAATGAATCATGTCGATTTCCAAAGGGCACTTGGGGTAATACCCAAAACTCTGATGGGCAGTTGAGTGCCTGCCTGATCTCTGGAATAAAGTTTCAGTGGCAGCACCTGACAGGGGTGCTCTTGAGCAGCCTCTGTGGGAGCTCTTTTGTTTACTGAGGACCTCTGGTAGATGAAGCAACAGAAAAGATATTTACAGCAATGCTAGGGTAAAATGAAGAACCTGTTAAGAGCTCAACCTCAAGCCTACACCATGATGATAAGAGTGGCAAAGTGAACCTAACTCTCCACTCTTGCTACAAAAGATGAAATGGTACATCCCTTTCTCAAGAAACCATTGCTTGATCCAGCTATTCAGATAATTATTGACAGGACTCCCACGTTTCCTTTTAAGGAAAGTTATTGGGCTAAAGCTATGGAGAGATCTGAATGAAATGTATTATCTAGGTCTTTTCTAGTCAGGATTTAAATCTGGGCATGGGAACAAAGCCACATGGGTTACTTTGGTTGATGACATTTGGCAGGACCAGGATAGGGAAAATGCAAGTCTTGGCAACCTTTGATACCATCAACCATGGTATCCTTCTGGATCAGGTATAAGGATGGGAATGGGAGGCACTGTTTTTCAATTATTGCTTTCCTTCCTCAGTGGCCAGTAGGTAATGGTGTGTTGAGCTCTCTGTTATGGGGTGCTGCAGGGGTTGGTTCTCACTGCACAATGGCTACAAAAGCTGCAGGATAAAGGATGATTTCAGCAGCATAAAATGAAATATCACCAATTAAGTGATGATTCTAAGATATGTATATACATCTTGGGCTGGGCTAGAGATGAGGTGGAGATCCTGGCCCAATCACTGCAGGGCTGTTGGGATATGGATAGGAGAAACAGGCTCAGACCAAGAGGGAGCAGCTATGGATCTGGAAATCAACTGAATCTAGAGATAGTCTATCTTTGACTCTGGATGGAGTCAAATCAAGCAAACACCCATTGACTGCTATAGCTTTTTTAAATTGACATTTGATTGATGCAGGTTTTGACAGGTAGACTCTGGATGTATTGAGTGAGGCTACAACTTGGGGATGCTCTTGGACTTGTGGTTCCAGCTTGAACAGCAGGTGGAGGCTATGGCTATGGCCTTTTTACAATTGCACTTTGTGTGCCAGTTGTCGCTTTCCCTGGATCAAGAGGCTTTATTCATAGTCATCCATGCTTTAACACTTCATATGTGGACTACAACAACACTCTCTACACGGCTTCCCTTGAATATCATCTGAAAGCTTCAGCTGGTTCAGCATGCAGCATTCCAGGAGAACTAAGGTTTACCTATGTAACACTACCACTATGGAAGCTATACTGTTTGTCGGTTATTTTTTGGGTGCAGTTCAAGATACCAGTTGACATCTTTAAAGCCCTACATAGTTCAGGGCCAGGGTATGTCTGTAATTACTTTCTCTGAGTTGAGTTAACCTGCCCTGTAAAATATGGGACAGGAAGCTTACAGGGTGCCCCACTAGTGAGGGATTGCCATTTTCAGAGACTGCAGGCCCTCTCTTTTGGAACAACCTATCTCAGGATATCTGGACCCAAGTGAGATCATTATTAAGTTTTTGTAGAGTAGTAAAATATGCATTTTTAGAAAAGCATTTGGGGACAAGTAAAGAACATGCAAACCCAAATGGTAGCACATTGAGTTGGTTGAATTATAATTGTATTAACTGATTTTTGGATTAATGGATTTTGAATTCTACAATACTGATACCTTGTAGGTTTCTCAGTACCTCTTGGAAATGGAGCACTGTATAAACTGAAGCCAAAATTGGAAGCAAATACTTCTCATGAGCAGAAGCATGTACGCATGTCTGTATGCATACACAGGTATGTTTTCTGCTCATAAAAATATTTGTATCCAATTTTGGCTGATTTCCCCTTCCCACTAAAGTGCAGTTCAGGAGACTACATCAAAGTTCAAGAGGTTGTTTCCAGGAGAGATAGCAACAAAGAAATTATATTTCTGTAAACTTTTATGTGCATTGATCTCAACATCCATGCCCTAATTCCAGATCTCAGCTACTAGCATAATGCAAATATCTGCCACTGAGATTAACCACTTCTAAAACAAGAAAGCATTTAATAAAAAACAACTGATCAGAATTACTTACTTTGTAAAAATAAATGGGATAAGGTGCCCAACATGCATTGCCTCAGATGAGGGACCTCTGCCTGTGTAAAGGTAAAATGGCTTCTTATGTTCATATGCATCAAGAATTTGGTTCATATCTCTGGAGGAAAGTAAGGAAACATTGCATGCTTTTTAAGGAAAGGTCCAGTCAAATGAAGATGAGAACAGGTGTCAATACATTTTAATGATTATTTTGTATTTAAAAGAAAGTGTTGTACTATAATTTATATCATGTAACAACATTCTACTTTTGAAATATAAGGGATGTAGGACTACCATTTCCATTCCATGCCCCAAGTTTTAGTTTTCTTTCATAGGGATGTTTGTAGAATGCAGTAGTACTCAATATATTAAGATGAATGAAAGAGACATCGAGAATGGGGATTTTGTTTGATTCAAATAAGCTAGTGATAAAGCATACTTACCTATGAGAAAAGAAAATGCCTCTCCGTAGAAAATGATGTGGTTTATGTCCCGTAATTCTCTCTATTCTATTGATGAGGTCTTTATCAATTTTGCTACTGCCAAATCGAACTGAAGACAACAGAAATAGAGACTAAATTATATACATGTTGGTGAGTAAACTATTAATGAACAGAACATCATAGAGCACCACTCCTCAGAAAATAAAAAAGGGAAAATGGTTAAAATGTTTTGAACAGGCACTACCACATGTAAATTACGATAACACAAGAGATACTACACTTGATCTCAAATGAAAAGGTAAAAAAGTGATTCTTGCTGATTTGATTGGTCTCTTGAGATTTCCAGAAGGGTTATAAAGTTTGGTACAATTGCTGTGGCTGTTTGTTTTTTTTAATATAGTCTTTTTGTGATATAATTTGTCATGGCTAAGTAATCCAATATTTTGCTTTATAAAAGGTCAGTTACGCTCTAAAGCAGCCGTATTATTGGGTTTCAGCCCTTAAATGGCAACAGAAAAAATGGGCTATTAAGTTAGTTGTGCCCATTCCAGTGACACTGCCACATCCCATGGCTTTTAGAATCTAAACAGACTCATAATTTTAAAAATGCAATCCCAATCTGAAAAAAAGTTCCCTACTCTGCTCTCTATAAAAGTAGAGAATTAAAAGTTGATAGGAAAGTTAATAAGGCTTCTTTGGGAATCTTGAATGTTAAAGAAACACACTAGTTGAATGAGATCAAGGGTCAGTCTAGTCTAGCATCTTCCTTTCCTGAATAACCATGACACTTTCATGAAGCTTGAAGATAGCACCCCATGTGGTAACCAGTGAAAGGTAATCTTTTCTGAAAAGTGCCATTTGAAAATGCAGAACCAATTTTTAGAACTTCAAGACTGTGGCAAACATAGGGCAGAGACTGAAGAGCATCCTTAAAGAGTCTTTATAAGAGTGTTGTATTTCAAATAACTTTTTAAAGTTAATAGAACACCACACACCTATAAGTTTATCATAATCCACCCCTTTTGCATTGGATGTCTGCACCGTCCAGGGGTCCACAAAATCATCTTCTTCAATGTTGTCTGGACTGTTAATGACTGGAGTGAAATTTGCTGGAGGAGAATCTGCTTTATATTCTTGACCTGTTACTGTTTTATACGTTAATTTTAACGACAGCAACAACTTAACTGCAGCATCAATTTCATCCTGGGAATAAAATAAGAAAAAAAGTACAGCATTCAATTAAATTAAGCTTAGACACGCCGAACCTAGCAGCTACATACATATATACTTATTCAATGTTCTTGACATCTAGCATGCATAGAAATTAATGATAGTGTGAACATGAAAATCTGCATGGGAATGAAACAGCTGATTCTCAAAAAAAAAAAAAAAAGGCAAAAGAAAACCCTCAAAACTACAACTACAGCCAAACAACCTGCTTGTGTAATGTTGAGCACGTCATTCAAGGCCTCTATTGCACTTTTTCCACTTGCAAAAGAGATACAAATATTTATCTATTTCATAGGGGCATGGTGGAACTGAAAAGGAAAGGTTATTAAAGGCATTCAGTTTAAGACTGTGGTGAGCTTTTTCCAGCTAGAACCAAATTGCTTCTCTTGCTTATCATGTCTTTCTTCAAAACCCAATTATTTTTACAGAACACTTTTATTTATTTATTTAAATAATTTATATGGCTGCCCATCTCACAACAGTGGCTTGGGGTAGAGTACAAAGATTAAAAACCCAACAGGTAAAAATAATAGCCCATGAAGCCCAAGGTAAATGATTCATTCCAACCATAAAATCACATCAACAACAGAGCGTGCCTAACCTCTGGGCCTGAATACCTGGGGTAACAGGTCTTCAGTGACTTACAAAAGGCTAACAGGATTGGGGCCATCCAGATCTCTGGGGGGATGCTATTCCTCAAGGCAGGCTTTGGCACAGAGAAGGCATGATTCTTGGGTCCAATAAATTGACATTGTTTAATAGAGGTGACCTGGACCATACCCTCTCTGCTAGATCTGACGGGGTGAGCAGACACAATGGGAGAAAGGCAGTCCCGCACTTAATTTAGGCTTAATTCTGTAGCAGGTGAACTGTATCTCTGAATATGGTTAACCTAGATTTTGTCTTGGCTGTGCTGCACTGAGATATAGCAAAGCCAAATTACCAACAGCAGCTGTTGCAAGCACTCAAGAAGAAAACCTGATGGTGAGTCTCTGCTTACCTCTGCTTATCCTATCTGTGGAGTCCTTGGTGCTCTCTGAGCTTGGTTGCTCAGAGAGCACCAAGGACTCCACAGTTCAACCCTGAGCTACATATGTTCTCATCTATTGGAGCATCATATTTGACATGTTACAGTTGAAGCCAATCCTGAGCCTTGGCTTCCTTTAGGTAGAGTAAGTGAAAGGTAGAGACAGTGGAAAAGGTAGAGGTAGAGTGAACAAAATAACTTCCTGCCTGCTAGTTAACAGAGAATTTTATTTCCCCCTCCAAATCCTGCCTCCTGATATCATCTAGCCTGGGGTCTCTACAGAACCCTAGGGTTCCATAAGGATTTGAATGGGTTTCCATGAGACTAAGGGAGAAAAAGAATTCTCTGTGAGGACTAAGGGAAGGTGGGGAGGGTTCTTCTCCCCCTTGTCCCTTGTAGAAAGGGTTTTTTCCTGCTTTTGTCTCTGGTGAAGAGTTTTTCCCCCTAAAAACTCTCTGCAAGAGACTAAGGGCAACTCTCCTTCACAAAATCCTTGAATGCACTCAATCCTCTGCTTCCACCACAGTGCTGCTCTTCAGGGGCAATTTTTCTAAGGTGCAATGGAAAGAGCGGGGCTTGTCAGCTGACATTCAGAAGCCCCACCCCTCTTGATCAGTGTTTCCAGGATTTTTTTTTAAATGCACAGATTCCATGGCCTGAAAAAATTTGAAACCCCTTGATACACACTATCAGGGAAGGTGGGGGACTAAAATCAGGCTTTCCCCTACCACTGAATTTTTTTCCCCATTGTTTTTATTGAACTATGGTTACAAACATTATCAAGTACCTCAATTAAAATAATTCCAAGATGCATAGAGGAAAAAAGAAATAGAAAATACGAAAAAAATCTATTAAAAAGTAAGTAAAAAGACAGGTACTGTACATGTACAAATTTACCACATATGTAAAGTATTACCACATTATGGTCTATTGCTATTGAGGTAAACCATAAAATCCATCCAAATTTGATCGAATTGTGGTTCCTGCCTCTGACATCTCATTATTTTAACTTTGATTTTTTTGTAAAGTGGTAATTGAAGAGGCCTTGTTAATCCATATCTCAACTGTTTACACTACCTAGGATTTTCCAATGTTGGGCAATTTATTATTTAAAAATTATTTTAGCTGCTAAAATTAAATAGATAATAAGTTCCTTATTTTTAAGCTTGAGGTTTTGTCCTGTAAATAAATGGAGTAAGCCTAGCTCTGGGAAGCATTTGATTCTTTGTTTAGTAATGGTACTTATCTCCCCAAAAATTTTATGCCAAAAGGGTATAGCTTTATTGCATGACCATCACAAATGAAAGAATGGCCCTTTTTTTTTTGACAACCTCTCCAATATTTGGAAGAATAATTTTGATATATATGTGCCAATCTGACTGGAGTCAAGTGCCAGCAATGTATAATCTTCCACTGCAGTTCTTGCATTGAAGCTGAGGTGAATCTATCCAGTGTCCATGATTTATGCCAATTTGTCTCCCGTATGGATTTACCAAGATCAGTATCCCAAGTTCCTTTAAACCACGGGGTAGATCTCCTATTTCTAATTGCAATAATAACTTATACATTTTTGAGACTGTTCCTTTTGGTTGTTCTAAGTAGTGTAAGTATTAAATTCTCAAAATTGGTATAAGGTTGTAGTTGCTGAAGCTGTAACATTTCTATTGCCCAAAAGAGATTTAAGTTGATACCAGAAGAACCATGGTAACTTATCACTTATTCATTGCTCTATCTGATCTTTATTGAACAGTTCCCTATTACTATAAAAATCTTTTAGTATATAAAGATTGTATTCTCTAAAAAACCCCACTTTTGCCAAACCATAATGATTATCCTGATCTATATACAGGTAGTCCTCAGTTAACGACCATTTGTTCAGCAGCTGTTTGAAGTTATGACAGCACTGAACAAGGAGACTTACAGCCAGTCCTTGAAGTTGTGGCCATCACAGCTTCTCCACAGTCATGTAATCACAACTTGGGCACTTGGCAAACTGCAGGATTTGCCTAACAATCACAACTGGAACTGCCGTCACAAGTCAGCATGATCACATGATGTCATGCTTTATGACTGTGTCACTTAGCGACAGAGTTCTTGGTTCCAATTACCATTGTTAACTGAGGACTACCTGTATGTTATTAAAGGAGTTAAAGGAGAAGTATCCTTTATTAAAATGATTTATTTACTCTTCTAAATTTGAAGTATCATTTTAGTGAAAACATTTTCAATATTTTTTTATTCTAGAAAAATGTTTTGGATGAAAAAACCATTGATTTATAAAATTATTTGGCCTACCACTGAAATAAAATATTATAAAATATTAAATACATGTTATTTTCAGTGTATTATTTGCACTGACTGAAGACAGACTGTTCACAAAAGTCACAGACTAGTTTGCTAATATATCACTGGAATTTTAATTGATTTAATGGAACAATTAGTATAATTGTATAACTGGTATAACTGGCCTGTATTTCAGCAATCTTCCTAGATGCTGAATTTTTGTTCTGCAATAAACATTACTGTTTAAAAAGGCATTTTTCTTCTTTTTCAGAGAGAAGGCCCTCAACTTGTACTTTTTATAAGTATTAACACTGGATTACACCCAATACCATTCAAATGAAGTTTATTTTGGACAATGAGGTTTCTCTTTTTCTTCTTAGTTTTGCATATTTCATAATTCCCAAAATATGCTCCCTAATTCTTCAAAGGAATTTAGGGACAAATGGCCAAGTCAGTCTGTTTTACCAAAAGCATCTGTTCTACTGGCAGATTGACATCCTTGGGCACAATCCATTGAATTAGTTATTATATTTGTTTTAAAAATATGTTGATGATTTGGGGAACACATTTTTATTATGGGACACATTTTTAAAAATCAAGATTTTTAAAATCAATTAATCTAGACTATTAATTGTCTAAACATTTCAGTCATGGAAATAAAAATTGAAACATTATCATCATCAATACAGGTAGTCCTCACTTAACTAAGTGATGTGGTTGTTAAGCAAAATATTGCGTGACTGTGCCAGATTCACAATGTCAGTTCTGCTGTCATTAAGCAAATCACCACAGTCGTTAAGTGAAACATCATGTAACTGTGACGTGCGATTTTACTGCCGGCTTCTCCACTGACTTTGCTTGTTGGAAGCTGGCTGTGAAGGTTACAAATGGTGATCATGTGATTGCGAGATGACATTTTAAGCACTGTCGCAACTTTGAATGGTTGCTGAACAAAGCAGTCATTAACCAAGGACTACCTGTATAGGCCAGGATTAAGGAGAATGTGAGAAGGTGCCCACAGGTGCCATTGGCCAAAGAAATGTTGGCACAAGGATGTATATTTTTTAATATTATTCAAATAATATTTATAAAATGCATAGAGAACTCTATTTTTCCAATTTTTGTTATATCCATATAGTATTTATACTCTAAATTGTAGACATATAATTTATAAATATTAAAAACTAATATTGTAACATATTATCATTTTTATAACTATCCAATTCCTAAGAGATTCCAGGGGGGGAAAAAACTGTTTTCTGAAATAATTCAGGATCTGATTTTTGGCAAGCCTCCAGAGATATTAATTCTACAATCTTGTGGCCGGGATCAAAAAAGCTTCTCTATGTCTTTTTTGCTTTCTAAACCTGTGCATGGATGGTAGAGTTAAGAAATTATTGGTTGATCTCAATACTTGTAACAGAAAAAAAAAAAAAACCTCCTTACATAAAGATGACGAAGGGAAGGACATGACAGATCTATGGAAAATCATGACTAAGAAAAAGACATGAAATAAATGTACAGTACTATAAATACTGTAAGGAAGAAAATAAACAATGAACCCCTTTCACTGCCTGATATAATTAGGAGATATTTAGTGGCTGTGAGGTGGAGGAAAAAAGTCCTTGCCCCCAAATCCCAATCTGTGCTAAACAATATCATAACTGATGGTAGTGAAAATTTCAATAGTTTGACAGCATCTACTAAATCCAGATCAGAAACCAATTTCAAATGGATCTAAACAATGTTATCGAAGACTGCTTGGAGCTGATGAACCATTATCACTGCTTGGAGCTGATGAACCACTACCACTATGACATGGGTCACTTTTAAAGAATGGAACATTGATGACTATGCAATAATTATCCAAAGCCACAGAATCCAAAATATTTTTTTTTTAAATAAGTGTTTTCAACATTGCCTCTTTTAAAATAATTAGGATAATTCATTGATTACTGAAATGTTTCCCAATCCACCTAATCACTCCAACCCTGGAAGATTTCATATGCCACAATGGGCAAAGATCCAAAGAGCAGGTAGCAGTTCTCAGTTTTTTAAGCAGCTATTTCACAATCTTAAGTTGTACAAGGTAAGACTGTAGTCATATTAGAGCCAGAGAATGCACTGGTTACAGCTCTTTCAGATTCTGTTAAAACTATTTCATCTAGATTGAAACAGATTTGACTGATTTTGCCTATAGAATGTAATGCAGATCATTTACTATGAAGATTCAACATATTTTCTTACTAAATCTACAGTAAAGATTTAGCAGTTGAAAATAGGCTGTAGGCAGACATTGTATAAAGATAAAAAAAACAAAAAATAAACTTTCTTTGCAAATCTCATTGTCACTGAATAAATCCTGATGGTTCTAAATTTGTTCTTGCTCATTTTGACATTTCTACTAGTAGCTAAACTTGCTGGACATGTCAGAAAAGGACTCGGGGGGCAATCAAGTAATGATCTGTTTGTGACAACTTCTTCCATGTACTATTTGTGAGTAGGTGAGGCAAGTGAAGACAGGGCAAAGGATGAATCAGTGAAAATTTTCTATCCCATCAATCGTCCAGTGAAAGCCTTTGTTGGTTTTCAATCACTTTCAACAATATCAGGAGTCCTTCTGCTTACAGAATGGATACTCTGGATCCAACACTATATTTAATCAAGGAACTTAGAATTCAATTTTGGTGGCATGATGACAGGAAAAAAACCCTAAACATCCTATACAGTACTCATATTTTGTAGCAACTTAGTTTTTTTACTAGGTACCTTAAAAATGTTTATATAGCTGGACTCTACAGAAGGAACACTGTATTAACATTTAGGGAAGTTCAGCTAATAAAGTACAGTTTTACCTTTGATGCTTTCTTGGATTTCAGTGATCTGACCTTTTCTCCTTGTGCAGCTACTTGTTCAAACAGTTCAAGTGGCTTAAGAGAGCAAAAGCTTCCATTTCGAATATCTGCCATTTTAAGGAGTGTGGAAAGTCTTTTGTATTTTTAGTTTAAAGTGTGTTTTATAACGTTTTATCCAGAAACTTCAAAACAGCAAGCTTGGAGAATTCTAGAAGACAAATAATAAATAAACATTAGGATTTGTCTATCTACCTACAAATTGTATAAGGGTAATTAGTTTAGTTACTGATAGGATCAGTAGATCCTAGTTTACAACTAGAAAATGTACTTCTTTTAAAAAAATGATACTGTTATAGGCTATTGCACAATATAATCAAAGTCAGGAAGCAATTACATAGGACATTTACAAAACTTGTTTGTCATCTAGGGCAGATATTCCCTAGCCCTTTTCACCCTGCCTTGGTCTGAAGTAACCAATACTACTTCAGACATCATTTGACATTCTGGTAGCCTATCCTAGCCAAAGTTAATTGGGGGGGTCTGAGTCACTTATTCTTAAGCACAAACTAGCATGATCAGTGGTCAGGGATAATGGAATCTATACTCCAACAATACTTGGAGAACCACAGATTTTCCATTTCTGATTAAATATCTTTAGAATGAAGTGGGAAACACCATTACTTTTAACAGTTTTGTTTTTGTTAACTTCTGTATCTAAGCAAAATCAAAGTGTTCTGTCTATTGATCAAATGGCATCAGCTGGTGCAAGATATTATTTCTGTCCCCTATATCTGCCCCATCTGCTCCTGAGGCATCAGCTCCACTGAAGATGTTGAGCCACACAGGAAAAAGAAAGGAAAGGAAATCAACTCATGTGATATGGCATTTAACCCATTGTTTTTACTGTCTTGCTGTATTTCTCATCATACCATCTTATGATTATATTTAAACTACAATTGCAAAATAAACTAATTCACTACTTTAATCTGAGCAAATAACTCTTCCTATAATGCTATTTAGTTATTTTTGGCTTTGACACATTATATAATTGTCTTTCCTCCAACTTAGCATAACACATGATGAAATAACATATACTGTAACTTCATCTTAATTGCTATACTACCTGAAAAGTACTCTAAGTTGAACTTTGCCTTATGGCTTCAGTACTGTAACCATATTCTTTTGTAATAAACTGCAATATTTTGTTCAATACCATTTACTTGTTCTATTGAATGTTTTGAGAACTCCGTTCTCTATCATGATTGTGCTAACGTCTATTCCCAGAGAGTCTGGTTTCTATAGTTGAATTATTTTCTGCCAAATATTTAATAATACCTTACCTGTTCAATAAACTAAGTCATTTTATCTGTGTTTTGAAAAGAAGAAAAGCATGTTGTGTTTTGCAGTTTTTAATATATTATTAAAAACTACAAAACAAATGGGAGATTTAAATTATAGTAACAGTATTTTTATTGTATTTTAGAAGTTCCAAAGCACTTCTAATATTTTATGGCAGATGAGCAGAAGCAAACTGAGGCTTAACTAGAGGTGACATAAAAAGGTTTTGAACCTGGGATTTTGTGGTCTGCAGCTCAATAAACATAATCACAGCTTCCACAATAGTATTTTCTTCAGTGAACATATAAGGCTGAAGATGCATGCCTTTAAATGCCTGTATTCACAATTCTGGTACCTAACCAGGATCAAGATGATGCCATCCATTGAATACATATGTTCAGAGCTTTGCCAGCAAAATTGTTTCTCAGCTTGGTAATCCCTCTTAGTAAATAAAATAGGGTTAGGAGGCAATAGTTTTCTGCAAAATGATGATGATGTGGACCTATCTTAAAACAGGCATTGTTCTATCAAGCCAATATTGTTATTTGGAGTTGAGGACCAGTTCTCCAAAGGTCTGACCATCAGGGCATACACAGTATGCACATGGCCCCAATTATGATTCCAAAGCATCAGCTCACAGGTAATGAGAAAGGCCACTAGCAGAGCCTTTACAGAGTTCCATCCTGTCAGTCTGATTCAACAACCCTGGGCTGAAAATAATCTGCTCTAAGAAGGGCAGCTTCCCATATTCCCTGAATCTTTATGCTGTTTTCTGCACCTAGACTGCACCAGCATCTACCAGTGTAAAAACACAACAAACGAACACATTTTTTAAAAAGGAGAAAGAGAAACCAAATCATACCCTGATATGAAAATTACATTTGCCAAGATCTCTTTAGACAGTGTTAGACAAGGGTTCAGTTTCAGTTTCAGGCTGTCATCTGCAATATGGGTGGGACAGTCGTAGTGACATATTTTACAGAGCCAGTGTATGCATTTCAATCAGATAAGCTTGTAAAGTGGTTTAAATAAAGAAACGCACGAATCAAATATTAATTATCAACCTCCTGGTCAGGATGGCCTAGTATTCGCTCAAGGGCTAATTCTCACACGTGCAAAAGATACATACAACATTTATCACGGAGACCAGAAAACCAGGCGGAAGAAGCAGAGTTTCCTCCCCAATCCTAGAATCAGCTTCTCCTCCTCTCCCACAGAAATCTTTTCCCTCCCCCAAGGATTTCTTTTTCTTTTACTCTGGTCCACAGGCGACCTCTCAAGAGAAAAAAGATGGCTCTAAGGGGCCTGCTCATTCTGCCTCCTTTTACCTCTTTACCCACCTTACCTGTCCGCGGAACCGCCGCTTTTCTCAGCGGCTCTCCTGCAGGATCAACCCCATTGCATCAGCTAGAGAACAGCTCGTGCAACACTGATAGTCTTCCGATCAAGAAAGGCGTTCCTAGCCCGGAACTGAGGACAACGAGGAGGAGAGAGACAGAGAGGCTTCCCCTGCGGGCGGAAGGCGGGAAGGTCTGTTAGGAGAGACAAGACTTTCGTAAAAAAGAAAAGAAAACACAAGCCAGGAAGAAGACGGATGACGCTCGTGAGAGTAAAATAGGAACGTTTGAGACCAAGTCGAGTTCCCTAGAGGAGGTTTTTCTGAGGGAATGATTTGGCCACGCTGCAAGCTGATCTAAACTGATGTCAGAGGAGGCTGCTTTCAGGTAGTGTTGCTGTAAAGTGGATCCCCCTTTAGGTCAATGGCTTGAGTCACTAACCCTTTTCTTCCTTATTCGCTCATTCCCGGCCCAGTCAGGATCTGTTTTAATGGCGTCGGTTGCAGTTGGTATCAATCAAGATCCAGAACGGCCTTTGCCTGTTCTAAGAGGGGAAATAAATGTACTGAAGCACGTTTTCTGAATGTCTTTGTTTTCCAAACAGGCTGGCCAGGTACAAAGAGGACGGAGTTTCAGACTCATTACCAATGGTATAATTCTCCTGTGACACTCCACCTGCTAAACTGCCCTGTGATAACGATGCAGGAGCTGACTTATCCTTGCCTTCCTCTACTTCTACTTCCTTCAACCATGCCAAGTGTAGTTACTTTTTCTAGTCCATCATCTACTTGTATGACATGACCTTAGTAGTTCTTGCTTGCTGATGATGCTCTTTACTTCTCTAGCACATTAATCTTTTTAATGCTTAATCTATTTTTGGGCTCAAGAAAACAGAACTACCACTTTTGCCATCAGCTGTAAGTTCAGCTAAGCATGCTGGTTAACATGATTGTCTTTTTAATATTTAACAACCCAGAATTTTCACTTTCCATGTTTACTTTCATAGTGAGTACTTCTTAATCCAAGGCTTTTTACTTCAGGAGAACAGGTAGTATCTCATATCTCAAAATGTTAATGTTTCAGTATTCTTTTAGGCTAACTGGCTAGTGTAATATTTATGTTTATATACCCTTTCAGACATAGTCCTGAGTTCACACTGCTATATCTATTGACATATCAGTTCATTTAACTGAACATGGGCTGAACTTGCTTTTTATAAAATCAGAAGTGTTGGTTCCATGACAGTTTTTCTATTCAGCAAATGAGTAGAATTATCTTGGAGTTGGAAAAAGGCAATGTGTGGGTCAGATTAGTATTTTTAGCCTGTCATTTTATTGATTATACAGTATCTCCAAGACCACCTTATTCAGCTGAAATCAACCAGCCTAGTATGATCAGACACGAGAGGCTTTTGATTATCCTGCAGTTTTGCAAAATCAGATGCTGAAATGAAGAGGAGGTGCTGTTTCATACTAGCACTAACTTTATAGAACAGTCTTCCTCTAGATGTTAGGTTGTTCTCCTTCTGGAGAGCTGTGAAGACAGAATTGTTCTGGAGAGCCTTTGATGATTGATGTTAATTCTGAATGGAGATGTATACATTTTTCATATGGGTTTTTAGTCAGGTTATTTCTGAATTATTATATGTTTTTATATTACCATGGATGTTTTAATGTTTAATGTCAGAAGTATTATAGCAGCTGTTTTAATGTTTACTGTGGATGTTATGCTTAAACTTGTTTTATCACAGATGCTTTAGATGTGTTGCTGCTATTGATGTTTTATGTTTGATTTGGACTGTTGCTGTGAGTCCATGCATATTTGGCAGCATATAACTTGAATAAATAAAAAATACACTAATTAAAAATTTAAAAATACAAGTACTGTTAAACCCTGGAAATGAATTATGTAGGCTTTTGTAAGTAAGAAAGATCCTGAAACAATTATTTCATTGTTCCTTTCATTATAGAAAATACTCTTTGTTCATGAGAATCCAAAGACATATATTTCAAGTTTTTTTTTTCCCCCATAGCTGACATAATGAATTTTTCACTTGTTGCTTATGATGATTCGGATTCTGAAGCAGAGACTGGAAGATCTGGAGATGCTATTAGCAATGAAATTAATCTAACAGATTGTACTGTGAGTTTTGTTCAGCCCAGTGGTGACTTAAATACTATTTCTGAGACAAAAGTCCATTCTGTGGAATATATGGGCAGCTCCAGAAAGAACATGTGTTATGAGGATACCTTTCAACAGTATCTACAACCTAATGAAAAGTCAACAGTAGCAGCTCATCCCCAGAAATTGTACCCTGCTACTTTGAAAAAAGCAAGCAGTAAGTGTACCCAGCTATTAAACCCTTTATTGGAACCTAAAATACCTTTTGGAAATGCAAAAGCTCAGAAGAGGATGTGTGATGATGGAAATGAAACTATTCAAAAACTGAAACCATATATTTCAAAAAAACTGCGACAGGAAAAAAATGAATATCACAAAGAAAGCATACATTCTCCAATTAAATTTAGTACAGCTGAAGATAAAATGTCAATCGCAGTTTCCCAATATATTATGCCATACATAGGATCAAAATATACAGTTACTGAAATTCCAAAGAAACTGGTGTTTCACATGGCTGAGCATAGTGGTCCAATTAATGCAGTTCGTTGGTGTCCTCTGCAGAGGTGGAGCCATATGTTGCTTTCTGCATCTATGGATAAAACTGTCAAGGTAACTTATTGCAGTATAAATGCCTTTAATTTAACTGTTACTTGTATGATGATTGAAGGCCCCCAAGCCTTTTTCCAAGCTGTTTTAAACAAAACATAATAATCTGTCCACTGTCCATAACAGTCTGCATTTACTTAAGTTTAAATTGTCTGTTGATGAATATTGTCTGTAAATTTTGTGGAAGTGAAGAATGGTGATACCAGTTTCACCAAGTTCTTGCCGATGGGGGAATGGAAGAAGCAAAGTCTCCATAGCAGTTGCAAGAGACCAAGGCCAGTCAGACGTAGCCTCACGTGGACAGTGGGCACTATCCCTCTTGCTTCCAAAGCTGTGTTTGTTTTTTGAGGGGCTGGGGGTGGAGGGAATAGAGTCATGATACAGGTGCATATTTTTTAATCCTTCTCCAAATACAGGAAAAGCACTAGTTCTTGCAGTTTTCTGTATTATTACACAAAGGAAATCCCACAGTTTCAAAATAGATAAACTTCCATTTTTGTGCGTAGGATTGTTACATCTTTTAGGCATCTGCTTAGACCTATCTATTCTGCTTGGTCTTTCCCTGTATGAATATTGGATGGATGGTTTGTTTTCTTTTCATTTCTCACTTCCTTGTAAAATGAAGATGATTTGTTTTAATGTACAGGGGGGTTTTTTTGGTCATATTTTAATTCAGGTTTACTACAGTCAGCTGCAGGATGTAATTGTATGGGAATTGGGAACTATAGTAAACAAATAATAATTACATTCCATAGTATTTTGGACACATTTTGCAAAGACCCAGCTCCCTAGCAAATGCTGGGAAAGATAGTGAAGAACGAAAACAGCAGCAGCAAGGTGGAGGGACTTAATTAATGTGGCAATGGGTGAACTCGGAAGACTTGAAAGATCATCCTGGAGAAAGTCAGTCTGTGTGTTGCTAAAGAGTTGACACAGACCTGATGAAACAAAATAACAATCAGCTCATTTATCCAGGAATGCTGGGTTCTAATGGCTCTGAGAGCTAGAAAGCTAAAGTGCCTCCGGGTACCCAGCTTCCCTCCCAGGTATGACTGGTAAGGACAGCCTCCTTGGTCTTGGGAATTGAGGGGCTTGGACATAGGGATGGGGCTGCTGTTGAGGGAATGGGGGCAGACCAAAATATTATGGTGGTGATGGGCATGGGGAGATATGGTGGGAGATGGGGAGCAGGCCATTCCTGGGGACCGCGGGACCATTGTTTGTTACTGTTCTTGCATTCTAGCTCCTCAAACTCAGCCCTGATACCCCGTCAGCAGACCTTCAGAGGCTCTGGTCTCCGGCTGCTGCTTCTAAATGCCAGGTCAGTCTGTAATAAGGCCTCCCTCATTAGTGATTTAATCATTGATGAGAGGGCTGACCTGGCATGCATCACTGAGACCTGTCTGGATTTGGATGGGGGAGTAGCCCTCGCAGAGCTATGCCCAGCTGGGTTTCGAGTGTGGCATCAGCCAAGAGTCTGGGTTAGGGGTGGAGGTGTGGCAATTGTCATCCAGGAATCTCTTACAGCTTCAGGAGTGCTGCACCGCAGATCACCAGATGTGAGACCCTGTTCATTAAGTTGGGCTCTAGGGATCAGTTGGGACTGCTACTGTTGTACCAGCCTCCCTGCTGCACAGCAACTTCCCTGCCTGAGCTCCTTGACGCCATTTCTGGGTTGGCAGTGGAATTCCCCAGATTTATGGTCTTGGGGGACTTCAATCTGCCTTCTCTAGGGTTGGGGTCTTAGAGGGCTTGGGAGTTCATGGCCACCATGATGGCCATGGGCCTATCCCAATCATCCAGAGCCTGACATGGAACAGTGGTCATACACTGGATCTGGTGTTCCTGTTGGAGCAGTGGCTATGTGATCTGAAATTGGGGGAGCTTTTGGTGTCCCTCTTGTCATGGTGAGATCACGCCCTGATTACAATGGGATTCCCTAGTGCCACTATTCACTGCATGGAGGCTGGACCCATTAGATCTGTCTGCCCCCGGTGACTAATGGATCTGGATGGGTTCCAGAGGGAGCTGGGGGTTGTTCCTGCTGGTCTGCTGCATGGCCCATCTGAAGCCTTGGTCACTGTTTGCAATAAAGGGGCAGCTGAGGCTTTGGATCAGATTGTGCCCATGTGACCTCTCCCCTCTTAGGGATCCTGGCACTCTCTGTGGTTTACAGAAGAGCTAAGGGAGAGGAAGCAAGAGAAGAGATGTCTAGAGCATTGCTGGTGCTCGACAAGGGAAGAACTCGACTGAACATGGGTTAGAGCTGCTATTAATGCCTACTTAGCATTGATAAGGGTGGTGAAGCATAATTAGTCTTAGCGATGGTTAATGTACAGTATCTTTGAGTTAGGGGGTTGTTCCCTCACCTCTTAAGGAAGGCTTGGTTCACCCCCTCCTCAAGAGGCCATCGCTAGACCCCACTATGCTGGACAATTTTTGTCCATTATCTAACCTCCCCTTTTTGGGGAAGGTGATTGAGAAGGTAGTCGTGCAACAGCTTCAGAGGACCTTGAATGAAGCTGATTATCTGGATCCCTTTCAGTTGGGATTCAGACCTAGGTGTCAGGATTAGCCCAGGAAACTCCAAGAGACAATACAGATTCAATCCAGCAAGGTTTATTGGCTTCACTCCCGTTACAGAATCTTCTCAGACTGAGAGCAACTCTCAGGGTCACCCCACAAACATCCTCTGCATTCCTTAGGGAGGGGCTAGTCCCATTCTCTTATCTCATGTTCGCTCTTCTGGGGATGAGAGTCCATGTTTCATACCTCTAGTCCACACTCCCACATCAGGTATGGGATGGAGACAGCATTGGTCACACTTTTGGATGATCTCTGGCGAGGGCGGGATGGGGGTTGTGCATCCATCCTTGCCCTACTTGACCTCTCTGTGGCTTTCAGTACCATCGACCATGGTATCCTTCTGGATCGGCTCAGAAGATTGGGGGGTGGGTGGCACTGTGTTGTGCTGGTTCACCTCCTTCCTCCAGGGCCGATTCCAGACAGGGTGGTTGGGGAGGAGAGATCCCTCCCTCGGCCCCTGTTATGTGGGGTTCCGCAGGGTTTGGTGCTCTCCCCCCTCCTATTTAACATCTCATGAGGCCGCTGGGTGAGCTCATCCATTGCCATGGGGTGAAGCATCATCAGTATGCTGATGATACCCAATTATACATCTCTGCCCCTGGCAAATTAAGCAATGCTGTGAATGTCTTATCCTGGTGCCTGGAGTCTGTGAGGGTCTGGATGGGGAACAACAGACTTCAACTGAACCTTGGCAAGACTGAGTGGCTTTGGGTTTTGGGGCCTTCTGGTGCTAGGGCTATGCCATCTTTGATATTGAATGGGGTTGCACTGCCCCAGTCAGACCCTGTGCACAATCTGAGGGTTCTCCTGGACTCACGACTCCTGCTCAAAGAGCAGGTGGCAGTCGTGGCTAGGAAGGCCTTTGCACAGCTTTGTGTTGTGTGTCAGTTGTGCCCATTCCTAGATCAGAATCACTAATCACTGTCACTCATGCCCTAGTCACCTCCTGTTTGGATTTCTGTAATGCCTCTACATGGGACTGCCCTTGAAGAATATCTGGAAGCTTCAGCTGTGCAAAATGCAGTAGTGTGGGCAGTTATGGGTGCCCCTAGGATGGTACATGTTATACCTCTGCTTCACGAGCTGCACTGGTTGCCAGTTTGCTTCTGGGTCCAATTCAAGGGGCTGATTTGATCTTTAAAGCCCTTCATGGCATGGGGCTGGGTTACTAAGGGACTGCCTCTCCTCAATTACATCTGCCTGTCCCATCAGGTCTGGCAGAGAAGGCATGCTGTGGGTCCCGTCTGCCAGAGAATTACATTTGGTGGGTTCTTATCTGCCATGGCGCCCGCCTTGTGGAATTTTCTCCCCCTAGAAGTGAGATTAGCTCCATCCCTCTTAACATTCCACAAGTCCCTCAAGACCTGGTTATGTGATCAGGCCTGGGGCTCCCAGGGGACTCAGGAGATTTTGCAATGGCTCCCTTATTAATTTTATCCCCTCCTGTTTTCTGTGCTTTTATAGCTTTTTATTTGCAATTGCTTTTATGTATTTATTCTTTTTAATTGTACGCCACCCAGAGTCACTTTGTGTGAGATGGGCAGCTATATAAATATGATAGATAGATAGATAGATAGATAGATAGATAGATAGATAAGCTCTTTTGAAGTAAGTGGCACTGACTTCTGAGAACATATATGATTTCAGTGTTAGCATTAGAGAATGAGATATCAGTGGTGGTGCAGAGTACAGAAAGGTCAATTTAGACTTTGGAGGTTTGGCTTTAAATTCCATCTTAGAGGAATGATTTGACATAATCTTAATTCTATAGAATAAAAATAACAAAGAACAGTTTCATAATATAGTTGTGATTTGGTTCAATGGAGTTCTGGAAAAAATGTTTGTTTAGTTTATTTTAAATTGTTACTTGCATAGAACCTAAGAGATGGGTGGAATATGGAAATAACCAAAGCCTGGGTATGTTTAAAAGTATATTCCACAGGAATTTAATGGAGTTTGAATGTAGACTGAATAATTACTTAATTAAATTATACAAGCATCTTTATATTGAATTGGATATTTTTCCCCCATTGGGTCCAATGGTTCCTAGTCTTGTTACAAAGTCTTGGGAGGATAGTTGGTTATCCATATCTGTCTATTTTTGTATAGTTTAATTTTATTGACTATGTAAATACAATTCAAAGGCTCAGTGCTACATATTGTGCAAACACAAAGAAGGCCTAATTATTCTTGCAAAATATTCCAGCTGTTATAAAATTGCATATCTATTTTTCTTCCTTGTGTGGTAAAGTTAAGTTTATCTTGTGGAATCATAAATAGTTAAGATGTATGGAATGGAATCTAGCAATTTATCTAGCAAATGACAAGCATGAATATCATCATTAGATAGCATTGATATGCTGAAAACTCTTTTGTCACTCCAGAAACTATTAGATTCTATTCAATTATTGCAAAATGAGAAAGCTTCAGGCCCAGATAGCTTTTCAGGGGAATGGTTTAAGGCATTTTTAGGTCTGTTGGCTCCTATACCTTTGGAGGTATACAGCGAATCTTTTAAGGATGGTAAATTGCCATCATCATTCTCTGAGGCATATATAAGATTGATTTTAAAACCAGATAAGGATCCTAAATTTTGTGCCAGTTATAGACACTAAGATCTTAACTACCATACTGGATAGATGTTTGCAGAAGATCTTATAAGATATAATTCATCCTGCACAGTCTGGGTTTATCAAAAATCATCAGGCATCAGATAATTTACGGTTACTAGTTGATATAATGGATATAACCAAGGATAGAATGGACTGCAGTATTAGTATTTTTAGATGCAGAAAAAGCCTTAGATTTAGTTCAGATTAAATTCTTAAAGCAAGTGATGATTAGATATGGATTTCCGTAGGATTTTGTCAAGTGGATTGAGATTTGCTATTTTATTTATTTATTTACACAATTTATTAGCCACCCATCTCCAAGCGACTTTGGGTGGTGTACAACAGAGTTAAAAACAATCAATAAATGCAAGTATAAAAATATAAAAAACCAAACTAAAACAAAAAATAATAAGTGAAGAGATGTTAAAAATAACAGAGCCACCTCACTCGATCACCCATCCCCTAGGGTCCCCTGGCCTACTGGCCCAACCTTGAGGGACCTCTGGAAGCCCAATAGTGATGAGGCCAACCTCATCTCAGGGGGAAGAAGATTCCATAGCATGGGCACCACAGCAGAAAAGGCCTACTGCCTAGAGCCCACCAAATGTTACAAATTTAGAATAAATGATCTCAGTTATAACGAATGATCTCAGATTCTTTTGTATTACAATGTGGTATAGGCAGGGCTGCCCACTTTCTCCCTTGCTATTTAATTTGATTCTTAAACATTTGACCACCATTGTAAGGCAGTCTTTAGATATTAAGGGTATTATATTGGCAGGGTATGAATATAAATTATTTCTGTATGCTGATGATATATTGACAATTTTGGATCAATATTCTACTTCTTTGCCTAATTTTATAAAGGTTGTGCACTATTTTGGAAAGTATTCTGGTTATAAGATAAATTGAGATAAATCTAGTTTGCTTCCCCTGGGTCCCAGTATATCAATACAGATATGTAGAGAGATGAGATTTATGATTTCTATTGATTATATTAAATATAGCCAAAGAGATTTCTAAATATGTGGAAATAAATATGTTGAAACTTTTAGAAAAGGTTGAAATGGATGTTAATAGATGGCCTCAAATTCCTTTAAGCTTGTGGGACAAAGTAAATGTTATTAAAATAAACATTATCCCTTGTTTGATATATGCTCTTAGAAGTATTCTTATATTAATACTGAATAAATAGTTCCTTTTGACTGATAAATTATTCAGGAAATTTATTTGGAAAAGCGGATCACCAAGGTTTTCTTTAGCTAAATTGAGGTTAGCATTTGAGGAAGGTGGTTTGAATTTATCCGATCTGCAAAAATACCATTGGAATGAAAATATAATGTAATATTAACCCTTATGGGCTAAGATGGAAACTTATTACAGGTAGTCCTCACTTACCAACCACAATAGGGACTGGCAACTCTGCCACTAAGGAACGTGGTTAAGTGCAATGTCATGTGACCATGCTGATTTATGATGTCAGTTCCATCAGTTCCAGTTGCGGTTGTTAAGCAAATCACTGTGGGTTGTTAAGCACAATGTCACATGACTGCAACTTGCAACTTCCTGCTGGCTTCCCCATTGATTTTGCTTGCCAGAAGCCAGCTGTGAAGGTCACAAATGGCAATCTTGTGACCGCTGCGACCGTTATAAACGCACACTGGTTGCCAAGTGCTGAAATCATGATCACATGACCATGGGAATGCTGCGATGGCTGCAACTTCAAGGACCAGTCATAAGTCTCTATTTTCAGTGCCATCATAAGTTCAAACAGTCACAGAATGAGCGGTTGGTAAGCGAGGACTACTTATATCTACAGTGGTACCTCGAGTTACGAACTTAATCCGTTCCGTGACTCTGATCGCAACTTGAGTTGGTCGCAACGCGAGGTAAATTTTCCCATAAGGTTCAATGTAAATACGGTTAATCCGTTCCGCCCTCCGAATTTGGTCGCACCACGAGGCAAATTTCCCCATAAGGTTCAGTGTAAATATGGCTAATCCGCCCTCCAAATTTGGTTGCACCACGAGGCAAATTTCCCCATAAGGTTCAATGTAAAGCCTTATTCTTGCCAAGCCTGCTCTGCATTTTCTTTGGAGCCATGCTGACAAGCACACCAAAAACCTTCCAAATGCCACAAAACACACCACAAGCCTCACCGAACGTCTCCTTGCTACTGCGATCTTGCCCACAGGAAGCCGCGACTGCGTGGCAGCAGGGCAAATGGCCGTGGATCCGGTTCATAGCTCGAGGCGGAGTTCGCGTGTCAAGGTAAATTTTTGGGGCCGGAGCTGATCGTATCTCGAAAAATTCATAAGGAGGGGCGTTCGTAACCCGAGGTACCGCTGTATTTCCTTTGCAATCATGACAAGTACTTGGAACAACATATAGCAAAAAAGGTGTTTTGTTTCTAGGAGTATGAGTGGTGAGAAATCTTTGGGCCTGTCAGTCCTTCAAAGTAGTCCAGACAAGCACTAACCATGAGCGCTAACACTACTTTTATTGTAAGGTTACAGTAGCACAATCTTGCAAATCTGAAAGTACATCTCTCCACCTTCGCCTTTACAGTCCAAGAAACTAGGGAGGCTCCCTTCTGAGACATTTGCCATGGCCCCATTCCTTCTCTGGGCTAAGCTGCCTCTTATCTGACTATTGCCTAGTCTGTGGCTGTTGCTGCTGCTGCTGCTGCTGCTGCTGCTGCTGCTGCTCCTGTCTCTCAAGGACATTCTCACAGACTATTACAGGGGCACACTGGGATGTAGATTGAGTTGTGATAACGAGACTCATGAATATCTAACAAAGTAGAAAAATTGGAAAGTTTGGGCGGAAGTTGGGATTATGACTTTAAATCAACTACTGTGTAATGACAATTTTAAAGATTTTTCCTGACTTTAAATTGAATTTGGTGTTCCCAGTTTGCAACAGTGGAGGTATCTTCAGCTAAACATGTTCTAACATATCAATATGGAGCAGATGCTTAGCTGCCTCAAAGACACCTAAGTTGCTTTCTTGCCTGATGGAATCCATTACACACATAAAAATCTATAACACATCTGTATCAAAAGCTCAAGGCAATGTTTTCTACCAATCAAAGGATATAGCAATATGTGTTACTATGGCAGAGATTCTGTGATATCTTACAATAATATCTTGCATTGTTCATATTATAGTAGTGAATTCATTGGTAAATCAGTGACTATTGATAAGTATAAAATATAAGAGAGATTTTTTTTCTTTTCCTTCCCGTACTTTTAATTTTTTTAAGTTTCTTTTTTTTAAGATAAAAATTGTTTTGTTACAAAAATAAAGATATTAAACTTTAAAAAATGGTGAGCATGAAAATATATAAAATACTTGAACGATTACTCTGCTACTCTAAGCTGGGACATATCTTTAGTCCTGTTGTAAGCATTAGTTGCCATTGCTATTCTAAATACAGGTAGTCCTCATTTAGCGACTGCCTTGTTTAGTGAATGTTCACAGTTACAGTGGTGATAAAAAGTAACATTACAACCAATCCTCACATTTATGACCTTTGTAGGTCTGTAAAGCAAAAGAAAGCTAAAGTAAAATCATGAGCACAGTTGTGATTTCACCTAGTGACCGATTTGCCTGAATTGCCGGTCCTAATTGTGGTTGCTAAATGAGGACTACCTGTGTTCTGAATGCCTGGGTTCATAGATTTAGTTATTTGATTTATAGAGCTGCCCCACTTGCACAACAACAGCTTACATATAGTCTAAAAAGCATAAAACAAACAAACAAAACCACATTAAAAACCCCACAGCACAACTTAAGTGAAACAATCACAACATATGCAATTCAAAACCATTCCAGATTGGGCTCATTCAGTGTTCTAGTCCAACATCTAGGGGAACAACAAAGTTTTCAAGGCCAACAAGATCAGGGCCATCTGGATCTTGGGGGGTATGCTGTTCCACTAAGCCATAGTTTTGTTTATTTAGTTTTGGCTTGATGTCTGACACCAACCATTATGGCTTATAAGCTTGTGTGAACTAGACTAATGTTTAAGAAAACATGATTTTCTTAAACAAGCATGGTTAAGTTCACACATGCTTATAAGCCATATGTTTTTTTAAGAAAACATGTTTTTCTTAAACCATTGGTTAACATGAACTGTGAGCCCAGCTCATGAGTTTTTATCAACATACAAAGTATTGTGTTCTTGCTTTATAAACAGGTAAGTTATATAGGATAGTGTACAATTTATATAGAGACAGAAATCATAATTTTGATTTAAAATCTGTTTTATTGTTTTCACTGGCAAGAGTGTAGAGATAAATAGGTTATTATTTGCTAGACTGTCAGAAGATGAAAGTTCTGTATACTGAGCAGATATTTGTTCCATCTAATATAACAGCAGCTACTCTAATTGGGAATAACTCTCCAAATATTTCCTACAAATATTTTACACTGTTTGCAATTGGTTCAAATGCAAGAATCTTCTTGACATGTGGTGCTTCAGACCCTAGAACTTGAAATTATCTTGCTTCATTTGTTAACCTTCTGTATGTATTCTAACCTGTTGTTTCATCTGTTACCTTCCCAGTGATCTTTATTATTTCATACTACATACAGTTACAGGAGCTATAGCTCATAGTCTTTTTACAGCAGTGTTTTTCAAACTTGTCAACTTTAAGATGGGTGGACTTCAATTCCCAGAATTCCATAGCCAAAATTCCCCAGCCAGCTGGCTGGGGAATTCTGGAAGTTGAAGTCCACACACTAGTCCAACATCCAGGGGAAAAACAAAGTTTTCAAGGCCAAGTTGAGAAGTTTGAAAAACACTGCTTTTTGAGGCACCAGCATATCATTTTTGATATTGGATTCTTTTTCTAAATCTCATATTCCTGTGCTGAATCTATAAAAGTATAGTCAACTGCAAAGCTCTGTTCTTTTGTACTGAATCAACTCAGCCTCTTATTCCAGAATAAAAAAAAAAAGACCTCTCACCATCAAGAATGATACAGCATTTCTAATTTGACTGTGACTTCTTGTGACCTGTTATAAACTACAGTTTCCTTTAAACATGCCTTTCTTTTGATTGATATTAAATGGCTGCTCATAAATCAGCCTTGTAATTAAAGCACTTAAGATGATGCTTAGGTTTGCTGTAGTGACATTTACAAAGTTTTAGTGAAAGGCTTCTGTGGTGTCCTGCTGTTAATTCTAGTGATTCACATCAGCAGATGAATACTGCTGTTTTGCTGTTCCTGATGCCTCTTTTCTAATTTTTTTTAAAAGCTATTGAACTTATTTATTTATTTATTTATTTATACAATTTATTAGCCCCCTTCAGAAAAAAGGAGGAGTTACCCTCTTCAGAAAAAAGTAGATAATTTTTAGTTGGACTGACATGAGACTGCTTTCCTGGACTGCTTTTTAATCAGTGAATCAACTGGGGGAGATAACAATGAGAACAGAAACCATAAATGCCTATTCTTCGGTTTAATTATACAGGCATATGAAGTGGTGAAGTGTTGTTTCGAAAGATCTGGCACCTCTTCTATAATAGATATTATAGCAATGCATAAAATAATCCTCGTTCTCTCTCTGTATGTTACAGTTGTCCAACTAGCATATACTGTTTTGAATAACTACAAGTAGTCCTTGGGTTACGATGGCAATTGGGACTGGAATTTCCATCACTAAGCGATGCAGTCATAAAGCACAACTTCATGTGACTGCATTGCTTAGCAATGGCAATACTGACAGTCTCCATTGCTGAGGATTCTGGGTCATTAACTGAGGACCTCCTTGCCACTTCCTTCCAGCTTCTGACAACCAAAGTCAGTGGGGAAGCTGGCAGGAAGTTGCAAGTCCCAGACAGCTCACAAGCAGGCTGGCAGGCAGGCAAGTGGCTGCTGCTGAGTGGAGGAGGGTGTGTGGAGTGTGCAGGTGTCTGGCGCAAGCATTGAGGGGCTTGGGGTGGCTGCTGCAGGCTGGGGGAGGGCACATGAGGGTGTGCAAGGGGTAAGTGCAGCATGGCATGGGTGCAGTGGGGCTTGAGGTGGCTGCTGCAGGGTGGGAGAAGGTATGCAAGGGTGTGTGAGGGGTGGGTGTAGCGCAGCGTGAGTGTGGCAGAGTTGGGGTGGCTGCTGCCAGGTGCAGGAGACTTATCAGAGCAACTTGTGACCTTCCCTGCTGGCTTCCCCATTGACTTTGCTTGTGGGAAACTGGCAGGGAAGGTCACAAACGGTGATCATGTGACCGTGGGATGGTGCAACTGTCATAAGTGTGAGCCAGTTGCCAAGTGCCTGGATCATGATCATGTGATCACAGGAGTGATGGGACAGTTGGAACTTTGAGGACCGGTTGTAAGTACCACTTGTTCAGCGCTGTCGTAACTTTGAATAGTCACTAAACAAGTGTTTGTTAGAGGACTACCTGTATTTCACATTGCTTTCCCTTTTGCAGCTGCAGAATTTGCTTTAGAAATGTGAGTGAGGATCTTATAAACTAATTAAAAACTTTTCTGCACAGAAACAGTTTTGATCCGCCTCTTTCTTGGCAGTATTGATTAGAACAGAATGAGAAAGAACAAAAGGGGTGGCAGCCAAAGGAGGATTTTTAGAAGGAGGTACCAGTGACTTCTTAAAGTACAGGTGAAACTCGAAAAATTAGAATATTGTGCAAATGTTCATTTATGTCAGTATGGCAACTCAGAAGGTGAAACCAGTATATGAGATAGACGCATTACATGCAAAGCGAGATATGTCAAGCCTTACTTTGGTATAATTGTGATGATTATGGCGTACAGCTTATGAAAACCCCAAATTCACAATCTCAGAAAATTAGAATAGTGTGAAAAGATTCAATATTCTAGGCTCAAAGTGTCCCACTCTAATCAGCTAATGAATCCATAACACCTGCAAAGGGTTCCTGAGCCTTTCAATGGTCTCTCAGGCTGGTTCAGTAGGAATCACAAGCATGGAAAAGACTGCTGACCTGACAGTTGTGCAGAAAACCGTCATTGACACCCTCCATAAGGAGGGAAAGCCCCAAAAGGGAATTGCAAAAGAAGTTGGATGTTCCCAAAGTGCTGTATCAAAGCACATCAATAGAAGGTTATGTGGAAGGGAAAAGTGTGGTAGAAAAAGGTGCACAAGCAGCAGGGATGACCGCAGCCTGGAGAGATTGTCAGGAAAAGGCCATTCCAAAGTGTTGGGGACTTTCACAAGGAGTGGACTGAGGCTGGAGTTAGTGCATCAAGAGCCACCACACATAGACGGATCCTGCACACGGGCTTCAAATGTCGTATTCCTCTTGTCAAGCCGCTCCTGAACAACAAACAACGTCAGAAGCGTCTTACCTGGGCTACAGAAAAAAAAAAAAAAAAGAACTGGTCTGTTGCCCAGTGGTCCAAAGTCCTCTTTTCTGATGAGAGCAACTTTTGCATCTCCTTTGGGAACCAAGGACCCAGAGTCTGGAGGAAGAATGGAGAGGCACACAAGGCACGATGCTTGAAGTCCAGTGTGAAGTTTCCACAGTCTGTGTTGATTTGGGGAGCCATGTCATCTGCTGGTGTTGGTCCACTGTGCTTCATTAAGTCCAGGGTCAACGCAGCCGTCTACCAGGAGATTTTGGAGCACTTCATGCTTCCTTCTGCAGACAGAGATGCTTTATGGGGATGCTGACTTCATTTTCCAGCAGGACTTGGCACATGCCCACACTGCCAAAAGTACCAAAACCTGGTTCAATGACCATGGGATTACTGTGCTTGATTGGCCAGCAAACTCGCCTGACCTGAACCCCATAGAGAATCTATGGGGCATTGCCAAGAGAAAGATGAGGGACATGAGACCGAACAATGCAGCAGAGCTGAAGGCCGCTATTGAAGCATCCTGGTCTTCCATAACACCTCAGCAGTGCCACAGGCTGATAGCATCCATGCCACGCCGCATTGCGGCAGTCATTGCTGCAAAAGGGGCCCAAACCAAGTACTGAGTACATATGCATGCTTATATATTGCAGAGGTCCGAAATTGTTCTATTTCCAATCCTTGTGTTATTGATGTCATGTAATATTCTAATTTTCTGAGATTGTGAATTTGGGGTTTTCATAAGCTGTATGCCATAATCATCACAATTATACCAAAGTAAGGCTTGACATATCTCGCTTTGCATGTAATGTGTCTATCTCATATATTGGTTTCACCTTTTGAGTTACCATACTGACATAAATGAACATTTGCACGATATTCTAATTTTTCGAGTTTCACCTGTATATACACAGAGCTCATTATGCAACCTAGTTACTTCGGGTTGTGTGATTTTTGCCTATTAATTTATAAATGAGTCATTTATTTCTTTTTGTGGTCTTATCCCATACTTGTACTGAATGAAATAAGTCTTCTTATAATGTAATTTTTCCCAGGTTCTTGTATAACTCAGAGGCTAAAATTCACATCCAATCCACAGTATACTGTAGATTTTTCTATAAAAGATTCTTTTAGTCCAAGAATTTGTCCCTCCAGTTGCCTTCAGAAAAGAGTAAAAACTTCAGAGATGCTGTTTCATCTGCATATTTCTTATAAAGTCCCTTTCCATTTTAGGGTGGATAATGTCCTAGTTTCAGCAGAGGTAAAGTTGATGCCCTGCTTAATATTTTCAAACCAATTCTTGCCACCCTGAGTTAGATGTGGAATAGACAGGGGGCATCTCCCCTCCCGTATATACGCCTCTGGATTCAACTTCCTTTATGTGGCAGAATCTCAAGCTCTCACCTTCTTTATTTCAGGAAGAAAGATGATGGTGAAAATTCAGACAAACCACAATTAAAAGAAAAGGCACTTTCCTTGCAGCTTTAGGCCTCTATTCTGTCAATTCTGTGCTTGAGTACAAGTGTTTCCAGAATCAAGAAGGATAGGACTGCAGCTACAACTCTAAGGATGCTCAGCTGCTGGGCAATGGCTAAAAGTCAGTGGCTCAGATTCTGTCTCTGTTAATCTTCCACCCCAGCTGAATAACCCTCCGTGTTTTTTACAAACCAGTAACTTCAGCCCTTGAAGTTTGTTTGTGGAACCAGGGCAGTTGGCTAGCTTTACACATAACTAATTATGTATTCTACTCTAGTATAACTTTCAGGAAAGTACTTATAGTGGTATCTGTGGCCTGTCATAGTTCATGATAAGATTCTGGAATATGGTCTGTTAGTTCTGAGAATTTAATTTATATAAAGTCACTCATGGGCTCATGAATTCACATCTCAGAGTCTCTGTAGTTACCCAAACACTTAGGTACTTCAACCTGACTGCCCAACTGACTTCAGAATTACTCAGCTAATGGCAGTTAGTATATTGCTAGCTTTATTGCTATTGGGTCAATAATCAAGCCACTTCTTACCTCCTAATTTGTGGTCTATAACATGCTAGTTCTTAATTGACAAGAAGGCCCATTTCTAATAAGAAATAATTAAGTTTTCTAACTTAAATGTGACAGGCATATATTGCAAAGACATACTTTCATGTAAAGATATGCTAAAATGGTCTCTTGAATTCTTTTTTAAAAATGCAAATTTGCAACTGGTACATTTAGATAATCCTGAGAAATCTGTATGCGGGCCAAGAAGCAACAGTTAGAACCGGTCACGGAACAACCGATTGGTTCAAAATAGGGAAAGGAGTACGACAAGGCTGTATACTGAAACCCTGCTTATTTAACCTATATGCAGAGTACATCATGAGAAATGCCAGGCTGGAAGAATCACAAGCTGGAATTAAGATTGTAGGGAGAAACATCAACAACCTCAGATATGCAGACGATACCACCCTAATGGCAGAAAGTGAAGAAGAACTAAAGAGCCTCTTGATGAGGGTGAAAGAGGAGAGTGAAAAAGCTGGCTTGAAACTCAACATTAAAAAAACTAAGATCATGGCATCTGGACCCATCAATTCTTGGCAAATAGAAGGGGTAGAAATGGAAGCAGTAACCGACTTCATTTATTTGGGCTCGAAGATCACCGCAGATGGAGACTGCAGCCATGAAATTAAAAGACGCTTGCTCCTTGGGAGGAAAGCTATGGCAAACCTAGACAGCATATTAAAAAGCAGAAACATCACCTTGCCAACAAAGATCCGCATAATCAAAGCTATGGTTTTTCCAGTAGTAATGTATGGCCGTGAGAGCTGAACCATAAAGAAGGCTGAGCGCAAAAAAATTGATGCCTTTGAACTGTGGTGCTGGAGAAGACTCTTAAGAGTCCCCTGGACTGCTAGGAGGTCAAAGCAGTCAATCTTAAAGGAAATCAACCCTGACTGCTCATTGGAAGGATTGATAATGAAGCTCAAGCTCAGATACTTTGGTCACCTAATGCGAAGAGAGGACTCTTTGGAAAAGACCCTGATGCTGGGAAAGATTGAAGGCAAAAAGAGAAGGGGACAGCAGAGGATGAGATGGTTAGATAGCATCACTGAAGCAATGAGCATGAAACTGAGCAAACTCAGGGAGGCAATGAAGGACAGAAAGGCTTGGCACGATATGGTTCATGGGGTCACAAAGAATTGGACATGACTTAACGACTGAACAACAACAACAACATTTAGACAAACAGGATTCAAAATTAGAAGGCCAATTTTCTTGCCAATAAGTCAAGGAATAAGTATTGTTGGATAAAACAAATTCAGGCACAGTAGAGTCTTGTTTAACTGACCTTCGCTTATCCGGCATTCCGTCTTATCCGACGCCACTAAAAAAAACACAACAACACGCATAAATTGGCGACGAGAAAAGTGTGCTGCTTGTTTGCGAGCGTGAGTGTACTCTTTCTTGTTGCTCCTGACGCCGCAACGGCGCTGCAACGCAAAAATCGATTGCAACAGGTGCAGCAGGCACGTGCGTCTAGCCTATGACTCATGTGTCGGTCATGTCTCGCCTTTCCTAATGGTTGCTCGGTGCAGTTTGTTATTGTATGTGGATCGGTTTTTTTTTTTTTTTTACCGCACTCAATCGTTACTGTGTGTAGTCCGACATTTTTGCTTATCCGATGTTCTGCCGGCCCGTTTATGTCGGATAAGCGAGACTCTACTGTATGTGTAATGTATATGATCATATAAATTTTGAAAAATAGCTGGACAATAGAATGTGAGTACTCCTGTTTAATTGTCTTGGGCAATAACCATTATAGAGGTTTGTTTTTTAAAAAGTGATTGATATTGTTACTTTTGTTCTCATTGTTGTCCTGTAAGTATTAAGCCAGTAGAGGGCACAGTCAGATTAAATATAAGTGCTGCAAGACTGGAGTTTGCTTCTCAGTTTGGTCTGTCATTGCAAAAAGGCTACTTTGTAGTAGACAGTAGCAAACTACTTAGGGGTGAGGTCATAACTGCATCCAATCTGGGAGGGAATTTTAGTTACTTTAAAGCTATTGCAAGGATCAAAAAGATACTTATTTTTCTGACTCATTTTATAACTCAAGTTTTCCTAAGTTCATTTGTAGTAATAAACCCTTAGTTTCAAACCATATGTTTTTGAGCTGCACTCGATAAAGAAGGAGTAGAGTACTATGTGAGCTCAACGCTGCATTCTATTTCTTCATCTAGGGTTACATAGTCTTAAGCATTTTATGAATATGATTAAAAAATGGCACTGATATACTTAAATAATTGTTTACTACTGTGTCCAAACTGGACCCTTGTCAGCCTACTATTCTAATGTTGTGTTTTCAGATAACTTCCTAAACCAGTGTTTCTCAACTTCGACAACTTTAAGATGTGTGGACTTCAACTCCCAGAATTCCCCAGCCACCATTTCCTAAACTAACAGAAAGGTGACTGATATGTGTGTGTTTTAAACAAGGTATATTTTAACTGTTTCCCGTACATATGATTCAAGGTGATTCACAGAATATTACAGCATAAAAAACCATAACAGTATTAAAAGGAACATCAGCAGCAAAAGTAAAACAAGTTAGTATTACTATATACAACAAATGAATTCCAAAGCCTGAGTGAGCAGCATTCATTATATACAAATAGCAGCAAAAGTGCTGAATGTGTTTCTCTGAAGAGGTTGTTTGATAATAAGAATATTTTTTCCAGTTAGCATAAGCAACAGGATCTTTATTGATAGTCTCAGTTGTTAAATATGGTTAAATGGCAAAAGGCAGTCTTTCAAGCATCTTGATTGGTTCCAAATAAAGATAAGATCTAGCATCTGAAGTCACTTTCTCTCTCTGCCATTCTGCTCCAACCAAAGTTCTTCCTTCCCCATCTTTTCCCTTGCTTTCCTACTCCAATTCATATCCCTACATAGTTTACTTTATTAAATTGGAAATCTTGGCCAATACTGTCCAAATTTTTTGCTAGGTCCTAGGTAGTAGTTAGGTAGTGAGTAGAGTAGTGATGGATAAGCTGTGAACCATATGTGCCCCCTTCTGTTGCCTGAACTTTTCTCCCCATCAATTTCCCTATTTCCCTTTGCTGCCACCAGCATTTTGGCTGCCCTTGTGGTGGTGAAAAGATAATACCTAATGCTGACTCTTCTAGCACTCACAACTCCATAACAAGTTTAGGCTCCTGAAAATCTGCTGAATAGTTGTTTAGTGAGATGTGGAAAGTCTGATTGTCCTGGCAAAGTAATTAGAAGTTACCATTGCATATCTCAGCAGAACCTTCCTCAAGATCTCAGGAAGTAATGAGGTTGAAGTCTCTCTTCCTCTTCCATTGATTTTGACTAAGATAAATGATTCCCTCATGCTAAGATATTGATGAGGGTTGATCTGCCTTCAGTTCAATTTGCCCTCACTAGTGACCTTAGTACAGCCAAAATCACTGAGTAGGGAGAAACTCAGTGTGTGTGTGTATGCATGCAATCATACATATGTTGTCCCTATCAACTGCTGAGTTCTGTATGGCTGTTAAGATGAACCAGATTACCCAGCCATATTTAGCCACTTGGTGTATGGCTGGGGAGAACTGAGTTTAAATCCCCCCATGTTCACCATAGTGGACACCTTGAAGAAAAAGTGCAGAATACAAATATAATAAAATTATTATTAAATATAATAAAATTTATTGTTCACTATCATTGGCTCAAGGAATTGCTTCATGTATTTATTTCATTTACATACTCATTATCCAGTACATATGAATGTTTAGGCATAGTTTCTGCTACTATGTTCTGTTGTACTGTAATTTTATATCTTTTGATTCTAAGTACATTTAACTTTAAAATAATGGAAAGTAAGACCTCTCCCTATTTTTATTGATTATAAAACATTACAAATTATTTTTGGAAAAAATGTGTATGAGGGAGAAAACGTCTGTTCCCCTGCCTTTGTGTGGAATAAAATTAATGACAGAATAATTCCAAACGAGAGCTCTTTTTAGAAATATTTTCTTTCTACCACTACTCTGAGAACAATGGTTATGTTCAGAGAGCACATTTCCTTAGAGGTGTATTCTTAGACTGAACAGCATAGTGTAAAGAGAAAATATATATATGTGATTGAGATCTACTAGTAAACCATGATTTATGAATGAGCTACTTACTATGAAGCATTTTACATGTGGAAAAATACTTGAAAAGGAATTAATAATACATTGATAGCTCAGGGTTACATTTCTTATTTTATCATCTGTCTTCTTTTCTGGTAGGGGAGAATGTTTGGCACCTTGGAGAATTAAATAAGAGAGCTATCTCATACAGGAAGAAATACAGAATTGGCTCATTTTATGGGTAAAGGAAAGAACCCACTTTTCCAGTCTTACTGTGCAATCAAATGGTGAAGCAGAGCCTTCAGGGGAAAAGTAAAAGGTTTATGAGGATCTAAAAGTTGCAACAGAAAAATTGATCCAGATGTCTGCATAATGAAAAGAGCCTCTAACTTTCTGCCCTAGGTGAAGCACTAAAATTATGCTGTACCTACATATTCTTGCAGATCCTTCTTACTCATCCTTCCTCATCCTGTGCCATACAAATTCTGTATCAGAATTTTTCACACACACATACATACATACATACATCTTTACTACTTTTCAAGCTTTTCTCTGCTTGGAACCTAAAGGGCTACTTCTCTTGATGGACTGCTCGTTGTATATCAAAGTTCTCTTGGCTCTGGATTACTAGAGTCTTGCCAGAACTTTTTGTCTGTCTTTTCCTACCCTTGTCTTTGCATAATCCCTGATGTTCTGGTACAATCAAATCATGCTGTACATGCATGCGTGCACAGTGTGCAAAGGCAACCGAGATCTTGTTCAGTCGCCTTTTGCAATAAAGGTGTTGGTCCCAGTGGATTGTTACTTTTGAGGTATGGTCAGTGGTTTTATATGATAAGATTTTTATACTTAATTAGGAGTAACATTTAAGCATTCATTAGAATTGAGCTTCCCTTTATTTCATTTTTCAGCAGAATAAAGAATTTTTCACCCTTTTAACTATAGTGAAAAACAGTTGCTAATAGGAAAGTGATTGAATGGGCAGGAGACAGAAAGCATAAAAAATTATGTTCTTCATCTGACTTGTTGTGGCCAAAATCTGGTTCTCTTAAAACAACCAAATCACTCTGAAGATACAACATAAATTTATTAAGCGTGCAAACAGTTATTGGCCTCCCTGCAAAGCATTGTCGGCTTGCTGAGCAGCCCTGAGCAAAAGCAGAACCACAGCTTATGGAGGGGTTTCTTTTACCACCACAGATCTCACTTCACACGCAGTACACACACACACACACACACACACACACAATTCTTTTCAAATATTTTCCAAATATTGTAGAACCCTTATCTTCCATGATTTATATGTATGTGTATGCATGCCTTTAAGGCAGTCTTGACTCTTGGTGACTACCTGCACTAGTCCATGCAGTTTTCTTGGCAGAATTTTTGGAAGTGGTTTGCCATTGCCTTCTTCCTAGGGTGAGAGGAAGTGAGTGGCCCAAGGTCACCCAGCTGACTTTGTGCTTAGGGCAGAACTAGAAGTCATGGTCTCCTGGTTTCTAACTTAGTGCCTTTAGCTACTACATCAGACTGGCTCTCATGCATGATTTATATACTACATATTTATTTATTATATTTATTATCCATTTTTCATTCTGGCCTTAAAGAACATCCAAGGATACCTTATGAAGTAAAAGACAACACCAATCTAAACTGTTATCAGAATAGAGAACGTAAGCAGAAACATCTTTAAAGTCAATTAAAACAAATCAGCAGGAGTAAAACAATGTCTTACACATCTGAAAAAAATAAGAAAATCTTTGCCTGGCATTACATGTACAACAAATGAGATGCTGAGATGTTTCTGCTGCACAGAATTGTATAATTAGAATATCTATTTCCTACTCTGAAACTTACTCGTGAATTTCAGGTTTGTAAATGCATTCTTCTATTTTATCTTCCATATTCAACCTTCTAAACATTTTAAATTGTTTCCTCAAATTATGTGTCAAAGTTATACTTTGAAAATGGCATTCCTGTGCCTTTCATCCCCTCTCCATAACAATGATAATTCTTCTAAATTTATTATGTGTTTGGCTGGGAAGGTAGAAAAACCTTTTTAGACCCAGTGGCCATATATATTTTGAAATAATTATATAAGCTTTCAAAGGCCATTGGGTAAAGCAGTTGTGGTAACATTACTAAAGATAGACTGCAATTTGGGGTCTTTTTTTGGGGGGGGCATTTTCAATTAATGAGATATATGAACCCAGCCAATTATAGCTTGTTCAGTATACCATAGTTCAGCAAATAATGGCTTAATAATCCTAATCAGTATATAAAAGTATTATAATCAATAGTTTGGGGGCAGGAAAGTAGCTTTTTTATTCAGAGACTTTTACTGGCTCAAATTGGAATATTATGTAGCCATCATAATCTAGACCAGTCTTTTATTTTCAAAAAGATGCTTCTGCTTTAGTCCTATGTCACCAAACTTGATGGGACTCACTTTTGTGTAGGCAAAGGATTGTGCTATTAACCAAATTACCAGTTTTCTTATAGGTTATATAATCCTTGATTTTGGAAAAAGGAAGCTGAATTTGATTAGCCCTGTTCTCCTGGAGGTACAGATGCACCAACCCTGCTTTCTTTTCCCATACAAGTGAAAACTATACTGTTTGAACATACTTTCAGTCCTTAGTTGTTTCTAGGCACCTAATTTATGTGTTCTGTTCTTTATTTATGTGGATTTGGACTCTATATTTTATCTTACTGTTACCTACCCAGTGTCTATTAGGATTGGGATGAGATATAAATACTAGAATATAATCAATCAAAATACTTGTTTTGTTTGTGCAGTCTTACATAATAAGTACACTTCTCTCTACTTAAAAAGTTCATTTCATGTATATTTATAGAGACTCTCAGAGTATGGTGTTGACAGATAGTGGTTTGGAAGGCAATGTTATTATAAAAGCAAATTTTTCAAGTAGGCTTCATTGAAATCAATGGAAGTAATATGGAAGTAAATCTTAGTAATTTTTAATGAAGTGTCTGAAACATTTTGTTTCTGGGCATACGATTTCTATGGAAACTGAAAGTTGTCACTGACAAGCGCAAGGTTCTATATTTTTCATTTTCCCTGCTAAAGCACATTTCTTTGTAACAGTGTTTATAGTAGTACTTAGTACTTGGTATTAAAGATTTGACTTAAATATTCCCTTTCTAAAGAAGCTTATAAACTTGCATTTGCAACTAGTTCTATGTGAGCTTTACCTAGAAGTAAGGTCACCATGCCACTTAAAATTATATATTTCTAACATTTAAAGAATACTGTTTATATATTGTTGGTGATGTCAAAATCCAAGATGATATATACAGAGATTCAAAAGAAATCTTTGCACATCTGCTGTTAGAAAAACCCATATCTTGTATATTTCATACTGTGGCAATTCTACTAGTTTTGACATGCCAATTCATGGGTGGTATTGTGGGAAAAACAATAACCAGGGAATTAATTTCCCAAGAGAATTATTTAAATTAAAACAATTTGCTTGAAACCATGTATGTGCTTGAACCCTTCAGGGGCTAATATTGTAATTCTTGACCATCTCTTTCCTGGAACTCTACCATAAATTTTAGTAGACTGAATTGAGTCCATCCTCGACATATCCATAGCCAGGGCTATTGGAGCTGGACTGCAAATGTCTGGACAACCAGTAGTCAGCAACGAAGAGTTACATTTTTCTGTATTCCTTTGTTGACATATGGTGATCATCTGGATTTTTGTAGCCCACATCTAATATCCCTGTCCACATCTGTGTGGTGATAGGATTATGCATACCAACTAATTTTTTAACAATAAAATACATTTCACTAGCTTGCTTTTCTGCCTGGGACTATGCAAAGTGTAAATGAAAGATGATAGGTAGATGGATAAATAGATAGATAGATTTTATATGATTGTCCATCTGAATCTAGTGAATCATACTTTGAAGAGTTTGGTTCTGGCAGCTGCTTGTTTAAATGGAGGCTTACTTTTAAATAAGTGTTTGGGTTTTAAAAGCTATGAACAACCCCACTCCTAGTTGAGATCAATTGTAGTGAGGTGCAATTACATTAATTTAATAGTAAAAATAAGTTTATATTATAAAGAAACAGACATTCCCTTATGCTTGATTGGAAATTTTTTCTCATTCTTCCTTTAACTTTCCTCTGAACTTGATGTGTCTTTACAATTCTGTTGATTATTACATATAGAGCATTGAAAGTATTTTTATATGAGAACTTTGGAAACTTTGCACATTTATTTTTTGAGATTCAGGAATGGTTTATGTATTACACCAGCCACGAGGAGGCTGACATGTATCATTTTTAGCACTGTAGACATTACATATTGTACTTGTCATCTTAAGCAATTGCTGTGATTTCCTTCAGTCTCTCATAATTGACAGAAAGTAAAGTGCAACCCTTAGACTTTTGTCAGAAAAAATGTGTGAAGTTCATGGTGGGTCAGATTAATACTGGCATCAGCAAGCCATGTTAAATAGATAATTGGCACAGCTTATATTTTATACATGCTTCCAGCAAAAGCCTACACCTGCAATTTTGTATATACCATGCTTTGCCTCTGAGTGGAGTGCTTGGCTTTACACTCCCAAAAGTAGGCATGGCAGAACAAAGAAGTAAGCAGGACTAGACAGAAACAAATTAACATTAAATTAAACTTAAATTGATTAATTCTATGGATTTAATTCTATGTGCATTTAGAGTTCATTGGCAGTTTTTGTAAGGGATCTCAGGACTGCATGTTACACTTGGAAACTCAGGTTGTATTGCTCTGTTATATCCACTACCCAGCAATTAAGGCATACTGAACTGGATGAGACTTGATTTGAGTAAACAGGGAGATAATACATTTTTAATCCTATCTTTTAGTCATTTTTCATGCTGTGGTTTTGCTTTGGTTGTATTTGCTGAATTTGGTCTACTCTGGGATTGATGGCCTTGATCTGTAATGAAAGGCAGTGTATACATATTTAAAAATAAATACATCCAATGTTTGAAAAACAACCTGAAAAACAGCTGTCAAATTGGCAGTTTGTAAGCCTAAAACTTAATGCTATCTTTAGCTCACTTACATGCAAAGGTCAATTTTCTTTTGATGTCATTTATCCTTTATGTATAATGACTGATTGCTATAGTATAATAAACTTGATTTCAGCTAATCAGTACTATCTTTTAACTTGCTATCTCTGTCCTGAAGAACCTAAATTTCATCATTCCAAAGGTTATATAGAGATTTTGTAAGGCAATGTTAATGTGGAAATGAAATCAAAATGTGTGTGTATGTGTGTGTGTGTGGGAGAGAGAGAGACAGACAGTAAGCATGCACAATATTGATTTTTTCCCCTTCTGTCATGTTCTTGTTGTATTAAAAATCTCTGCTGGAAATCTCCCTGGGAGTGCTCTTAATCATTGACAAGCAGGCTATTGGTGCTGGATTTTCAGCAGAAGTTTTCTTTTTCCTTCTTTGTGTGTCAAAAATCTGTTAAATAGCTATTAACAGGAAGAAACCAAAGAACAAGATTTTCAGTAATCTGCATGAAATCTTCCATCCACTAAGCAGGGATGATTTCATTTATTACCATCAGGAACACATTGCAACAAAGTCTGGGTTTCATTTTTAAAAAAGAGACAAATACAAATAGGGACCCATTTCATTGATATCAGATGATTTAGCTATATTTGGAATGTGCTAAGTGAAGTTAATAAAACGTTTAAAAATAAAATATGTTCAAGTCAGTGGGTATATGTGAAATGCTCTGATCTTGAAAAAGCATAGTAGAAATGACATAGAATATTGGTAATGTATTTAAGACATATTTCATCATGGCTTCAGTGAAATAGATGTGAGGTAAAGGTCTTCTCCCTTTATATATGATATAGTTACTATTGAACTATATACTACTGTGTATAGTTCAATAATATAGTACCCAGATTCAAGTCCATCCTTGGTCATTTAGTAATCATGTCTCTCAGTCCTACCCTTTAGTGTTCTTATGCAGGAAGACTGTATTCTATGTATGCTGCATTGTATGTATATTGCATTTATTTGTCCTGCAAATTGCTGTGAGTCAGTTCAGTTTGATGGTATATAAATATAATAAGTAAATGGTTTGGGACCAGATTACGTGAAGAATCACTTTCTCCTGCATACCTTTGCTCAAACTTTAGAATAATCTTCTGAATTGCTTCTCAGGAGCCAATGGTAAATAAGACATGGCAAGTGACTACTCAGGAGAGGACATTCTCACTAGTGCCAGCACAAGTATGGAATGGTCTTCATAGAAAAATTCACCTTTTGTCTATATTGGTGTTGAGGGCATCAAGGGAAACGTTTTTTTGTTCTACTTCCCAATTTTTTTTCTGTTTTAATATCTTTTTATATGTTTGTTTTTATTATCTTTTAGATTTTATATCTATAGATTGTTTTCAAGATTTTATTATTTGTTTACAGTACATAATAGTGAAATGACTTACAGGTAGTAACCTGGAAGTAATTTCACTATTATGTGCTATAAACAAATAATAAAAATTCATAGGAAACAATGAATATTATGGACACATGTATCTTTAGCCATGCTGCTGGCTTCTTCAAAGCATATCTGAAACTGAACTTGACAAGAGATGTCACATCCTTATACACTGCTTGTTCTGACATTGGTGTTGAATGGCCACAACCAATTGCTAAACTCCAGGTAGAAGACAGATGATAACTTTCCTCTCTTCTTAAATAACATAGATGTCTGTATTTTTTATTGCTTTTCTAATGATTCTGGGATGAGAGCCAGTTTGGTGTAGTGGTTAAGGCACCAGGCTAGAAACCAGGAGACCATGAGTTCTGTTCCCACCTTAGGCATGAATCGAGCTGGGTGACCTTGGGTCAGTCACTGTCTCAGGCCTAGGAAGCAGGCAGTGGAAAACCACTTCCGAAATCTTGCAAAGAAAACTGCAGGGACTTGTCCAGGCAGTTGTCAGGAGTCAACACTGACTCAAAGGCAATAACAACAACAAAATGATTCTGGGGATATGCATTGTTCTAGGATGTTGATGCTCTCTTTATGTATTTATGATTTGGCCCTGGTGATTCATTGTTCAGCCAATGCAGACTATCCTTATATAAATATTCTTAAATTTAAAAAACCATAAACAAACACACCGTGTGACTGGTGGAAGCTGATTTCACCCTTTCCCCAGAAGCCAAAATGTCTTCCTTTAGAATCAGGCTACTATGTTGAACGTGATGGGCTGTGATGCATGAGACTGTGAGGGGAGAGTTCTTAAAAGCTATGGTTGGATTAGTTGTGTCTGCCCATTTTTCAGTAATGCTTTCCTTATCCCTAAGTTGCCTTCACCATGGCTCACGCTCTGTGGGAAGCCTTTCTGTTTCTGAAAGGCTGGGTGCTTTCTGGGCAGGTGGAAACATGTTGGGGAAGGTAGGAATTATACTATACTGTGCCTGTGAATTCCTTTGGATCCCATTCTTTGTCCCCAAGAGGGAACCCCATGTTAAATGGGGAAATCCTAGTTTGGAAGAAAATTAATAAATAATAAAAAAATAATAGATATATACCTGAGAATTTTCTTGAGTAACATGCAAATATAATCTGGTAGCATAGAGATTAAGAGTGGTAATACTATAGCTTCTATGACCACATTGTTTTTTAAATACAGTAGCATAAAATATATTTTTTTGCCATTTCTACCAATATGTGGAATCTTAGGCAGATCTGTAGAATTTTTATGGCAGATTAATTAAAGGAGCTTTTAATTAAATCCAGAAACCCCACCCTTTGATTCCCTCCAATTTTAGGTAGATCTTAGCACCTCTGTCTTGAATAGTTATCTAAAACAATAGGCAAAAAGACCTGTATAAAAGTTAAAGGGGCAGAATCTGCTCTTTCATTCAGATACCAGTTTTTTCCCATTATGGAGAAGAACACCTATATTGACATTATATCTGCAAAGCCCAAGAGATTTTCTGATTTTTTAAAAAAATACATTATTCTATCCTTGAAAACTCAGGATGGGATGGGTAAATACTGTAACACTTCAAAGTGAATGTCCTTGCTGGAATGCTTATTCTGAAAAAAAAAAATGGATTTCTAGCAAGCAGCTAGCAGTTGTAATGCCCTAGAAATATGTGATCTTGTTAGGTTGTTTCTCAGAAGCAAGGCTTAGCATTCAAACTTTAATTGGTAGGTTCTGTCAGCATGTTTTTCAAAATACATTGTAGCCATAATAATATGCTCAGACAGCCTACTAGTGTTAGAAGCCAGCTACTGTGATTGAAAATACAAGCTTTAAACCACACTATTTTACTTTAGACGAGACTGCTTCCTCTCTTTCAGTAAGTGATTTTTGTCTGAAAGTGGGTAGAACTATTTCCATTGGTAGATTGCATAAAGATATGGTCCTGAATATTACTGTGCTAGAGTAATGAAATAAATATAGCTAGACAACTGTAGATATTTGTTACTGCCTACTTCAGAGTCAAAGGGTTACAATACAACAAAGAAACACACACACCCATATGATACTTTTATATTTTTATATGTTCACTGAATAAGAAGAGGATGGCTTCAAAATCTTCCCAAACCTTCAGGTTCTTTGTTTTATGAATGAAATCAGGTAAGAATGGCAGATATTGCAGAGGTTCTGTTTTCAGGCTGGCAGATGGAAAATAATGTTGGGGGTAACGTTTTTGCTTTATTTTTATGACATCATACTCCCAGCAGAGTCCTGGCAGTGTGCAGCATGAAAACACAAAATTAAACATGCATCTTAAAATACTAAAAATACATTGTTATTGGCATCTCCCAACAACAAGATATGTTAAACCTTTCTGAACAGCTCCATTTTCACTGTCTTCCTAAGTATTAGGAGAGATGATACCATATGGATCTCTGGAGGTAAGGGCCATCACTAAAAAGCATGGACTTTCAGCCCCATCCCCTGAATCTCTTGTCTGTGGACTCTCTGCTTCATACTGTTCTACTTGTAACAGACAGTCTTTCAGGTATCTGGATGCCAAACCATGTAGGGCTTTCTAGGTCCAAAACAGTACTTTGAGTTGTACCTGGAAGCTTACTGGTTACCGAGATAGAACCTGCAATACAGGTGTTATGTGTGAAAAGTGGTTCTCATCTGCCACCAAGTAGTTTGCTGCATTTTACATCAACTGCAGCTTCCCAGTAATCTTCCAAGGCAGTTCCATGTAGAGTTCATTGCCTGAAGCTATATAGGAGGTGACAAGGATGTGAATCACTTTTGCCAGGACTTCTTTCTCCAGAAAAAGTAGCTACTAATGCACAAGAGGTGCTCGGGCTAAGGCTCCTCTAGCAAAGATATCTTCCTGCCTATCTAGCAATAGATTAAATCTAGAAGGATATTCCAATCACAGATCTGCACCTTCATGGAGAGTGCTATTCTGTCCAAAGTTACCATTGGATCAGATGAAAAACCAGGTGGTTTCTGGACAAACAGCAACTCAGTCTTGTTGAGATTCAGCTTCATCTTGTTTCTTACTGTCCAGACCCTAACAGCTTCTACACACTAGGTTAAGACTTTTACCAGATCACCAGTCCAGCCTGGTTGGAGATGTATATCTGAGTGTCATTGGTATACAGTATTGATACCTCAACTGAACCAATGGATGACCTCCCTTTGGATAACCACTATGTAGTACTAAAGAGTTTTTCATGTTTGGAGATATTTTTACAGTTCTTGTATAAATATTTTTTTTGTATAAATACAATTAATCTTTATATGCTCACAAGCATTGGGGTAGGATATGGCTGGAGACCAGAAGAATGGTATGTTGATGTGTGGAGAGTGTTGCCCCAGGGCACCATGAGTCTTTATTGTGATTGTTTTTTAAAGTTGTTATTGTCTAGTGAGCTTCCCAGGCTGTGATTGCAATATGGGTGGCTACATAAGTCTTATAAATAAATAAACATACATGTACACTAGGTGTCTGTGGTTTACACACTACAGTGGCTGTGATCAACAAAGACTGATGGTTTAAAGCAAACCACATCATGATAAACAATCAGGGATGAAACAACCATGACTGGCAGGCAAGCTACTACACATAAACAACCAGCAAACTGCACTTTCCCATGCACTAATGATGATACCTAACCTGGTACAGGTAGTCCTTGCTTAACGACAAGCAACTAAGTGACACAGTCATTAAGCGAGACATCATTTGACCATGCTGGACTTATGACTTCACTTCTGCAGTCATTAAGCAAATCACCCATGGCCGTTAAGAGAGACATAATGTGACCATGACTTATGATTTTACTACATTGACTCTGCTTGTCGGAAATGGCTGTGAAGTGTGCAAATGGCAATCACATGACCGTGGGATGCTGCAATGGTCATAAATGGCCACAGGTTGCAAAGTGCCTGCATCTTGATCACTTGACCTCATGGATGCTGTGACAGTTGTAAGTGCAAGGACCGGTCTCAAAGTTACTTTTTCAGCACCATCGTAACTTCAGACGGTTGCTAAACAGGGCAGTCATTAAGCAAGGATTACCTGTGATGAAACAACCAAGCTCAGAGAATACCAACAATCTAATAGTGCAATATATAAACTAGATCCACTGGATTTGTTTCTGATAAATCATGAATGGGATTGTGCTCTACTTACTTTAAGCTGCCATGATGGACACTTACATTTTAATTTTAAGTATAAAAATAATGCATAAATGCAGTAACTTGAAAGAATATAATAAAAATTTATAGTCAGTCCCCTATTTAGGGGTGTGAATTTTTGAATAGAGTTTGTTAGTATCTTGAACATAACATAATGAAATATTAAAGACGATTAAACTTTAAAAAGAGACTTCTGGCAGTCCACTGGAGATGAAAACATGAATGAAAAGGAGGAACTTTGTAAGTTGGTAGTATAAATATCTAGCTAATTACCATTTGCAGATCTTTGACTCATTCTGTTCTGGCAAGCGTGCTTTGATGTCTCTTGGTGAATTATCCAATACATTTGAATATTTAGGCAGTAATACTCTCTGCTACTATGCACTGCTGTACTGTAATTGCTAGATTCTCAGACACTCTTGAGTTGCTTATAATTCTCTAAACAGTATTTTTATATTAATACAATTTCAGTAAACGGTAAGACACCATACTTTAAAAACGTCGTTATGATTGTGGGCTAGTGGTCAGGGACCATCTACAGGTGAAACTCGAAAAATTAGAATATCGTGCAAATGTTCATTTATGTCAGTATGGCAACTCAAAAGGTTAAACCAATATATGAGATAGACGCATGACATGCAAAGCGAGATATGTCAAGCCTTACTTTGGTATAGTTGTGATGATTATGGCGTACAGCTTATGAAAACCCCAAATTCACAATCTCAAAAAATTAGAATAGTGTGAAAAGGTTCAATATTCTAGGCTCAAAGTGTCCCACTCTAATCAGCTAATGAATCCATAACACCTGCAAAGGGTTCCTGAGCCTTTAAATGGTCTCTCAGGCTGGTTCAGTAGGAATCACAAGCATGGGAAAGACTGCTGACCTGACAGTTGTGCAGAAAACCATCACTGACACCCTCCATAAGGAGGGAGAGCCCAAAAAGGTCATTGCAAAAGAAGTTGGATGTTCCCAAAGTGCTGTATCAAAGCACATCAATAGAAGGTTATGTGGAAGGGAAAAGTGTGGTAGAAAAAGGTGCACAAGCAGCAGGGAGGACCGCAGCCTGGAGAGGATTGTCAGGAAAAGGCCATTCCAAAGTGTTGGGGACTTTCACAAGGAGTGGACTGAGGCTGGAGTTAGTGCATCAAGAGCCACCACACACAGACGGATCCTGGACATGGGCTTCAAATGTCGTATTCCTCTTGTCAAGCTGCTCCTGAACAACAAACAACGTCAGAAGCATCTTACCTGGGCTACAGAAAAAAAGAACTGGTCTGTTGCCCAGTGGTCCAAAGTCCTCTTTTCTGATGAGAGCAACTTTTGCATCTCATTTGGGAACCAAGGACCCAGAGTCTGGAGGAAGAATGGAGAGGCACACAATGCACGATGCTTGAAGTCCAGTGTGATGTTTCCACAGTCTGTGTTGATCTGGGGAGCCATGTCATCTGCTGGTGTTGGTCCACTGTGCTTCATTAAGTCCAGGGTCAACGCAGCCATCTACCAGGAGATTTTGGAGCACTTCATGCTTCCTTCCGCAGACGAGCTTTATGGGGATGCTGACTTCATTTTCCAGCAGGACTCGGCACCTGCCCACACTGCCAAAAGTACCAAAACCTGCTTCAATGACCATGGGATTACTGTGCTTGATTGGCCAGCAAACTCGCCTGACCTGAACCCCATAGAGAATCTATGGGGCATTGCCAAGAGAAAGATGAGGGACATGAGACCGAACAGTGCAGCGGAGCTGAAGGCCGCTATTGAAGCATCCTGGTCTTCCATAACACCTCAGCAGTGCCACAGGCTGATAGCATCCATGCCACGCCGCATTGCGGCAGTCATTGCTGCAAAAGGGGCCCAAACCAAGTACTGAGTACATATGCATGCTTATACTTTGCAGAGGTCCGATATTGTTCTATTTCCAATCCTTGTGTTATTGATGTCATGTAATATTCTAATTTTCTGAGATTGTGAATTTGGGGTTTTCATAAGCTGTACGCCATAATCATCACAATTATACCAAAGTAAGGCTTGACATATCTCGCTTTGCATGTCATGCCTCTATCTCATATATTGGTTTCACCTTTTGAGTTGCCATACTGACATAAATGAACATTTGCACGATATTCTAATTTTTCGAGTTTCACCTGTAGATATTCATGTAAAAATTACATAAATTCTCCTCTAAGTCATATGTCAAAATTATATGCTAAATGAGACAAGTTCTTTATGAAAGAATATTTCAGTGTTTTGTTTTTGGATGGAAATAATGGTTGGAACTAAAATACATGATTCTTTGTTTATTGAAATGAACTATTGTTTAAAAACAAAAACTTGGTATCAGTGATCATTGAACCCCATTCCTGTAAGCAAGTTTTTAACATGTTGTGGTTAGTCACATCTTTAAAGTTAAAGGAAGTTAGTTAGCCACAGCTTCATGGAAAATGTGAGCTCACAATGCAGTATTTTCAGGTAAGCAAGCATGTCTAATTTTCTAGAGCAACAAAATTCTTGATTACAGTTTTAATGATAACTTAAGTGGTGTTTTCAGATGTCTAGCAATCAAGGTCTTGTAGCAGATGAGCTGAATTATCCCTGGGTCTGTTCACGATCACATTAGGATGCTCTAAATGTCACATTTGGAAATGCTGCCATATTGCTTGTTAATTAACAGAAATTTATAAATACTATACTTATACTGTTGATGTTTCTTGCCTACTAGCTTCAATATTAATATATTTTAACCTTTTTTCATAGTAACTGAGGTTACATAAGCCATAATTAAATGCAACAGCAAAGATACAGCATTTTGATAAATTACAACACAAGCAGTCCTGAGTCAAATGAGTAAATTTAGGAAATAATAATACAACAGCCTATAAAATTAGAAATAATATCAGTAGCTAGCTCTGTGTTTGAGATACTCCTATTCTTGTTCTTTTTTTGTTTCTTCCACTGAGTCAGTTTTCAGATATTCCAATTATGAACATTTCCTCAACCAGGCTGTTAAATATGAATAATTTTTTTTTTGTTACAGGTAATGTGGTTTTAATTGTCTTGTTTTCATCTTTAGTTTTAAAGTCTTTTTTCTATTTCTATTTCTATTTCTATTTCTGTTTCTGTATTTTCTTTTAATGTTGCTAGCTATTTTGATTGTTTAGGAATATTCAAGCAGGTTATAAACAAATGAAATCCCAAAATTTGATTCCCTCTTAAGCCAATGGACAGATTTTGACCATATTTTATATTGTATAGTTCCACAGTTCCTAAATGTTGTATTGCTATCCACAGTTGGGTCCTGACATTGGCAATCATCCAGTTTTATAAACATTGAAAACAACATTACTTTAGTCAATCAAAAGCTATCCTTTTTTTTTTTTTTTTGTAATCACTTTGGTTTTACAAGACTTGTGTTATGTGCTGGCACCCAAAAGTAGCATATCATTTATATGATTATTCATTATATTTTAAATTGCCCATTAACAAATCTCTAAAGAAGATGGAAAAGAGAGAAGATGCCTTTGAACTTGAAACATGCTATAGTTTGATTCTGTCACTATAAATTATGGACTGTATCCAGCACTGCAGCTAGTTTCAGTTAGCTACTGTAGTCCCCCCAACCCCGCCAATCAAAGGCCACACAGGCATGTGGAATTAATTCTGAAGCTTTTCTGTGATCACTCAGATGTTACAAAACCAATTTCCCTTAGAAGTTAGACCTATCCCAATGCTAATTGCTTTTTGAATGTTGGTAAAGATGGAACTCTGTTGGAGAGCTTTTGGTGATAGATCTTGCAGCCATGTGCAGGTCCCAGATGGCACCAGTTTTACCTGGACTAGGAAGTGATCCCTGTATGCAGAATACAGCACAGCTCCTCAGAAGTGAAAACAAGGTCCAACATTTGTCTGCCTGCATGTTTCAAGCCAGAGATTGCCTGGGATAGGCCATGGTTGCCATGAATTGTTCTGTCTTCTCCAACCTAGCCCCAAGGGCATGGAAGTTGAAACTACTCAACTCTAAAAGTGAGGGAATTCCCAACACTGGCCCAGAGAGTAAGTCAGGTATCTTGTAAAGGAATCAACTGGGGAATTAGGATGGCCAGTATACCAGAAGGATACTCAACTTACCTCTGTGTCCCAACTTAACATGCAGGCATTGACATCCTATCACTTTTGTGAGAGGATAATTTCATCTGGTCACAGATAAGGTGTCCTTTAGGATCTACAAAGGTTACTCTTCTGATACAGAATTCTTTATGATAGCTACGGATAAGTTGTTTGCTTACTTGAAAATACAGCACTGTGAGCTTAAATTTTCAGCAAAATCCAACCTTTTTAGTAATCTATAGTTTATGCGTGCAAAATATGCAATAACTGGAATTATAGATATTAGAGCAGATGGGTCATAGCCTAAAACTGAAAGAGACTAGAAGATGACTATTACTTCTGTCATTTTTTCTTTATTAACAGAATAATTTTAACTGAAAACATACTCATTTATTTGCATAAAGGATTTTAAAAGTAATCAGCATGTTCTTTAGAAAGATGAAGTAAGCTTATATTTACAAAAAAGCATTTTGAAATGGATGGCAATATTTGCACTTTGTGGGGAAGGGAGAAAGATTCAATTTGTAAAATGCCTGGGAATTCAAGTGGTAAATTTAGTGAAGGATAATATAAATGATCAAATAAACACTACATAGTATTTTGAAATATTGCTAAAGATGTTTATATGTAACTTGTAAAGAGAGTTTAGTTATTGAAGTTTGGTAAAATGGAGAAATAGGAGGTCGGATTTGAGTTTTGCTCTTGTGAATAGAAATAATTGGAAAAGATATGTTTGCTAATATTCTCCTGATCCTTCAAATCTGCCCCTTTTTAATCTTCCATTTAACTATCTTCATCCCATTCATCCTTTGTTTCTGATCCCAGACATTCTATCTTTGATGATTGGTTGCAAGGTGAGTTAAGAATAGCACCAGATAGTATTCTTTAATCTTTACGTTCTTTCTGCCAGAGGCTAAAATTTAAGGAAACAAGAGGAGATGCACAAATGTGCCCAGTGCTTTATAACACTGAAAGAACCAGGAAGCCATGCCCACCTTGTGCTCATTTTAAAGATGCTCAGAAAGCAGTAAGGCGTCTTATTTTCATAGCATTAGCAGGACTTATTGCAATGTTAGGGAGAGCTTTCTACAGGATCCAGAAAATAGGGTTTCTTGGGGAAAGTATTAGGATATCATACTACTACTTGAGAATGTTTCGGATTTCATACATCTGGGAATAGTCCTCTACTTTTGAAGTGGGAAAGGAAGAAGGGAGTTCGGCTGTGTCTTGGAGAGACTAGGATACCTCCAAGTTAAGTATGATGTCACATCAAGACTTTAGCTTTCTCCAAGATACTGTATATAGAGAATATTAAACATGTTTGGTTGACTACCTAAGTAAGATAAAATTTTGGATCTATTATGGGAGGGATGCTGCCTATTGGACTCTTACACTTATTTAAAGATGGATGTCAGCTGAAAAGTATGAGATCACAGGAGATACTGGTTGAGTTCAGTTTGTTGTTATCCCAACAAACTTTGAAAAGCTGCCTTTAACGGATCAATATGACCCTATTTTTTCCTAACCCTGTAATTGCTCCAACAAGATTATCAAACACTTGACAGGATAGGGATAATAGGCTGGGTTTGGTGGGTCATAAATTGTGCAAGCATTACATAAGTAAAACAGCACAATTAATGCTATATTAAGAAAAATAGATGCAGCTGGGAATCATTGTCTCAAATAAATTAATAAGTCTCCCATAGGAATGCAACAAGAAAATAGGTGCTCCATCTTGTCATTAGAATCCTAGTATCATCATGGAGCTTACAGATATTCAGTTTATCATCAAATGACATTCTCATAGACAACCTTGTATTGTTCATTTTTATATGTTTATTTTTTTATACTTATATGCCACCTATTCTTTTGGGATTGGGGCAAACTGTAACTACCGTTAATAAATAAATAACCTTGGAAAATGAGAGTGAAAAAATTATATATGTAAACATGTATATTACAAATTTTTTAAAAATATGTTTCAAAGGTAGAGACATTATGGTGAACCAGTTGTCCAGCTTGAAGGAAGTAATGATTGAACATAGGGCATGCTCTTTTTTCAGCTCTTAAGTAAGATAACTCAGAGAAATTAAAAAAAAAAATCATAGCATTGGAAGCAGATGTAGAAGTCATTTAATCCAGCCACCTGCTTGGTTCAGGATCTATTCAAAGCATTTTGAATAGATGGCTATTTTGCCTCTGTTTGAGCCATCCTGGCTTGTTAGACTACATAAGAAAGATAAAGAAACTATTGTAAATCATAGTGTGACCTCTGCATCGGAATGTCTTTGATAAGAGTTTGGGGGTGATCTTACTATGGTGCCTCTGCATTCTTTCATACTATCAGAATTCTATCCTACTAGATACTATCATTCAGTCCTGTAAACAATAGCATTTATTCTTTCCCTATACTTCCTCCTTTCATACCATTCCGTTCACATTCTAAAAAAGGACAACAGTCTGGTTTCGGTTATTTGTCTCCATTTCAGGGTCACAGTGCTAGCCTTTTATCTCTGCGTGTAATTTTATTACAGCCCTGCCTCATCCACGTACAAGCTATTTCTAAGTAATGAATAAAATCCTGACTAAAACAAATGAAGTGTAAATTAATTAAATCTCCACAATAGTTATTTAGCAGAAAGTTCTCCTGAGCTAAACACGTTTCTGAATAATTGTGTCTAGGTTCAGAGTGGTTCAGTTGGTCACCCACTCTGGATTCCTTTTTGTTTCTGGATGCCCAGAATATGTTAGCAGGAAAACCACTCAGTTACCATCATACATTTATGCATACCTAAATGAAGGCTAGGATCTATTTTATTCCCTAAAACAGATTGTTTAAAAAAAAAGAGAAAATTAATGCTGGATTTTTTAATTCAGTTAGCATGAAACAATCCTCTTATATTCAGTTTTTTAAAATGCAAATGTGTCAAGTTGATAATTGACCAACTGACAAATAGCTTACTAAAGTGAAATAACAGACATTGAACTGTTTTGGGTTAAAACTCTATAATTGAGATTATTTTACTAAATTCATATGTTTGTACAGAGCTTCAACATGAACATCTGAATGTACTGTACTTAAGTTCATATTGTTTTGTGTGCGGTATTGGACCTTTTGTATTTCTAGATAATGAGTTGCTCTTCCAGGGGATGCATGATCCAGTATTCTGGAAAATTTATGATCTTTTTATTGTTTAGCAAAATTTCTCTGTTTTACAGTGCAAATGAATTGGTTTAGGTTCTTCCTTTGAAACAGCACAAGATGTCTAATCCTTTCCTATCCTCTGCAGCAATTTGCTTTATTGATTATTTTGTACCTTTTGCTGATATAAATATGCAAATGTGTCAAGATGATAATTGACCAACTGACAAATAGCTTACTAAAGTGAAATAACAGACATTGAACTGTTTTGGGTTAAAACTCTATAATTGAGATTATTTTACTAAATTCATATGTTTGGAGGTTTTACAAAGTTAAAGATGTTTCCATCTCAAAAATAAGCAATTGCTATTTTATCTCACCTATAATTTCAGAATCAAAAGATAAGTTGAGGGTGGCTTTTAATTCTTGATTTTGATTTGTATCTGTGCACATGCAAATGTGGAACCAAGTGAAGAGGCATGTCTCAGAGGCTAGCCTCTAAATGGGATATCATAGTTTGCCGAAGTTTTTCTAACTATGTCATAGTTTTCTAAAAAGAAAAAAGAAGCTGTGATCAATAATTTTATATTAAATATAAAATTTTCTTTTCTCCTTTCTATCCTAAGCACATGATGACTCTTGATCAGCTGATTTTTAATGTATAGTTGGCTTGCAAAGCACTGCGTTCCAGTTTCATTTGTAGAAGTTTGGCGTGTATAATTAAAAGGCGTTCCTAAGTGGTTGGTTCCAGTCAATAGTAATGGGAAAAGATAGAATGAATCTGTGGCAATTTAAATATGGGGTGTCTCAGGGCTTTATGATCTACCCCATCCTATTTAATATATGTATTAATTAATTATTCATTAGATATGTATGGCCTTCCATCTCACAATAGTGACTCTGGGCAGCTAACACAACTAAAACAGCAGTAAAAAGAAGAAAACATAGTAAAAAAAAAAGCATAAAATGGCAACCAAAGATAAACTAATCAACAATAAATTAATGAAACCTGTGGGCTTAACTAACCTCCTGACTCCCACACCTGGGAAAACAGCCAGGACTTAGGAGCTTTCCAAAAGGCCATCAGAGTTGGGACCAGTCTCAGCTGATACTGTGTTTCAAAGGGCAGATGCTGCTAATAAAAAGGTTCATATCCTAGGGCTCACTAGATAACATTTTTAAATCAATGGGACCTGATGAGGAGAGTACAAACAATTAGAGATAGGTGGTCCCTCAAATGCCCTGGTCCCATGCCATGGAGGACTTTATAGATGACAATCAGCACCTTGAATTGCACTCAGAAGCAAATTGGAAGCCAGTGCAACTCATGGAACAAAAGTGTAACATGGGTGTATCAAGGTGCACCCATAACTGCTTGTATTATTGCATTCTGGACCAATTGCAGCTTCCAGATATTCTTCAAGGGCAAGTAGAACACATTGCAGTAATCCACTCAAGCAGTGACCAAAGCATGAGCCTTACAGTCACTCATGCCCTGGTCATCTCCAGTTGGACTACTGCAATGTGCTCTACATGGGGCTGTCCTTGAAGAATATCCAGAACCTTCAGTGGGTGCAGAATGTGGCAGCGTGGGCAGTTATATGTGTTTCTGGTAGAACACATGTTACACCTCTGTTTTGCAACCTTCATTGATTACTAGTCTGTTTTCAGGTCCAATTCAAGGTGCTGGTATTGACCTTTAAAGCCCTTCATGGCATGAGACCGGGTTATTTGAGGGACCACTTCTCCCCAATTTCAGCTCCCCATCCCACTAGATCTAGCAGAGTGGGTGTGTTGCAGATCCTGTCACCTAGGGAGCTATGTTTGGCAGGCCTTAGGCAACAGGCCTTTTCTGCTGTGGCGCCCGCATTGTGGAACCTTCTTCCCCCAGAGATGAGATTGGTCTCATCGCTCCTGAGTTTTCAAAGCTCCCTCAAGACCTGGTTATGTCAGCAGGCCTGGGGATCCCAGGGGACAGGTGAACTAGTGAGGTGGCTGTATTATTAACATCCCTTTGCCTATTATTTTCCTTTTCTGTTTTAGTTTGTTTTTATAGTTTTTAATGTTTTTAATAATTACTGTATTTTTGTTTTATTGGACTGTTGTACGCTGCCCAGAATCACTTTTTGGGAGATTGGCAGCCATATAAATTTTATTAATAAATAAATAAAAATGAGTGACTGTGGGTGGTGCTTCTGAGTGAAGGAAGGGGGTACAATTGGCACACAAAACAAAATTGTACAAAAGCTTCCTGCTACCGGCTGTTCTTTGAACAGGAGCCGTGAGTTCCATGAAGACCCCAAATTTTGCACCAGTTCTGACTGGGCTAGTGCCACCCCATCCAGAACTAAATATGGAAAATCACCAGATCCAGGCGTCCCTAACATAAGAACACAAGAACATAAGCAGTGACCTGTTGGATTGAACCCCTGATACATTTAATCCACCAGTCTGTTCTCAGTGACCAACCTGCTGCACAAGGAAGCCCACTAGTCTCCCAGTAGATGGCCTTCAAAGACACTCACATTGCCATCAAGGCTAATAGCCATTGATCCCCATGACTTTCATGAATTGGTCCAATCCTGTTTTGAAGCCAGCCAAGCTGGTGGCCAACAGCAGATTTTGTGATAAAATCCCAAACCATTCATTTTTGATAGGGTTGAGTTGAAAGCCGTTGTTCCCCATTCAGACCTTCACAGCCTCCAGAATCCAGAGTGGAGATATACAATTATTTATACTCAGCATACTGATGAAACCTCACTCTATGGTGTCGAATGACCTCAACTAGTGACTTCATGTACATGCTAAATAGAATGGGGAGAGCACTGAATCACAAGGGGGCATGGGCTTCCCATGAACACCAACTGGAACTGAACCTGGAGGAAGGAGGAGAACCATCACAATACTGTGCCCCCAATTGGAACTGGTCAATACCATGATTCATACTGCGATTAATGGTACTGAAAGCTGCTGAGAGATCAAGGAAAGTAAGGATGGATGCACCACCCCCATCCCACTTCTGCTAGAGGTCATCCACAAGTGCTGTCAATGCTGTTTTGGTCCCATGCCTGGACCTGAAACCTGACTAAAAGGGGTCCAAATAATCCACTTCCTCCAGGACTCTCCAAAGCTGCAGTATGACCACCTTCTCAACAACCTTCCCTAAAATCATTAAGCCACTGTGTCTGTTGCACAAGGTAAAGTATCATCAGCTTTAAATGTAGTCAGTACTGTTTGGGATAATCAAAAAGGTTACATGGCAAGTATAAAAAAAACAATTAGCGACCACAATTGGGACCAGTAAATCCATCACTAAGTGCTGCAGTCGCTAAGCAAAACATCACGTGACCACAACAGGCTTACAACCTCACTTCCCCTTTGGTCGTTAAGTGAAGCACTGCGGTTGTTAAGTGAAACATGTGACTGTGAATTATGATTGTACTTTTGCCTTCTCTATTAACTGTGCTTTTCGCAAGCCAGTTGCAAAGCACACAAAAGGTGACCACGTGACCTCAGAACGCTACAACAATGATAAATGGAAGGACTGGTTGCTAAATGAGGCACTCAGTAAATGAGGACTACCTGTATTTCAACCTTCTCTACTTGGAACTGCCTTTGAAGACTATTTAGAAACTTCAGTTGGTACAGAATGTGGTGCCTCGTGTGCTGACAGGTAAAAAGCAGTTCAGCAAGGCAACGTCTCTCTTCTGGTCACTGCACTGGCTACTAATAGGTTTCAAAGTGCCCCTTCATACCTGGAGAACAGTTTCTTCCAGGCTGAAATTGCCCATCATACACATCTGAGTTGCCGAGGTATACTTTGTGAAGCTAAAAGGGTGGGGACCAGAAAATGTTTTCTGTTGCTGTGGAACAGTTTGTCCCTGTGGTAAGGATGGCCCCCTCCCTGTTGACGCTTAGGAGGGCATTTTAAAAGATTCTTTTGTGCCAGGCTTTTGAATCTATTGGGCTGCTGTTCTTGTATTTTACTATGTTTATTTATTAATTTCATCTTTTTTTTTTGCAAGTATGTATTTGTGATTTTAATTGTTGTAAGCTCTGTATCCTTCCTAAATCTGTTTGGAAGGATGGGAAGGTCTGAAATTAAATTTAGCAGGCAAACAGTATCTTCGTCATTGTAATTGGTTTCTTTGATATTTGCTGACATGTAACCTTTTTAATTATCCCAAACAGTATTGATTACATTTAAAGCCATGAAAGTAGCAATTGCATTTTACTGTTCAGTTGCCCCTCTGACTAACCCACTGGGAAATATTGAAACAGGATCCAGAGTGAGAAATAATACTGGGCACAGAACTTTTGAAGAACTTTCTTTGGAGGACTGGAGCAATGGGAGTATGTCATATTTTGCAACATTGTGGAGAGGATATTGATAGTTAAAACTGTGTGTCTGGTGGGATGGACAAGGTAGGTGTGAAAAGAGTTACTTAAGCAGATACTGATGATTCAGAAGATACTTTTCTGTGTCTGATGCAAACTATTTGTCTTGTCTAAGACAGCATTAGAGGAGGATTAAAACAGTGAAAGAGTGTGGATTCCATACATTCTCTGTAACTCATTTCCACATTTAGCCATGCATTTTCTTAGTGCTGATGAATTGGGTGGGGAAAAAAAATGTTATTTTTTTTGTACGTCCAGTCTTCAATGAGATGCTTGTTTGCTTCTAAAGAATGGAGAAGATGTGCACATGAAGCTTTGTTGTGGGCATTGCCTTTCCATAGTTGATCATTTGAAAACATCAGAGAGGAGCTTCTAAGTTATTTACAACCTGTCTCTTCAGCTTTACTCAGTCAGCTCTTTTCTGAAAAGGGGATGCCCTTTCACATTCCATCTGGATATGATTTACTCTTTATTAGTCTACTAAAATGTGACAGGCTCACCTAATCTTTTTAAAAGTGTTATTTCCAAGACCATTTTACCACTTCCCTGCAAATAAGATGAAATAAACTATACTTGACAGTATGACTTACTTAAATATATTCTCAGAGACTTTATACTAATTAATTGCCCTACAGAGCATTTTGTTTTTGAAGATTAATGAAAAGAGTATTAAATAAAGGTATGTCAGTTAACATGCCAGACAATTAAGTTACAATGTAGTGGTGAGTTCCTATAGCAGTTACACTGATTCAATGAGACTTCAACCAACCAAGGACTATTTATGTATTTATTTCTTGCCCAATGTAGTATTCATGGCTTGTTCCATGTTTGTAGTATCAGACATAAGGCCCAATTCAGAAATTAGTTTACCATCAAGTACAGAAATTTCTGTTAAATGATAATGCAAGAATGTCTAAATCATATGATCATCCATATCAACATCTATTAGAATATTAATTTATGGGTAGTTCTAATTCTGAAGATTAAAGTTGCCTGAAAATTAATTGCAGTATGCAGCATGAAAGCTAAATAACTAAAAGTTTTAAAGCAAACTAAATTACTAAAAGTTTTAAAGCCAAGTAGATGATAGTAATTGGGAATGTTATTTCATCATTTTTATTGCCATGGGATATTAGCATTATACTTAATACAAAAAAGGAAATCAATATAATTTCTCATAAAGAGACCTACTAGCCTTTTAGCAGGATATTACTTTTCTGATAAATTTTGTAGATACATTTCTTATTAAAATGGTGAATACAAAGCTGATAGCTTTTGATTAATGAAAGATCTTGATTATCCTGAAACCAAAAGTATAATTATAGGTTGCAATTCCTGATGTCTATTCAAACATTGTGGAAATTAAGTCTGTTTAATTTTCCCTGGCTGTTAAAACAATTATCCTTGTTTTTTTGCATTAATCATTTCAGCCTTTGTCAAGCTAACAACCTCCACATTTGTTGAACCATCTCCAGTCAAAATGTCTGAGATTATGAGATACATTGCTTGATACATTTGGAAGACATTGGACTGAGAAAATCTTCCTTTTCTGTTAACCGATATAGAATATGTCTTCTATAGCAGATTGGCCGCATGGGAATCTGCCCTACTCTTTCAAGCATTTTGTTTTGCAAATAAGAAAAAGATTTAGATGTCAACTTCAGAGAGTACAGTACTGTATTCTCCATACTCATGGAAATACAGAGCTCTCAATAGACAGTTATTTTCTAACCTATAAATGTTAGGAACAGAAATGTTAGAAAAATCTCTCAATTGCAGCAGGTAAAAAAAAGAAAGAATGAATAAACATGTTTATAGATTTACTGAGTATGTTGAAAGTGATAACAATTTATATACCTCTCTTAATGCAGAGTACGGTACAGGTAGTCCTTTTGTTATGACCATTCGTTCAGCAACCGTTCGAAGTTATGACAGTGCTGAATGAAGGGACTTATGTCAGCTCCTCCTAGTTCCGGCCGTTGCAGTGCCCCTGCAGTCACATGAACAAAATTTGAGTGCCTGGCAACAAGCTTGCACTTAATGACCAGTTGCAGTGTCCCATGATCATGTGATCACCATTTCTGACCTTCCATGCTGGCTTCTCCCAAGCAAAGTCAATAGGAAGCTGGCAAGGAAGGTTGCAAGTTGCTAGGGTAAATCTCCCCCCCCAGGCCTTTCTTTGCTCACATGCACCACACCCTCCTTCCCCTCTTTGCTCACACCCCCCCCACACCCTCTTTCTGTGGTCTCCCTGCACTCACACACATGCACTCCTACACCCTCTTTCCATGGCCTCCGTGCAATTGCACACATGCACACACATACCCTGTGCCCACTTTCCATGGCCTCCCTGCAATTGCATGCACCCTGCACCCTCTTTCCCCGGCCTTTCTGAGCTTGTGCCACACTGAGCACCTCCTCCCCCAACTCGCACGCAGCCTGTGCTGGACCTGCCCAGGGCCTCCCCCACCCCCCTGCAGCAGCCCCACACCTCACGCTCCTTACTTGGGATTCCCTCTACTTCCCACTTAATGACCCATGGGTCTTGGGTTATGACAACAACCGGGATTGCCTGAATTGCCGTCGCTAAGCAATGCAGTCATGTGACATTGCACTTTATGGCCACATTGCTTAGCGGTGGCAATCCCAGTCCCAATTGCAGTTGTAACTCAAGGACTATCTGTATGGTCAAATATTTATTAATTTAGAAAGATCCACTGTGCATTGTAGTATTTTGCATTACTAGTGTATTTAATATATTTGGAAGTTCTATTGTGCAAATTATCTCATTGTATTATGTAGCAAAATGTAATTTTTAAAAAAATATAAATTTATAAATAAATGTTATTTTCTGATGATATTTTGATTAGTCACTGAAATTGGTTTAGCACTGCTTCCTGCTGATGCTAAAATAAGTTGTTGGTTATTTCATATTTTTAATTTTTTTTTTCCAGGTTTGGGATGCTGTGGATGAAGGACGCTGTTTAAAAACATACTCTAACCATACCAGTGCTGTCCGAGCTATTCAGTGGTCCCCCTGTGGAAGAAATGCACTTAGCGGAGGCTTTGATTTTATGCTTCATTTAACAGATATTGAAACAGGTGCTAATATACTTCAGTAGTCATCAGTATAATATGGTTAATATAAATAAATATTATTACCTTTATAATATTTCAGGGGTTGGAAACAGAATACCATCTTCATACTAACTGGAGTATTCTGCTAATTTAAAGAAAAGAACAGTTCACATCCTTTTCAGTGTAATGTTTATACATCACAAGTTTGGTAAGGTATTTTTAAAAGTTGTTATCTTCTCTAGGCTAGATTATTATTAAAATTGATTTCCATGGGCAGGGACTTTTTGACATGAGTGAGCATTCTGTTATACAGGTCCCATCTATACATTACAGCTGTAACATGTTTAAGATGTTCTGGTTCTGGTTCATAGGTAAGAAGATGTTCTGGTTCATACAGTCAGCCCTTCCGTTCCTCTAGGGAAGCCTCAAGACTGCTGGCAGCTCTGCATAATGGTAGAGCAATGTTTTTCAGTCTTGTCCACTTTAAAATGTGTGGACTTCATCTCCCAGAATTCCCCAGCCAGCAAGGTTTGCCAAGGTTGGAAAAACACGATGGTAGAGGCTTGTAGAGGAGATGGGAGAAGGAAAGGAAGCAGGATATGTATCAGTGTCAAGTCAGCTACACAAAGGCAATGTGAAATGCAGTGATGGGCAAACTAGGGCTGAACAGGGGTGGGAATAAAGCACCAAAGAGGAAAAATATAACAATATTTAAAAATACAAAAAACATAAACCTTACCCCCCCCCCCCCCCGGCCGTCATCTTGAATGTTTTTAGTATTTATGTACAGGGTTTGTTGTTTAGATTTGATTTTTAATGGATTATTTATTTAACTATATGTGTGGGGATTTTCAATTGTTGATGGGGTTTCTGATTTTAATTGTGACCGAGAGTCACCCGTTGGGGGGGAGATGGACGGCATACAAATTTAATAAATGAATGAATGAATGAATGAATGAATGAAGAATAAATTAAATAGAATAAAATATCTTTTTAAAATGATAGTATGTCTGATGTTCTAGAATAGGTAAATGCTTCATACAAAGAAGATTGTGTCATATTTATTTATTTCATTAAATTTGTTATTGCTGCCCACTCCAGTGGACTCCAGGTGACTTATAAAATCCAGTGCATGATTAAAACAGTTAAAAACATAAAATGAGACAGCCCGGACTAAAAACAACCATAACAATAAAAATAGGACAGGGGCTCCACAAACATATTAACCCTAGGCCTGGGAACAAGGGCTTTCCAAACCCCCAAGAGAGTGGATGCCACCCATATCTCCATGGGGGATGCTGTTCCAGAGGGCAGGGGCAGTGACAGAGAAGGAACACTTCCTTGGTCCAACAAGATGACAATGTTTAATAAAAGGGCCCTTGAGTGTATTCCCTCTGCTCAAGTATACTTGGTGAGCAGAAACAGTTGGAGATAGGATGTCCCTCAGTTATAGTAAGAAGTGTATTAGCACACATTGCAGTAATATATAATTGAAGTCTTAAAATTTGTAAAGGTCTCCTTCGACCTTGATTTGTTTGTGTCAAAGTCTCCATAAATATGTCCATATAGTTTACTTAGCAACATTAAGGAACTGGTTCTTCCTCCCACCTCCACCCTTTTTTTTTTTAACTTGGCAACTGGGCTGGCAGGTTTTTGTTAGCTGGGGAATTCTTGCAGTGGTTTGTAAGATGTGGTGGAGGTTAGGGTTAGGTTTGGAGGTTGTTGGGCTTTGTTGGTTGGTCCTTTTGAGCATTTTGTTAGGACTGTTATTTTTGGGTTAATGACGAGGCTGGAGTGCTGAGACCCAGGGTTGGCTTCCTGGCAGATTTAGTTAGGATTGCCTTTGGAGCTGGTACTGGTCATCAGGCATTCCAGGAGAGGCAGCTGCGATGGAGTTGAGATGAACGATAGTTGGGATGAATGGCAATTAGTTGAGAACATGCGCCACCAATCATCTGTTCGGCAGAGTGCTTGTTATGACAGTCCATGGTAGAAACTGTTCCTAGGCTGATTTAGGAGAGGAGTGGGCAGTGGAGATCAGAGCAGTGGGAACTGATGATGCTGGGGCTGGAGCTGGTAACAAGGAGGAAGAAACGACATTGTGCCTAAAGCTGCTGGCTAGCCATTGTTCAATGTTTCTATTAAGCTGCTTGGTGGCAAGCTTTTCTTGATTGCCCTGAAGAAGATTCTTCTCCACATGTTGGTCCCCTTGCTCAGCTGGATGTGACCTGCTCCCATGTCTGGTGGGTGAGCAAGTTGGAGGGTTCTGGCTGACCCTTGGGTTTATGGAGGACTGAGGAAAAAGAATGGTGGCATTGGGCTGCGGTGGGAGTGGGAGCTGGCTGGTAGTTTTTGATGAAGTCCAGCCTGTGTTCTATGCTGTGGTAAGATGCCAAGAGGATGGGAGTCATCTTGCTTCATTGACAACTCCTTGTCCAGAAGGGGAAGTCAGTCATTTCATCTGTTCCATACCCCAAAGGGGTCTGATGCTACCAGCATGGCCAGAGCTGCTAGAACATACTGGGCTACAGAGATTTTGCACCCCTTTCGAGGCTATGTCATTTCTGCACCTTGGAAGATCGATTGGAGCTGGGACTGAATATGTTATTCTGAACATGTTGCACATGGTATTCTTCCTCTTACATACTTTGTCATCTGTCCAGTGCTGCTTCAGCTTCAGAAGGAGGATTTTGTTTGGATATTAAGCTAAACAAGGATTAAATTCTTGCTCTTTCAGTTTGGTATGTGTCTGTAATCCAAAACTTTTAAAAGCTCTTAAAAATAAGAGATCTGAGAAGATAAGACATAAGAACATGTATGTCAAGCCCTAGCTATATTTAAGGGACTTGTTTTATTACTCTCTCATACCAGAAAAGGTTTGAAAATTGCAACCTTATCCATCATACTGGCCACCTACACCAAATGGTAGAGCCAGAACTCTAATAGTTGGGGCTATGTTTTATTTCCTTATTATTCATAATATTTATATATTGTCCTGCTCATTCAAACTTTGAGGGTTGCACAAGAAAGAAATAAAAACAAAAGCCAAAACCATTATCAATACCAAAAAAGTATATAATTGCTATATGGTACAATTTTTTATTTGATTTGATTTTTTGAATTTTGCAAAGCTGCACATTTTTTCTTCATCAGTAGATGACATTATGGGATTGACAGCTTTTTTCAGTGACATGGTTCCCTCTACTGATATTTTTTGGAAGGGAAAAGACAGAAGAGGTAACTTGGAAAGAAATGGGAAGGGTTGCAGGAGACAGCCCAGAGAGACTGGACAAGAACAGTAAAGGGAGACAAAGGGGGTAGAAAAATGGCTGAGGCAATAAGACATGAAAATAGAGAGAGGGTTGGAGATGAGAGAAGCAGAGGAGGCAGGAAGTATATCAGTGGCAAGAAAGCTATGAAAAAGCAGCATGAAGTGCAGTGATTGGAAAGGGGGGGGGGGGCAGAAGGAGAAGATTGGAGGATTTGGGGCCCGTAAAAACAGGTTATAGCTCACACCACATACCCCACTGGACTGCATCTTTTCCACTCTTAACCTAATGGTAAACAAACCACATATTATCACAGATATTTCTGTGATAATGCTTCATTCTATATGAAACTCTCAAAGATCCTGAGGTTAATCTTTGTCCCAAATGCTGAGGGCAAGCAAGAAAATTAGATCCTGTGCTTCTTGTAACAGGTTCTCCTCTTAAATCCCACAATTGTGGACTGTTCTCCCTGAAGCATTAGCTTTCAAAAGCATTTTAAAATATTTTTTGTTGATGTTTGACCGACTTTTACAAAAATGTGCTGTTTCAGATGTTGGATGATTCCTCAGTATTTAATTTCTACACCTGTGTATATGTTTGTGTGTATGTGTGCATGAGTACACACAACATAAATATCATGATTAGTTTACTCTGAGAATCCCCATCCTCCTCTTTTTGTTTATCATTACCCTGCATTTCTCACAGATATGTCAGTAATGCTTTCAGCAAAAACCAGCTTGTTACCAGAAACCAAACTTGGTGCATTCTCACTTGAAAAAAGATGAAGCCACCTGTTCAGATTAGAACTTAATTACAGTTCATTCACCTCTCTTCATTACTCTTCATCAGCACAGAGCTTATTTCATCACTGATTAATTTCATTTAGATGTATTCTAAACTTTGTGAGTAAACTTTTTTGTTGTAAATACTTTTTCATACAGGTTAAGAGGAACTTCCTTGAAAGCAGGTTTGCAAGAAATCTGGCAAATCCCCTCCTGCTTTTTTTTTTTTAAGGTAGTTTTCCCCAACCTAGCACTCTACAAAAATGCTGGTTGGTGATTATGAAAGCGCAACACCTCTAGGTTGGAATGGCTGACTAATGATCCTGTGTTACAACGGAAGATATGGCAGCACAATTTTTCTATGCCTTTAGGGAATTTATGAACTTCCAGGTCAGGTAGGGAGAGTCCTTGTTGCCTCTCCTAATTACTTCAGTAATTAATTTTCAGAGAGCTACAATAGATCTCTGTTACTGTTTCTGCCACTACTGGGCTAGATCTTTTAATATTTTCCCAGTAATTTGGAAACGAGCACCTGCCATGCTCAAAACAGGAATGTGATCCACAATAGAGATAATTGAGCCCCAGGAAGAGCAAATTGGGATTAGATGAAGTACAGATAGGTGTATGGTTAAAGACAGGTGAATGTGTAAGGCAGCAATATTGAATCATAGGGCTATTTGCCACAAGGCATTTTGGAAGACATTTTGCTAAGTATTTTTGAGGACAGGTCCTCATAATATTGGCTTCATCTCATCCTCACCTCACTGCTGAGGCAGTGATATTTTTCCTTATTGCCTGACACAAAACTTCCCATGTGGACAATGTAGGACACTAGTTTTCTCAGTTCCAATTTGGCTAGCAAGTCTACTGCAAGTGGACAAGTGCTTGGCCTCTCCACCTGTGTACTGCACCTCCATAGCCAGTACGGCTTTTGCTGCAAGAAAGACTGAATACCTATTCTTTTTCTGTTTACACTGGTCTATCAAACTCCCAGGAGATCAGGAGGTCTGTCACTCAGGAATTGGTGGGTGTGGGTGTTACTTGTGTGCTGTGGAGTGCATAAAGTAGGAAAAGCATGTGAGATGTACTTGCACAAACACCAATGTGGAATGGAGGTGGGAAAAGGAAGAGCTTTTTGCTTGACCAGAAACAATTCTCAGGGGAAATTAGTTTCAGGTGGGTAAAAGGAAAGAAAAATCTAGTAGTGCTGAGAGCTCTTTGACTCAGACTTCTCTGCTTTGAATTTCAAATCAACTCTTCCAATCTCTCAAGTGGGCTTTGCGGGATGGGGATTGTTTGACATAAGTATATCTGTGTTCTAGTTCTCTGACAGAGCTATTGATTTCCAGGAAGATCAATAGTCCTGTCAGAAGAAGCACAAAGTAAATAATAAACACTAAAGCTAGCTAGCTAGCTAGCTAGCTAAATAAATAAATAAATAAATAAATAAATTTAAGACTTGAACCCCCAACCTGCTCCACCACATGTTCAGGAGAACAATTGATGGCTGGTGTTCCCATCAGTAGATGAAGCTAGGTGGGAGAGGAAAGGTTGGTGGGGGATCCTCCAACTGCTACCCTGAAACTACCCCTTATAAAACTAGGGGAGAGTAGCCACATTGCCCAGCCTCATCTCTGAGTACATGGGAAAGGTAGGCTGTGGATGTTGATATAGTTTTCTCCCAACTTCAGAATGAGGGGGAAAGCCCATTAATGTGACCATGGGGAATGGCCAATAGAAATACAGAGTTGAAAGAAGACATTTAGACCATCAAGTTCAATCCCTCCTTAATGTAAGAATCCAATTATCCCTTATAGATGGCTCTCAGGACTAACTAACACATCCAGAGGGGGGAGATTACCAGCGCTCTCCAGCGATTGATTTCATGTCAAACTATTCTTACCTTTAGAAAGTGTTCTTAATGCTCAGTGAAAACCTGTTCTCCTGTAATTGAAAAACATTATTCCATGTCTTACACTCTGAGACAGTAGAGAACAATCATACACCATGTGATATTGTTTTGGGTACTCGAAGAGTGCTACACATGCCTCCTCAAAGATGAACAGATTCAACTCCTTTGCTCTATCCTCACTCCCTCTTCAAAGTCAGGAAGGGGAAGCAGCTCTATAGTGAAAGAATCATAAAGTTGGAAGGGATTTTAGAAGTCATCTAGTCCAACCCTTAATCAGTCTAATCAGGATTTGACAACGGGAATCAGCTGACAGTGTTTGGGCAGGCTGGCACTACAGTCCTGGAGAGGCTCTTGAACCAAGAATCTAGTCCCCTAAGTTTGTCAAAGTGTCAGAGGTCTCATGACTCAGGAGGTGAGGTGGCATGCTTCCTGCCATGGCTTCTCAATCTGAGCAATTAGTCTTTTGAGGAATACATTTATGGATGAGACATGGCTAAACCATTAATGTAGTTCTAAGTTTTAAACTGTAGGTGCTCATCAAGACAGTCCTAAATTACTCCTGCACACAAAATCGATAGGAAGATAGGCACACAGAGAAACACCCACACAAACACAGAAAGATAACAATAACAGTATTGATACAATCTCACAAGTTGCTCAGCGGGCCAGGACTATAATCCTATGCAAAATTACCTGGGGTAAGTTCCACTGAATGCATCCTTGCATATTTCTGGCTGCCTATGTTCAGTTTGTAAATTATACTGAGCCAGAGATCTTCAGCTTTTAATTAGAAATGCAAATATTATTAATTACAGGAGCTTTTAATGTTAAAAAAGAAATGTTATACTGTAAAATGCTAGAATAGCATAGGAACTACCTCAAAGAAAATACACAGCTCCGGGTCAATTATTTCCCTCTTTCTGTAACTTCTTCCACCAGGTTCTAAAGGATTTTGTTTGTTTGTTTGACTTCTATTGCTCCTTTCATTCAGAAGCTCAAGGCAGCATACATGCCACTCCCTTCTAATTTTTCTTACAACTCCCCAGGGAAAGAGACTGAGCTGTGAGAGATTGGCTGAGGTTTAACTAGAACCCGAGTCTTCTTACTCATAGTCCAGCAGCTTAACACTACACCGTACTTGCTCTCCCTGCTTCTATAGTTTATCCTGGTAGTCCAGCAGAATACTCAGAATCTTCTGTTTTGCTCTTCATTTTTATCACTATTTTAGATTAAATTCTAAGCCATAGTGCATTAGCTCAGAGAAATGGATGATCACCCCACTAAGTCCCATAGCCAGTTTTGTTAAGTTGATTTATTTTTTATCCCACTTTTCCCCCCAGAGAAAACAAGTGATGTAGATGATTGAAAGAAAGGGAAACTGGCTCACGTCACCCTGTAATGTCCTGATAGAATCAAGATATAAATTAAGTTTTCCCAATCCTAGTTCAGTATTCCAGACCAGTTTACACTAGCTAAGCCATCCAGCTAGGTTTCAGTATAAATCCCATTATCCTTATCACGTTAAATAAAACTAAGCAAAGCCTTCCAAAGAGATACATACATATAGAGGCAGCCAAGAAGAGCATTCGAAGCAGCTGCAGAAGTCCTGCAAACAATGCAACTTGCTTAATTATCGGAAAGAAGTGGTTCATATACAGGTAACCGGGTTAAGAATGCCCGGTTTACGGATGACAAAATAATTAAGAATTGAGTCTATTGTAGCAAAATTTGAGTTAAATACACAATGATTTGAGTTAAATACACAATGGTTCGAATTAATTACACAATACAACTTATACAGTATTAAACAATAATACTGTTCTGGCTTACATACTTAAGGACAGACTTTGGGAATGGAACTCGTTCTTAAACTGGAGGCTACCTGTACACTCTTGTGCACTTTAGAAGATCCCTTTTAACTGCCTGCACATCCCTGCCGATGAGAATGATAGCAGTCTTGTACCTCTGGAGGGCGCCAAAAGGGAACATCTGCTCAAGCCAATACTACATTTTTGTTCTGTATGTTGTATTATGATGATACAAAATAATGGAAAGCAAACCCAATTTAATGCTAAACAGATTATTATGTGGAACAGCTCTTTTTCTGAGATAACTGACCAGTGCTTGAACATTTTATTTTATTTTTTTTTGCATAAAACTTATATTCTTCTGCTTTGGCATATAATTTTAAACTACTTATTATGTCATTTTTGGAGTGTGTTGTAACTGATATTGGTTATTAAAACTCAGCCAAATCTAAGATGCCAATTTTGTTTTTAAATTTGAAATTTATATGTTGTAGCATTTACATAACAGTGAACATTTTAATTAAACTGCCAGCACTTTGTCACAAATAAAACAATACAGCTGCACCTGCAGATTGCTGGGGTGGGGTGAGGAAAATCATGTTATTTGTATGCCATGAGTGCAGTGTGGTCCCATTAGCAAACTGTAATGCCATTCTGGTATGATTTAAAGCACTTTATTTGATGGATGGAAAGTTGCCCAATACTACAGTTACATTAGTGCATGAATTAAATATAATTTAAATTGTCTATCATAAATATATTGGTCTAGTTTTCAGGGGAAAATTAGGTTATTTAAAATTTGTCTGCTTGATTCTGCTTCTTTCCCTCCATCATTATTCAGGTATAATTTGAGATTGGAAATGCAAATGCTGAAATGAGTAAAATTATCTTATAGTTGTTGAAAAATTAGAAAAAAACCCCATGCAATTGTAATTCTTTGGCTTTTGAGCGGACATTAAGTAAGCTCCTGAAGTACCAAAGAAGTAGAACAAAAATGGAGCTAATATATAAATTTAAGTTTTATGGCTACCATGGAGAGAACACGAAAAGTACAGCTAAGTGATAGCTTCGCTTTGAGAGGAGTCACTGTCATGGAAGAAGTAGATGATTTGTAGAAGGAAAGCTAGCTTGGAAAAGTCAAGAATGAGTTAGCCTTTGGTACATTTTGGTGTAGAGGGGTGATATTGCCTCCTGCTTTCTTACCTCTGGCTTGAGTGGAATGTAGCCTCCGTCCCCAAGTAAGCCTGATTTCTGGAATTCAGGTGTAACATCAAGCTAGGATCAAAATAAGTTAGGAGTTGCAAGTCAACAATAAACCATGCTTCCAGATTATGATTTCTTGTTGGGAAGTTAAGCATGGCTTATTGTCAGGAAAAGGGTTTGATACTAAAACAAACTCACAGCTTAGCAAATATAGTTTGTTTGTTTATAAATCTCACAGGTTTTATAAACTGCTTCAATCCATTGACTCCGGGCAGAATACAGTAAAAATGCAGAAATAAAATACAGAATAAAAACAAAAATAAATCTCTTAGATGGCCTCCAGAAACATTCAGTTTTGGTTAAAACCACAGAAGTATAGTGTTGTTTTGATGGTTTTACAAAATGCATTGCGGGAGAGAACGGGCTGCTGAAGCCTCCAGTAGCAAGGAGACCCAATGTACAGGGGCTGCAACAGAGATGGTCTGCCACTGGTCCATATGCCCCTCCCCTCACAAGGACTTCAAGCAGGCCTTCTCATGATGCTCTTACTGTATGGAATAATTCAATATTGGTAAGAAGGTGCCTGATATAATTTGGTGCTGTATCATATAGAGTTTGTAGGTTATCACAAGCACTTTGAATTGGGCCTGGAAACCTGTACTGGGTAACCAGTGCAATGATTTTAGTAGTGGTGTTACTGTATTAGGATGGGATTGTTCCATTTACAATCTAACTGCCACATTTTGGGATGAATTGCAGCTTTCAGGTCATCTCCAAAGGCTATCCATAAAGAGCACATTACAGTAAGCCAACCAAGTATTAATCAAAGCATGAATTACTGTCACCAAGGCATCCTGGTCCAGGTAGATTGTAACTGACACGCCAGCTGAAGCTGGGCAAAGATCTCTCCCCCAAGCCATGGCCTGCACCTGCTGCTTCAGCAGGAGCCATGAGTCCAGAAGGATTCCCAGATAATGAACCAATTTCTTTAGGAGAGTGCCATTCCATCCAGAATAACTACTGGAGCAACTTTCCTGGATGTTTATTGACAAAAAGTAATTCAGTTTAGGAGGAATTCAGTCTAGACTTATTTCACCCCATTGAGACCCTGACAGCCTCAGATACTGGTTTGAGCTTTCCATGCCATCCCCTATTGACTGTCATCTACCTATAGATGACACCTCACCTCAAATCTCTGGATGGCCTCTCCAGATGGCTTCATATAAATTTTAAATAACATGGAGGAGAGCACCAAATACTGTGGTACTCCACACTGAGCAACCATGGTCTTGAGTGGTGTCCTCCCATGTTTACAGACTAGAACTGCCCATTCGGGTAGATAGCAGAACCACTCAAGCTGTGTCCCTGACTCCCACCCCTTGGTGGTCCACTGAGATTCCATGATTGATGGTATCAAAAACCACTGAGAAGTCTAATAGAACAAAGAGGTACATGAAGTCCAGATGAAATGTTATTGGTTGCTCTGGTGCATGACCTTCCAAGATGGAACTGTCAAGAAACTCTCCCAGTGTCCTCTGGAGTTCATCAGGATTCATTGTGCATCTTGGTAGGTCCAAGCAAAAGGGCCCAATATCCATATGGAGGTCCAGAGTTATTATAAGGACAGTTTGAGAAGGAAGTGACTTGCCCACAGCAAAAGACATCAGTATCTTCCATCTCTAAATCATGTCTCATTTGCTCTTGAAGTAAAGACCAGTTTTAACACGTATCTGCTCATGTGTGTCAGAACCAAAATTACTTAGGACAGACCCATGTTTTCCATGGAGGCCATGAACTCATGGGCTCATCAGATTCTTCTTCCAGGGCATTGAGATTAAAGCCCCCCAAAATGATCAATCTGGAGGCTTCAATACAAGCTCCAAGACAATATTTGAGAGCCTGGGAAGGGCCACTGCTGGGCACCTAGGCAATCAGTACGCCAGTAGTAGCCCTAGCCTTTCCCTACAACCCAATTCCATGGAAAAGCACTTGTAACCAGTCACCTGCAGGCAGTGCTCCTCACCACTGCAAGATCTCCCATATCATCACAGCCATGCCCCTTCCCCAACCAAGATATTCAGTTGTTGGAGGATCTGAAACTCAACTCGTCACATTTTTGACAAGGCTGCATTCCCATAATTGCCTAACCAGGTCTCATAATATATTCCACATCAGCATGTATGTCCACCAGGATAGTTTAGATAAATGCAGTCTTATGACTTGGCCTAACATTATTTGGGATTACAGCTATGGATTTATTTACAAATTTCAATATTTGTAAATATATGTGGAATAAGGGTTTTTTTTAGGTAGCTTAGATTGATTTTTTTAAAAAAATAGCTGTCACTGTACTACTATGGAAACACCTCAAAACTTTTGTGAAAGAACAATAAATTACTTTTGTTTCTGTAAAGTCTTTTGGAAAAAAAGATATTCAGTATGTAAATAGAGAAGATATATAATAGTAGTTGCTGAAATTGCCCTCATCTGAAAGAAAAAAAACCCCTATAAACTGACAGAACTTAACGTTCACTTGAGAAATTAGATGTTTTAATAATGCAATATATTGACTTTGTACTGAAAACATGTGTAATTGCCAGGATAGTAAACAATATACAAGTGAGGTAGCTAGCATTCCACAAAGCAAATCACTAGCCTATAGTGATGTGGCTATTTATTTTACTTTTTAGTGCTATGGATTACTCTGCCCCACAAACACCTTAGAAAATTTGTAGGAATTAAAATGGTGAGTGGCTGCAGATACACTTTATCTGAAAGTGTAATCAGCTGTCCAGAAAAAGGGCAAAAATAAGCTCTGTTGATAGGGAGTAACCTCATCAGTTTTGTCTTCTGGTAAATGGATGATAGATACACCCAACATGACAGCCATGTTTGTGAAACTGCTCATAACTTAGTTTCCAAATGCCAAACATATTGAAGACCAGAAATACATTGGGGATTCCAACATTTTTGACATTACATTCTATGTACTCAGGGCATGGCAGGGCCACAGATATCAACATAATTTTTTAGAATGCTAATCTGCTTGGCCAAGAAGGACTGAATAATGGATTACTAGTATTTATAATTGACTTGACTGCTCTGCAGGCATCTTATTGTATATCTCTCAAGGAGGCTGATGTGAAAAACATACTGTCTCTTGCCTTACCTAAACTGGATATGAGACATCATCTCTGAGTTCCTAATTACTGACTATAAATAAATATGAATGTTTGTGTGTCTGTGTGTCTGTCTATATTGCTTAAGATGAGATCCCATCCCATCCCATTTGTATTTTTTCATAACATTTTCAAAATTACACAATGTCACCTTTCATTCTGAAGAAAGTGGAAAAGGAACTGAGTTGAAGGTAGAAAGGTTTAAGTTAAAAGAGAAGTCAGAAGGAAATTGCAGTAAAGGTTAGGGACAAAAGGATGCCACTATTGACAGGAGAGAAGAGAATAGATAAAGTATCTCTGGGATTTCAGCGAAAAACTTTAAAATATAGTTTTAATTTCATATTGTCTATAATAAAACAGGCAAATGTTTGCTTGCAGGTTATACTGATACCTCATTCATGCATTTGAGACTTATATGTCAGCTCTCTAACGTTATTTAATTATGTTATTTTTATCACTCTTTCTCTTGAAGGAGTTCAGAATATTATACAAAAAGGAACAATTAAAAGCAATCTTCAATGAAAACAATAAATAAGACAACAGTATGTCATAAAACAAGACAATAAAGCAGAGTTTTATTTAAACAAAACAATGTTCATTTAAAAAACTTGTAAAGGCAATCTGATTCTGGAGTAGTTGTTAACTTGCAAATTTCAGGGGAAACAGGTATATTTTCTCTATTGTTTTAGACAGCATGGGATTTCCTGGGTAAACTGGTCCATAATTGCAAAATTTGCTGGGGTAGGCATTGTAGGGTGCTTTTTGCATGTCAACCCATGGAGCTTCCTGGCCCTATTCTTAATGCTTGTTGTTATTTTAGGTTCATGTATCTTCTTTGAAAATGGAAACAGAAATTAGAACGAGAAGAATTGGCATCTTTCTCTTGCATTGCATTCTCCCTTTGGGTGCTGTTACATAATGACTTCAGAGGCAGTAGACAATAGGAACTCTTCCTTTGAAGGCATTATCTTTGGTTCTGTTCTGAGATTGCTTTGGGCCACAACAGCTTTTGAACTTTTATTATAATCCCTGCAAAACATTTTCTGTCCTTAACAAAGTATGCTTCAAATATGCAACTGGTGCAGTATCACAGAATTGCCTAAAATCAAAAGCTGGCAGGAGACACCATTTTCTCCTTTTCTAGATGTCACAGGAAGATCAATGGCTTATTTCAATCTCTTTCTGGGGTATATTTAAACATGTAGCATTTAATTGCTGAGGATTTAGTTTCCTGATCCTCAATCTTCCATTCATTACTGTTGTCCCTGAGCATCCTTAGTCACTGAAGATTTAGTGATATTGACTGGCAAATATTCCATATTTTCAGGTTGAGGTCTCTGACAGTTAGATGTTTTGGTAATTAGGAGAATATAGGTAACTGCGAAGAAGAAACTACAGCTTTTCAGATGACTATAAAGCCAAACTTTGGTTCTCTTCTTATGATTTGGGCTTGGTCTGCTTCTTTATCTGTTCTATCATCCTTTCCCTTTTATTGTACTTCTTTTAGAAATATTCCTTTTTGTTTAAGTTACAGTATTGTAACCTTCTGAACCATAGTGTATATGATTTCCAGCTTATCACAAAGGGCATGATTTCACAGTAATTTGTATTCCAGATCAGACCAGGTTCCATGCCTCATTTTGAATGTATGCATTTAGAGAAGATGACAAATCCTTGTGTATAATTTCCTGTACTCCAGTTCTCCTCAGCTGGACTAATAGCTAATTACTCTAGTGTTCTACTCCAACAGTAGCCTATCAGATGTTTTTTGGAGGCCCACAAACAAGAGATGAGGTCAGTGACACCTCCCACTAATGTTCTCTAGCCATTGGTATTTAGAGACATGCCTATCTCTAATCCTTGATAATATTATTTGCCACAGATTTGATTAATTCTGTTATAAATGTTTCTTATCTATGATTACAGTTTCTCTTGGTTGTACATGAAGTTTTAATCCTGTGACAGAGTCCCAAATTAAGCTGTAGATCTGTTTGAGACCTTAAGAGCAGATACAACAGGGGTGGGCAACCTTTTGGTAGGCAAAATTGCATTTAGCATTGGGGTTGGGTAGGGATAAGGGTGGCAAAGATGGAGCCACAACATGCATGAAGGGTGGACAAGAAATTTGGGGGGAGTTTTAGGACTATTTTTTAAAGTGGTAATACGCCAATTTTAGGATTTACATTAGTTTTCATTAACATAGGAAGACATTTTTAATTTTCAGCAGTCATGGTCAGAGAATCCAAGGATTGCAGAAAGGGGTCCCAGAAGCCCTGGGTCACATATTGCCCACTGTTGAGCTAAAGTTATGTAAGATTAGTTAGTAGATAAGAGGACAACTATTGGTTTTCTTGTGAACCAAGACACTCCTTGAATGAATGAAATGAGTGAAAAATATTTTAAATAGAGCCAGGCTGAATATTGTTGTGTGGCTGGCTTCTGTTGATAAACAACACTGAACTCGGCAGCAACTCAGCACACCTAGAAGGGAATGGCTTACGTCCTGGTTGAGCATTGCAGCACTTATTCCAGTGAAAAACAGCTGCTTTTTGCTGGAAGACATGGTTTTCCTGAGGGAGGACAATTATATTGAATTCTTCGAGCACACTAAAACTGTAATGGTTCTTGATTCCCTTGCACATGTTGGTGAGGAGGATCAGAAATATTGCAACTCTGTTTTCAAAATAAATAACTTATTAATGTTGCATAGAAGGGACAGATAAAGATTCTCTCTCTCTCTCTCTCTTTTTTTTTTTTTCCAAAACATGAAAATGTTGTATCTGGAGTCTAAAATCTGATTTGGTAATGAGCTAGGATTCAGTGCTTATTCCGGATGTAATTAATGAGAATAAAAAAGTGTGATCTTGTCAGTGCACCTTTAATCACCAGGGGATAGTTTCATCATATTATGGGAGGGAGGGGGAAGCATTACATCAAATTATTGCATATTAGGAAATGTTTTCCATCTTAACCTTGTAGGCACACTTCATAGAAAAGCAAGGTTTGCCTGTAGACAACACATTCATAATACATATTATTCATCAAAATATAAAAGCAATGAAAATATTGAAAATGCATTTGCTTTCTCACCTTAAACTGTATATTAACATCATTAATTTGATAAATATAATGGCACTGAACAGAAGATAAAATTCAAATCCACATAACTGAATTTCCTGTGGCATTAATTTACAGCTCTAGAAGGGTTGTTTACAAAGGCAATTGGTATTAAGCCACAGCATTCTGTGAAGATTACCACATACAATTAAATTTAGAAAAGAATGTATCCATGGGAACAGCCAATGCCTTACTTGAGAGTATATGCAAATCCTTATTTGATTTAGGAGAAAAATTCAGTGTCCCTCCCACACCATCTCCTAAATCAGCAACGAAATAGATTTTAATCTATGGAGATTTGCTAACAAATATATTGCATGTGTTGTTGTTTTCTTAAAGTCCTAACAGTCAGAGAAGTCCAGTGGTTTCATTTAATGAGATAGCTTCTGACTCATGGGAGACATTGCTGAAATGATGTTCAGTAGTGTACATGATGGTTATTTGCATAATTTACCTTATTTAATTCTCTCAAATGTACAATATTCCCTTGAACTGCAGTAACACAGTGGAAGACTGACTAAAATCTATTGTCCATAGTGCACTCCTGTTCTATTTGTGTGGGTTTCTGGTTGAAAAAGAAATGGAAATTCACAAGATCCTTCAGAGCAGATGACTGGTTTTATAGCTTTCTCCCCCCCCCCCCCCCCATCCTTGACATCAAATAAATAAAGCTTTTTAATGCTTGTTTTCTTTAGTCACCTTTCACAATGCTGTTTGTTTTTTTCTGTTGTGCTCCCTTTTACTTTTGGACATCTGTTATATAATCCTGCTTTTCTCATACTTATTCTCTCTCTGTTTCAGAATTATTCTACATCTCCTTAATACCCTAGATACAAAAACCTTAAGATTCTTTTGTTGGTGCCATATTCCCCCCTCCCTGTCAACAAATTATTCCAAGACAGCTATTCCCAGCCTGGTGCCTTCCAACAATTGTGCCTGCTGGAAATGATGAGGTCTTTAGTCCAACACATTTGAAGGGAACCAGGTAGGGGCACAATATTGTAGTGCTAATGTTAATCTGTTAAACTGCAGTATCTTGCTGCAGAGACAATACAATATAGTAATATCTATTTACAAGCTGGCAGAATGCATTTAGTACTGCCTTTAAGTAATTTCAAAACTGCAATTTTGATTACAGAGTAGGTGTAGGGTAGTTTAATTTCATAGCCATCCATAGGGCAGAGTCTGTGACTACACTGAACACATTTCGTCACCTTTTCATCTGCGCTACTTCCTGAATTTCTTTCTCTGAAATTCTGAATTATTTTTATTTAAAATTCTTTAATGGCTGAGGTTTCCTCTGTTATGCATCTTAATGCTCTTTTGCAGCCAGATCTGCTGTATGATATCATGTCTCCATGTAATTTTTCATAACTTCTTGATTGTCTTTCAAACTTTTAATCTTTGCATTTTTATACCTTTTATAATGTCATTCCTGCCTATGTTTTTTTTCTTGTGATAGGTGGGGCATTGATCTATATACTACTAAAATTCTCGTTTCTATAACATTTAACTGGGCGAAATGGTGTGTCATAGAGCAACAATTTTTGAACCGAGGTACCTCAAGTAGGCTAACTTACAGAATGAGTCCAAATTCTGGGACCCATTACTCCCGTGGGATTGAAATTTGGGAAATTTGTGGCTGCTTGAGCACTGTACTATAGCAGTCAGCCCAAGTCACTTGATCATCATGGGCATATTCCATTGGAGTAAGGCAAGGCCTGATGGGTGAGCAGCAATTGGCTGCTTTGGAACCAAGGCAGAAATTTGAAATCTCTTAATGGCAGTTGGTGGTGAGGGAAGGATGAGGGAGCAACTCAGATGCCTTCTGGCAAGGTAGGGCTGGCTGGGGGGTGCTGGTGGTCGGTGGGTGAGCCCTCTTCCTCCCTTGAGGGAGGGGCCCTTGGGGACACACCAGAATGGGGAGTAGGGGTGCAGTTTTTCTGACAGGCCGAGGAGGAGGAGGAGGAGGCAGCTTCACCTGGGCTCTCCTGAGGGTTGTGGGGGGGGGGGCAAACAGCACAAGCCTATATTATATGTGGAAATGAGGGGAGGGAGGGGGGAGGAAGGAAGGAAGGAAGGAAGATTTCTGATGCTCCCTGCCAGCTTCCCACAAGCAAAGTCAGTGGGGAAGCCAGCAGCAAGTTGCAAGTCACTCACACTTCCACTGCTTTTTTGCCCTTGATCATTCTGTTTCTCTGTTTAGGTAAGGAAATATCTCTGAAATGATGGCCCAAGGGGTCATGGGTTGTCTAGTATAACTCTAAATATAAAAAACCTGTACCATTTAATGGTACCGTACATTATTTCCAAATATGATAAATCAACCTTACTGTGTTTTGGACAGCTCTCCAGCTCATTCAGCTGTGTGGGGCCCTGGACTTCTGCCTTCAAATTCTTCTCTTATAGCACTTTTGCTCTACTCATTTTATATATCTTTTGCCTCTGTTTTTCCTGAATTTCTTTCCTTATGCTTAACTTGTTGTCTTTTTTATGCTGTTCTCCAAACAGCATAGTAAATAAAAGGCCTTGTCTTCATTCATAAAGCTTTCTTCTGTATCAGTAATTTATCTAGCACTCCAGTATGCAGATTAACATGGTTTCAACTACTCAACCCATACAGAGAGGTTGCTATGCTCCAGCTTTACACATAGGGAAATTTGGTCTGGTCTATGCCTCAACAGTGTGTGGGAAATGGAGTCGCTTCTATATAACAGGGTGAGCAAAAGCATGCTTTTATATATAGTCATGTGTGCTTTCTTTGACATTAATTCCTCACAATATACCACAGACTACCCACTACTTTTTTTTACCAGCACTCACACTTCTTAAAAAAATTCCATCCATTTCCCCATCTTTAGTAAACAATCTTTCAGTGTACACAAATTCATGTACAGTGGTACCTTGGTTCACAAACGCTTCTGTTCACGAACAATTCGGTTTGCGACCAGAGTCGCAGAACGAATTAAGTTCGTGAACCGAGATACCACTGTACTTGTTCTAATTTTTTCCATTGATGCATAACTTCCAACTGTTCACTCAAAATTCCATGTCAAACCTTGCTTTTTGATATATTAATTTTCAGATCCTTACTCCTTGTTGCATCACATAAACTAGCTAACATTTGTTGTAAATCATTTGTTTTACAAAAGGCATCAACTGCATACAAAACTACACAAAAGTTCCCATCCCCTTTCCCATCATTACAAGCATACATTATACATAAATACTTGTATTATATTCAGCCATCAATCTTTATGAAAAATATTCCATAATTCAATACTATTCACTTTATCATAAGTTACCTCTAAATCAACACACATACAATGAAATTCCTTTTTTGTATTCAAACATTAACCACCTCTTTAAGAGCAAAAATTTGCTCTCTACATCTTCTGCCTAACACTGAGCAGCATTTCTCAAATGTTGTTCATTGTTGTTTCTCTCATGTTTTCAATCAAAATACTGTTTAATGTGTTCCCTAGCACACTTAACAAACAAATCTCCTGTAGTCTTTGCATTCATTCTTCCTACCACTCCCTTTATATCAGGAAAAATAATAGCATTTTCCAATGGTCAGGCATAGATGCAGACCAAGACATGCACATTAAAGAAGTTGTGCAGCCACTTCATAAGCAGCTTACATCCATATTTTCACATTTTCCAGTTATACCATCTATACCTGCAAGTTTATACTTTTTAAAATATTCTCACAGCATTTAAGACTTTCTTTTTATCATTTTTCTTGAACACTGTTTTTCACCCTTTAACATATCACCCTGTAGATAAGAAGTCTAAAATACTTCTTCCAACATTTTCTCACTTCATTTTCATCTCAGATATTTCATCACTTCTTTTTAATTCCATTCATTCTACTGGACACTCTTTGGTTAGCCCTTTTCACTTATTTCCAAAATAGATGAAGCTGCACCAAAACTGGTACAATCGAAGTCCAGTTTTACCTGCAGTGTGCTCACATCATTCTATGCAAGCCAGGATCTTTAATCTAGCGATTACCTTGCAGGCCAGTATACTGTTCATTGGATCCTATCAAATCTGAAGTGTATGCAGTGTATTTAGTGCCATACTCTTATTCTCTTCAAAACAGTCCTAAAATCCACCTTGTTTGTGAAGCCTTTGACTTAAGTTCTTAGTTCTTATGCTCTGCTGCAACTTAACATGTAAGAACACTTCCTTGTAGACTGTTTACACCACTTCAGAATACATAAACTCCAAACCCCAATATTCCTACAAAAGGAGCATTATCTGAGACATTTTTTCTTGGTCCACACTGATTTGTTGGAAACCAGAGCAAAACTCATCATTTTTTGTGTAACACTGCAGCTTTGCAGAACTAGAGCGTGGTTCACTTTTCCATGGGTGGGAACCTTCCTTCACTCTGCCTCCTGGCTCTGAACTTCAGCTTCCTGATTCTGGAGTCTGTAGACATGGTTTAGTATGTATCTCTCCCTGTCCCCTGTTCCAGTTGCCATAGCAGCATTCTACCATAGTTATTGGTATTGCCAGCTACAAAAATACTAACATGCTATCCTTTCACTTTTGCAGCTTGCAAGAGGGTTTTACATTTAAGAGAAAAGGCAGCTATGCCTCTGGAAAGATTTTCCTCATAATAACCACTCAGATTTTTAACTTTTTTGACAATTGATCAGAAAAATGTACATGACATGAACTAAAATGTGCATGGGAGTACTAACAATTTATTTAACATTCCTGTTAAATAAATTGTTGAGTGAGGTGCTTCAGGATCTGTGGTAGCTTAGAGGCCGGGCAGTGACTGAATAACTTCTGCTGCACGTGTTTACCAGTCAGCTGGAGGATAGTACTGATAGCACTGATTCGTTCATAGTGGTCCCTGCGTATTCTGTTCTTTTAAGGTCAGACAAAATGATTGCAGATTGGTTTTCAACTGTTTTGGAGGAACTGAGGAGTAGAAACAATGGCTTCCTTTTCTTATTTTTCTTGTGTCAAATTTTAGATTGTAAGATCCTCAGAAGATAGGAACTGTCTTGAAATACTCTGTAAATTGATGGTGTTTACAGAAATAAGAATAGAAGTGACAAAATTCAAATGGATGTGTCTCATCTATTCTTTTATTCATGTAAAATCCTTCTGTATTATTTAAAAGTCTTGCACCAAAGCCTTTAATTAATGCTCTCATATTTATTTTACCATTATAATTTTCCATGTAGCTTACAGTATGGGAATACTATGTACACTAGTGTAAACTCTTCCAGTAAAGTCAGTCTTGATGTTCCTTCTGTTGTTATTTTAGGAGCACAGCTTTTTAGCAGCAGGAGTGAATTTCGAATCAGCACCCTGACATTTCATCCTCTTGATCCAAATGTTTTTGTTTGTGGAGGATTCAGTCCAGAAGTTAAAGCCTGGGATGTAAGGTCTTCTAAGGTAAAAATAAGATTGAAATCAAAATTCTTTGTACTTGCTTGATAAGCATCCTGGAAATAACAAAAGTATGTGGGTAGGTAATGATTTTATTTTGGAGAGGATAATTGGCATTTTCTGTTGAAATAGCATGGGAACATGATTTTTTTTTCTATTATTTTTGCTCTATGTTGTAAAAGCAAACAACTAAAATTCATGATACATTCTCTCTAAAACAAAAACTGGACAAAAAAGGAAAAAGTAGGAGCATGTTTGATAAGTCTATTTTGTATTTAATTTCATTGTTATTCTACTGCAGTGCATATTCTGGGAATTTGATATCTATTAAAAAGTAATTTTCACCCATAGAAACTGCTTTATTAGTAAGGCATCATTTGCTGAAATAAGCAGCAATTTGTGATTTTTTTAACTGTCTGCTGTTTTTTTTTCTGTTCACCTGCAAGAACCTTTAAATTTTTTTTATGGATTTCTAATGTTTGAGTCTGGATCTACCATCATGAAGTTTGATATCAAAACACCACTGTTTATCTGAGAGAAAATTTGATTAAACACTGTGGGACTTACTTCCAAGCAACCATGATATTGATGCACAGTTACAGAACATATAATGTCCAATTTACAGGAAGTACTGCACAGAATAATACTGATAATTAACTATTGTTTCATATGATAAAAATAAGGGATTGCATATAAATTAATTAAGCAATAATAGCAGTCTGTCATTGTAGTGAAAGGGCAGTGATCAGGTTCCCCAGAGAATAGTCTAAGTCAACTGAATATGATGAAAGTTATTTTAAGAACTAACATTTGGTGCTTTAATATACATAGAGAGATTATTTTATTTATTTATTTATTTATTTGATTGATTGATTGATTGATTGATTGATTGATTCCTATAGCTGCTCATCTCAACAATGAGCTGCCATCTCATTAGAAAGAACATGTCTGCTCTAAGCACGTATTTTGAATATTCTGGCATTTCTGTCAGCTTTACTAAAATCCATGTTGCTACTCCCACAGGATTTTCTACCAATATTCAACTTGGAAGTTTCAGAACCCTTTTTGTATGACTTCTGAGTTGTTTCTCTATTAATATTTTTACATCCTATTTAAATTTAAATCTCTCTTGTTCCAATTTTTCACTTTTTATATTCTTACAGTTTTTTTGATTTAAGGACCTCTGCATCAAAATATCTATGTTAATCTTTTAAACATTTCTGACATCATTATTTCCAGTCAGATTAATTCTAATGTTATGCATTTCATGTCACTTAGCAGGATATGTATGTTGAAACATGGATCTCTGTGAAGACATTGTAACATCTCTCTGAGATGTTAGTAGTGGATGGGTAGGGAGATAAGAATAAGTTTTTAATAGCAAAACAGGTATCTGAATGGGAAATATAGAAATTGGTAGCTAAAATGTTAGTTAGTTTGGCCCAAGTGTGTCATGTAAACCAGTGGACTTTGTTTATGGTTCAGTTTAATTCAGTAAATCATTGTTCAGTTAACCATGGGTTATTGTTGGAACACAACAAATCTCTCTCTCCAAGCAGTTCTTCTCTTACCCAGTCAAACATTTTGATTGAGGAGACATGCCAGGAGAAATGCTATGGAGATGGGTTGATTCTGCATTTATTAACCATATGCGTCTTTCACTGTTACGGTGAGTTCTAAACCGTTTTGCATTGGTTCCCTCTACGAACATCCCAAGTGTGTGTCAGTACACTGCATATAACTTCCAGTCTGTGGGATGCAGGCAACAGTATGTTGGCATCCAAGATAGCATCCAGATTAGAGCTCCTAAGTTGCATAGTATAGCATAACTAAGCTCAGGGTAAAACTGGGCTTTTATTGCGCTTGTGTTATACTGGCCAAAATGTTCCCAAACTGTTTGGTACTATGTTTGGGAAGCAAAGAATGCTGTATGTAGCATGGATACTTGCAAGACTGATGTCAGTCCCACTAGGTAGACCAGACCAAGAAATCAATTCCAAAGAAGGTTAAAACTACTTGCAAGTTTGATTGTGCTGTACTCCCTACTCTTTCTTATAGTTCAGTGAATTAGAGAGGTGTCTGTCTGAGCTGCTTCTGAATATTATCAGTCTGTTGTGGACTTAAAATAGGTTTCACTCCCTGTTGCCTGGATGGATCTTTATCAAGATCATGCTCCTTACTCTCTATAAACCTGGACATCCCCTTGGTTTTCAGAGGGTCTCTGGGAGGTGAAGCAGCAGAAGTGATGCCTAGAGTGTAAGTGAAGGAGGGCAAGACATAAATCTGACTGAGCATGGGTATGTACCCAAGTTTGGGTCTTCTCGTGTTGATAACAGAAGCAAAGAGTTCCTACTTCTCCTTCTTATTGCATCAGTGGGCTCTCGTCCAGCAGCTTTAAGGTGGCTAATTCCCTTCTGGGAGGGATCTAATTGCATTTGTAACCAGTTAGCATAGCATTTGGCTGATAAAGTTACTCCGATTTGCTCAAGTCTGGATTCCATTTGGGCAGGGTTTAGTCTGGCGACTGGGACATCTTGCCAGGTTATCTGGGATTCGTTTTGACCTCTATCCTATCTACTTAACTGAGGAAATAAATAGGATGCTCTCAAGGATGTCCTTTGCTACATGTAGCCTAAACCCTTGTCCCTCATGGCTTCTTTGTGTGCCCAGAAAGGGGTTTATTCTCTGGATCTGGAAGATTATCAGTGCCTCCTTGTGGGAGGGAATGCTTCTGGCAGCTTTGAGGGAGGTTGTGGTACACTTTCTTCTTAAGAGTCCCTCTCTAGATTCAAGATTCCCTTTTTAGCAAAGATTGTTGAGACAGTGTAAAGGACTGTCAGTATTTTGAACCTGGCAAGGTCAAGAAACAGAAGCAGCAGGGATTTCACAAATGCTCTTTATTTTTGTAGGGTAGAATAATAGAATCATGAACATCTGTTGGAATTCCTCCTTACCACATCTTATACTTTACAAAATCAAGATGTGGTTATTTTGAGTTTCTTTCTCAAGATTGAGTAACCTTTTCCCGTCCCTTAATGGCTTATTGCTCCCTTCCCAAGGCCAGTTTTTCATTCTTTCAGGGATCAACTGTAGAGTGACCTAGATGAAATGGCAGCCTTATTAGTCAGGATTTAGGGTTGGGCTTTGGTCACTCTAGTGGACTATATTTATTGAGATCTGGATAGGGGAGTAGTATGTCTGTCCTTGTCCTATTAAACCTATCAGTAGCTTTTGGTACCATTGACCATAGTAACCTTCTGGACTGGCTTTTGGGGCTGGGAATTGCGGGCACTGTTTTACGGTAGTTCCACTCCTTCCTTAGTGGCTGGATCCAGTCAGAAGTGGTAGGAGAAGAGAAATTGACTCAGTAGCTGCTACCAATAGAAAGAGAATATATGTAGTTCAGGGTTGAAATGTAGAGTCCTTGGGATTCTTTGAGCTTGGTTGTTTTCTTGCAAACATTTCATTACCCGGCTAGGTAACGTCTTCAGTGCTAGAATGGAGTGGGGTTTGCTCTCTGTTTATATACAATGGCACGCCCTGCCAGTGTTGGTGTGTGAGTGTGTGTGTGTGTTTTCCCCTCTGGTAGTTCCCTTGGACTTAGGTCTGTCCAACACACACACATGCACACACATAGACACCCCAACACTGTCAGGGTTGGTTCTCTTCCTCCTACTCTTTAATATCTGCATGAAACTGCTGGGTGAGATCATCTGTCTATTTGGGGTGCAGTATCATCAGTATCTCCTTGATATTCAGCTTTACATTGCTATCCTGGGCCATACTGGTGAGATAGATGAGATCTTATCCCAGCATCTGGAGGCTGTGAGGATCTGGATGGGAGAGAACAAGTTAAGACAAGGTGGAGTTACTGTTTATCCATCAGGAGGCTCAGGAGGTTCCAGTAGTGAGACTTGATGGGGAAGCACTACCCCTGTAGAAGCTGGTCCATGACTTGAGGTGCCTTCTGGGCTTGTGGCTCTTGCTTGACCAGGGGATGGGATATATATGTAGATATGTTGATGGTGCCATGTTTTGATTGAGAACACAAATAACTTAGGGTAGATCATGCTTTCACCCTATACAGTAGGTACACTGAATTAAATTGTTTACCTATATCGAAATTATGTTAAATAGATTTTAGCTTTGAAATAAAAGAAGATGTCACCAGTCTACATGTACATAATAGGCATATATATGTATGCATGTATTTGTATATACAGGTGAAACTCGAAAAATTAGAATATCGTGCAAATGTTCATTTATGTCAGTGTGGCAACTCAAAAGGTGAAACCAATATATGAGATAGACGCATTACATGCAAAGCGAGATATGTCAAGCCTTACTTTGGTATAATTGTGATGATTATGGCGTACAGCTTATGAAAACCCCAAATTCACAATCTCAGAAAATTAGAATATTACATGACATCAATAACACAAGGATTGGAAATAGAACAATATGGGACCTCTGCAAAGTATAAGCATGCATATGTACTCAGTACTTGGTTTGGGCCCCTTTTGCAGCAATGACTGCCGCAATGCGGCGTGGCATGGATGCTATCAGCCTGTGGCACTGCTGAGGTGTTATGGAAGACCAGGATGCTTCAATAGTGGCCTTCAGCTCCGCTGCATTGTTCGGTCTCATGTCCCTCATCTTTCTCTTGGCAATGCCCCATAGATTCTCTATGGGGTTCAGGTCAGGCGAGTTTGCTGGCCAATCAAGCACAGTAATCCCATGGTCATTGAACCAGGTTTTGGTACTTTTGGCAGTGTGGGCATGTGCCAAGTCCTGCTGGAAAATGAAGTCAGCATCCCCATAAAGCATCTCTGTCTGCAGAAGGAAGCATGAAGTGCTCCAAAATCTCCTGGTAGACGGCTGCGTTGACCCTGGACTTAATGAAGCACAGTGGACCAACACCAGCAGATGACATGGCTCCCCAAATCAACACAGACTGTGGAAACTTCACACTGGACTTCAAGCATCGTGCCTTGTGTGCCTCTCCATTCTTCCTCCAGACTCTGGGTCCTTGGTTCCCAAATGAGATGCAAAAGTTGCTCTCATCAGAAAAGAGGACTTTGGACCACTGGGCAACAGACCAGTTCTTTTTTTCTGTAGCCCAGGTAAGACGCTTCTGACGTTGTTTGTTGTTCAGGAGCGGCTTGACAAGAGGAATACGACATTTGAAGCCCATGTGCAGGATCCGTCTGTGTGTGGAGGCTCTTGATGCACTAACTCCAGCCTCAGTCCACTCCTTGTGAAAGTCCCCAACACTTTTGAATGGCCTTTTCCTGACAATCTCTCCAGGCTGCGGTCATCCCTGCTGCTTGTGCACCTTTTTCTACCACACTTTTCCCTTCCACATAACCTTCTATTGATGTGCTTTGATACAGCACTTTGGGAACATCCAACTTCTTTTGCAATTCCCTTTTGGGGCTTTCCCTCCTCATGGAGGGTGTCAATGATGGTTTTCTGCACAACTGTCAGGTCAGCAGTCTTTCCCATGCTTGTGATTCCTACTGAACCAGCCTGAGAGACCATTTAAAGGCTCAGGAACCCTTTGCAGGTGTTATAGATTCATTAGCTGATTAGAGTGGGACACTTCGAGCCTAGAATATTGAACCTTTTCACACTATTCTAATTTTCTGAGATTGTGAATTTGGGGTTTTCATAAGCTGTACGCCATAATCATCACAATTATACCAAAGTAAGGCTTGACATATCTCGCTTTGCATGTAATGCGTCTATCTCATATATTGGTTTCACCTTTTGAGTTGCCATACTGACATAAATGAACATTTGCACGATATTCTAATTTTTCGAGTTTCACCTGTACACATACACAAGCACTCAAGTCTTATCTCAACCTTTTCCTTTTTCCCACTCTTCCAGTAACGTCTGCCCTCTATTGTACTTTATTAAACTTGGCAGTGAGCAAAGTTCTCCTTTTGCTTGGACATGTTGGTGTTTAGGCAGGCAAGTAGCAGTGGCTGTCTAATCCTTTTTTTTTTCCCTGCAGGTCACTGCAAGATTTCAATAGCTGATGAAATAAAAGCAAAATAATTAATCAATAAGAAATACAGCAAGGGAAGTGAGGGCTAGCTCATGCCTTGCATTGATTTATGGTGCTGTTAGTCAGATGAAAGCACTACAATTTTTTTCTTCCTGCCCACTTGAGCCAGCTATAGGACAGCGACAGCAGCATGTAGTCCTATGCAGAGTAGGAAGGTTGTGCAGTTTTACGCCTGCTTGCCTAGAATTTGGCAGAAGACACCACTGCTCCTTCTCTTTGGCTGTAGGCCCCAGGCACCCTACTCCAGAATGCTGGAGAGGACAGAGAAATGCCTATGTTCCTCAAGCACTGCAGCCCCCCACCCCATGCTGCTCCCCATCACTAACACAGTTAAGTGACATGCATTGTAGCAATGAATGAATCAGCTGACATTTTTTATAAAATCCTTATAACCAATTTATGTTTTGGCCTTTCCCTTTGGAAAAAAAGTAATGTTTTGTTTAGTTTTGTTTTGCTCTAAGTTGGCACAGCTCTCTTCTTTCTTTTCACATACTGCTTATACATCTACATTGTACCCTGACAACAATTTCTATGAAAGTTGCTGAATGATAACGTATCAAGCTTTTTTTTTTCACTATTTTTTCTTCCTTGAAAGAATTATTTAACTCATCATAAATCACCAGGACTGAATTCCTGTGGCTCTGTACCGTATGATATTTCAGCATATATCTATTTTCAGATTTCATTTATTTTCAATAGTTATATTGAGTCTGACTGTGCAAAGCACATTTTCATCTTTTCTTTTTCCATTCTCATATCCTTACAGTCGTGTTGAATGGGAGGAAAAAATGTTCTGCCTGGCATTTCATAATTGGGATGTCATAATGTGCTCAATTTACAGTTAATTTGGAAAAGTGCTGGCTAGTGACTTCCCAGTTGCTTTGCCATTGTGATGTACACATAGAGTGCCTGTCCTGTTATATATATATATATATATATATATATATATATATATATATATATATAAATAAATAAAAAATTAGGTAGTGCTTTTTCACTTTGAATGATCCATGAAATATATGTTTTTCTTATATACATGCTAAAGCTTGGATCCTGTTTTCCCTTAAATTGTATTTTAAGCCTTTCTGTTTGCCACTCAACTCAGAAAAGCAGCTGATAACTCTCTGAGTCTGTATGAATTAAAAAAAAAATCACCTCTCCTTTTTCTCATATGTATTGGCAATTTTACCAGTCTTTGATTTTGGCTCACTTTAGTTTACTAGAAAAATCACATGTATCACATGTACCACAAGGATTAATTTGAGAGAGTTTCATGAGAATAAGTTTCATTCAGAAAATGTGTCTAGTCCTTATCATAGGTGAAGATATGCTTGAGATTTTCTGGCTAATACCTGCTGATAGTCTTAGATCTGGAGGGAGTAACATAATTAGATTCAGAATTACAGAGTAAATGTGGACATATTTTTTCCTTTTTCCTAATAAAAAACTTCATACCAGTTTGATTAAAATTTTAGGATAGCTAATTGTGGCCAATTCATATTTCTTGCTGGCCTTATCTGGCTTATTGTTCACCATTTGTACTGATCAGCCCCCTAATTTAAAGACAGAAGCCCAGAACTTTTGTTTTTCTAAATGAAATACATCCATTTGCATTGATTTAGTTGTCCAACCAGGCCATTTTGTCCAGTAACAGTGGATGAAAACATATTTTGAGATCACCTTGAACATAATGCCATGGTTTAGTGTTACATACATAAGTTCAAATTTCCAAACTATATCTGATCATAACCTTTAGGAGAGAGTGAGCATTCACATTTACTTTTAAGCTACTTAGTTTAGATATTACAGAGAAATCTGATTTATTTAAAGATAAAAGGAAATAGTATCACTCTGCTCTTCTGGCATGGCTGCAAGGAGGGGAAAAAAAAGATTACAGGCTCACAAATAAAGGCTCCTCCATTTCCTCCATATGGAATATATGCTTGTCAGAGAGAAGACAAGGCTATAATTCAGAATAAGTGAATGTGGTACTGATGGACTCCAGCCACAATCATTAATTTATTTGAAAGCAAACTCCCTGCCATCTACTTTATCACTCATCTTAGCTTTACCTGGTTTTTCTTGGCTGATGGACACGCTTCCAAACAATAAAGTAGCAGCATAAAATGTTAACCACTATTTGTATTTTCTAAGAATGCTTTTGGGCCTATGTGGCCTAGAGGCCTTACTGTAAATAAAGATGATGCTGGTGCTTGTCTTTCCAGCATGATTTTTTTTTAATTCAGAAGAAGAAGAAAATGAAGAAGCAAAATGCTGCTGTGTTCCCCTCCCAACCCCTTGAAGTTGACAGCACAAAAATAGTGCTTTGAGTTCGGCTTTTTCAGTTCATAATATTGAGAGTCCTCAACAGCTTTCATGTGCCCGAATGATCTTTTATGGTTACATGGGTATTAGTTAACAGCTGTGTGATAAGAACAGGTGTGTTTAGGTTTGTTTGTCTTGAAAATATTAACCAGCACTTATTTCATCAGGAACCAGGACCAGATAAGCAAGAATAATCAAAGAAACAAAAACACTTCATTCAAAAAATAATCAAGGAAGAAACAGCAACCCAGTCAAAGCAGGTAGAACAAGCTATAACATATAAACAGCCAGCAGACTTTACTTCCCCATGCTGATACTGTTACCTAGCCTGTAGGAAGGGAAGCAAATTCAGAGAACAGCAAGAACCCAACACTTATAAACTTAACAGACATCCAGTTCTTGGAGCAAAGATGTGGGCAACCTAAGGACTGCATGTGGCTTTGAGGTATCTTTTCTACAGTCCCTGGAATAGCCACAAGTTCCTACCACTGAAATTTGGCATCAAATGACCATATTTCAGTGGCAGGATTTTTCATAGTTCTTCTGTGAAATTAGTAAAGTGTGTGCCCTGTCCCTCAGATGAAAAAAAAACATGCTGTCTCTTATAATAGCATATCCAGAGTTTCTAGGAGGAGAAGTGCAGCTATCATCAAGGCAACCGAATAATTATTCTCTGTCCTTTAGAGTAGCTCTAACTTTGGCTTTATTGCAAAGACAACTAAGACATCATTTTGATAAACTTTTGTGTGCTGCCAGGATTCTTATTAGTTTTTGAGACTGACTGCCTCATTGTCTTTCCCAAATTGGGTGCAGTCATTTAGCTCCAATATGGAGTTACACTTCTATTTATTACATTTTATATTTAGAAGATATAGTTGCCTTTGAAGTGATTTCACTTAGATCTGATTTTGATATGATAGGAGACACTTTTCTGGATAAATATCCCATGTGTTTGTCTCATTTAAATGTTTTTGCCATAGGCTGTACACATGCTGTAAAATAGTGTTAAAAAGATTGCAAACCATCTTAACTTATTTAAGGTTTCTTGGAGAGAGACTTAGATCAGAAATAGAGCTTTGCTTTGCATATAGACCAGGGATCTCAAACTTGAGTGCCACATTAGGATTAGTTCATTAGCCTGCAGGCTGCAACTCTGAAGTCTGTTCTTACATTGATTCAAACTAGTGAGTCAAACATGAAGAAAATAAGAAGTATAATAATATGCCATTAAACATACATCTATTAAATAGGCTGTTTTTAACTGCAAAACACTACTTGTGAAAAAGAGCTGTGAAACATAGCCATTTCACTTTGGCCATTTAGCTGGCAGTTTTTTACATTAACCAGAGCACCATATTTGGTGCTTTTACTAGGCTGATATCTAATATATACATATACATATACATTCACAACCATATCTAGGATGACAGAATCTAACAAACCCATTCTAGAACTGTTCAAATCCTCCTTCTCTCCCTCCCTCCCTCCCTCCTTCCTTGGCAGCGTTCTTCCTTCTATCCTTTGTATAACAAACAAATCTTGCTTGTTGGCCTAATACCTTTCCCTTTCCTTGACCCACAGAGACAGCAGGCAGCCAGGCCTGGACCTCTTCTTTGGCTGCCTCCTCCTCCTCCTCTCCCTTGGGCAGCCCCTGTCTTCTCTGTCCTAGCTGGGCCTCCTTGCTGTCCCAGCCTAGAGACTTGGTGCAATCACAGAGCACCAAAGTGGTGAGGGTTCCCAGAGGGTGGTACTGCTTGCTGCAAGAGGTCTCAGGTTTCTGACAATGTAGCCTGGCCTACCAGGAACTGTTGTTCCTGGGAGATCTGCTGAGGCAAGCTGAGGTGAACCCTTTGCTGCTCTTATTCCAGGAGAACTTCCCATGGCCCACTCAGTGCCCTGGCCTTGTGGGCAGTATAAGTGCCTACAAAGTATTGTGGGCCTCAGAAAATGACTTAGAGAGCTACATGTAGCCCATGGACCATGAGTTTGAGAGCCCTGATGTAGACAGCTTTTAATTCAGTCCTTGGAAACTCCACGAAGTCTGGAAAAGAATATCTGAAATTTTGGAAAATGCAGCTAGAAGAACCAATTGTCTGGTTGTAAGTTGCTTTATATGTTTCCAAGATTGGGTAACAGCTTGTCCAAAAAATAAGGGAGTAAAAAAAAGAGAGTGGGGCCAGTATAAATATAAATATAAATGCAATACAAATACAATATTAAATATTAAATGTAATATGAATATAAATATAAAATATTAAATATTAAAATATAAATATAAATGCAAATAAATCCTCTTGCCTTTTAATTTCATTGATACACATAGTCACATTTTGAGTGATTTTTAGACAAAAGGTTTTCTGAGAAACCTAATTCTATCTTTTATTTTTGGTCTACCTTAATCAGCAATGAAAATATAGATCCTTATTCTAGGATTTGTAGTTACTACCTTCTTGCTTCTTTTCTCCTCACCTTTATGTTTTCTCTCTACAGCTAATTAGCTTCTGTCACTCCACTTGCTTGTCTAGCATTCTCTGCACTTTCATGCTTTTCCCCATCTGATCTTTCTGTCTCTCCTTTCCACAGATCCCTGTTGCCGAGCAACAATTTCCTGTACAATGTGTTTATTGGAGTACTCCCTTTCAATCAAAAACCTATATATTCTTTGTGCAACTTGAAATCATTCAAAAATTTTCCAGCAGTTTGTTGATATGAGATGTTTCTTCCCCTTTCTTCCACCCCAAAATTTTCATTCAAAAGGTAGCATCAATCAGCAGTAGAGGGCTTTCAGTATGTAAAGCACTATTTATTTTAACTATAGTTCTCCTAGCCAGTGGTTTACATTTATTTCTCTGGTTATGTTCATGTCTTCTCTTATTGAGTTATCCAAGTACAATTATTTCTTTGCAGAAATAAGCTCAGTTTAGAATTAACATGAAAATATTGAAAGGAGAATCTTAATCACTTTATGTGCTATGCAAGAGTCTTGGCACATGGCAACAAAAGCAGTCTCTTCATCTTTATAGTATTCTGTTTGAGAATCTTTTTTATTCTTCGCAACCCACTGGAATGCTTGAAAGGAAGTTATGCACAAGGACCTGGAGCCTCTAACTGTCTCTTATCGGTCAGCGTAACTCTCCAAAACAGAACGGAGCAAGATTAAATTTGGGTCTTTGTGGGAGAAGCTGGCAAAAGAAGGACTGAGTTTAAAAATGGTTGGATTCAACCAGGGCCTGCAAAGAAAAATGTAAAAAAAAAATTCCCCAGTGCATCCCTTTGGGAGATGCTGAAGGTGAGTTGCTCAAAATAATGCCAACTATTCCATTCTAAGCCCCTTTCTCCTCCTCCCAGCTGTATGAAGCAGACCAGCCTACTCCATGCTTTTCAATATACGCACACATACAAATGTGTAGGTGCAACACAAGAGGAGAACAAAAACTCACACAAAACACAGAGGCAACATATATGCAGTTATCCTGATTACATCTTTAGAGACACATACATTCAGCAACTTTGGTCACCTAATGCGAAGAGAGGACTCTTTGGAAAAGACCCTGATGCTGGGAAAGATGGAAGGCCAAAGGAGAAGAGGACAGCAGAGGATTAGATGGCTGGATAGCATCACTGAAGCAATGAGCATGAAATTGAGCAAACTCAGGGAGGCAGTGAAAGATAGGAAGGCCTGGTGCAATATGGTTCATGGGGTCACGAAGAGTCGGACACGACTTAACGACTAAACAACAACAACATTCAGCATAAATGCAGTATGTTGCTTTATTGCACAGAAGAAAATACAGATGCCCCCTATGATTACTATTGGTAAAGGGCTTGGAAGAATCCCATAAGCCATGCTGTACTTGCTTTCTCTACCTGATTATTCTTCCCAACCTGATGGAACATTGGGAATTAATTGTGGGGGTTGTGATTCTGTCTGTCTGTCTGTCCATTTATCAGTCACAGAACAAGTCCAGATTTGGTGTGGCAGAAGCCAACAAAAGGAAGCCAGTTTGAAAATGGGCCAGATGCAGCTGGGGACAGCAAAGGGAAAAATCCAGAAAAAATCCCCCCTCAGTGCACCTCTGTGGAAGGCACAGTTGGATTGCAGCTTGGAAGGTTGCTGACCCTCCTTTCTAAGTCACCCCTTCCCCTTCCTTCCTAGTCACATGACCAACAGCAGAGCTATTTTTAAGAGGCTGGAAAGACTTCCAGAAGCTATGCCCTTCATCCTTCTATTGGAAGTAGATAGATGAGTAGGAGTGCATGGAGGGCAGCCTGAAGAATTTTTTCCCAGTGCAGTAATGATTATTATCATGGTCACTCATGCCCTCATGACCTCCAGTCTGGATTACACCAATGCAGTCTACATGGGGTTGCGCTTGAAGAGCATTTGGAAGCTTCAGCTGGTGCAGAATGCGGTGGCATGGGCAGTAAATGGTGCCAGTTATTCAGTGCATGTGACACCACTGCTTTGTAAGCTGCATTGGCTAGTACTATGCTTCTGGATGCAGTTCAAGGTGCTGGTAGTCACCTTCAAAGCTCTTCATGGCTTGGGTCCAGATTACTTAGGGGACCATCTCTCCTTGGTTGTTTCTGCCTGTCCTATTGGCAGGAGGGACATGCTATGAGTCCTGTCAGCTAAGGATTGTTAGCTAGTGGGACCTAGAATGAGAGCTTTTTCTGTTGTAATGCCCGCTCTCTGGAACATCATCCCTCTGAAGATCAGACTGGCCCCAAACTGCTGGCTTTTTCTTAAGGCCTTAAAGACTTGGTTCTGTGCTTCGGACCAGGGCCCCAAGTGTGTCACGGATAGAGCAAATCTCATGGGCTAATGGTTGGTTGTGATTTTTCTTGGCAGCTGTGTATTTTAATGTGTGTGTGTGTGTAGTTTTTATTTTTAATATTATTAGCTGCTCAAAGTCATTTATTTGAGATGGGCAGCCATACAAATTAATTTTGTCTTAATAATACAATTGAATTAATTGAATTTGAATTAATTGAATAATCTACCATATAAACTACAAGAGCCTTCTTAGTCCAGCAAATGCACAGGGTGATAATGGGAGTTCTAATGTTTAAAGTATTGTGGAAATCCAAAAATACCTGGAGGCTACATATCCCTTGTTCTATAGGATAATAACCAGGCTTAGTTTGATATTCTAACCACTATAGACTCAGCTTCCTCCAATGCTTAGGGTTCTTGCCTTATTTTTAGCATGAACAATAGGAACACTAGTCTTTCTTTGAAGACAACTCAACATTTTGAAGTTAAGTGCAGAAAGAGAATCCATAATGTTAGAATAAAATGTGCTTTGTAAAATAAAAATATCAAGAAATCTAAAAAAGTCTTATTTAAAAGCATACAGAAAGGTTCTACTATATAAGGTCCACTCTTCCTCCTCGAAAGAAATTTGATCAATGGTTAGCAAGAGAACATCAAAAGAAGTATCAAAAGCTTTTTTTAGATCATCCATTAAATAGTGTAAAAGGCTACCTTTGAAATTAATAGTAAGCAGTAGCAGTATTAATAGATGATGATTATGATGACAGTGATGATTCCAAGATGCTGTTTCAGAATTTGGGCTCCATATAGTTTAATAAAAGTGTTAGTTGAATAAAGCCCATGTGGAAAAAGATAACTGTTAAATGGAGATTGAAAATGCTGTCAGGAATCTGAAGGTTGTTTAGCTATTCCTTAACAAATAATTTTTTAAAAATATGTAACTCTGGAGACTTATCTAAGTTCCCTCATGATGGTGTTGCCACTGCCAAATCTTGCCCCAGTTTGGAACCTGTCTGCTTATTTTAGTAGTGTGATTTAGTGGAACATAGAGAGAATGTAGATAGGCTTAGTCAGTGGTATAATGTTTAGAAAGAGGAATAAAGTAATATTTATTCAACTTAAAATGGTAAACTGAAGTTGGCATATCTCTGTATAAGTTGAAGTTAACAAGTTTGCTGTTGATAAAACAATGTTTCAACTGCTTATAAATATATTGCCAGATCATTTTATAAGATACTCAGTCTTGGCTTTGTGACTACAGTATTTCTTAAGGTCAAATTTACTTAGAGATACAATGAGTGCGGTCACTCATGTCTCAGGTCATGACTCAGGTCACCTCCTGTTTGGATTACTGCAATGTGCTCTACATGGGGCTACCCTTGAAGAGTATTTGGAAGCTACAACTGGCACAAAATACAGCGGTGCTGACAATCTTGAATGCCTCTAGGGTGGCACAACACCTCTGTTACGCAAGCTGCATTGGTTGCTGGTTTGCTTCCGGATCCAATTCAAGGTGTTGGTTATCCCCTTTAAAGCCCTTCATGGCACAGGACCAGGTTATCTGAGGAGCTGTCTCACCCCCATTATATCTGCCCGCCCCACTCAGTCTGGCAGAAGGGGCATATTGCAGACCCTGCCGGTCAAGGAATTTTGGCTGGCGGGGTCTAGGAAGAGGGCCTTTTCTGCCATGGCCCCCATCCTGTGGAACAGCTTGCCAGCTGAGGTGCGGGCTGCCCCCCACTCTCCTGGCATTCTGAAAAGGTGTAAAAACATGGCTATGATGGATGGCCTGGGAGCCTGATGGAGGCTCGCATTGCTGGAACTGGCTCATGGGATGATTGATACTGCTTTCCCCATCTTCTTGATTTATATATTGTTTTTATAGATTTGTTATTTGTGTTTTAATCGGGGGATATTTATATTTTTATTGTTTTTATTTTCTTGGTTTTTAATTGTAAGCTGCCCAGAGTCACCCTCTTGGGGAGATGGGCAGCATATAAATGTAATAATAAATAAATAAATACATTTAACTTAAATTTCAGAGATTATTCTGTCTGAACTAGCTACTTAGCTCCTAGCAATTTAACCACTCCAGATTCTTCTGTTACTAGCTCAAGCTTTCTTTAGCTGAAGCTACTAATATTTAAATCAGTTGCTTTGATTAATGTATACTTCGGGATACTTATATGAGAGCTTTACTTGGACATGTATTTTTTGCTCAAACCTCCCAATCTATCTTCTCTAAATGATATTTGCAGACCATTAGAACCTCAACCCTCTCCATTTTATACCCTATCCCTCAGGGATCCAGCTGAGAGTTAGTGTTTCTGGTTTAAATTACTTTGAGTGACAGGTTTCATTTACCCAGTCATCAAAGATGCCTTTTGTCTCTTTGTCTGAGAAGGGAAGCTGGGAATCACTTGAGAGCAAGCTGGAAGATGCTGCTAAGCTGGAGCCCATCACAATAAAAGTAGTTTTCTTATTGCAGCATGCATGTGTTTATTATGGTATTACATACCATCCTTTGTCAATAATTTTAATATGTAAGACATAAAAGGGTCCTGAAGAGATGAATAACCAGACTGCAAAAGTCATGTGATAATCGGTCACAGTTATGTTTATGGAGTGGGCCTAACCATGTCTTTTCCCTCCCAAAGTAGTCAAGTGATGGATTAGGTTTAGGAAGAGAAAGAACCTAATAGCATATGGTCCCATCCAAGCCAATGACAATAAACAATGGACATAAATCACACTGTCTTATCTATTATTTTATATTCAGTAAGATTGAGTTTACTACTGTCAACTGTCAAATAATAGTTTGGATTATTGGTGATTGTAGAAGACAACAAGCTCTAGGTAGTTGAAGAAACATGTAGAAAACTCCTGGCCTCCTAAGGGGGTGGGGGGGGGGGGAGGGGAATATCCAGTTTTCATATGACTTAGCATGACTTACTGCCCCATTAAGATCCTTCTTTCTCCCTGAAAAAAATTATGGTTCCCAGTTGCTGAAATATAAGTCCATCTCTGCTCTAAGATTGCATTCTCTTTTCATCCCAATTTTGAATGAATTTCCTCTCTTCTGGTGCTGTGAGTCACAGCTGTTTTACCATAAAATAATACCATTCTAGCTGGTAGAAAAATAGATTGGAAGAGCCAGTAGAGGTGTAGTGGTTAAGAAGTTGGGCTCAGAATAGGGAGACACAGATTTAAATCTATCCTTAGCCCCAGGAAGCTCATTAGGGGCTTTGGGCTCTATCACTGTTTCTTTCAACCTAAGCTACTCTCACAGGATTGCAATTGTGAGGCAAAATGGGAGGGTGGAATGCTATATGTACTGCTTTGAACTTCTGGAGGAAAAAAGATAGAAATATAATGAACAAATAAATTATTAGTTTTTGGAATTTTTAAAATCACAGATTATAAAAGTCTACAAAGCTGCAGTTCAGCAAACCTTGGACATTATGTTTCTCCGTGAAGGAAAAGAATTTCTTACCAGTACTGATGCAGTAAGCCAAGACTCAGCTGACCGTACCATCATTGCTTGGGACTTCCAAACTGCTGCAAAGATCTCCAATCAAATTTTTCATGTGAGATATATATTTACTTCGTTATTTATTTTTAGGGTTCCTATATTGCCATGTGTGAAAAAATTACCAACAACCAACAGTTTGCTTGAGAAGCAGTTGAAAGAACTGTGTATTGTGTTTCTTAAAAGATCACAAAATATTTTGACTTTTCTCTTATAAAGCTCAAGTACAGCCCAAGATCAGTTTAGCCTCTGTAGAAACAGCACAGTAGTCACATACTTCAGTTCACTGCATGTTTATTTGGAATTTTCATCTACCCCAATAGATGACATGGAATTATAATTTTAACAAAACTGTTATCTTTGATTTAAGGCATTATAATCAGTTCAAGGTGCCATGAAAGTGAAACTTTCTTTAAAGCATTTCAACATTTGTCTCACACCAACTTATCAAAGTATTAAGGATATCCTCAGAGGACTTTCTCTAAATCTGCATACTATCAGAAGCTCAACAATTGGTAATTGGAGGGACAGCTTTTTTCCCTATGAACAGTTTCTCCTGTTTTCCATCTCAAGTGAAGACCATTTTTGATGAGCCATCTTTGACCAATTGCATTATAACCTGATTTTTTTCTGGGAAGTTTATTTATTTATTAAATTTATATGCCGCCCATCTCCCCCAATTTATTTGAACTGCTATTCTTTCTGTCGTCCCAGGTGGCAATGTGTGATTGATCTTGAAAAGCTGAGCAAGGTCAGAGCTGGTTAGTACTTGGAGAGAAAACCATCAGAAATCCCAGGGCTATAGGAAAAGAGAAAGAGAGGAAGAAAGAGGAAGAAAATGCCAATCCCCTTCCATACTTTTGCCAAAAAACCCTACATGGACATGTCTAAGTAGTCACCAGGAGTTAAACTTGATTGAGAGAGTTTTTACTTTGTTATACTTTTTGCAGTTTGAATTTTAATTGTATTTTATGGGATATTGTTAAATAGGTGCATTGGTATCTTCCTGGGGGAAAAAATGGGAAATAACATGGAAGGAACGGAGGGAGGGAGGGAGGGAGGGAGGGAGGGAAGAAAAAAAAGGGGGATCATTTGGGGACCTTCTCACAGGATGCGTAATCATTCTTTTGTTAAAGAAATATTTTTAAAAAATAGAACTAGCAAGGATGATGCTCATCAATGCTGGATCATATTCACTGTGCTTTTCAAGCTACTGATTAACTTTTTGGTGCTTTTCAAGCTACTGATTAACTTTTTGGTCACCAGTGTTCTGAGCTGGAGGAAAATAAGGATCTTAAACTCACTGTCCTGGTGCCAAGAAATTTTGTTTTTAATGACAAATTTAGTTCTGAGCTGCCTTCAGAATGTTTAATAAATAGGTAGATCAGTCCTAATTGGCTTGGAGCATACATGCTAGAAGACAGAGAGAAGCAAAGTAGGTGCATGCCTGCCAATTAAACATCTGTCAGGATAAGACATGTTATTGACTCTTGGGAAGTGATTTATTGCAACCAGGGATTGGAGAATATTTCTCTCTGGAGTTGAGATTGGCAGTTTGGGATGCAAGAGAGCATTGTCTTGCTTTCAGAAAGTAATGGATACCCTTTGTTTCCCAGTTGTGAGGAGTTTCTGCCTTCTGTTCCAAAGATGGGTAGTCTACATGCCACGTGCAGCCCTATCTGCAATCTTTTTATGGCTTGCAAAACAGCTTAAGGTCATGACTCCAAAATTTATGGCAAAAATACTGATTTTTGGAGGCATGATTAAAAGTGCAGCCTCTGGCCATGAAAATATTGCCCACTTCTGTTCTAATCATTGTCATCTGTCTCTAACTTGGTGACAGAGCACGTGCTTTGGCCCCATGTTCACTCCATGGCTTCTCTGAGTAAAAGGATCAGGTAACAGATGATGTTACCTGATCCTTTTTGAGACCTGTTTGAGACCTGTTACCAGACTAACTAGTTAATATTGACTGGAGGAACAAATATTAAAAAAAAAAAAATCTGCATGCTAAATCTCTTAAAGCTAGTTTTTAATTTGCCTTTGATGTGTCAGCTGTACACACAGTGGAACATAAGAGATTATTTGGGGCTTTAGAGCTCTTCTCCCTGGGATCCAAAGCTCACACCCTGCTATTAAAAGACAGAATTCATAGCAGAGGTGTTCTGTATGCATATATACATTCTTTCAGCATGGGGAGCCTCATTTCTGTTTCTTCATGAGGGAAAGACTTGGAGCTTTAGAATAAGTAAGACATTATCTACTGTCCAGCCTGAAAGTGTGAAGACTCCTTTGAAGATGCTGTCCATTTGATGATTTTAAAAAGAGGCCTTATAAGTTCCTTAGGGAAGAATACCATTCTCAGTCATAGCCGAACCTCTGTGCAAACTCAGTGCAAGTTTAATCTCTTTTGGAAATGCAAAGAATAAAATCAGTTGGTATCCATTCAGTTTTGAAAGGACAATTCTGCCCTGGTAAAAAGTGGAGTGTATGATTCAATAGCATGTTCCTATTCCCATCTTCCAAGGTGGCCTTTGTCCAGTTTTGCAGATGCACAGTTCTGTGCAAAAACTTTTATAGTTGGTTTGGCATTTGCACTTCAAAAGCAACACAGTTCAGTGAATAAGGAACTGCATCATGCTCCGTTTTGATGTATTCAGAAGCTTAAACAAGATTATTTCCTCTGGAGAGAAGAGGAAGATTGAATAGGGTAGTTTAATACTCTCCCTGGAGGAAGTATGTATTTGAAAGAAATTATTGTGGGTGTGGTTAACAATTATTAGAAATTGCCTTTAATATCTTTAATTTCTGTTTCTAAATTTGCAGATAAGCAGCTTGTGCACTCCCAGAAGTCAGTGTTCCACTTTAAACAGTGATAAGCATGTTTAAATAATTTCAATCTGATTAGCATTTCGAAGGATCTGCATTTTGCTCATAAACTCAGTTTGGAAAAACTGCAAATTTTTTCAAAAAGTTGTTGGGAGATTAGAAAAAAATATCTCATGAAAGTTAATGTCATTTTCTGGCTTAAACAAGTGGTCAAGAAGAAATGAAAGTTGGTACTTTGTATATAGAAAACAGAGCTATAAAACTGGATCCTGAGCTCTATTTTACAAAAGTGAAACTTCTGTTTAGAAGCATTTCTCATTTCCACTTTATTTGGTATCTTTAGTGATTGCTAAATCTTGCCACAGCATTGATTTCTGTTTGTTTAGAAGATCATATTGTGCATATTTGTAGCGTTTTCAGAATAAATATATGTACCGTAGATAATGTTTAAGTATATTGGTGACCTCTGAAAATCTTCACTTATTTGGGGATGGTAAACAATGGGGAGGAGGAATTTCATTAATATTTCTGGTGGGAAGCTTTATTCTCCAACAGGCTAGGGAGGGGGCCAAAATGAACTTCCTTAAGCCATTCCAGACTGAGAAAACTCTGCCCAGTTAATACTGAATTCAGCTATATTTTCATGCACATATATTATTGAGGGAAGTTGAGGCCTTAGAACAGATTAGAAGGAGTCAAAGTCAAAGCAACTGCTTTCTTCACTAATAAATATTGCTTTGAATCCACAGTTGTGTCAGATTTTCTACTCTATTGTGATAAAATGTATTGGGCCGATGGAATTCATGAAATATTATCCATAAGGATTGGGTAAATCTGCAATAGTTCATATGAGTATAGAGAGAGACACACAATTTCAGAAAATGAAATATATTTCCCAAGAAATTTCAATTTAGCTTAATTTACTGTACATTCCACCATTAGCAATATGGTACTGTAAGGTTCAGTAGCTTGGATTCTATGATTTCCAATGAGACCCCAGACAGAGATTTTTGAAAAGCAAATACAGCTTTTATTGCTGGCCAGAAGAAAAGCAGGGTGGACTGGTCTCTGTCCAGCTGGCAAGAAGTAGACAGGGAACAGCCACACCTAGAACAGTTTACAACAGCTTTTATACCTTTTTGTCATCAGGAAGCATCTAGGAGGAGGGCCACACACACACAAATGTGCCCGCCTTCCAAGGTTGGCATAACATTAGCCTAAGCAGCATAAACCAATAGTCAGTTCTCTAGTCCTCACTTGCTCCAGGGGTTCCTCATATAAGGCATTGCTATCTAGCTTGCCCAAATTGTGCAGAGGATGTTGCTGCACAGTGTGGCTAGAAGCAAGAGCAGGCGCAAAAGTTCATGCATGCTCAGGAAATGTGTCTATAGCCTTTAGCTTAACCACATCTTTCCATTTCCTTTTGCAACTCTGCAAACTGTTAAAATGTCCCTTTACAATCGGCATAACTTTTATATGCTTAGCACCTTATAACTTTTATAAGATCCCTACTTGCAAAAGCATTCCTAGTTTCTTTAACTGACCTTCAGCCAAACAGTTCCTATGTCAGCAGAAGCTTGAGGTACAGAAGCAAAATAGGCAGTTAGTCTAACCATTCCTTACAGTACTTCAGAGGGGACAAAAAGAGAAGTTTCTATCTTGAATAGCTTATAATCAGCTTCAGGAAATCACTAGGAGGTAAGTTAGATGGAAATAGAGATTCTTTTTTGCGGGGGTAGAATGGTGTTCAATTGTTTCAGGATTGGTTGCAGTAGAATAGAGACAGACTATCTTTTTGTGCTGGGGCAGCATTTGTATAAATTCAGCCTCTAAAGGCTGAAGATGACGTGATAGTGACACATATATGTCACTGGATAGGAAAGGTTAAACATTTATTTGGGGGGATATGAGGTTTTATTTTAAAATATAAATGCATGAAATCATTTGGAGACTTGATACTAGGGCTGTGGAACACTTTGGAAATAATTCAGAAGAGATGTTTTGGTGCATGTGGGAGCATGTGTGCAGCATCTGTCACAACTTTAAGGCAGCTGTATATTTTCTTAGAATCGTGCAGCTGCTCTCTGCAGCTGCCATGTGATCCTGGGAGAAGAATGATAAGCAAGGGCTATATTCTTGCCCTCCAGTATTAGGGCACCTTTTTTGGAACTGGATCTAAAGCACTGCAATCTTACTTGACACCCCTAAATTGTACACTCAACCTGTTGGGTCACCAGTTTTTGATGGTGCCAATTTTGGGGGAATCTTTAGGGCCACAAAAAGAGACTGGGGTCGCATATGACTTGCAAGCACTTCAGAGTTTGAGTCAGAGACCATGAACATTTTCACTTTTCTTCTTTCCAATTCTCTTTCCAGGAACGTTTTACCTGCCCAAGTCTTTCAGTTCATCCTAAAGAGTTTGCCTTTGTTGCTCAGACAAATGGCAACTACATGGCTTTATTTTCCAGTCTGCCACCTTATCGAATCAACAAGAAGAAGAGGTTTGAAGGGCACAAGGTATGCATCCATCAACAGGTTTTGTTCCTTTAATATACCTACTCATGTTACTACTTTTCAATAGGACTAGAATTTGATAGGTTTCAGTACTATTGGCTGTACAGTATTTTAGTTAATTTAGAATTTAAATTATAGTAAAATAACCAAAAACATTATTAGTTTCTAATAGGCTTGTCACATATACAGCAACTTCTGCTAACAATGAAAAGTCTTCAATAGGGCAGTTTTACTAAACACCTAGGAAAGCAGTTAGACCATTATGGTAAAGATTGACATGTTTACTATAGTGTAAAATTTCAAGAAGCTGTAGATCATATTGTAATTCCTTAATTAACATCTTGATTTATTTAAACACTTTTATTTCTTGACTCATACAGGTTGAAGGATTTGCAATAGGCTGTGAGTTTTCACCTGATGGAACACTTCTTGTGACAGGGAGTTCAGATGGCAAAGTGTTTTTCTACAACTATCGCACAGCTCAAATTCTCCATACCATGTCAGCACATAGTCAAGCCTGTGTGAATGCAACCTACCATCCAGTCCTTCCATCACTCCTTGCCACCTGCGCCTGGGATGGGGTGATCAAAATCTGGCAGTAATAGAATTTAGGCAGCCAGCTAGCTTTCCAACTTTGTAAATATACTTTTCTCTTGCAGTTTCATTTCTTGGAACTTTATGTTGTACTTTGTAGTTGTATACTAAAAACCAATTTTACTAAAATGTGGCTAGGTGGGGCAGGAAATATCAACTTCCCTGGTCACACTATACAAATAATTAATTTGCCTGGCTCTATTTTTGACCCACTTTGCCTTTGGAACTGTGACCCTTTTCCAATGGAGTTCTCTGATGCTATTAGAGCTAGAGTGTTCTTATAGACAGCTCCTAAATGTCTACTGCTAGCTTTCTCTAAGTTTTTGTTGCAGGGAATTAGGACAAAATGGGCTAGATTGAAAAAGGAGTAAGAGATTAGCTGAAGCCCCAAGTCTATATGTTCTGCCTGCTAATATTGGATGTGGAATGTACAAAATCAATAGATAGAAGTAATTAAAAGGGACTCAAGATCATTCAAGTTCTTCTGGGAACCTAGATTTTTAACCACTTTAGTGTTACTAAATCAGCACTTCTAGTTTAAAAGTTTACTATTGTTTAGCTGTCTTCACTGCTTCACCCTTTTACTGTTACTTGACTTGATCCTGCAGGCTTTTCATCCAGTTTTAATGGAGTCACACTACACTAGAACTGGTGTAGCCATGGAGGCTTTTCTGATGCAAAGTAATGTGGTTAGGATCTGATTCTGATATCATTATGGTCACATGAAGCTCAGAGAGATTTATGACACTTATGGGTGATGCTTGGAATAAAAATATTCTAAACAATTTGCTTAAAAAAATGATTTTAAAATAGTTTTAAGATTTTTCAGCAAACTGGAAGCAATAGCATTTCTAAGAGCATAGCTATTTAGCTATGGTTAAGGATATGGTAAGCTTCTTATCCCAAAATAACACCTTTCTTCCTAATTGGGAGCTATATATTTAATTATAATAACATAACATTGTAGGGGGGATGGGTGGGGACAAATCGAATAAATAAATAAATAAATAACTGTTTCTGTCTCTACCCTGTATTCATCTGAAGTATACACTGGAGGAACAGATGACCTTACAGGGTAGGTTTGGGATACATGCAGGAGTGTAGGAAGACAAGAGTAAGGAGTTTTGTTGCTCCATGGGAACGTATTAGATGTAGCCCACTGGGGCCAAACCTAACAATGATCTTTCACATGTGGTAGCCGGGAACTGGATCACTTAGAAAAACATCACTTTATCTATCCTTCCTTTGCAAAATACAGAGTGTACTTTTATATTGTGCTAAAATGAAAGTTACTAAACTATGTATGCTAAAATGTACAAAGTAATATAAATGCTATATAATGTTACATATAAATTAAATTTTAAAAAAGTATAAAAAATACAACCCAAAAGTATCCTGTTGTAAATATATTTTTCAAAAGTATTCACTGTAAAGTATTTATTACCAAGCCTAGTTGCATATTTTTACTGACTGAATGTATCTATTGATCAGCTTTCCTGTCCACAGTAAGGCTAGCATTCACTAAGATTAATAGTCTTAGTTTTTAAAATTGTTTTTAAGTTAACATGCATTTGATGGGTTCCATAAAACATAAATTTATCAGAATTTACATTATACGTAGTTCTTGGTTAATGACTGCCCTGTTTAGTGACTGTTCGAAGTTACAACAGTGCTGAAAAAGTAACTTTATGGCCAGTCCTCAAACTTATGACTGTGGCAGTGTCCCCGCAATCACCTGATCGCCATTTGCACACGTCACAGCTGGCTTCCAACAAGCAAAATCAATGGAGAAGCTGGCAGTGAAATTGCAAGTTGTGGTCACGTGATGACTCACTTAAGGACCATGTTGCTTAGCGATGGAGTTGCCAGTCCCAATTGCAGTTGTTAAGCGAGGACTACCTGTACTTCCATAGGGATATGAGATGGAGTACTATATTTATTTTATTTTATTGTTTCTGTGTAATAACTTAGCATATATAATGTATAAATGAATAATTGTCAGAGCCATTTATAATTTAATAAACAAGCACAATAATAAATAAAATTCCATTAAATGAATCTTCTTCCAAAACCAGCAACTAAACCCAAACCCTTGAGCTAACCTGAAATCTGTGGAGTTATTTTGTAGAGTGACAGCACTACAGAGAAGGGCCTGTGCCTCCAGCTTGAATATTGTTCTCTATATTTAATTTTTTTTTAGATTATTAATTTTGAACATATCAAGTCAGGTTATACTTTGGAACATATCAGTTCTTGAATCAACTGATTCCTCAGATTGAGGAATCTGAGTTTTGCTGTTATAATTCAGTGTTTATAATTAACATTGTTTTGTAACAAGATTTCAGCCATTTTATCTTCTTCCTGTATGCTTTTCAGTCCTGGTATAGCTATAGTTCCAAATTCTTCACCCAAGAAATCAAAATATAGAGTAGATAAGGAAACCAGTAGTACCCCAAGCAAGTGGGGAAGAGGCTGTGTTGTCATATCACATCTGAGCTGCAAAAATCAACAAACCATAAAGGTTACACAAGCAACCAAAAACCCAAAATACAAGAGTCTGTTTGCATGGAAACGAGAATACCATCTATATTAATAAAATCAATAGTCTTTCAACCTAAATGGTACTTGATTTGTACGATCCCTCTGTGCAATATCAGATGATTTCTGCTTTCCTACTATAGCTACATATAATTCTCTCCTAGGCTTCAAGAGGATCTGCAATTCTCTGGAATAGGTTTTTTAGGTATATACAGTATAAGACTGCTGAGGGTGGGATGAAGAGAAAGAAAGTGTGAATGGATATAAACTTTTTAAAAGTAGTGTACTTGTTCTTTGAAGAGTGAACTAATTTATTTTTGTCATTATATCCAGAAAAGTACTCTAATGGTATACAATACTTCATAAATAATTATGGTTGGTCCTTGACAACCATGATTTCCTACACAGAAGTTACTGATTTAATTGTCCTTGACAAAACAGCAATACTTCATCACTCAGTGTATAAAATTCAAGTGAGGTCACTTTGGAATATTGCTGTAATTCTAGATCATTCTGATCACCTCAACATTTTGTAAATAAGTGTTGGAAAATTCAAAACGTGCTTAACAATGTTGCACTTCAGAGATTTTCAAACTTTTCAGGCTGTGGAACTGTTAGTTAAAAGAAAAGTTCCTGGAATCCCTGACCAAGAAGAAATTTACTAGTGATAGAAATTGGCAGTAAAGCAAGAAGTAAACTGATTATTGTAAATGCAAAATTAACATTTTGAATGTACCGAAAAAACAAACAAATTTGAATTTCACAATTAACTTGGAAGATCAATGTTTTAACCAAACAGATCAGTGTTTGATTATTAGGTGTGATGGCTTTTCCTTGGTAAAAGTTTAATATTTGGAACAATTGATGCTACTTGTAAGCAGAGATCATCTTTTATATTTAGCCTATTTTTATACTTGCTGCATATAAAAAGAAGGTTCTCTTACAAAGGTATGTTGTTGCAAATGGCATAAGATATTTCAGTCTTGACTGGCAATTTGAGGATATTCTTTTAAAAGCTCTAGCCAGAAAATCTGCACAAGGAAATGTTTATAATGTGAAATTAGTCAAAATGGACCTACATTGTTTCTTCTTTGATGGTAACTCAGATGCAGTATCTTCAACAAAATGATTCTGGACCTGGTCAAATACTTCTGTTGAAGGAGAACAGAATATAAATCTGTTTATTTCAGATAAATAAATCAGAAAGTGTTGTATCATCAAGATTTTGACATTTTCTCTGAGGGAAATTTCATTTGTTAATTTAAAAAAAATCACTGAGATTTGGAAAGCACATAAGATTTTAGAAATAAACTCACTTCAAAGTGTGAATTTAAACTGAATTGCATCTGTTTTATTCTGATGTTTGAATCTAGTTATATGTTTATACCTTGCAGCGAAACACTACTGTAATGTCATTCAGATAAGTAAATATATCAGCCAAGTATGCCACCTCTGGCACCCAACAATTGTCACTTAATTTTTGTGCCAGTTCAAAAGAATGTTCCTATAAAAAAGGAGTATCTATTCTTGCAGTTTATAAAATGAAACCAATATTTGTCATGAGACAGTCATCTCACTTCAATACGAAGCAGCAATGTGTTTTCTAGACTCTCCATTTCTTCACACAGCACAGTAAATATCTTGGAGTTGAGTGGTCTTGCTTTTATAAGATTCACAATTTTAACTGCCTTGTTGAGTACAACTGTGAGTTCTTTTGGCATGTCATTCACTACAAATGAATGAAGAAAAAGACAGCAGAGATTATGCTTAATATGTGGAGCTGTATTTTTCATGTGGGCCACACTACCTGACATTATTTTGACAATAACCGCTGCTCCATCAGTGCATATATTGCAACACAAATCCAAAAGCATTTTATGTTTTTTTATTAATGTAAAATAGATCAATGTAACTATTTCAGCTCCTGTGGTTCAGGTAGGAAGAGGCTTGCAAATAAGTGTATCTTCCTCCACAGATGACTCAACACAAGCACAACACAAGAAAGATTAATAAGCCTGAAAATATTGGATTCATCCATTTGAAAGGAGAAACCTGCAGCACTCTTTTTACTTATTTTATTCGTCTTCACAGAAAGTTGACAAATCCTTGACATGCCTTGAAACTATTAGCAGAGAGTGGTATACACAATTGATTTTTTTTTAAATGCTTTGATTAGTCATCCATTCTACCAGACTTTTTCTGTATGGTTTAACCAACTTTTCTGCAGTAGTATGAGCTTCACCTGCTTTTGCTATGTGATAATTGATTAAATAGGAAATTCTAAAGCATTTTTCTTGATACACAAAAAATGTATGAAATGCCATTTTCTTTTCTTGCAATTCTGCACATTTTAATTCAAAATACTCAGGACTTACATTCAGATTGGATTTGATTTGTCTCCCTTGAAGTCCATGTTAAACTGTTCAAGTTCTCATCATATTTCCATTTCTTATTTGTGCTTGAGCTTAATTTCTCAATCCTTGTGCCATTAAGAAGTAGCAGCAACACCAGCAGCACTGGAATTTGTTTTGATTTCTTTTGTTTTCACCTTTTTCTGTACTGTCTGCATTTTACCAATTTGAAGCTGATGATCCATATCTGGAAAAATGATCACATTACATAAATATTTATTAGGCCTAATTAAAAAAACAAAATAATATGCATATACGGAGGGGTACAGATCTAGGATGGATATGACAGTTTAATACTGTGAAGCTGAAAAATTATGCAGGAAAATCACTATTTGTGATATTACTTAAAATGTATCCCTTACTTGGCTTGATGTTCTAAGCATGGTACACACATAATAATGTAGATGGTAGTAATGGATAAACATAGTGAAATTATTATTATTTTTTTTATTGTGAATGCCTTGCTGAAGCCACTTCAGCACTCATCTTCCTCCTGCCTGTCTGCCTTTGCAAACAAAATTCTTGTCATTGTTTATTCCAGAGAATCCCCTGTAGTGGTACTTTTATGGCCTGTGCCTTCCTTGCAGGGTTGGCATATTGGTACCCTGCCATGTCTCAGCTGCCTGCTTGCCCTAACACTACCTAGCCTATCCTTCGTTCCCAGTTTTTAGAAAATTTTTTAAAAGCCTGTGGTTAGTGTGTGTGACCTCTGCTGGTTGCCAGGGAATTTTTTTTTTTTTTTTAAGGGAAAACTCCTTCATTCTCTGTTGCCCTCTAATTTCTAGTATCCCACCTCTGCCACCGTGTAATGTGGGAACAAAGGCATCCTCAGAGTTGAACCCGTCCCTCCTCTGAGCATCTTAACCATGTTGATGGGTTATCTCATAGGTGACTGGCTAATTAGGTATCCTTTCTGCCACTACCTCTTCACTCTAAACCGGTTTCTCTCTTTCACACCAGCCCTCTGGGGACCCAGGAGAGGATTGAAGGGGAAATCCTCACCCCCACATTGGGTCTAGCCAAACACCGAAGGGAAACCAAACCAAAACTACTTTTAGCTGAGGCAGGTGATAGAAGGCAACTGGTTGGGATTGAAACACAAATAACCTTTATTAAAGGTTCCAAAAAAATGTTTCCACTCACACAACACTGTTTAAATTTTAAAAAACCCTAACACAATTCTAACTAAACTAACTCTCAACCTTGCCTGAGGCAACCCCCTCATCCAGCACTTCAGCTAACTCCCTCACAAAAACTACCCCAAACTCGTTCTGTCAAAACCTGACAGAACCCCCTTCTTTTCTTTTATTGGCCCTTAGGGGTCAGGTGACTCCCTCTGGGCTCATCCAGCTGGCCTTTGATTTAAAGGGCCAGCTGCTCTCCACTACACATAGCAATACAGTCTGCAATATAGAAAGAGACATATTGCTTCTGACGGTCTTGTGCTTTTCATCCTGTCTCTCTTGCTGCATTTAGGACAAAGTGATAACCAGAGCTAAATCTGGAAAAGCATCTTAGGCAGCAGGGAGGGAGGGACTCACTTAAATTGCTTTGTGTTGCTAAGCAAGTTAGCAACTCATGCTGCATTTCTAGCTCTCCTTGCTTGTGAACAGAGGTGTACTTCCTGGACTATTTCCAAATTAATTTGGATGACGGTCCTTGGACGTGAATGGTCTAAAAGTCTATGGGAAGGAGAATGCTACAGAATGCCTGGGGTGTTAAATCTTTCCTTGGTTTCATCATGAGAGATCTGTTGACCTACCCTGTGTTGTGCTATATCAATAACAATGCAGATAATCAGTTGTTAGTACTACATTGTGAGGGTTCTTTGTCTTCCAATAACTGGGCATACCACAGCGTAGAAGGTAACTATGCACAATACTTTATTGTAGCACACACCTTTCCTGTTGCCCTGGGTTAACTCTACCCTCCTAGGCTTTGCAAGTTGATGTAGCCACATAAATAAGTCTTTGATGGTTAGTCCTTATAACAAATAAATTCTTAAAGTCTGTAAAGTGACATACAACGTTTGACTCCCTCCAAAAGTTCTTGCACTTGTTGGGGTTAGGTGCTTCCTTAGCATGCTTGCTCATCTTTTGGTTGCTTCTGAGCTCCAGGACAAGCTCTAAGCCAAGCTCTAGGCAGGAATCACACCACAACGGGCTGCTTACCATAGCTTGTGGTCCTGGCAGTTGACTGATAGCCCGCCTGCTTGCCTGTAATAGTTCTACATTCCCAGACGTCGCTTCCCACTTCCTGGTCTGCTTGTTGTCTTCTTATCCTTCTCTCCTACACATCCACACTTTCGTAGGTTAAGGGCCTGGGTGGGGTGAGGCTGCCTATGGATGTTGGCATGTTCCTAAAAATGCCAGGGTGTGGCTCAATTAGCCAGATACCTGGAACGCTTGTGAGTACACTGTCAGTGGAGGAATTAATTAATTAATGAGCCCATCTCCTCTCAAGTTTCTGGGGCTGTAAACTTTTATAACCCTTTGAGAAAAAGCATGATCTGAGCCTGTTCTAGGGGAAGTGGGGGTAGGAAGTATTTCCCAAATGCAGACAGCAACCCCAGCTTCATTCCCTCACATGCATCCACCAACTCAGCAGGTTGGTGATGTTTGGGGCCATCTGATCCTATAATTTAATTCTGTTCTGGCTACTCAGTCTGAGCAAACTGCTGCTGTGCATCAAATGAGCAGCCTTAGCCTACTCATCCTTGCTTGCCACCAGATCCCCAGTCTTGTCAGGGCCTCTGAAGGTCTTTTTTAGATAGAAACAATCTGATCCAGTAGATAAAACAAGTATATTTGGCTTTTTGTCAATTTTTATTTCCTTTCCATTTAGACTCAGAGAGTCTGTTCTGGTAAACTTTCTCTAGAGGCCTTTAAATTAACTAGGTACTTTTTAAAGTTTCCAAGATTTAAAGAGACAAGAAAAGCTGTTGGAATATATATACCAAGCTATTTTGCTCACCTGTAGGCTTGCCAAACGAAAGTACAGCAGACATCATGATAAAGCTTCATTTTATGAATAGCATACCACTGGGCCTTGAGTGGAGGCCTATAGAGAAAGAATAACGGAATTTGAAGCTGGAAAAAGGAATTAACTGTGGATAAGAAATAGATGGTAAGAACTACCAAGGATTTTATTTCCTCTTGCTCTCATCACTGTTGTCTTTCACACATATATTTTTAATTGTATTGGGCAATATTTAATTATCTATATACTATATTTACCTGAAATATATATAGTTCAACTCTATATGTGTATGTGTATATGTATATGTGTGTGCACGCGTGTGTATTTCATATTTAAAATGGCCCCTTCATAAAAAGGAAGATTAGACAGAAAAAAATCATCTGTCTTCATTACCATATTCTCAGGTAATCTAAGATGACTCTTGATAGCACTGTTCACTTTTATTTTTTTATCTTAATAACAAGAATACATTGTTTTTCATATATAACCTCTCAGCTATAATGAAATGTAGTACCTACATCCTTCTGTGATAAGCTTCTTTCTACCTTCTCCTCAGAATACTTTCTCCAAAAAACTTCAAAGCTTTTCAAAGCTTTCAGAGAACATAGCATGAAGATATAAGCAGCAATTGATGGCCATGGTTCTACCACCTTCAGTGGATAAAAGAGAGACAGCAGATATGGGCAATGGATCAAAACTAGATTATACAACTTGTGATCCACTAAGTTGGACAGTTCAACAAAGCTTAGCTTGCCACACTGTGCAGAATAGTTTACTAGGTCCTTGAATCTCCTCTCTGCAAGTTCCTATCAGGCAATGCTCTTTGCCAAAACCGAATCTGGATGTCTGGCCTGAACATCTAGAGAGGGTCTTTTAAGAATCTCCCAACTTGAGAAGTACACAAGGTCTGGAGTAGGTGACAGGACTTCTCTGTGTTGGTCCTACACTGTGAAATAATCTTCTGGCATAGGAATGCTTGGCTCCATCCTTTCTTGCATTTCACATGCAAGTGGAAACTCAACTATTCCAATGTGCTTTCTGCCCTAATTACTTGTGGGTTCCCATCACAGGAATTTTTTGGGGTGATTTATGTTCAAGCAAGGAGCACCTGTAGCAGCCTTTCTTGTTTTGGTTTTCAGCAGTCAGCACTGAGAAGTACACTGCACTGTGTACAGGAAGTGTATTTGAATATCATGGCATATAGTCATTGATAATTCTATCCTCAAAGAATTTGTCTAATCATATAAAACCACATGGATAGTCATTGCCTAGGCATGTGCATTGAGTTCCAAAAGCTAATGGCTACATATTATAAATAGTAAACGCTTAATATGTATTTATTTTAAATATTTATGTACTACCCTTTATTGTATCAGAATTATAGGGCAGTATACAATTATATTACAATATAATTCTAAGCCTTCTCAGTAAGCTTAACAGCCATGGAATAAAAGGGCAGGTCCTCTTGTGGATAAGCAACTGGCTAAGGAATAGGAAAAAAAAGAGTAGGAGTGAATGGACATTTCTCACAATGGAGGGATATAACTAGAGGGGGCCCCTTTGTCCTAGGACTGGTGCTTTTTAACATATTTATGAATTATCTAGAATCAGTGTGACAGTGGAATAGCCACATTTGCTGATGACACTAAATTGTTCAGATCAGTAAAAACAATAAGGGACTGTGAAGAGCTCTAAAAAGATCTCTGTACATTAGGAGAGGCGGCATTGAAATGGTAGCTATCGTTCAATGTGAGCAAGTGTAAAGTGATGCACACTGGTTCCAAAAATCCTAACTACTCATACAAACTAATGGGATCAGAGTTAGCAGTAACTGATGAGGAAAGAGATCTTGGAGTAATGGTAAACAGTTCAGTGAAGGTGTTGACTGAAAAAAAAGGCCAACAGCTTGTTAGAGACAGTAAGAAATGGTATTGAAAATAGTTAATATCATAATGCCCTTATATAAATCAATGGTGCAACTGCATCTGGAATATTGTGTGCTGCTCTGGTCGGTGCACTTCAAAAAGGATATGGTAGAACTAGAGAAGGTTCAGAGGAGGGCAACTAAGATTATCAAGGGCTGGAACAACTTTTCTATGATGAAAGGTTATGGTATTTGGGGCTTTTTAGTCTAGAAAGGAAGTGAATGATAGGGGATATAATTGAGGTGTACAATATTATGCATGGTGTGGATAAAGTGGACAAGGAGAAGCTATTTTTCTCTTCCCAAAATATTAAAACCAGAGGTCACCCAATGAAATTGAATCTTGGAAGAAACAGGACAAAGGGAATTTACACACCATGTAATTACACTTTGGAATTCAGTACGATGAAAAGTAGTGCTGGCTTCAAAAAACGGGTTGGACCAATTAATGAAAGTCATGAGGATTAATGGCTAGGGTGGCAGGGTGACTGCCTTTGAAGGCCATCTGCTGGGAGACTAGTGGGCTTCCTTGTGCAGTTGGTTGGCCACTGTGAGAACAGACTGCTGGCTTAAATGGGCCAGGGTTCCAATCCAGCAGAACATAACATAATTGTTATGTAATAAAAATATAGATAGACCTCTTAGCATTACTTCTGTTCCTAGATGTTTGTATTTTGGGGCCCATTGAGCATATGAGCACAAATGTATTTTTGTATATGCAATAGAAATAAGATGATGTTAATATATGGGAAAAGCTAGTACAAATCATGCACTCCATACAAAAGGAACAGCCCCAAAAAATGCAGCTTTGTTATGCTGATATTCCTCCATACAATATTGGATATTCATTCACAATCACATGGAAAAAACTGACATAGTAAACAAGGTCCGCAATAAAAACTTGAAAATATTTTGCGTTTCAACATACTGTAATCCAAAAGATAATGAGTGTATTTCATCCAGGAACTAGTGGAGCCCAGGTTTTCAGGAGTTTGCACGGTATCCAATGCTTGAAGTCTTTCCTTGGGTTTCTCATTAGAATCCAGTCTTGGTGCTGAAGAAGTGAATTAATATTAGGATTATTCAGGCATTTTGATCTCCGTGTACATATTATAGAATTAGACATATTAGAGAATTATCTAAGTTTTGGAGATTCTGTACAACACCTGTTTCTTTTTGAGTGTTTGCATGGTTGCAGCAGGTGTGCTTTGTTTACTGCAACAGTAGGTGTTAATGATACCCCTGTGGTAGTATTACAGCTTTCCCTTCCATTCTCCTAGACTTCCCCCAGACTCAAGGTCTTTCAAGATAATAAGTGCTTTTGGGTTGCCATTAATGAAAACAGAGTCTCGGCAAGGACAAGCAAGCAGGAAAACAAACATATTGGCTAATCTGGCACCTACGTGAGGGACTCAGTTTTTCATTATTGGTGTGATTCACAGCTCCAACAGAAGTGATATCTTTGGTTTGAGAATGTGTGAGTCTAAAGCAAAAAAAAAAAAAGCATTTGAATACATTTCAGGTAAGAATGTGAAACCTGATGTTGCCAAGGGAAGGATACCTTTCTAAGATCTGTCTTCAAGACAATTTATTGTATTCACTTTTTTTAAGCAGTTCAATCTTTCAGGGAATATTTGGATGTATCCACAATTTATTCACAGGTGTGCCTTTTTTTCTCAACTTCTGCAGCCTCAGTACAACATAAGCAGCGTAACTATCACCTCATTGTACCTCTAAGAGTATTTTCTAGTTGAATTATTATATCTGTTTGGACACCGAGTTATCTTTGCATAAAACATGCTAAACCAGTCCTGGTGCTTAATTATAGGTCAACCACTTACTTTTTGGGTGGTACCAGACAACATGGCAAATCCTGGCTAACAGTAGTTTGCTTGTTAACCACCATTTTTGACAGTCTCTTAGTCTTCTTTGTGGTGGCTGGCCAGCCAAGACTTTTGAATTTTGAGTTGGTTTGTTGATTACTAATCCAAAGGTGATGGGGAGAAAAATGGGAGCAGCAGAAACACCTCTGTTAGAGCAATCCCATTTTGCAGCCATTCCTTCAGCATTCTGTCCAGAGGCTGAAAGGGGTAGTTAACCAGAGATAAATGCTCACTTCCAGGTTCAGAGGATATGCCAAACCCATGTTTAGTTGAGTAAATCAACAGCAGTGTTTTCCAACAGTAGTAAAGCTGCTCCTTCTTAACCTCAATTTAATCCATCATTCTGGATTTGGAAATCTTGTTACATTTAGCCACAGGATGATTTAGCACCTGGCTCCCCAAGATGGCACCTTCTGGGGTATGTGTCAGTCCTACAAGGTAAACCAGACTAAGAAACCAATGCCATACAGGTCAGGACTACTTTTATTGTAATAACTATAGTAACAGAATCTTGCAAGTCTGAATGTGCTTCCCCCTGCCTCCCTTTATCTTCATGAGAACTAGGGAGGGGCTTGTCTGAGATGTTTTCTCAAGTTATTTTCTTGGCCCAGGCTCAAGCTTATGGGACCATTACCTTGGTAATAGCTCTTCCTCCTGTCCTTCAAAGCCATTCCCTCTATTCCTATAGACTTACCTTGGCACCTCCCAGGCTGCATACATCGCCTGCTTTTTTCATTTAGGAGGAAGAGGAGGAGGAGGAGGAAGAACAAGAACAAGAAGAGAGCAAAGTGTCAGCCTCAAGTATTATTTTATTTTCAAGAAACTTTCTGAGCCTTTCTTATATTCCAGAGTCATTCTTCTGAGAAAATAAAAATGAGAGTGTTTGCAACTGGGCCCATCTGTCTGGAAAAAAGAGAAGGAAATTGAGGTGGCTGACAGCATAGCAGCATCCTGGAAGATTAGAAGGGATGGTGAGAAGCAGTTTGCCTTTTCTGACAGATCAAACAACTACTATGGCTTCCATTTTGTGAGAATGTCCATGATATGCCTTTAAAATTCCAAATATGCCCATCGGCTTGAAAGACGGACAGACTCTTGGTTTAGAGTCGTATGTGAAAAGAGTCACTGAGAATTAAATCACTACAAGGTGAGATGTAGAGCAACCTTTGCCCCCTAATGTCAGTGAGTAGAAGAGCAATTCAGCCCTTAAAATCTCACCATCAGTATGCATTTAGCATGCGTTGGTCCCCTATTAGCATATCTGCAAAGTGCTGGCTAGGCAACCAGTGCTGGCATCATACTCCAAATAACTGACTTTTCAGTGTGATGGATGGCTATTTCCTGAGTCATTTCCCCAGCTTAAAATCAGTTTGTGCTACACTGCAGAATCTAGATAACGAGAAGTTATAATTGAGGCTTCAGCGTAATACAATATGAGCACTGAAGAATTTTTTTGTGGTATATAATTTCAGGTTTTGTCTGAACAGTTGTTGCAACAAAGGGATCTTGAATATTTTCAGTGAGCCCATTTTTCAACTTGCAACAACTTGTCCTACCTTTCAATATAGCTTCTCAGTCTTCCAGCAATTTACCTTTTGCATGCTGATGGCTAAACATCAAGCTGTTTCTGACTGATTCAGAAGCCATCCTCGGAAAAGGCATTGTTCCACAACGTTTGTTCCCCAACTGCCTCCTTCTACAGAGCCCAAACCAACTGGTATTCTTGTTGCTAAAAGCCTTCTCTCCCAGAGATATTATTTGAACACGATTTAAAGATCAGGGCAGCATAATAAATGTTTTGACTCACATGGCTTATTATAGTGAGGCTGTATGCCAGTTCCCATTATCAAGCACTAGAACATGACAGTGGGGGGTAGAAACAAACCAAAAAAGAAAAAAAGAAAGAAAAAAGGGGAAAAAAACCAATCAGGCAGGCACAGAACAATAACTTACAAGATCTTAGCTAAGGGAGCAATTATTTTTTGCCCTCAATGCATACTTCAAAGCAAACCAAGCATTCTGCTTGTAGAAATGGGGAGGGGTGGGATGTCACAAAAAAGGTGGAAGAATATGTCTTGTCAGAGCTGCTAAAAAGCTACATTAGTGCAATAGGGGAGTATAGATTTAGATTAGGTTGGTCTGTGAAAATAAGAATAAATGTTGCCTGAATAAAGAAACCTTAGCCATAGTATGATTAACAGCCTGATCCTATACATACTTGCTTAAGAAGTAAGCTTCATTGAATTCAGTGAGATTTGCAGGTAAGGGTGCAAAGGATCACAGCATCTATATACATAAATGTCCTCACATACAAACATTAATACTTTGCAAAAATTTATCTTGAAATTTCTCAAAAGTTGTATTTCCCTGTGAAAGAAGCTTCCAATTTGCTACCTTATTCTCAGGGTGCTTGAGTATTTATCTCAAATTTCTCTCGATGAAGTTTTTCTTATTTTATTGTTAGAGGTAATGGAAAGTATGGCTGCTTTTATTGCTTTTCTTTAACTACATAACTTAAATAATTTCTATTACTCATCTTTCATCCCTGGCTGCTCCTCCCCCCACACGTTTCAATCTGAAAAGCTCAATCAGAAGAGGTTCCTGCTTCCAGAAGAACCTAATCCTAATTGTAATCCATGAGATTTTTCATTAAAACATGGAAAGCCAGGGATGCTGATGATCCCTATAGAGACTATTGTCCAATGAAAGAAAGCAAATTCACACAACTCTCTTGTCTGCCTCAGAACTAAATAAATACAAGAATATAGTCTGTATTTAATCTGCATTCTTCCCATGAGAATTTCTTTGAAATTCTTTTTCTTTTTAAAGAAACTCTGAAAGCAGTTTAAACATATTGAGAGAACAAGTGGGGGAAAAAGTACAGGAGGGATTCTCTACATGGCACTTACATAAATCCAATATTTTGGTATGAAAATATTATTTGGTTACATAGACAAAAGTATGCTGATTCCAGTAGCGCCCAATTAAAAATCTCTTGGTAGGCATTCCAAAACTCTGTTTATATAAACAAAGCACCAACTCCTTGAAGATTATACTTTTGATACAACCTATGACTAATTTAGAACATTTATTGCTGTAACATGAGATTGCGACCATCAATTTACATGGTGTTACAAGGGTCATATAATGAGCTACCCACCAGTTGCCATTAATATTGGCATTATGTCCTGGCTGTCAAGTTTCCAGGAGGATTGGGGTGATGGTGGTGGTGGTGCTGTGGGATAAAGCAGAGACAGAAGTAGTAAAAAGGAAAAAAAAAAGGCTTTTGTGGGAGATGCCAGTGTAATGTAGGGGTTACAGCATTGGACTGGACTGGAAAGGCCTAGTTTCAAGCTGACCATCAGCTGAGAAACTCACTGGTTTACTTTGGGCCTCTCATACCTCACAGGGTTGTTATTTTGGGTAAAAGAAACCTGCTGTGTGAAAGGTGAGATACGAATCTAACAAATAATAAACAAGAAGTCCAATCTGATATCATAAACTGTTCTAAATCAAGACAACTGAAATGACCAGTACAATTTATTAAGGCAATTATATTTCAAAAGGTAATCTTTCTTTCAAGGTGGGCTTGATTCCTGATGGCTTCCATGCAGCATTCTTGGCCATAGCATGGAAACCATTTGCCACTGTCTTCTTCCAGGATATTTTCCCAGTTCTCAGCCTATTTTACTGCTCTGGTTTTACCTAAGGGGCCCCCTTTCAAGCACCATCCAGAGCCAACTCTGCTTAGCTTCAGAACCCAGAAAAGGTCAGCTAATACTGTACTATAGAATGTTTCTAAATATGTAAGGAGTCTCCCCATTGACAATCATTCAAGGACTTAAATTGGAACATTTCCATTTGTATCTCATTGTGCTGTTTCACGTTTGTACGTGGTATATTCGGCAAATAGTGATTTTATGCATGTAAAATATATTTTGATGAATTTTAGCATGCATGTATTTTATATGTATTGTTCTGACTTAGGGTATTTGGGATCAGGAAGGCTTCTTACCAGACTCTTTCCCTCCATCTTTCTATCACTGAAAGCATGTTCTGTCCACAGAACGTAGGAGGGAACAGGCCTTAAAAAACTAAGGATGGTGGTTGCAACCATGATTAAAGCCCCACCCCTTTTCTTACATGTGTCGCACCCCTGCAGACACTGCTGAGAGAGGGCAACAGCTGGGTGGCTGGGACAGACTTCATGTCTTTCTTAGCTTGTTTTTGGTGGGCAAGGGTCACAGGAGACAGGATGATGTTTTAAAATGAGCACAGCTGGATCATATACACAGACAATACCAGGATATCCAGCTTTGTTTTTAGGGTTCCCCCCTTCTTCAAACACATATGAAGCCTATTCTAGAGCTTACACAACAGTGTTACTGTATTTTCTGTGCTGGAAGCAGCACTACTGATTTTGACAAAGTTGTTCCAGCTATGGACATCTACAGGAAGAAGCAAGTGTTGTTGCCCACCTCAAGATGCTATCACACAAATGATATGGATTAGATAATTTGTGTCTGCTGCATCATGCAATTGATGCAAATTATGACCCTACTAATTATAGGGCCATTAGTTTGTTCAATATTATTATAAGATGTATGTCATGCATCTAGTAACTGAGCTGAAGGACTGCATCATTCAAGAGCACTTTTTAGATGAGGAACAAGCTGGTTTTAGATCAGGCAGATCTATTTTGGCTCACTGCTTGGTCTTGCAACATCTTTATGAAAAAAATACGTACTTAGGTCTCAGTAGAAGATAATATATGTAGCTCAGGGTTGAACTGTGGAGTCCTTGGGGTTCTCTGAGATCTAAGAGTCAAATGTTTTCTGACTTTGTTTATTTTAAAACAGCATTTGTTTCTCTTTCTCCTAATTTGTTATGTCTGAATTGAACAACACCTCAATTGATAAACGCCTTCTGCACCTTCTCTACAAGTTACATGAAGAGTCTTCTTTATGTGTTCAATACAACCAATCTGGTTCTCTAATTTTGACTTCCAGGGGTGTTCACCAAGGTTGCGTTTTAGTACCCACTTTGTTCACTATTTATATTAATTCTCTTATTCAGTGGTTAAAACCTATAGATATTTTGGCTTCTAAATTTTGGGAACTGACATCTTGCAATGTATATGGATGATGCTGTTACTCTATCCCTATCGCAGCTCTTAAGAAAGCTATAATTGCCTTAGTTCAACATTGTCATAAGGAGCATTTGACGGTTAACTACTAAAAAGCCAAGGTAATTATCTTTTCAAGAAAATCTAAAAACTTTAGTTGGACCATTAATGGCCATAAGATAAAACAAGTTAAAATGTTCCAGTATCTTGGGGTTATATTTCAAGCCAATGCTAGAAGAGGTGCTCATACTGATTATATTGCCAATCTGGCCCTAAGAACTAATACAGCCATCTTATGATATCATCACTCACGAGGCAATACCTGCAGCCACTAAACTTTGTCAGGCCAAGGCTTTAGCACAACTACTCTTGGAGCAGCTATTGGTCCATATTCTTACTTTAGTCTGCTAGAATCTGTTCGATCCAAATTCCTTGTTTTTATACTTGGTACTCCCAAATGTGTCTCAGATGTGGTTCTTAAACTAGAAGCAGGGCTGATCAGAGTACAGACAAGAGCTTGGCTTGTAATGTTTAATTATTGGTTTAATCTATCAGCCCACAGGGCTGCTCTACTTGTTTTAAATGATACTTTCCAAGCCACTTGGAAGAAGTCCCATAAGCAGAAGCTCCTTTCAGGTGGCCTTTCTCAGATCATTTTATGTAACCTTGGCAGGTCTCAAGCTGAAAATTTAACCACACAACAGAAACTTACTAGAAACTGAGCTGTGGTACGATTTGAACTGGTGTGACCAGCTTTTGTCTATTACCAAAAACAATTTATTTCCTAGTGAAAGGATGTAATAAAATAGATCTGATCCTTTGATGCAAATGTAATCAGTATAATTGTGTTCTCTACATGCCTATGACGTCAGGGTTTGCAAAAAAGGTCTGCCAGCTCATGTGGGCCATTGCTGCCCACCTCATACAAAGTAACAGGCGGGAAGGCAAGCGTGCCTTTAGTGCAGGAGATCTGAGTGCTATGTTAATGGTATGTGGCAGAATAGGGATTCCAGTACCTGACGCTGCCGGAGATTTCCCGGGCCCGGCATTCCCTCTGCTGGACCCTTCTTGAAGGAAACTTTGGATTGGACAATTTAGCCTCTTATAACTAAAGTAGCCCAATGCAGGTTGAAATGATCATAGTAACAGCAAGTCTACTTATGTTTATTTGTTGGTTAGATGTATGTCCCATCTTTCTTTCATGAGCTTAAGGCAGTGTGCATGGCACTTCCTCCTCCAATTTTCTCCCACAACATTGTGAGGTATGTTAGGCTGAGAGAAAGTGCCTGATCTAATTTCACTGTGTGAATTGTGGCTGAAGGTTAATTTGAATCTGGGTGTCTCCTTGATCCTAGTCCAACACTTTGGCCACCTGACAACTCTGGGACTTCTAAACATAAAATACCTCTTTTGTACTTCTGAACTATGGGCTATGCCCATACATCCTCATTTTTGTATGCTTATTCTAAACTTGCAGGTGCCCATTTTTGCAGTGGAACATTTTGTGGAAATTAATTAGTTAATCATACACATGCATACACACACACACACACACACACACACACACACAGGATCAAAACATACATGCACACACATACATGCAGGATCAGGTTGTTTTATTGGCCCTTAGCTGCTGTCCTGGCTAGGGTGAAGACAATTTCTCTCTACTGGTTCTGTCTTGGCCTTCTTACTAATCCCCTGCAGTCAATGGTTTTAATATGCTTTAAATTCAAGTAGTGTGCAGGATATGAAATGGCTGCTCTGAGTGTTGGATCCTGGTAGAGCATTTGTTGTTGAGGTTGCTATGAAACACCCTGTGGAGGATATAAAATAATGCAGGCAACTATTGATGTTGGAAACTGAGGAGAGTAATTAATTGACAACTGCTGTTGTTTCTATTTTTAAACTGCAGGGATGCATAGTATTAAACTAAGTTTGCTTTGGCAGGAAACATCAAGCCAGCTCACTTGCTCAAATGCATCTGTAATGAGAAGGAATATAGATTGAACCAACCCAGGCTTATGAACTCAATCATTTTAATTTTTTATTTGATAAACCAATATGCACTGGAAAGTAATTGGAGGATAGTGTGCATGATGAAGAACGTTATCAGGTTGTATGAATTTGGCACTTAAAAACTCAGTCTAGTTCACATTTTCCACCTGGAAGAGCTGATTTATATTATGAGAATGCATCATCTTTATTATAAATCATCATCAAATTTATCTATTGTTAGGGACAGGACATTAATTATGTGACTGCAGCCACCATCTTGATTCCCCCCTTCCCCCAACGCTTCTGACTTGAAATTAAATCTTTGATGTGTGAAAAGGAAAGGGGCAATATGTCAAAGATTCTTACATTTGCTCTGGTCTGGATCTCCCTGAAACATTGCTGGAGGGGGGATGGTTTATTCCTGTCTCCTATGTTGCTGTTATTTCCTTTCTTAACTAGGAAAAAAAGGATAATGGCAGTGGTTTTGGGATATAAAAGATTCTTTGGGGAACAAATACGGGTGGTCCACCTTTAATTAACTTTATAGATGTATGAATGGTAATATCAAATGATGTCCTAGACTATGTCTTTCCTCAATCAAAGTCTTTGGTTGAAAAAAAGGTACGCTACTGGGAGATCCATAAAACTTGATACAGTAGCTGTGTTTTTAAAAATCCTTACATTGGTGAAATATGTGATTTAAAAATATGTGATCAGAGAAATTTAGATATCAAAGAATGAAAGCAGAGTACTTTTTCTAATTCTATGAATTAGGTAAAAAACCTGGAAAAATTCTTTGTTGAACAGAAAACTGTGCTACTAATATGAACAACAGGTAGGATGTTTATTGATCTGCAGATTTTGATTAGTGGGACTGGACTGGGATAATGTGGAATGTAGAACACAACTGTAAACAATGGCACAAATCATCCTTCTTCTCTTAGCAGGGCTGAAAGAACAATGACCCTGCAGAAATTGTTTGATTCCAATGATCAATACAGTGAGATATCAATTCAATTGGCCGCTTGGTGGAAAGGAATGTACATTAGACCTAAATGTCTCTTAAATCCAGATTGCCTTAATTGATGTAATGAATGCATTTTTTGTAATTTTGTAATGATATAGTTATATAATTTGAATCAATTTCCATTAATTGAGTTTTAAAATGATCTTTCTGTCAATTATGTCACTGCACAAATAATGCAAATTGCAAACATTATTTCAATTTTCCAGACAGACTTTGGAACTAATGGACTTAACTCTTATTTTGGGAGTGAAGTCAGAATGCAACTTGGGTCCTTTGTTGCTGAAATCCATCAAATGGAGGTCCATTAGGCCAAGCTAGTCAGGAATAATGAGAACACAAAGTTGGGGAACTTCTGATCCTCCATATGATGTTGGACTCAAATCTCATTATCAAATGAATTTGTCCTTGTGGGAGAGGCTGATGAGAACATGTGTACAATAACATCTGGGCATTTAGAGTGTTATGATTCCAACAGAAAAGAATATATGTAGCTCAGGGTTGAACTGTGGAGTCCTTGGTGCTCTCTGAGCTTCGTTGTTTGCTTGCAGATGTTTCATTACCCAACTAGGTAACACCATCAGTGCAAGTGAGTGTGGGGTTGTCTCCCTGTTTATATGCAGTAGCTTGTCCTGCCAGTTTTGGTGGGGGTGTGGTTTTCTCTTTGGTAGTTCCTTGATTAGGGTATTGTTTTCTGCTTGATTATCTGCCTGGTGTTAATCCTTGCTCATTTGGGTGTTGGCTGCTGGAGAGGATGTGTTCTGGTCTTTTTGTTTCCTTCTTAGCATTTTTATTGTCCCTTTTGAATGGTGTGTAAATATGGTTTATTTCTATGTGTCTACTGATGGCTGATTTGTAATGCCACGCTTCCAGGGATTCCTTAGTGTTTTTGGATATAGCTTGGTCTAGGATGCTCACAATTTCCCAGTTGAAATTATTATTGAGTCTGTCCATGGGTTATTTCTATGTGGCTGACCACTCAACCCACTACAGCACAACCAACACAAGCTATGAAAAGGGTAACACTACCATACATCAAAACAACTCAGAAACCACCAACAGACTATTACAACCACATGGCATTACCGTAGCACACAAACCAACTAAAGCCCTCCAAAACATCTTAAGTAAACCAAAAGACCCAGTAGCCCAAGAATTAAAAACAGGAGTCATCTACAACATACAGTGTGAAGACTGTAACAGCACCATGTAGGTCAGACAGGCAGAAGACTAGCAGAGTGCATCCATGAACACAACCAGCAGTCAGAAGACACAATGAAAACTTCTTAATCTCACAACACAGAGGTTTATGAGCTGGGCAGGGGAGGGTAGTGTAATCTTTGTGGGCAGAGTTCATCTTCAAAGAATTTGCCATTAAAAGCAAATAGGCTACTAGCAGTCAGGCTGAACCTTAGCTTGTCTAGGTGGGGAGCTCTCAGCTCTTCCACAAAGCATTTTGCCTTTCAGTTCCAGCCCTTGGAAGAAAATAGAAAGGAAGACTCTTTGAATCTTTCTGTCCAAAGCTCAAAAATACAAAACTAACAAAACTTTGAGAACACAAAGGGTATAACTGTGTAACTATGTAGTCATGCATGTTAGGAGGATTTCAGTGAGAAACTCCCTTCTAAAACCAATGTAGCCAAATTACTAGATATAAAAAGGAGTTTAGCAAGAGAAAGCAACTACCACAGAAAATTCCAAGTAGCCTAAATAAACTTGTTACAGAATACCCTGCTTTTCAGAATCTGTTCAGATACCATTACAAAGAGGATGGTTGGAGAAAGACCACCTGGATCAATTGCTTGGAAGAGGATCGTCACCTAAGAAGGGCCTCATGTATTCAGTGATGTATTTCTTACCAAAGGTAAAGGAGGTCTCCTATCCTGAACAGCTCACAAAGATTCCAAAGAGAAGCCATATTTGTCTGTTGCAACAAAACTAGCAAACCATCTTGTAATCTCACCTTAATGTATTTCAAGGGATTGTAATGAGGAGAAAGAAGAATAATGCTGCCCACTGTATATTAAATAAGCACATAAGCAAATACACAATGGTATAGATAAGCCTTGGTACTCCTTCCACCAAATTCATGACCTGTAGATCTGCTGGAATATCATTACTGCTCATATTGGCTGGGGATGATAGGCATTCATCCATTGCATCTGAGGATACCTGGGAGGATAAGGCTGCTATGAATACAAAAGATGAGAGGAAAGCCATAGCCTGCAACAAAGGTTCAGATCCCTGTTGACCTGTGGCCTTGGACTATTCACTATTCCTCAGTTCAGTCAACCTCATAAAGTTACTTTGACAAGAAAAAGTGAAAAAGACTCTGAAAAGCAAATGTAGTGAATAAATGGAGCATGTTTTTTTTTTAAAAAAAAAAACATCAGAGAAGGAGCCCTTGAAAGACACTTTAAAAACAAACAGTTCTTGTGGCACTTGATGAAAAGCTGTAAGTCAAACTTTTGGACCATCTCTTTTTCTCTCATGCCAAAGGAGCCCATGTTCTCTAGTGCCTCTTTAATCTCCTGTCCTTTTTTGGGGTGGTGGGTGGACATCTTCTTGACAATCTCAGTTGTGAGTCTGCAAAATGAAACCTGTCACTGACATGGATGCTTTCTGAGTAGAAGCCATGAAAGTAAATCGCAAAACCTTCAAGGCAGGCTGCCTCAACTAAATGAGTATCTGATGGAAAGGGTGTAGAGCACCATCTGGCCTTTAGCAACAATGAACAACTGGCCATCGTTGGAAAGCAGCCCATTAAATCTGAGTGCAAATGCCTCCTTCCTCCACCTTACTTGGCATCAAACACTTGGTGATTATCGGCTGGTCTAATAAGCATTAAAGCAGAAAGTTCCAATTGCCTCTAAGTAAGTTTAATTGCAGGCATTGTTGCTCAAAATAAATGTTAGTACCAAATTATTTGCTCCTTCCTACTATTAGTTGGCATCCAAAGACACTGTGCAACAATTCCAACAACTGACTGGAATTGTGCTTGTGAGAGAGGTGTTCATAGAGTGCTTGCAAGTCATGCTTTCTCTTTCTCAGGAAATCATAAAGGGTTCAGCAGCCCATGAGTCACATGCAGTTCTCTAGAACCCCTCAGCAAGGTTTAAGGTACTCATTTTAATAGTAGCATCTGTAGGGTCTCTCTGCTTTTATTAAAATGCATTTATTTATTTATTCATTTAATCAATGTACAATATATGGCTACCCACTCTCAGAGTGCCTCTGGGCACCTAACAGGGTTAAAAACATAATACGAAAGCAATAATAAAATATAAAATAAACACTGTGTTTATTGTACACAAATAAAACACAATCCCCATATATTTACAGCAGGTTCATATGTCATGCTAGTCCCAGAGATGTCCACAGGGTGTGGTCAAAAATAGTCAATATGGTGGCCACCTAAAAAGGACATAAAAAAGCAGGTGGAGATTCAGTAGCACTGTTGTGGCCACCATCTTGACTTTTTTGACCACACCTGCAGACAGGGCCAGCTGAATTTCAGGGGGGAAAAGTAATGGCTTCTAGACTTGATCAGACTACGCTGTTCAATTGATGGGACCCAGAGCATGCCAATCCTGTTGGATTTTGTAGGATGAGCAGAGATAATTGGAGACAGACAATTCCTCAGATATCCAGATCTGTGTCAGGTAGGGTTTATAAATGAATTCCAGCACCTTGAATTACACCCAGAACCCACTGGTAATCAGTGCAACTCACACAATAGTGGTTACCTGGGCATACTGAGGTGTGCCCATAACTACTCATGCTGCTATGTTCTGCACTAGCTGTAGCTTCTGAGTGGTCTTCAAGGGCAGCCCCATGTAGAGCAAATTGCAATGTGTAGTGGTTAAAGGCACTAGGCTATAAACCAGGAGACCATGAGTTCTAGCCCTGCCTCAGGCACAAAGCCAGCTGGGTGACTTTGGGCCTGTTCTCTCTCTCAGCCCTAGGAAGCAGGCAGTGCAAACCACTTCTGAAAATGTTGCCAAGAAAACCACAGGGAGTTTCTTGGAGTCATGACTTACCTGAAGGAACCAATTTCTTCTTTTCTTCCAAATAAGCCTTGAGTGATGTAAGGAGGGTGTCCTAAATGGGTGCAATTGGTGCATGAGATAAATTTGTGCAAAGGCTAGGCATAGCTGCCACCAGCTCTTCAAGCAAGAGCTATGAGTCTAGAAGGGCCCCCAAACTGCACACCAGATCTGTCTGGGGAAGTGCATGACAAAAACAGCATTGTGCCATTGCAAGCTCTACTCCTTTGGGGCATGCATGTGACATTACAACACCTACAAAAATGCAGGGCCTGTATCATGATGCTGCAACATTTTTTCAGTCTCATCTCCTTTGCATTTCACCTTAAAGCCCTTCCAATTTATGTCCTTGTGATAGAGGCTATACTTTCATTGTTAAATTAAAAAAATAATTGTTCATCATTCTGTATAATTACATGTGTGCTCATTCAGCCTCAGGCAGAATCATACTTAAGATTTATACTCTGAATTAAACTTAAGTTGGCTACTATGAGGTATAATTTCATTTTTTTTTCTATTTCAGAGCCACAAATTTATCTCTCTCTCTCTCTCCCTCAATCAAACCCTAACTCTAACCCACTTTATTATTAAATACAATCTCAAATCAAATATGAATTAGTGTATATTCATTCTCACAACCATCTGAGCCATACAGTAAGATGGTGTGTTCAGGGTAACATATGGACATTTCTAATATCAAAGTGTAAGGAAGGGGAAGGTAATGCTGGCTCATTTCTTATATTTGCCACTTCTACTGCAGAGTACATAAACCCTTCAAGATTACTTGTTCTTTTCTGGCAACCCTATTAAGATCCATATTTTATTATTCTTAGTTACTTCTTGGGTTTCTCTCCCTTCATCTTGCAGCACATATGTGTTCACAACTACAACCCATATATTCACATGCATAAACACTACATTTTTGATTACCAATTTTAATATGTCCATCTTCCTGAAATAGCTTCAGCAGGTGATAGCTCAGGCTGACCTTCTTTGGGCCTGGAAATTAAGTAGGTTCAGGCCTGGGTAAAACTTGGGTGAGAAACTACCAAGAAATACTAGGCTGTCTTTTTGCCAGGAAAATGGCATAGACATGTCACTGGAGTCACCAGCAGCTGGGCTCAGTGCAACAGATTTTACCTTTATCTCCCCTTGTTTCCAGTCAAATGTCTCAATTCCTCTGAGATTTGATTTCTACCATGAAATACCTTATGGATCCAGACTGCTCTCTTCACAAAGTGGTTTGGGAATTGTAGCCAATCTGAAGATGTATTGATCCAAGAATTAAATATTGACCCAGACAAATTTACAATCAATTCTCATTACAGTAGTCAAGTTAGGGATGAGATTTTCAAAGGCAAAAGGACAAAAAGAAACCGAATCACAGAAAATTTGGATAAAATCTATAGCTTGATTGAATTGCAAGATTAGCTGAAGCTGTCCTCAGAGGAAGGTTGCCAGATTTAACTTTGACTGGATTGATGCCATAGGAACAGCTTCAGTTGGCAAACTCAGAATATTTTATAATCATGAACTGAGGCAAATGTTAAATTTAGATTTTCAAGCCTGCATGCTTAAAGCTGAGCTAAATTGCAATTTTGAAATTTGCACTTTTCATAAAACTTGCATTTCAATAGGGAAGGAAAGAACACTGTTTGTACACATTTGCAACATTGTATCCCTTTAAGAATAAACCATATAATCTAGTATTATTTAATGTGAGAAACTGTCAACAGATTCTAAATCTTTACCAGAGACATCTATTAGGACCCAATTTATATTTGTTTAAATATAAACAAGTCCTTGTTTAATCTAAGCTTTCTCCCAAATGATGTGAAAGAGTGGCTGATCAGGAAAAAGCCCTCTCATAGGCAATATCCCAAGGATGAATCACCTTCCACAGAGAAGCTGCCTTGTTGTAAATATCTGGACCTTCACAGGCTGAATCCAGATTTAGGCAAAACTGGAGTTGCCCAGTTGAAATCAATTAGACTTCAGTTAGCCTGGAAGGCTTTTTACTTCCAGTGACCTTATTTGTTTAAATTCATACTCCATCCTTCTACTTAAATGAATACTCAAGATGACTAATAATAATTTAAATAATAGATTACAAAATGTCATAGAATATACATTAAAATTAATAGTGAACTAATGAACAGCTGAGAGCCTAGCAAACAAGATGTATCTCTCCAGATTTCCTAAAGGCAGAGAGAGTGGCAGACAAAGTCTGAGAAGGTCCCATCCCATGTCACCAGATGAGTTGGTGGCAGCCAAAGACAGAACCTTAAGGAGTGATGGGGTTCATGCAAAGAAAGACGTTCTGTCAAGTAGACTAGCCACAGCTACGGGGTTTTAATAACAGCACTTTGCATTTCACTCAGAAGCCTTTGGGCAGCCAATATTTAAGAACAGGCCCTTTCAAATAGCCTTTTCAAGGATCTACATCAACCAAACCAGTGGCTACATTCTTAACGCACAGTCTGAACATAAAGGCAGTCCTTAATTAAAAAAAAATAAAGGAGGTTGAGTTTTCAGCATTTTTAAAAATTGTATGTTGATACCCATCCCAAGGGGGACGCGGTGGCGCAGCGGCTTAATGACGCTGAAAGTGCCGGCCAGAAATGGCTGGAAACTTCAGCGGTTCGAGTCCAGCCTCTCGCGTTAAACAAGGTGAGCTCTTGTTTCTCTACCCGCAGCTTCTGCCAACTCAGCAGATCGAAAACGTACGTGAGTAGATAAATGAGTACTCTCACTCCGGTGGGAGGAAAAATGCTGGCAGCGACTCTACAGAGAGACGGGACCACAGTTGCCGGTAAAAGCGCGAAATCGCGCTCGCCCCAAAAAAGGGGCGCGAAGCAACGGAAAAATCCCGCCTCCTGCGCTTGCTAGCTGGGCTGGACGCTCTAGGAAGTAGGCTCTGGCAAAGGCTACTTCCGAAAAACAGAAAGATGCAATTGCCTTGAAAACCGCTAGGGGGCGGTCACTGCAGGGTCAGTAATGACTGTGAAGCAGACAAAAACAAAACAAAACAAAAAAACCCCATCCCATACACTACCTGCAGTCCTCTCATGGGCCATCAGTAGCCTTTGGGCCAAAGGTTGGAAATGACTGGTTTAGATTTTATAGCATTTGGCAGTTATAGTCCTAGTTCTAATTATGCCAAGATCCTATCTTGATCATCTGACCAAATAATAATATCACTTGTACAATAGGTACTAATGGTCTTCCCTTAGAAAGGCAGACAGAATCTTTCTCCCTAATGTTCTTCAGTGGATGACAGAAAAACATTTTGCAGAGCTGTTTTTCTTTATTGGTCCTTCCACATTTTTTTATGCATGATGTCCTGTGCCTTAGACAAAAAAGAGGGTTTAATTTCTATTTTGTGTACCTTTAAAATATGTGAAAACTACTGCTTCACTTTTCTATTTTTTTTTCATGCACACTAGACTATTTCTTTCAACCTTTCCTTGTATGTCATTTACTCTAAATCCTTTGATCATATTCCCAACTCATATTGAAAGCTTTCTGTTCTTTTGTTCTTAGAACTAAATTTTGGGTATTCAGCAGTTCAAATAAGATTGGTCTCTTGATACTGCACAGCACATACCTGTAAAAATGCATATGACTGGCTTTACACATTTCAGTAAGCTATGTTTTACTTTTGACTTAGTGTATTGAGTGAACCCATACATTAGGGTGGTAAGCTATGATTTATAGTTTAGTATATTGTATGAATTCAGTCTGTAATGCAACAGATCAGTTAAGCAAACTGTGGTTAATATGTGTGAACCCAATAGCAGAATATATCTAGTTTGAAACAATGTCCTTACCCATATACACAAACCAAGGCATCATTTAGGAATGAAGATTATATGCACGTCCTGGTTAATGTGCATGTGATCTTTGACAGTTTGTATTCACAAAACACATTCTTTTAAACTGCTTTTGATATTGGAGGAGGCTTGAATTAAAAATGAAAGAACAAAACTAATAGTATCACAGAATCTAAGATGATGGCTATACAGAATCCACTGTGATCAGAGGCAGTATTCCGTTAAGTACAACTTGCTTGGAAAGACCTACTGGCTTTGGGTCCTAACTATGAGCTTTCCAGAGGGATCTGTTTAGCTATTCTGGAAAACAGGATGTTGGATTAAAAAAAGCTTTTGGCCTATCCTTCTTATACATTTAAGGGAAACTATCCAAAGGAACCATTTACCATTAATACAATCCAGCAATTTGTTTGCTGAAGCCTAGGACTGAATAATTGGTAGTTATCCATATAATTGTAAAAATATCCATGCACAATAAATTAAGCTAAGGCATAGTAAGTTGCCTAAGGCCAGCAAGGGATTGCAGGGTTGAGCAATTATTTCAATCAAGATTTCCTTGATAACCTTAATCCAACTCTTTCTGTTACGTCATGCTGAATCTCAATTTACAAAATAATTTTGAAGGGCTTCACCAGTTTGATCCAATGCTGCTCATTTTAATCAATGATCGTACATTTGGGGGATTGTGGAAACAAAGGATATACTGTATTTTTCCGACTATAAGACGATACTTTTTTCTAAAATCCTTACCCTAAAAATTGAAGGGCGTCTTATTCAAGGAAGTCAGCCGAGAATCGCGCGGTTGCAAAACTGCCCATACTTTGTTTCTGTAGAGAGGCTTCCTCCTATTGCTAGCCTCCAATCACGAGTGAAATAGCTTGTCTCCCAAACAGACTTCCTCCAATCACGAGCCTTATGTAACTGACGTCAGCTGATGCTGAACAAACCAATTAGAGGAAGTCTGTCTGCAGAGACAAGCTATTGGCAGTTTCACTTGTGCTTGAATGTAATCAGTTATGCAAAAGAGCCTGGAAATAGAGCTGCAGAGAGACGGTTTGGACCTCCTCCCACCGAGTGTAGCAGGTAAATGTTAACTAATTACTAAATAAAAATGTGTTCTGCACTATCTTTAAAATATTGATTTCTTAATTTGGGGTTGGAAAAATGGGGGTCGTCTTGTACATGGGGGCGTCTTATTGTCGGAAAAATACGGTATTTAGTCGAAACCTTGGACATTCAAAGAAATGGAAGTAAAATGTATACTTCTTAAAAAATGATAGATAGGTCCATAGGTAGACCAATAGGAGCAGCAGCAATAGTGGCAAGAAAAAATAATCACTGCGATGTTTGCTAGAGGGTCTGTGGATGAGTGGCAGACTTTGTGAACTTATGCAAAGCAGTTGCAAGTGCTCTGAGGAAAAACTGGTCAGATTCAGATCCTGACATATCCAGGTAGGGCTAAGAAAATTCCTTCTTGGTATCACAGACAGCACTCTAGTCAATATTGACAACACTGAGCTATTATAAGGCACTCCTTATTAAGCAACTTCCTATGATCCTATAGTGGCTGTCTTTAAACTAGTATCTTCCAGATAAGTTGGGATTAAAATGGTCAGAATTCCTAGCCATCATGGTCAATTCCCGTTTTGAGAGTGCAGTTTTACTGTATCTGGATGGTGAGGTGAAGCTATTGTAGAGTTCATAAACAAAACTACATAACAGAAATTGGTAGGCATTTCCAACTACTGTAATATTGCTGAAAGGCTGCCGTAAACAGAGGGCTCCCTGTAACAAGGAAACATAGTTGCCTGGTCCATAATTTTGCATTTATTCACTATCTGAGTTAATTACAAACACCATGGGGAGCACTGCTCAGCATCAGAGCCCATGATGTTCAGTCTGATACAACATAAGCAGCATGTGTTTTGTATAGAAGTTAATCATTCCACACTGATATTGTTGAAGACACTACACAGTAACAACATCCTGTCAGAACATTTTTTAATGAGAAAAAAAAATCAAAACATTTTCACTGGTGCCTTTTATTAAGTAATGCAAAATACAGTACTAGTTATGACACTCCATGCAGTTGAGACGATATAAATGCAAGCTTACAGAAAAATAAGTGACCAAAGAACCCCTCAATTAATTTTGAGGTAGTGTACAGTGTGGGGAAGTTGAAACACAATGGGACAGACAAACCAAAATATCTGTATCACTTTGTGCATTCATTATTCCCCAGGTTTTTTTTTTTAACTCCTAAATACATTTGTATTAAATAACTTTGTGGGTTGTTTTGATTCCATTTCATCTAAAAAATAGACTTCTTTATAATATCACATTCTTGTATATCTTGCACTGCACACAATCCACATTTTAAAATAATCTTATAGGGTCTGATTTGTCCTTGCAAAAAGGTTTTTCCCTTCTCTTTCTTGCTCCTGCTTTCTCTTTTAACCTTTTCCTCCAAGAGTTTAGGCACATGTGGCCTCATGCACAAAAAATAAATAAGAAACCTACTTGAAGGGGACAAAAAATGTCACTCAAAGTGCTTGAGAGTACTAAGGATAATCTAATAAATACCATTTTGTTTATAAAAATATATTAGGTTATAAAAGTGGGCAAAGGGTTAGTATCCAAGATGGAAAAGTCATTATGTGAAAAGTGTCTTGTAATATTTTTCTTTTATCAGGCTTCTATTTTTTTCTGTTTAAAACAGTACCATTGTGACGGTGTGTATGTGTATCTCTCTTTCTCTGTGGGTGTATGTGGGTGTGTGTATACACAAACACAGTATACACACACACACACACACAGACACACAGTTTCTCAGAAACCTACAAGATGCTGGAAGTGTCAAATGTCATCATAGTTGCTGTTGTTCTATCTCCTTATTGCAGCTTTGGAAGATGTTTCAATTAAGGAGGGTTCCATACAATTGTGCTTTTGTGAGGCTGTCCTTTCGACTCAAGCCTGTACTTCCAGTCCGTTGAAATTGCTGCTGCTTGCTATGGAGGCTTGAATGGCTTCCTTGCTCAATGGAAGACTGATGGATCTCTGAAGCCTCCATAGAACTCTGGTTGAGAGATTCAGCTGAGCTGTTTGGACTAACGTCAACATATTCTCTTTTCAACACAGGACTCCCATCAATGCTTTTGCTACTGCACACTTGGACTGTGATTCTTTCACCTTTTTTGTCCCTCAGTTCTTTTGTTTTATAAGAGGACAATTTGTCTTGCTTACAACTGGTACTTATGTCAATATTCAGACCACTGTCTGTCCTCAGGAAGCAAGAGTCCACAAGTCCACTTTGACAAATATCATCTCCCTCTGAGAAGCTATCACATTTGTAACTAGCATAAATGGGACTTGACCGACTGTCTCCTTTCTTTATAGGACTTCTGTAATACTGCTCTGAAAAGCTGCAGGGTGAGAGCCTGCCACTGTTCCTGTAAGAATATGCACCAATATCTTCCACACTAAGTTGTCTCCACTGTCCAGGTAGGTCTTCTTCTGACAAATGGGTGTTCCTGCATTCACTGCGCATCTTCTGTGATGCTAAAGCTTGTTGAGTTGTTATGGCCGAGAAATGATAAGGCTCGCTTGCATAAGGTGACATAGTCCTAGTGAAAGTAGGGGAGTTCTCATTGTCATCTGCCAGCTCCATGTGCTGAATAGATTTAGCCTTGGCAAACCTTGGGCTCCCCTGGTCATAACCTGAAGATGGCTTTCTTTCAAACATCTCATCGCGGCTGCTCAGGTAAATGGCTTGCTGGGAGGCTGTCAAAGTGCTAGCTTGGGCATTCTCCTTCTCCTCAGAAGTTACACTAAAGCTGGAGTAGGAGCTAGAAGTAGGTAGAGAGGTAACATATTCTGGGAAAGCTTCATGAGAGAAGCTAGAATGGAAGCCATCTTCTTCAACTGTGCTGTCAGTGGAATTCTGGGACCTCAAGAACCCAACACCCTTTACTTGCATGTCTACACTCTGCCTTCTCTCCCGCCTTCTTTCTTCAGGGCAGTAAAGAGCTGTATCACTGCAATAAATGTCAGACTTGTACTGAGGTTTTTGGCCAAGTTTTCCAACAGATTCCTGGAAGGCAAGATCTCTGCTTGATGGTCTTGACATGTGGGGAGAAAGGCTATTTGGGTCAGGCTTTTCCAAAACTTTTGCAATGACGCAAGTTGGTATGTTATCAGCAAATGATGTATGACACAGGGGTACCGAGAGGCTGCATCCATGCTTTTCTAGATGGATGCTGACACGTTCCTGAAATTCAGCTGGCAGCTGTAATAAATTTGGGGAAGGAGAAGAAAAATATATGAAAGGGTTGTCAACAGTATAGCTTATGATCTAGAAATCCCAGTTATTGAAGCCTACAAATGTGACTCTTAAAGTGAAAGCAAGCAAATAATAAATAAAAAAGCTCCTATCATGAATGAAGTATTAACTCAGATGTGCAAACATGGCAGATTGCCCTAGCTGACTAAAAGAGTTAGCTATTTGTTATGTGCTTCTATATTATATGCTGTCCTGCTTCATAGAGGTAGGATGTTCAACATTCAGATATTGAAATATATGAACATCCTCCCCTTCTTTGTCCTTTTTTGATTCATGTCCATTAACCAATATATTAACACATCAATTACTGTTAAATAAGGAAAACACATTTGCAAATTAACAATCAATATTAATCTTGAGGACTGCAGGTTGTATTTTCACTTACTTCCACTGTCAAAATAAGCTTGTAGCTCCCATGATATAAAGCTGACATGATTGTACGCAGTAGTTTCAAGCCAGGCTGAAGTAGCTACTTAAGGGGAAAAACAGCCCTTCTTATTCCACTGGCAGAAGCTGACTGGGCTCACAACGGAACCTTGTTTTTAGCACCAGTGAAGTAGCAGACAAGCTCTGGGCACATAGGGAAGGCTGTCTGGTGGCCTGGGCAGTTCTGTTCTCAATTGGATACTTAAAAGCAGCAGCCAGGAGGCTCCCACTGCAACCTGAAGTGTCCCTTTCCCTAACGATGAGGCAAGCCCAGACTGTTGGACTCAGCAGTGGCTCTGAACACAAAGTCCAAGTGGCAAGAATAAGTCTTTGGTACAGCTGTACTACAATAAGGCCACATGTAACTTTCAGGAAAAAGTCTTCATTCCAGAACAACTATAAATCAACAGGGCAGAGGTCTATGGTAGCTGGATCTTCTTGTAAAGAAGCTTTTTGCGAGTGGGATGTGCTAATGGAATTGAGTTCTAGAGAAATGCATTCATCTTGATAATCAGTCACTGTCAACATAAAGGCAAGTTACAACACTCAGCAAAGAAAGCAAATTAAAAAAAATGTTGATATGGCCATGCTTTGTTACAAAATAACTCAATGTCCCTGATCTCCCCCAAAGCTCAATCTTGTGGTATAGGAACATCTGCAACATAGCAGAATGCACTTCACATGCACTGCAACCATATCCTTCTTAGGCTATGAAGCCATGAAAGCGGCTGCTCTCATTTTCTCAGCTGTAATGAAGAAAGGGATGGTAGCGAGGGACACAAATATGCAACCTGAAAGCTGATTTACAGTCCAGAAGGGCCCCAAAGACTCCCATATTCATTTTTTGTGAGTCCACAAAACTAAGTCTGCAGTCCTACAAATAGTTGTGCTTGGAGAAAGCACCACTGGTCCCAGTGAGACTTCCTGCCTGGCACACAGACATAAAACGGTGTGGCTTTTGGATTGTTTTCAGGATTAATTTGTGAAGGAGGTCTATCCAGGAGATTATGCTAGGAGATAGACAGCAAATAATATTGACTTGGGATGCATAGCTTTATTGATGCCAGTTTTTTTTTCTTTGATTAGATTCCACGGCTGTACTAGATCTCACTAGTGATGCCCTGACTTCGGCAGTGGGGTAAAAAGCCTCCCTTGGGCAAGTTTAACTCCTGGCAGCTTCATGAATAGATACGTATAGTTTCCTTGGCAACAATAATGGGTGTGGCTTGCCATTGCCTTTCCCCTGGGATGCTTTTTCCAATTCCCAGGTTAGCCCATAGCTTTGGAATTTTTATTGTGGTATGCCATCCAGGTACTAATCAAGTCTTTTTCTCTGTCTGTCTGTCTTTCTTTTTCTTTTTTGAGATCAGCCAAGATTGACATTTTTGTACCCATCCCCTCTTTTGTATTTGTGGAAGCTATCAGTGCAAAACTGCCTGAAGCTTTAGATTTGGAGGGATTTTAGGATTCTAAAAGAGTGAAAGAGTTGCAATAAGCCACAAAACTGAAATTTAAGATACTGATTTAGCAACTTAAAACTTCCCTTACCTACCCAAAAGGGTTGAAAACCTTGATCCTGTCTAATTAGAAGGTGCTTTGGGTGCCAGAAGAGGGCACAAAGTGGTCATATGTGGCCTGTGACCAAATGTGTGTTCTAGGCCATGACTTCATAAAACACTGGAACTCTACAAAAATTGGTAGCTGTGCATATACATAGTTTCGTCTCTTCTAGTACACAACATAGCATAGTTATTAACATAATCCATAGGAACCTGTTATTACAGTCCTTTAACTAAAAATGGAAGGCATTAAAAAAGCACCATTATAGTTTTATATCAGTTCTATCTGGAACTTTGGTAGCCAGATTTCCTTTATATAAGAAAAGCAGAGGTGCTATTAAAAGGCCTTCCTCTTATTAAAAACAACTGATTTGTGATTTAATAGCTATTTAGAATCATTCACATCTTTGTTAAGCTTCTTGCTATCTATACCCAGAGATAGCACATTGTGAAACAGCAGGAAGAGAGGAGAAACTAAGAGCCTTGATCAGGCTGGCATCAAAGCAAGTCAATTTTCCAATATCGAGGTGACATCAAATACTTAATACTTAACACATGCTCTTGTGTTATATGCTATTTTCTATATTGAATCTTACATTAAAAATACACTTAGGGGCTGAGGCTGGTAGTGTAATAGGGGAGTACAGCTCTACTATTTTTTCAGAATGACAGAGTCAGGGTTACTGATGAATCTGTGCTGGTAGGTGAATAAGATGGAAATAAAGCTTTCAATATTTATTCATCTTTGCAGAGTAGAAGTCAGACTGAGGAAAAGATTGAAGCAGAGGCTGGATTCTTCTTTTTTTATGATGTTACCGTATCACTTTAACATTTGAAATAGAACTACTTCTTTGTAACATTGTTAGCTTTTCATTAGCTGAAGGATTTTTGGTGAAACTAAATATGTTTGTGACTCCTGATGAAGTGGACAGGGTCTTCCAGACTATGACGTTGGCCGCTTGTTTATTAGATCCAGGCCCCACCTGGGTGTTTAAAGCTGCTTGGGACAGTTGTGTCCATGCGATGGTATTGACTTCTTTGAAAGAGGTGGTGGTCCCTTTGGCTCTGAAGGAGATGGTGGCATGCCCCCTGCTTAAAAAGCCATCACTAGACCCAACAATCGTGGAGAACTTTTGTCCCAACCCCAACCTTCCCATTTTAGGAAAGGCTGTTGAGAAAGTGGTTGGGCAACGGCTCCAGAAATCCTGGAGGCAATGGATTATCTGGATCTGTTTCAGTCAGGTTTCAGGCTGGGATACAGTACTGAGACAACATTTGTCACGCTTCTTGATGACTTTTGACAGAGCTGGGATGTGGGTGATGCATCTAGCATTCTGCTCCATGATCTCTCAGCAGCTATCCTTCTGGACTGGCTGCAGGGACTGGGAGAGTTTTGGTGGTTCTCTTCCTTTTTCTGTGGTCAGTTCCCATTAGTCTTGATGGAGGAGGGAGAGGTTGAGTCTGTTGCCCCTCACTTGGGGGATGCTGCAGGGCTCAATACTTTCCCACTATGATTCAACATCTACATTAAGCCATTGTGCATCTTCTCCCTGGACCATCCGTGTTGCTGCTGTGTTCTGTCCCAGTATTTGGAGACTGTGCAAATCTGGATGGGGTGGAACAGACTTAGGCTCAATTCTGACAAGACCAAGTGACTGTGGATATTCAGGCCCACTGGTCCTGGGGAGCTTCCCTCTCTCATCTTGGATAGGGCAGCCTATCCCCATTTGAGAATGGTATACAATCCAATGTTTTCACAACTTCTGGTCAAGGAGCAGGTGGCAGCTGTGCCAAGTGCGCCTTCACACAGATCCATTTAGTACACTGATTGCACCTGTCCTCAATCAGGAGGCCCTTCAGATGATCACTCATGACCTAGTCACCTCACGACTGCACTATTGCAATACACTCGGCATGGGGCTGCCCTTGAAAACCATTCAGAAGTACAACTGATCCAGAATATGGCAGTGTGGGCAGTAATGGGCATGCCATGATATGCCCATGGGATACCACTGTTCCATGAGCTGCACTGTTTGCACTGGTTTCAGGTACAATTCAAACTATTGGTTGCCACCTATAAAGCCCTCCAGGGTATAGGGCCTGGTTATCTGAGAGACTGCTGATGGCTGATCACCAATTGTTTCTGCCTGTCCTGTAAAATATGGCAAAGTGGGTATGCTTCATGTTCCCTCAGTTAAATAATGTCATCCACTGTGCTTTCTCTGTTGCAGCACTGCCCTGAGGAATAGCATTCTCCCAGACAGCTCCCACCCTGATGAAGCCTTTCTATAAGGCATTGAAAACATGGCTATTTTCTCTGGCTTTGCGACAAGGTGGTGAGTGAGCCCCTGTAAGTGTTTATTTGGTATGATTTTGTTTTGTTGTATTTAGTCTTTCCAGATACATATCATCTATTTCTATTTCTATTTCTCTATATATATCTTTTAATATATAAATTATATAAATATCTTTTAATTATGTAAAATGCCCAGGGTAATCTGGAGTCGGGCATTCTTTAAATTGATGCAAATAAATAAATTAATAAATTCTATGATTTTGGAACTAAACATGAAATAAACATGACTGAGTCCAATAGTAATAATGCATAGTGTTTTTATCATACCATGAAAGCTTAATTGTGAGGTTTTTATTCATTATTTATTTCTTTTTTTCTTTTCAACTTTAATTAAAATTTTTAAAATTGAGATTTAAATTTAAAGTTAGCACACTGTGCAAATGTAATTGCTAGGTCTTTAACTGACCTGGTTAAGTGGGTTAGGCAAGCACAGCAATGAGATGTCTGCAGGACCCTCAAAAGGCATCCTGGTTGCTCCATAGCAAAACAAAAGAAAACAAAACAAAACACTGAAATCTCATGAGGTTGCAAGATCTTGCACAAGAATGCCAAAATCAGAATTATATATAAGTATATGTATATGCATATGCCTATGCAGATACACACATACACACATGCCTTGGCATTTCATAAGATACTTTGATAGCTCTCAGTTCAAAGACAATTGCTAATCCCTAAGAACTGCTTAACTATACTGGACTGATGCCGTCCAGATATGGTAGGGCTCCAACTTCCAGAATCCAAAGTTGCCATAATCATCTGGAGGGGTACAGTTGGGCAAAGCTGGATTAAAGCTTCATTTAGGTAAGTACTTCATGTCTCCAAAAGTTGTGAATGAGATACCTTTGGGAAGCTTACAAGAATAGCAAGATGGATATGCCAATATATGTCAGAACATTGGGTAGAATGTCCTTAAATATTTTGTTGCTGCAGACAAAATATTGAATTTACCATCCATTACACTGATACAGCTTGGCACTTGAGGCTGGAATAGCCCCTACTCCATTAATACTCAGGATATGCTTTTCTGCAGAGCTTGTGGTGAGAAATTTAGCCATATAACACTAGAAATTTAGCCATATAACACTATTACGGGGGTCAGCTGAATGATTGAATTGTTTTTATGATTTTAAGCAGCCTAGAATCCATGGAAGTTTGTTTATGCTGTCTTACCAATGACAATATAAACAAACAAACAAACAAAAATAATGCACCACGTACAAGAGATATGGGGCTTGTTGGGCTTCTTGAACCTTCTTCACCTTTCCAGCTTGGACTTGCTGCTACTGGGCTCAAACGTGGTTTCATTCATCTCCACCCCCATCCCCATTATTTTGTCATCCAGTTGCCTCCATTTATGATCTCACCCAGACCCTCTTCTCCATTCCAGTAAGTGAATGCTATCTCATATCTTAGTGACCTTCTTATGATAGTTAGTGACCATGGCCTTGACCTTGGGCTCCTTGATTACTTTTCCCTCTGCTACCTATTTCTTGCCTAGGCACAGCATCGGAGCTTCCATCCTGCCTCTCCCTCTCACGGTTCTTGCAAAGAAGAATTAGGCCTCGATAGCAAGCACATTGATGAATTTCAGTGATATATTTATGTTACCTCAGAAAGCTTATGCGCTCTGTCATAATTCTTGCTACACTGGAGCAGCTGAGCAGCTAAATTGCAATCCTTTCTATACAGCTCCTGCAAAATAACGTAAAACGACATTTAAAAGTCTTAGTTCTACAACCAACAACCGAAAAGCTGCCATCAGTGATCTGAGAAAGTACAGAATATATTTAAAGTTTCATCCCAATGATGATGTGGTAACAAAAAGTTTATTGTATTATAATCCAGACTCCAGATGCTTTCACATGCGATTATAGTCTGGGAGGATATATTGGACAATGTATATGCTTTTAAATGTCTCATTTTAAATGGATAAGTGATCTCAATGAATTTATTGTCATTATTCCAAATATAACAATGATAGATAAAAGACAGAAGTAAGCCATTGACCATGGCAATCATGGCTATATTACATATAGTTATGCAGTGCAATAAAACACACAATTGAATGTCATCATAAGCCTGTTATTATTCTATCCAGCAACTTCAATTTTCAAAATGAGTATAACAAACAAGTTCCCACAAATCCAATTTCATTCTTTTTCTTTTTAAAGATTAGGATTTTTGCTGTCTCTATAAATACTAATTTTGGAAAACTGAAAGAAACACTGATTAAAGACCATTTGGATACATGATTGCATCACAGAAAATATGGGCAAACTTTAATTCAAAGCGGTTCCCCCCCCCCCCCCCCCACTTATGTATGGTACTCATAAAACTGAATGGGCAACAATCTGGAAAGAAATGGGAATACATAATATTGACTCCCAAGGGTATAAGAAGTATAATATTTCTGCCCTGCCCTGCATCTTCAATCATGCATTTAACGTCTATATAGCTCTAATACCTAAACTTTCTACCTCTAATTTCACCTAAAATTAAGAAAATTGCCTAAAGACAACTGGAACACTAATTCAACTGAATGGCACATTCCAGACATTGAATCCAGACCTTCAAAAATGTCTTATGCACTATTGGTATACATTAAGATTATCATGCTGGAAGATATATTCACTCACATGAGTTCCTAGTTAAGCCTGCTCCAGAACAGGCTATTACTCATGTGGCCAGCTCATTTATAGTAATAGGAATAAAAACATATTGAAACACTCAAAATTTGACCGATCTGGACTTAAATGGATACATGCTATGCAAAAGTACTTAGATTCTACATTTACTTTTTGACACTATGGGGAAAAATCAGTTTAGCCTGATCAAGAATAATAGCTACATAAGTTAGTGGCTGGTATATTATTTGGTGTAGGAGAACTACTTCAACCATGATAGATTCAGCCATTGTTTGTCAGAACTGGCAGGTATGTTTATTAGAGTTATTACCATTCATTTCACCCCTGAAGACTAGTTCCATGAAAATGAGATTTTTTTTATCTTGGCAATTTGGTTAAAGGGGTGATAATAACACCCTAGTTCCTTAATTGCAACATATTTTCAATTTAATCTGCTCAGCTATTGATCTATTCAAATGCCATTTATATGATTCTTTTTCATATGAAAACTGAATTGGTTGAAAAATAACCATGCACATGCAGTAAACACATTTATGTTTTTTTCCCTTCCTTTAGATACACTCTAAAATGCCAGTATTTACTTAGAAGATCTCAGCTTGGTCCAAGAACGCAGTGGCTTGGAGCCTAAATTAAATTAAGGAAATACACAAAAGGAACATTTCTGCAGGGAGTTGGACTGAATGGCTGAAAAGGCTCCTTCCAACTATATGACTTCCAGATCCTTCCTTCTATAGTCACTTGTGGTTCCTGAAAAGTTTTTCTGAAAAGTCAGTAACTCTCCTGAGCAGCACGGGATCATAGGTCCAGGGGAAGAAATGGACAAGGAAGTCCCTTCTGTGAATGTATGAATTTATCAACATCCCAGCTTGATTTTGAGCAAATCTCCCTCTCTCCAGCAGTTCTCCCATGTTCCTCCTGCTTGGTTTAAAGTGGAGTCTGAGAAGATTCTTTAGGAGTACAGGTGACTGTAGGGAGACAGTAGGATGAAAAATGTTTCTTTTGTGAACTTCCTGATAGCAACTATTATGCATTTACTGCATAGTAAACCTCATCCAATTCAATGGGTTTTACTGAGCAGATAGGTACAACTGTGCTGTTCAAATGATCTTACCTAATGTGCACCAAGTATGACAAGCAAAAATACAAAGAAATCTTGAGCTAAGTTTTGAACCAAAAGCCAAATTTCTGTGTTCCCTTCAAAGGACAGATTGATGCTGTTTTTTTTAATCAGCATGGTTCCCAGAAATCTTTCCATTCAAAACCATACAAAAGACTTGTTTTTGCTCTGATTTATCATTATCACCAAAAATGCTTTCAAGGGTTGGTTTACACATACAATGGGCTTGATGATAACTCCATGAAAATGAAACCTGGAGACAATTTACCTGAGTTTTTGATAAAATCCGTATCTTGTAGAATGATTAATATAGCTATAAATAGTACTCTGTCTATCATTTAAACATAATTTTTTGCTTGTCCTGTATAGCTATGGATGCAGCTAATAACTGTAATGTGAGTTCCTGACATGATGACACTGATGCTTGTAGCAGGATCATGTAGATGTCCCAGCTGGGTAAATATCAATAGCACCAAAAACAGTTATTGGGTAGAGGACACATTTGAATCATCTTCTCTGAAGTATATTCTTTCAATTCTGATAGAACTAGCACAATTATAGGAAGGCAGTTTTTGGCAGAATGTTAGGAAGAATGTTCTAAAGATAAGAGCATTTTGACGATGGAAACAATTACATAAGTGGTTGGTCTCTCCTTTGCTGGATATTTTCAAACAGGCTGGACGACCATACATAAAAATGGTTTCATTTGGACTCCTTCAATAAGTAGGGGGTTGGGCGCAATCATGTAAATTATTCCTTGCAACTCAGCAGGTTTATGTTTACAGATACCCTCTTATTTCAATTTTACAGGTTAGGTTTAGATTGTCATTTGTTTATGAAAATGGCTTTCCCTCAAGGAAACAAAGTGGTTTGGAAGCAAGGAATAGTGAGCTACCTGAGTATATGAAGAGTTTCTGCTTGCCTCCAGGTATGTATACCTATGTCTGTAGAATATCTACACAAATAACTTTGTGTGGATATCTAAATGAGTTCTGCATGAAGGCTATATAAATAGCTCTTGTGGTTTTTGCCAAAGCATCCCACTCTACAAATAAATGGATTCATGATAATGTACGGAAGTCTAAACCTGGCACCTTTATTGGGTTTATTGAGACTGCAGTTCCTGGAAGTTGCACCTGCCATGACATTTGGAAGATATTATAAGAAATAAACTGAGAGCCAGCAGCTCTCTGCACAGAGATATCAGTAATGTCAACAGCCAGCAACTACTGGGCTCCAAGAAGCACAGGGCAAAGTCTCCACTGAAATGTGGGAAAGATATGGAGAAAAAGCAATGGATTTTAATTGCCATGATTATAAGAGGGGAACTACAACTTCACATTGACTAAGGGCAAACAATTGTTCAATACTGAAATGGTTGAAGCTGATGAAACAAGGACTCCTGATTCTCATGCCAAGGAAAGACACTGGTAAACAAGGGACAGATGACATGGCAGAGAACTTCAAGACTGAGAAAGAGCAGCCAAAAGATAGGAAGAAGAGGTTCAGAATTTGAATCTAGGGACTCCTTCTCTTTCTCTCTCACATACACTTGGCACATCAAAGAGATTTCAGGCAAGTCTGAGCTTAGTGGCCAAGCTAAGCCATGTGAAGTTGGGAAACTGAGATTTACTGATGAATTTTGGTCCAGGGAGCTTGACAAGTGCAATCCATACTCATCCGGGGTTGTCAGGCTAGGGAGCCATTTCACATAAAATTCTTACTATACAGAACAGTGTCTGCATGTCTGTATCTACTGTTTGATTGTTGATCAAATTGTTAATCAGATCTTTGTGATTTTGTTATTAATCTCTTGGTGGACTATTTTCTTTAAGCAGAAAAGGACTTTGAGGAAAAGTCTATAAATATAATTCTTCAAGGATGAAAAGCTTCTTCTGGCATGATTTGTTTTTTCAGAGAAAGGATGAAGGAAATATTACAGTATTCGATGTGAGTATAATGAGTTGGTGGGGATGCACCATACAAAGAGGTGAACTATATATTACACTAAAAAATGTAATGGGTCATTGGAACTAAAGAAATAGGTTTGAGTCTTGAAGGGAAGAAAGGGATATTGCTGAACAGGAAACAGGATGGTAGATCCCAGAAGAGCAGAGGTGACTCACAATTATGAGAAACTAAAATAAATGTGTATTGCCTAGACCTTTTGATTTCTTTGGAGCAAGAGCATGGATCAGGATACAACAGAATAACTTCCATGGCTTAACAAATCTGCTAACATTATCAATTCCTGCTAATCAACATGGAGACAAATGAGCTTGCTAAAAGCTGCTACAATCCATATCACCATGGGCTTTGAACATCTAGGAAGGAAGGTGATCAGATTATCTCATCCATTCTTTCAGTTCATGGAAAAGGACTGAAAAGAGAAAGAAGAATATTGCTGAGGACTAACTGGCTACCCAGATTATGTTGATGGGAGATACCTGATTTCTTAGATCATAACCTCAGTTATCAGGATTAGATTCTTGGGACAAGATGAGTTATACCTTGCAAGGCCTGAAAAAATTGTGTTTGTCTAAAACTTGATGAGCTTGATCAGGAGGGCTTAAATTGAATCCTGTAGGATCCAGAGAAGAAAAATATAAAGTATGGATATCAGATAATGACTTGAAGACTATAAAAATAAGGAAGAATGTTGAAACATGTCCTATTGAACCATTACAAAAATCAGAAAGATTGGCTCATAATATTCATGCATTTCATTATCTAAACTTTTATGTCAAGATTGTGGGAAATAAACATGATAAGCTTGAACTGTTAATACAGGAAGGCAAATATTACTTAGTATGTATAGCAGAGAGCTGATGGGATGACTCCCATGATTGGAATATAGCAATGAAGGATGCAATTTGTTCAAAGAAACAAAAGCAGTAGAAAAGGGAAGAAGTTGCATGGTAAATTAAGTGCATCTATGCCTATATAGAAACCCAAGTGCATGAATTAATTTGGTGACACTGTAAAGAGCATCTGGGTTAAAATAAGTGGAAGAATGAATAAAAGCAGTATATTACCACTGGCCTAATCAAGGAGAAGATGGGGATGATGCTTTCCAAGAGCAAATTGCTTATCTTTCAAGGAGACATGGAATGGTAGTGATGGGGACTTTAATTTTCCTAGCATTTGTTGGATAACAAACTCTGCCAAGCATTGTCTTCCCAAGAAATTACTGATTTGTCTTGCTAATGACTTTCTCCCTCAGAGGGTAGAGGAAGGCACAAATCATTGACTTGATACTAACCAATAGGGAAGACTTCATTGATAAAGTGAAAATCATAATAATGCTGGGGAAAACATTTAATTAAATTAATGATCACCAATTAAAATTGTCTATAAAATAAGATAGCTGATTGGTACAATTAATTGATCCCTTAAAATGATTTTAAGGGAAAGTAAAGCTGATTATAGTCAAACAGAGGCTATGGTAGTTGTGAACTGGAGGCTGGATGCTGTGAGCTGCTGGAAGCTGCTTCTATAGTCAAAGAGGGTCTAATAAACTGAGAATGAATTCTTACAAGATGAAGAATTTATGGATGGCTCATTCCTGGTGACTGGAATGGCAAGTTTTGTTCTCAGTAAGGCTGCATACCCTCAGACATAACAGGTAGTTTGGAGATGGTCCTCCAATCATAATTGTCATGATACCTCCGTAGCCAGAAGGGCCAGTTGTCAGGTTTTGTTGGGTGCCAACTATGTCTTCTTCTGGACAGAAAAAGTAATGCTTGGAACAGTAAACCAGCATATAACATATAATTAGAACTTAATGATGTTGTCTGTAGTTGCTGGCTCCATTTGAGATTGAGATGATTCTCCCATTTGTTTAAAAAAAAATAAGAAGCCTGTTTTGATAAATCTTTAGCAAGTGAAATAACTGTTCTGTACATTCTTACTAAGTGGAATACAAGTAGTCCTCTTTAGTGATCACTTGGTTGTTAAGCAAAGCAGTCATTAAGTGAAACTACAAGTGTGCTTATTTATTTCAGCTTATTGCAGCTTTCCTTTGCTTTATAGACCTGCAAAGGCCATAAAGGCAAGGCTTGGTTGTAAAGTTGTTTTTTCATCACTGTCATAACTGCAAATGGTCACTAAAAGAAGCAGTCGCTAAAAGACGACTACCTGTAGTTAAAAGCTGAGTAATTAATACAAAAGAGTACTGAAATTACTTGTAACATAATATTTCTATTCTATAATTCATAATTTTTACCTTTATCTTTCCATATATCATAGCAGAAAAAATACTCACATTATCTTCCGATAATTTATCGATTGTCACCTTGGCTTCTATCAAATGGTTATTGAGGGCTATTATTTCGTGGCTTAATGCTCTTTTTTCTTCTTCATAGTGTTGACCCTGGGTACAAAACAGTTCAATCAATATTTTTGCCTTCCAAAACATGCTACAGAGCTGCTGTTTCACCAGCCAAAGAGTAATTGTATGAAACATCTTTTCTCCAATATTTCTTTTTTTTTTTTTGTTACATTTCTTTGCAAGAATTATATAGTAGAGAGTTGAAAGCTGACATTTCAAAACATTCAACTTTCATATGAAATATTTTCACCGATTATTTTTGTGTTCCAGTGTCAGGCATGTACAATTGGACTGTAATATTTATAGTCAGAAAAATATAGTGTGCTTTTCCTTATTGCATTATCCAATCTTGGCATTGATTCATGGCCCATATATAGCAAGCCATGTTTAAGCTTCTAATCTGACAGCACTTTTACATTCTTATGGTCAATGGATCTGCTTTGCAAAACAGAGATGTAATTTAAGGGTAATTGCTTATGTTTGTGATGGATCTATAAAAAGCAGTAAGCTTAGCAGTATTATCATTACAAAGATAGGTCTGCCCCATTTTGCTGAAGCTATGCTGTTACTGCAACTTTATCAACCATGTCTGCTGTTAAATAGCATATCGATATTACAAATGTATAAATATTATTGATTTGGAAGTATAATTAATTTTGGCCATGAAATACCATTGGAACAGGAGCTTCATTTTATCCTATCTATTTTTAGCCCCCTGCTTGACCTCAAAATCTGGTCCTGAAGATCTCCCAATCCTCTACAGCAGATTTTGAAAAAATGTATAGGAGTTGCAGGATGGAAAAAAATTAGGAGAAATCCCAATAGAGGAATGGATGTTTGTAGCATAATGCTGATTTCTCCCTTCCTTCCTCAGAAACCTCTGCTGTGCCACATTTTGGCCAGTTCTTCTCAGTGTCCTGAACTGTTTCTTTATTTCTAAGGTTCAAATGCTGTCATTTAGGGCAATGGCTTTCCAAAAATGTTTATATTTGAAGAACACCAAATATTCTCTCAACAATCATTTAAAACCCACAGTTATTGAACTGTGCATTGCAGCTTCCAGGTCACCATAGGATATTTTAAATTTTTGAGGAAAATACAATGGTAGTTCAGTTTTGGCCTACAGGTGCCATGAAAAAATTACTGAAACACTAAGGGTGCTAAGAACTGAGAAAGTTTGGGAACCTCTGATTTAAACTTTTTTTTTTTTTTAAACCCTATAAAATTCAAGCTGCAGTAGGTAATGTGATATCTTCATATATTTCCTTTGGTTCCAAACTCGCTTGCTTAATCAACAATCTAAGAAATAAATGGGAAGCAAGCAGGCTGCAAAACAGTGCTGGTCTCCAGCATCATCTTTACTGAGAAAGGATGTCCTGAACTATAAACAAGTAGGCCTCATAAACTTCCTTAGAAAGTCAAAATGGTCAGTAGCTGCAGCCCAGTGTTTTGTGACTATGCCCCCAAAAGGGCAAAGTTAAACCAGGACAGACAGGAGAATCTTGGGGAACTAGAAGGGCTAGTGGGGAATAACTTCACTTCTTTATTGTCTTGTAAATGGATTTTGTGGTTGACCATATGCACCACGGCACCCATTACGTGAAGCAACAAACTTCCATGATAATCATTTTGTGAGAATCCATACATTATGTCCTTAACATTCCATATATGCTCACTGGCCTTAAAAGTCCATCTAAGCCTCTATTAAATTAAAACACTGCAAGACATAATGTATCAAAACTGACTGAAATAACTTCTATAAGCATGAGGCAAAAAGATTTTGTGCCTCATGCCTGTCAGTTATTGGGGGGCCCATAGCCAGCCCTATTTTCTTTAAATTCAAGTCAACATGCAATTATTTGCTGGCAGAAGAACTTCTTCAATGAGGACATCTGTACTATTTCATCTGCCAATCAATTGGGGTAGCGGCTTAAGGCATTTTTCTTTCAGTACAGCTGGAGAAACAGATGGGAGCACCAGATGCATCCTAAGGGTTCTGACAAAAGTGTCCACAAATTGCATCAAGACACAATAGTGTTAGAATAATTTTGTATTTATTCCATAATTTTTAAAGTGTACCTAAGGATACCACTCAGTGTAACCTGAATATTGCAAATGTGTATCATAGAAGGGTTGCAAATAAGACTCTTTGGATTGTTTGCTCTACTCCAGCAAACAACCTACCTTACCTTTTACCTGCTTTTCCTTGCAGGTTTGCACCTGCTTAAAGGTGTAAACAAGCCAGGAGTAAACTATGCATGTCTATTGGCATATCATGCTATGTCACCCTTATAATCAATTACCTAACAAGAAATCATGGTTTCAAATTATGCTTTATCCATAGAACAGGTATCCCTACTTCCACATTAAATTAAGTCAAAAGTAAACCAACCATTTATGGTTTAGCATAATGTGGGAACCCAGTTGCTTATTTCCAAAATCATCACCACCATCACCCCCCCCCCCATAATAATGACTGCTATCATTTTTTCCTCTCCTTTTTTGTATGTATGTCATTTCTGCAGCCTTTTATTTCCCTTTAGGAAGGAAGGAGAGAGGATAGGAAGAAACAATTCCACACACATTCCTTTTAAGAACTTCCCTCTCTGCAGAAAAGGGCTCCCCAAATTTACACTTATCTTTTCTTTTTATTGTAGCACACGCACTTCTCCACTGCATTTGATCCCCAGGGAGCAAGACTGCCCACCCCATTCATCAAGCTCCATGGTGAGGTCTCCTCTGATACCCTAAGCGCTGCCCCACATTTACTCTCATTTACATGAAATAGCACAGGAAGCAATTTCTTATTTATCTATTTATCATATTTTACATTGTCTCTTAATACAAAAATACTACAGCATTTTATAAAATCCTAAAAACATTTCAGAGTAACAACCAAGCAAAAACAAAGGCAAACACCAGAAGAAAAACTAGAAGAAAAACAAAGTAAAAGACAGTCTTTTAAAAGACAACTGTTATGGGGAGGTAATAAGCTGGACAGGATCCATCCAACCATCATTACTTTTATAACTTGCCCTTCCAATTTAGGCATTTATGGTTTCTTACCTCCCACTTTATTGTATCTTGAAAGAAGAGAGGGACACTGCTTTTTGGGGAGGGTGGAGGAGAAAACCACATGCTTACAGAGATGCTGTAATGTTTGTCCATTCCGTGTCTTTTTCTTTTTTTTGGAGAAAGGCTTCTTGCTTTGAGAAGTTCTCTGTATGCTATTCCTTATTTTGATGTTTATCATAAGTAGCTGAGTAGGAAAAGTTTATTTGTATCTTTGGAACACAAGGCAAAGGTAAAAGGAATTATAGAAATCAAAATGTGGCAAACTGCTTACATGAAGCAACACTTAACGTGATTTCAAGACTTTACTTTGGGTGGGTGGGAAATTATGCACCCCCAAATTTAATTGGTGGCAAAGAAACAATTATTATTATCTCAGGGCAGGTCTCTACTGTTTCCAAATGAACTGTGCAATGTCTAAGTTGAAAATGGCAGGAAATTTAGTTGGCTAACTTATTTCAAGTAAGATAATTCCAATGGAAAAAGAAAAAAGAATGGGAAACTAATGGGCAAATAATCACAAGTGCAAACTCTCTCAGAACATATTTTGTCTATAAAGGAGTAAGTACGTCTAACAGGTCAAGCCCAGGACAATAGATCTGCATGAGTGAACAGTGTCTCTAATATCCTCTGGAAATTATTTTGAAATGTTTGAAGAAACTGATGCCACAAGTGAATCTCGTTAACAGGCACAAAATGGAAATGAGTATGTTAATAAATGCAGTGCAATAGACCCAGATAACAACAATAGCTGGGTTTTGTGGCTTGACCTTAAAACAGGGTTTGCTTGGATGGACTTCAAAGATGTAGGTGGGGAGTAAATTTAATAATACACAATTTCCTTATGTGGTCTACCTGCAATGTTTCTTATGTACTCTTTTGAATACTATTCTAAAATATACATTTTTCTATACAATTTACCTTAGTTTGCTGAGGATGAAATTCTATATTCAATTCCTGCACTTAGAGCTCTCATTGAATGTGGACTGGAAAAGCATTAACTGATCCAGTCTCTTTCTGATGTATAGATTTCTATCTTCACATTGTTTTTTCTTCCATATGCCATCTTTCTACTTCCATTTATACATAGCACAAATATTATGTTTAAAGATGGAGGACGGTTTCATTTGTCCCCCTTTTAAGGAAACTAAGATAATTTGCATTTGTGGACTGATTTACAGAAAATGCTTATCTTTTGGACTGTGTACTTACGCAACATTTTATACCATCTCAAAAATTGCATAGAAAAATCTATGGTTGCGAATACCTCCATTGATTTTCCCATGGGAGGTCAGGAGTTTTTTGTTTTAATTTTAATGCTAATTTTTTGTGTATTTCTTCCTTCAAAATGTCAGGCAATTGTACTATCAATTTTCAGCAACTTCAGTCAAGGCAATGCAGAAAGGAGGCTCAAAGGCCACCTGTGGCACTGGGACAACTATTGTCACCAAAAGGGGACTGAAAAAGAGCCAAAGTTCAGATACAATTTCTTAAATAAGCTGTTTGCTTAGAGATCCATACCCAAAGAACTGGCTATGGAAAGTTCTTATTCAAGACCTTCACTGAGTGTCTTCTAATTATTTTTAATAAGTAGACCTTAAATGGCATATCATCTGCCATTTGAAGCTTGTGTAATTGTAGTTCTCAAACCATCTAAATCTTTTCCATGCTATTAAGATGAAAGGAGTCATGTGGCACAGGCCTTTTTTTAGTTAAATCTATTAGCAAGTCCTCGTGAAAAACAATGGGAATGGTTGCAAATTGAAATATTTAAAAATACTTAAGAAAAAACTTCCAATCCAGCTTTCTTATTGGAGACAGCTCTATTGTGACCTCTAGAAGTCTGAAGAGTATTGCATTGCATTGCATTATTTTATGCTATTAATATTAATCTAAGCAATCATGATAGAGGGAGATCTGAGGGCTTAAAAAGGGTATTCATCATTGAATGTGACTCAGGATCTCCAGGTTGCACATCTCTGCTCTATGGGAAGTGAGAAACAAGATTAGGAACTGTCACATTCCTAAGTTAGTACCCCAAATATGTATGAAAATACAGATATTCTACTGCTCTTAAACCTAGTGGGGGATAGCAGCTATTAGTGGTGAGTGAATCACTCAAGTTCTGATTCAATTCATCAATTCTTTTTTAAGAGTCAGGTCAACTGAATCATATTTGAAATGTCAAATTGATTTGTTAGAAAAGTAGAGGATGCATCAAACTGCCAAATCAATTCAAGGGCATCCAATTTGTTTTGAAGGAGTCATTTGATCATACCACCACTAGATCAAATCTTTGAATTAAAGCTTCACGAAGTCTTAAACTAAGCAAAACTTCTGTGACTGCATCTACATTGTTAGATTGGCAACACCATGAATGGTGTGCCCTTGCCATCTTCTGGAATTTCAGAATGGTCTTGTCCAAATACTACCTAGGCCCAACTTTATTTAACTTGTGAGATCAGCCAAAAGTAACTAGATGCTACAATCTATTGAGGCTTACGTAGCTAATAATTTTTGGATATTTCAGGATGGAACTTATCCCAGAGATAAAGCTAGAACAACCAGTCATCCAGGATATATGGCATCCTTCATAATGCTTGGCATGTAAAGACAAATATAAGAATTCTGAGAACCTAGGGCCAGCATAGTGCCTTACTTAAAGCTCTTTGACATCTTCAGGTAAAACCAAGTCAAACCTGGGGCTATATCATTCCAGAATGCAGAAGTACAGAATCATATGTTTCTTCAACATTTTTTTCATTAAAAATCCTCTCCCTGTGTATAGAAAACTACATAATCGGGGAATATTCATTGATCTATTACCTACTGACATGCTGAAGTAGTACAGTCCTAAAATGCTTTATTGAAAATTTATATTTTGAATGGTAGTGATTATTTCTTAATATATTATTCATTCCCTGCAACACTTAAAACTATTTGCAGCCCAAATTTATGCATGTTTGCTTAAAAGGAATTCTTACTGGAATAAATAGGACTTCTATACCTTAACTAGGGAATTATGAAGTCCCCCTATGCAAGATCAAGCACCATATAACTTGCAAATTAACTCTCTTATACATACATCAAAAGCAGCAGTGCTTTTACATTTGAATCCTTTGAGCTTCCTCTCCAATCTTTTGTAGTCTACTTGATTACAGCAGCTAAAATAACCTCTTCTGTAAATGATGACTATTTTTGTATTTGTAATTCTATAGAAAGAACTCTATTTTCAGTTAGACAAAATGGAGAATGCTATATTTGCTTCATGGCTGTCTTGCCTATTGCAACAACATTTGTAGCTTTTAGCAATCTCAGCTTTAATGGTAATGGATTAATAGAAACCTGAAGGTTCACAGGAATACTGTAACAGCAAAGTAAAAACAATTTGATATAATAAAAATGTTTTTTTCCATCATCCCAAAGCAAAGATGTTGATTTTCCAATTTAAAAACCACCCTTGATTCCAGAACTTTACACATGTCCCACAATTCTTTTAATTTACTTTTACTTTCATCTCCATCAAACATATTCCTAGCCTTTCATTAGCATCCTCTGACAATGTGAACAGTCTCAAGAGTACATATCTCTGAAGCAAGGAAAAGAGAGCAGTGGCTCTCCAGAAATTAGAAAATGACAAGTACTAGCAGCCTCAAATAGGTGAAGGATAAAAGACATTGTTGTTCAGTAAGATCTGGTGAGCCACATGTTTCTGTCCTTGTTCTAAAGTCCATGACCCAATAGTTACACTAAGCAGTACAGATGCCATAGCAACCTATTCATTGCACAACAATCTTTCACAGCCAATGTAAGCATGACTTAGTAATGTGGTTGACTGGTTCTAACTGCTGAAGAATGTATGCCAAGCTGGCCAGAGACAAGATGCCACCCTTCCCCATTCCCTTTTCAAAAGCTGACTGAGCTGTCAGTTGGCTCCTAGGTCAACAGCAGTGATGGGCTCTCCTTGATGACCAAAATTGTGGGGAAGATTTTGATTACACATTAGGAGAAACTTCCTAGTAGTAAGAGCTATTTGGTAATGGAACAAATTACCTGTGGAGGTGATGGGCTTTCTTTTGCAGGACAGTTAAGCAGAGGCTGGATATTTATTTATCAGGTATGATGTTGGTCACATCCTGCACTGCAGATCCTGCATTTAGCAGAGGGTTTGATTAGATGATTTCCAAAGCACTTCCAGCTATATGATTCTGTACAGACAATACTGTGTTAAATGCGCCGATGATATGGCTAAGTAAGAGGCAGCTTCCAATGCTTTAATCACAGCATGATCATCAGCCAGAAACTTCAAAATGACAGACATTTCAAGCTAAACATTATTTCTTGAGACAGAAAAAATAAATAAATAATCACATTCACTTTCACAATAGGAAAAAGACCAAAGGTCAGCTGAAGATTCCAGCTTATTTGTGTCTGTCTTTGCAAATACTGATCTTAGGCGATTGGCAGATATCAGCATCCCTATACTTTGTATTTTTTTAGCATAAGGAAGCCCACTTTTAAAATATGACATTGGTGCCCAGATCCCACAATAAAACTTTACAATGATATGCATTTCTTCTGATTTTTAAAATGGCTTTATCTTCTGATGTAATAATATTTCTAAGCCTAAGGAAACTCTGACATTATTTTTACAGATGGGAATCAGACTCACATAGAATTATTGGGTCAGAAGGATTCTAAAGGCAATTTGGCATGGATTCCCTTAGGAGACAGCTTAAGAGATTTTGGACTTTTCTTGACCCAGAATGGTAAAAAAGAACAATAATGCTAAATACTAGATGAATTTAGTTGGCTGCTCTTTGATAGTCCTATTAAAAAACTGGCCTGATAGGCAGGTATTTTCCCTTTGGATTCAATCTATGAAAACCAGAGAATCATCAGTCTAGAAGGGGCTTGGAGGTCAGCTAATACAGCCCCTACTCAGTGCAGGATATACAGAGCAAGGCTATTCTCAACTGATGGCTATCTTGTCTCTGCTTGAAGGTCTTCAGTAAGAAAGTTCCCAATCAACCATTCCAAATTGCTTCCATGGTAAATTGTTTTTCCTGGTAGAAAGTTTCTCCTAATACCACTCATGCCTGAGACTTTCAGGAATTATCAAGTCTCCCTCTGCCTTCTCCTCACCAAACTAAGTATACCTACTGTAGTTTTCTTCAACCACAGGATGCCTAACCAGCTTCACTTCTCTCTTTTTCACTTGCCCCAATTTGTCTACACCTTCTAAATGTGCATGGCCTGGACCTAATTCAGTATCCCATGCTGTGCTAACTCAGCACACACAAATTATTGACTATATATCAACATTCCTCAGATCAGCACATGTAATATAGTGCATTCTTTTAGATTAACTATTCTTAATTTGGGGGGTAGTTACATGAAGTTGCTGGGAAGTTTCATTTGCAGTTTAGAGCTAACTGTTCGCAATATTCTGATGATACACAAACTGAAACTGAATTCAGACAAATGGAATTGTCACTGTACTTCCAAGATTTGGAGATTTATCTTTTGAGAATGGTGTTGTACTTTCCCTTAAAGTTCAGGTTTGCACTACTGGATCCAATAGTGAGGCTGGATGCTAATAACATCAGTGGCTTTGTCGAGTGGACTGGGAAGACAATTCAGAATTGTAGCTGGCCCAGAATGAGGTCATAAGAATGGTCAGCAGGACCTTCTGGAGTTCCCACATTATCTACATCTTGAAACAGCTTTACTGGCCCAACCTACTTTCAGGGCTGCCTGAAGTCAGCATTGATTCCTGGCGACTGCTGGACTAATTCCTGCAGTTTTCTTGGCAAAGATTTTCAGAAGTGGTTTGCCATTGCTTCCTTCCTAGGGCTGAGAGAGAGTGTGATTGGCCCAAGGTCACCCAGCTGGCTTTGTGCCTAAGGCAGGACTGGAACTCATGGTCTCTTGGTTTCTAGCCTGATTACACTAGACTGGCTTTTCAGGGCTGCCTACTCTTATACAATCCATATTGTACTCTTAGGTCATCAGAGGAACAGTTTTTAGAGGTCCTGCCATGAATGAGCTCCCATCAATGACTCATTTAGCCTTCTTTGTGGCTTCATGGCCAATGAGACATGTCTTTCTTATATCAGGGCAAAGGACAAATACTGTAGAAGAATCATTTGCTTTAGATCCTGAAAAGCCACCCAAGGGATATAACGTGACCCTGCCAATCCAAATTCCAGTAGTCAGGATTCAGATTGCATGTGGGCTAAGACCACTGAGTCCCTGAGAACATCAGTGCCTGAGAATGCCAGACTGAGGCTTTGCAAAATAAAGCCTTTGTAATCAAGGCCAGCTAATATCAGCTATGTTTGAGCGGAAGCTGAAAGAATCTGAATTTAAAACCTGACTGGACACACTAAGATGCTGGAACAATTTATCAGTGATTGCTTCCTATAAATGTATTGTGTTATGCTGTGGCTGTGGTTGTTATATGGATTCTGCCTCTCATTTATCTTGGTATGTGACTTGCTGTTCTATCCCCTGTATGAATTTGGGCTGGATGTGTTTATATTTTACTGTGTATTTCCTAACAAAAGCTAGTACAGTATTGCTTATGCACAATGGATCAAGCTGAGTATGGCTGGACAATAGTATGGCCTTTTTAATGAAACAGATTGCAATTAGAATTAAAGCAAGGCATTTTGTTATTATAGTTTAGTATTATATTTGTTTTCCTAGACTTTTTTATGCCATTGTTTTAGTTCCTCTATGTTTCTTGTATATTATTATAATTATTATCTATTCATGCAACAATACCAGTTTTGCCATGGCGTTCCTGAAAAAGAGAAATAATATGCACAACATTCTTTTAGATATTTTCAGTGAATTACTTTACCCACAGAAAATCCAACAAACAATCTCCCTGGTCCCAATTAGATGTCAGTGAATAAGGGAAAAGCTGAATTCTTCTAGTGAGAATTCTTTATGCGTTTAACACTGAAATATAGAAGAGCTATATGACAGCATTTAGAGCAAAGTATTAAATAAAATAAAAGCAGTATAAAACTTAAAAGAATAAAAATGGGAAATAAAACATATAAAACAAATAATACCCAGAATATCAGACATAAATATTTAATGTAAGGGAAAAAAAGAGGATTAAATATCTTCTGAAACGATCTCAAGACATACAGTGTCCATGGTAGGTAGACCTCCTTGAGATGGAAATTTCACAAAACTTCCATCACTTTGAAAAGGGTCCGCTCCTGGTAGACCCCCTCTCAACAACATCATACCTCAGGATGATAAGCAGAGCAACTAAAAAACTTGTAATGGTAGTGGGAATGACTTTGGGAGACATGACGAAGACCTGCAGCCTAAGCCACGGTCTGATAAGAGGCAGATGTAATGGGACAAGTGGCCCAGAAGGGACTCTCCCTAATTTTGTAGTTTCAGACTTGCAAGTTTGATGTCAACCTTGCGAGGCAGACCAGATAGGAAACAGGGGCAGATGAGCCAATTCTACTTTATTGTAAGGTTACATTTAACAGTCTGATAGTACACTTCTTCCCCCGGTCCCCTTTACAGCCCAAGAAATTAGGGAGGGTCCCATTTGAGCCGCTTGCCCTGCCCACATTCCTGCTGCGGACTAAGTTGCCTTTTATCTGACTGTTCCCTTGGCTGCGTTTCTTTGCCCTGTCTCCCAAGGTCATTCCCACATACCATTACAGCAGGTCAGGGAAAAGCATAGGAAGTGTTTCAGAAGGAGCCCTCCCTAGTTTTCTGGAGACTAAAAGACAAGAGGGGAGAAATACTTTCAGTCTTGCAAGATTGATGTCAGCCTTACAAGATAGTCCAGACAACAAGCACAACCAGATGAACTAATCCTACTTTATTGTAAGGTTACATTAACAGAATCTTGCAAGACTGAAATTATTTCTCCTCTCTTTTCTTTTTAGTCTCTTTAGTCCAGAAATTAAGGAGGGACCCTTCTGAAATGCTTCCCATACTTTTCCCCCACCTGCGGACTGAGCTGCCTCTTATCAGACTGCTGCTAGGCTGTGGGTCTTTGTCCTGTCTCCCAAGGTCATTCCCACATACCATTACCGAACCATACCCAGGAGAGGACAGTCTCTCAAGTGCCCAGGATCTCCCAGTATAGGACTTTATAGATAAGAACCAGCACCTTGAATTAAACCTGGAAACAGGTATACCAAAGAACATAGGAAGACTCCTGTTGGATCAGACTGAAGGCCCTTTTGTTCTAGCATTTTGTGCCACTCTAGCACTCTTATTATTGTTCCTAGGAAACTGATATTACAAGATTGGTGACAGTGCTTTGTCACATTGTTTTTGGGGGGTACAATTATATAGTTGATTTTCTTTTTATATATAACATATTATTTTATAATTTTGTGTTATTCCTCAAGATCTACTTCCTCTTCCTCCATTGTCTGAGACTTGTGGTCAACTTTCTAAGGCCCTAAATTCAGAAACTCCCATCCAAAGTATTTTCAGCTAGAACCATTCCTCCAGCTGACACTTGGGCAGAACATGCAGTTTCCACTAAACCACAGCTAAGATGGTACAGATTTGTTCAGTAAATGAATGTGAGAGCTACCGAGAATCCATGTAGGCTTTCTTGCATTCAGTGATAGGAGAAAGGTGAGATATACATCAACAACATTTACTTACTTACTTATTTATTAAATTAATATGCCGCTGATCTCCCCCAGAGGATGACTCTGGGTGGCTCACAATTAAAATCAAACATCAAAACCAGTTAAAAATATAAATATCCACATTAAATTAGGTAAAAAAAATCATATAGACTATATATATATAAAAAGACTATAAAATTCAAGATGATGGGGGGGTGGAATCAAATACCCCACGAGTCAATTCCAACGATGCGAGCTCCCATCAGGCCCCCAGGCCATCTGGCATAGCCAAGATTTCACACTCTTCCTGAAGGCCATGAGAGCGGGCGGGCGCACCACAACTCAGGTGGTAAGTTGTTCCACAGAGTGGGGGCCATGGCAGAAAAGGCCCTCTTCCTAGAGCCTGCTAGTCGAAATTCCTTGACTGGTATGGTCTGCAACATGCCCCTTCTGCTGGACTGAGTGGGGTGGGCTGATATAATTCTAATAGAGTTAGAATTGAATTATGATTTTAAAGCTGCAGGTCTATATTGTCTGGAAGGTAATCAGATTTGAAAGTGATTATAAAGAGGGAAGTGAATCAGAACCCACCCCCAGCCTATGCACATCCTGACAGCTTTTGAGTTTGGCTGTTTCAGACATTAGGAAAGTCCAACTTTGGAAATAAGCAAAAAGTGATAGGTGACTAGGATTATTATATCTGAGCTTTTGAAAAAAGAGGATACTGTACAGAGGACTTGTTTTCACTAATATGTCATAATCAGTATAGCATGCAACAAATTAATTAATTCTCTCCCCCCTCCATCCCCCAAGTACAACATTAATAACTGGAGCTAAAACAGCCTTTGGCACTGTGGGAGGAGAATGGTACATTGAGCTAATACATATATTGCCATGGCAAATGAAAATGCTATTGATTTATAGTCTCATGGGATACTGATAAGCACATACACACAAAATAGTTTAAAGAGAATACTCATCAGCCGAACTGATGGATTATTTTGTAACACCAGACAGAAGGTTTTTTGTACTTCACACTGTTAAGTACCACAACAATTTCAAATCTTCTTGAAGAAAATATTCTAATTCTGATATAGCCTGAACATTTTCAAATGCTTGAACCAAAACAGAAATGATTCTTAATGCTATATTTGCACCAAATAATAATGATGATGATGATGATGATGATGATAATAATAAAAATCAGAATCACCATCAGTCAACAGCAAAAGGCAGCTTTACTTGAAACAGCTTATATCCTGCGATGATACCTTTAACACCATCAAGCCATCAAGCAACAATATCTGCCTATCCTAGGTCCTTGGGAAGGACTTGATAGGTGGATAAAAATGCCAAACAGAGTCTAAACATCTGGATGACTGTGTGACCAACCATAATAATAATTATTATTCACCTTCACTATCAAGAAATATGGGGCATAAATTAAATCAATAAATAATAAACTTTCCTGGACTTCCAGGGAAGAAATGGTGAACTGAAGACAGCTCCACAAAAAGCAGATCCAGATCTGGCAACTGCGGCAAAATGAAGAGCCGGCGAGAAGATTGGATCTTTGTAATTCCTCTCCAGACAAGGAGAGGACTTGACATCATGAGGAGACTGCAAGACAGCAGTCTCCAGTGGGTTTAGAGCTCTGGGAGACAACGGAATAGCCACCTTTGCTCATACCATGATCAATGCCTTTAAAGATGCTGGGTTCACATATTTCCTTTTCTAATCACTTTTGGAAATTGCTTGTTAACTGCTTTTCAGATTTTGGAACCTTTGGATCGACAGGTTTTATAGCACTGGATGAGTTTTCTTCAATCCTTAGCAAAAGAAGTTTTAAATACAAATTTAAGGGGGAAAAAATCCCCTCTAACCCCTATAGGTGGTATGTGTCTTCCTCAATCTGAGGACCTCTACCAGAGGCCTGGGAGTTTGAGGGTTCTGCGCAGTATCTTAGCTGTTCCTAGCGCTGCACTCTTTTGGACAGAGAGCTCTGATGTTGTTCCTGGGATGTCTTGGAGCCACTTTCCCAGCTTAGGGGTCACAGCCCCAAGTGCTCCTACCACCACTGGAACCACATTGGCCTTTACTTTGCACATCCTCTCTAGTTCTGCCTTCAGGCCCAGGTACCTCTCCAGCTTCTCGTACTCCTTCTTCCTGATGTTGCTGTCACTTGGCACTGATACATCTATCACTACTGCTGTCTTCTGGTCTTTGTCTACTACCACAATATCTGGTTGATTGGCCAGTACCTGCCTGTCTGTCTGGATCTGGAAGTCCCACAGGATCTTAGCCCTGTTCTTCTCCACAACCTTCTGTGGAATCTCCCATCTGGACTTGGGAGGGTCTAGCCCATACACTGTTCAGATGTTCCTGTACACAACGTCAGCTACTTGGTTGTGCTGTTCAGTATATGCTGTTCCTGCCTGCACCTTACACTCTGCCACTATGTGTTGGACTATCCCTGAGGCCTCTTTGCACAATCTGCACCTTGGGTCCTGTCTAGTGTGACAGACCCCTGCTTCTATGGATCTGGTGCTTAGTGCCTGTTCTTGTGCAGCTATGATCAGTGCCTCAGTGCTGTCTTTTAGTCCAGCCCTTTCCAGCTACTGATAAGATTTCCTAATGTCAGCCACCTCAGCTATCTGTCGATGGTACATCCCATGCAGGGGCTTGTCTTGCCATGGTACTTCCTCCATTTTAACTTCGTCCCATGTCTGCTGCTGCCTCAGGCATTCTCTCAGCAGCTCATCTTTGGGTGGCATCTTACTGATATATTCTTGGATGCTCCAGCTTTCATCCAGGAACAGTGGCTTTGACGCTCACCAGACCCCGCCCGCCCTCTTTGCGGCTGGTGTACAATCTCTGGGTGTTGGACTTGGGGTGGAAACCTTCATACATTGTGAGGAGCTTCCGGGTCTTCACATCGGCAGCCTCCATATCATCCTTTGGCCAGCTCACTATACCAGCAGGTTATCTGGCAGGGCATATGTGTTGATGGTGTGGATCTTGTTCTTCCCATTGAGCTGGCTCTTCAGGACCTGTCCTATCCTTTGGTGGTACTTGGATGTTGCTGTCTTCCTTGCCTCCTCATCGTGGTTCCCATGTGACTGTGGGATACCAAGGTATTTGTAACTGGTCTCTATGTCTGCTATGTGGCCCACTGGTAGTTCCACCCCATCGGTCTTAACTACCTTCCCTCTCTTTACTACCATCCTGCCATACTTCTCCAGTCCAAAGAACACCCCTAAGTCATCACTGTAGATCTGTGTCAGGTGGATCAGTGAGTCGATGTTTCGTTCAGTCTTAGCATACAGCTTGATGTCATTCATGTAGAGGAGGTGGCTGATGGTGATTCCACTCTTGAACTTGTACCTGTATTCAGTCCTTGTGATTATCTGGCTGAAGGGGTTCAAGCCTATGCAGAACAGCAGTGGGGACAGTGCATCACCTTGGTATATGCCTCACTGATGGCCACTTGTGCAAGCTGTCTTGAGTTGACTTCCAGTGTTGTCTTCCACAGTCCCACTGAGTTCTTGAGGAAGGTCCTTAGTGTCCTGTTGACTTTGTATAGTGCCAGGCATTCACAGATCCGTGTGTGTGGCACTGAGTCGTAGGCTTTCCTATAGTCAATCCAGGCTGTGCTCACCTTGAGTCTTGGGCGACTGCTCTATCTATGTGCAACTGGTGTTTTGAGCCTCTGGCGGTGTTCCCAATGCCCTTCTGAGCTGTGCTCATGTACTGGCCCATAATACAAATCAAGTTCTAGGGCATTATTTGAAAAGATTAAAGATCAAGATTATTAAAAGTAAAAGGAGGGAATATAAAAATTTATTTGATCAAGGTTGAAATAGATATGTTGTTATCTCTGGTAACTCTAAATGGACTTTTGCTGATCAGGGCTGAATGACAAGGCTTTAAAGATTTTATAGATAAGAGATGGGTTATGGGAAGAACAGATCATTTGTTGTATTTTAAGAGAAGGTAATAAATTACTAAAATGGTTTATACTTGTGATGAAGGGGGAAGTCATTTCTTTGTAAATTTCTTTTCTTTTTCTTTACTATATTCTTATTTTTTTTCTTTTCTATTTTTTTCTGCACTTTCTATTTTTTATTTTTTTAGTTTGTATTAGTTTTTATCTTTTTAATTGTAACGTTTAATAAAAATTACTATAAAAATAATAAACTTTCCTTTATGAATCATGAGTGTTTACCTTAAATCAAAGCAAAGCAAAGCAAAAATGAAATCTCTACAGTATAGCAGTCCTAATGATCACTCAAACCACAGAGTGTGACTTTGGGAGCCTAGTGGCCCACAGCATCTATTGCCATTCCCTCTCTCTTTAATTTACCAATCAGGAAGCAGAAGGGCAAGGCAACTTCCTTAGGGTGACTTTAATGGAGAAGTCCTCCTCTTGATTCCCGTAACATACTCACATTTTTCCTGGCTATTGCAACTTATGCAGCAGCCCTTTAAAACCCAGATGTTTTGCCGGGTTTTGGACTCCCAGCCAGAATGAGCATTCAAGATTTAAAAAGAAGAGTATGTCTGGGAAAAATTAGACATATGCAAATGCTGCTCCTGATACAGTCCTAAACATGAAACCTACAGCAGCTTTGAGTTGGTGGAGAATTACATTCTCCACTTGCCTTAAGAGAAAGCCTTAAAATTTAAAAAAAAGAAAAGAAAAGAAGAAGAAGAAGAAGAAAGGAGAGAGGGCACAGATGCTTCCCTCCTTCCCTTTCTCCTTGTCCATCAGTTCTGGAGGGCTTTGAAAATATTGGAACTGCTGATGTTGGAATGCTGTTACTCTAAAGTGCAATTAACCTGTCTATGAATGACTGATGTATAAATAATAAATCTTAGTGGATTTTTAAATCTTACTATATGATTCCGTACCACTTATATCAACCTTCTCCTACTGAGTAAAAAAATCAATGGATTGCACAACTCTAGAGCAGTCATACTAAGAGGAGGACAATTACGGAGAACTACTCTGGAGAAATCCAATTCAGATTTTGTCATATTGAAATCATTCCTAAATTCCACTGATTTCAGTGAATCTATACAGATAAAATTAAACCTGAATTTTGATTTCTTTGCTATTGCCATTCCCATCCTCTATAAGATAATTGAAGAGTTCAGGACCCAGAGTTCAGGATTCTGCCCTATTCCACTTGACATTTATTTATTTATCATAGTTATATAACACCCATCTCACAGTTGCACACAGTGGGCTTAGTTTGGTTTGCAGACTCTGGTCGGGCAATTTTCCTCCCTTGTTTCTTAGCGCTGCCTCTAAGCCATCATTCAGTTCCAAGAACTGAAATTTTCTTTTGCTGTCCTGAAGACTGCTGCTGAGGTACTTGCCTTTGGGTTGGAGGTTTTTCTTTCCTGAGACTCTGCTGTCTTCCTGGCGTAACTCCTTTCTTGACACACCTGCACATGCTTGCTTTCAGTTCCCTTTTTATAAAACAAACTCTCCAATTAAGGACGGGGTGGGGATATTTTCACCCTACTTCCCAGGTAGCACCAAAACTCTGGATCCCAGGAGGGAAAAAATGCCTGCTCACCCCGGGTGGTGAGTTCACTCTTCCACAATCCATTTTTATATCCACCACCACAATCTTTAAAATTTACAGGAGTTGGGGGAGGGGTGTCTTCAACACAACCAATGCTCTGGACCAATTTTTCACATTAGAATTTTCTCTGTTGTGGAACCTTTGCTATGGATTTCAGACCTTTGAAGGTGCCTCTTACATCCTGTAAGAGTACTGTAATTTCTTCAAGATGCAACTCTTCACCCAGGCCTTGATTCTCTTATATACAGTATGTCAGCCAATCTAATTATACATTTTATTGTATCTGCTTTATTTATTATACATTTATCTTAACTGTAAGCCACCTTGCTATTTCTCCATGAAGGACAGTGTTAGAAGGATAAGACTCCTTCCTTTTCTCTGTTCATTCCCAAGCCAGGAATTTAACAGAAACACCAGACAATCAGCAAAGGTTAAAAATTCATTTATTCGCCCAAAGTTGTCAAGTTGCTTTGAGTGGACAGCTGTGCCCTCTTTTCTGTGTTTCCCTTTTTCTAGGGTTCTGAAGTTTAGAAATTTAGCCAATCATTGTCAATGGAATGGAATGCGTTAGCCTATTACAAACTATCTTAGAGACAGAGCAGATGCCTCCTTATTTATGGTTAAACAAGTGTCTCTTTATCTAGAGCTAAAGTAGAAATGTTTTAAATGGGCATTTCATCTAGACTTGTGCTTTTCTACACATAAAGTCTTCCTTTACATATGTATGTGTGGATTTTACTATGTGATGTCTCTGTTGTTTCTAATGGAGAAGTCAGCTTTTATACAATGGCATTACTACTTCCTATTTATTACTGTCTATACAATCTTTAAACATATTAGAAAAAATATTCTAACAATAGTATATACATCATCATCATCATCATCATCATCATCAAACTTCTTAGAATGATCCAGGATCTGGACAACATGGATAGCAAGATTTGCCCCCTGCCTTATAATATCAGCATAAACTCATCTGCTGAAATTGATTGATTTGGGACAAATAAAAGAAAGTACTTCTTTACACAACACAAATTAATTTATGGATTTCACTGTTGGGAGAAGTGGTGATAGCCATTTGCTCACATAGCCTTAAAAGATGAGACTGATCTGTGGAAGATTAGGCTTCTCTGGATTAAAGGAAGGGTGAAAATATTTAGAGAAGCCTTTCTCAATCTTTTGTATTTAATTTAATTTAATTTAATTTAATTTAAATGCACAAACAAGTAAACAAATGACATAATTATAAATTTATAACTCCTTTAATGCTTTCTAGAGAGCAAAAAAGGAATGATATTGGAGAGTTGAATGAATGGAGAGTTCCGTTTTAAGATATCAATATGATCATCTTATGATGGAGGCAATTCTAAAACTATTTTCTTGATATATCAGTTTATTACACACACAAAGAAGTGTTCAAAGTTTTGATTAATGTGGTGGAATATTGACAAGAAATCCTCCTGGAGGGTTGGGGGTAAGAAATAAGTCCTCTGCATAGATCCAAAACACATGATGTTATCTCCATCTCAAGTTTTGTTTCTTTACAGTTTTAAAAAATGGACTACTGTATCTTCTTTCATGCCTATTACCATCCCAAGTGGCTTTTATTTTAAGCAATAGCCAGAGTTCCTCTATGTCCCCTTCATATGTAAATTAACTTTGGTAGCCTTCTAAAATAATAACAAGAAATCTTCATTTCTGTTTTTTGAAGATCTTCAATATGGATAAAATTATTTAAGATTCCCCATTCCCCATCATCTGAAGCTCCCTAAGGAAATGAGCAAAAAAACAACAACAAAAAACTACAAGCATTCTGTCCCAACTGAGTTAGAAAGAAATTCATTAATATAAATTGTTCTGTTTCAGCCTCCCCTTCTTAATTCAAATAGCCTTTTAAATGTGTCAGTTTAAAAATCTACAGCCACATAACTATATTAGCTAACTTATAGAGCAAACAGACATATTTAAAAAAAGGGAATGGGCCATTGTGCAAATTACTGGCCAGAAGTATGTATCTGTGGGGAGATTTGGCTTCCAAGCGTACTTAATATGTTTCTCAAATCTATTCTGGTTCTATTTCCCCAGAACAACCAATAATTCAAATTGCCTTTTATATTTTTTATATTGAAGGTTAGTTAATATATGGGGGGGTGGAACCCAGATGCATGATTTAGTCTGATCCTTATGCATCTTAGATATAGATGTGGTGATCTGTATTATAGGAGCTATTCCCTTGGCCCTGGAAGGCTGTCTTAGGATGGTGTCTAATCTACACAGTACATGCAGTATATAGAACCTCTAGCCCAGTGTTTCTCAACCTTGGCAGCTTGAAGATGTATGGACTTCAAGCTGCCAAGGTTGAGAAACGCTGCTCTAGCCCATGGGTTTAATCACAGGGCCAACTGGGCTTCAAACAGAACTTTCTCACCAATGTTATGATCTACCCCTATAAATGACAGAAATGCATTGCTAGTAAATTAAATCTCTCCTTTGGGACATCATGTGACCAACTTAGGCATGACTTAAAATACTGTCATACACATATCCCATCTTTTTCAAATTATGGCAAGGAATTCTAAAATGAGCTCTGTAAAATAGTACATCTTTTATTTGTCCTCTATTAAATGCCAAACAATTTCATCAGCATAACCTTGAGGTCAATCCTAACCCTTTCAAACCTTCTACATGTACATCAGTCGTACAGATTGAGCAGGGAATGAAAATGTGCTCTGGTAGCTACCAACTTGGTCTTCATAAGTGCTCATCCTGCAGGTTCCCCAACATTTTAAGTGATATAGATGGCAACTATACAAATGGTAGCACCCTGCTGGTGGGGCAACCTCCCTTAAAAGGCTTACCTGGAACCTACTTTATTATCATTCCAAGCATTTTAATGATCTGTGCACTATTTCACTGCTGATTGTGATTTTCTTCTCTCAGTTACGGTGCTGTATTTATTTTTAGTTTTTTTCATTTGTTGATTTAACTGATTGGTTCAACCCCAGAGAACTATGGTTATTGAGCACTTTAGAAATATAATAAATAACTAGACCTCTTTGTGTGCTCATAAGCAAGACACATAGGTAGCAGCCATCACTTCCTGCTCATCCCTAGCAGCTCTTATTCAGAGATGCATTGTCCCTTAATATGTTGGTATTGATCTATGTACTTTATCTCCTTATTTCCCAAATGGTTGTTTGGTATCCTCCTCCTCTTCCTTCACAGCTAGGTGACAGGCACACGGAAACAGTGAAATGGGTATTATGAATTGCTCTCACTAATGAGTCACAAACATGACCCACTGTTGAATAGTATCGAAATAAAGATGAAAACTGAAAAGCTCATTTCCTTCAGCTTTTGAGCAAAAGGTCCTTTGTTCTTTCAGAAACAAACCCAAGCAACTACCTTCATGCCAGCTTACAAATAAACATAAACAATTCTACTTTGCAGGGCCTGAGGCACACTGAAGAACACATGTGGCTTATTAATTATTCTGTATCTCAATTGTGGGTGAACACAGCGATGAAGAATGAAACTATTAAGAGCACTTGGGAAGAGACAAGGTAGAACCCATGATCCCAGCCAGGGATAAATTATATATAGCATAGGATTTCTCTGGGTAGTACAGAGTGGAGAGCTACCAAAGTGGGCAAACATTCTTTGGCATTTTATTTGTTTGTTTGTTTTGTATTTTTTTTTTAAACAATAAGGACTACAAGGTTAAAAACAGTCATGCAATGGCATCATTGGTGGCATTTCCCCAGAATTGCTTTATATGACTGAGATTTACTCCAAACCTGACAGATGTTATGACGATGTCTGTTTCTGGGAGCTGCTGATTTATTTTTGATTCTGTCTTAAGCTCTTGGAAAGTATTTTCTTGAACATGGATGAGACTTTGCAAACATTGTGAGAGTCTGCTTTCTTATTGGTGGGAACTCATGCCTTGCCCTGCCTCTTGGCCTCAAGCCAGCCATTACTCACTCAGTTTCTTCATCCCTATCAAGATTCAGTGTCCTGTTCCTGGAGCTTGTCTCTTCTTGTGTGCAATGTTTAGAACCTCTTTTCTTCCAGCCACCATAGCAACATGTGATTTTAGTCACAGATTTGGGAAAATCACCTCTCTACAAAATCACCACCATACTAACATTTACCTTCAGATTTAGAGAGGTTTTAAATGCAATGGGTGAATAATGGTCACTTGACAGGAAAACTTTGAGAGATTTCAAGGTTTCTGTTTACATTTACATTTTTGTGTAATAGAGTTTTCTTCATGTCCCTTTTCATCACAGCAACCTCTCACTTTTTTTTATAGCCACTAAACAAAGGCACACAAAATATATGCATGAAAAAGATGGTTGTGAGAAAGGCACTAGCAATTTACTTTTCTGATTGGATTGCAATCTTCGCATTCTTCATTTTTCAGCTGAGAAAGTGACTGAGAACGGACTGGGTAGTAGTTTTCTCTACAGTTGTGGATCAGCTGTTCTGTGAAGGTCTGGGGCATGGAAACACTGGTGGTATGGAAGTGCCCTAGAACAGATGGGGTATGAATATTTGCCCCTTCTACTTTCTAAGGTTTTTTAAAAAAATTCTTTTAAACCAATTTTACTCTTTTGTTTTATTCAGACAAGTACGCTACCCAATTCCAGGTAGAGATGCAAAAAAAAAAAAAAAAAAAAAAAAAGGCTGGGGGCCACAGGCATGGAACACTAATCTATGTACTAGTGTTAATTATTTTTGGGGGTGGGTGGGACAGGGCTTTTTGAATATCACAGATATGGGAGAAATAGATGGAAGAAATATTAGAGAAGTAAGAAATTTACAAACTGAAACAATGCCATCTAGAATTAAATTTGAATCTAAAATGGTTCCAGGCTGTACTGTATTAATTTCACTCTTGGGGATCTTCTGCTTTGTGGAAAAGCCACTTCACTTTCACTTATGTTCTGAATTTATTCTAAGAGTACAGCAACTTAGCAGTTATACCTAAAAGTAATGCGTATTGCTTCTATGCTGACTTCTGCCTCTTCTCTTCCTTTTAAATGAAGTTATAAGCATAGAACATGGAACAACTCTCTTGCACTTTATACAGCACTACTGTATGCATATTGATAGCACATACAGAAGATAACTAAAAACAATAATGATACAATCTTATGAATATTAACTGAATATAATGGGGCTAGTTCTCAGACAAGTATGCTAATGCTTATACCTTAAGAATGCTATAAATATCTGCTCAGCCCATTTGAGATCAGTGATCTTAATCTCAGGTAGAACAGGGGAAAATGTTGAATTCTCATATCCAGTTTTTGGTTAAGAGTTTTCCTAAATTTCAAAATCAGCTTGAATTTTTTTTTTTGAAAAGAACAAAAGATTGTATGCATTTATCTTTATTTCTTCTAATATATGCATTTTTGTTCACTGAAGAGGTAGTCCTTGACTTACGACCACAATTGGACCAGAACATCCATCGCTAAGCAATGTGGTTGTTAAGTGAGTCACGCCCAATTTTACGACCCTTTTTTGCCGTGGCCATTAAGCGAATCTGGCTTCCTCCTCTGACTTTGCTTGTCAGAAGTCCCGTGGGAAGGTGGCAAATAGCGATCACATGACCCTGGGAAGTTGCAACCATCATAAATACATGCTGGTTGCCAAGCACCTGAATTTTGATCGCATAACCGCGGGGATGCTGTGACGATTGTAAGTGAGAGGACTGGTTGCAAGTCACTTTTTTCAGTGCCTTCATAAATGAATGGCCATAAGTTGAGGACTACCTGTATAATATACTAATACATGTTACACACATGTTGATAAGTATAATATATTGCACTGAATTTATTAAAATAGATAATTTTATATGTAATATTAGTTACAGAAACTTTTCCCAAATGCATTTTAACAATAGAAAACACAACAACATTTAGAAAAGTGTGAATCTGAATAATATCTGCATTTCAGAGTGTATACAGGAAAAAAGTACTTCATCCTTTTTTTGCCCATCTCTATTTTCACATAAATATGCATAGGACAGAAATTTAAATGTTACTAAAATACCCTAGAATTTCTCACAGCACAGGGAAGTGGTAAGCATGTAACTATGCTATCTATCCCTTATGAGTATTTGCTGAAAAAGTCTCCTCTTTTCTAACCCTGTATTCCAAAGCTCTTTGCCTTCCTTTTAGATGTGCTGGGCTATATCACTATATTATTAACACTTCAGCATGTATACAATGACATCAAAATGCTGAGTACCATAGTATCCAAATACTAGCAGCGTGCTATTATTTTCTTGATCTAAGATTAGCGATTTCCATTACCACACAAAAATAAAAATAATGACAATAATTTAGATAAACATTTTCCCCCAACTGTCATGTTATCTTAACAAAGAAGGGCACATTGTTAACAATAACCATATCAGGGTCTGCTCCAAAATCAGGAGAACAATTGTAATACAATATAGCTTGAAAATGCAGGTTAAAGTGGAAAAGAGCTTGTCCAGTGACTTGATGTTTTACTGAAATAAACATTTTGGACTAGTCTTAAGGGACTTTGAAGAAAACTTTAATATGCTCTTCCCCAACCTGGCATCCTTTAAATTTGATCATCAACATCAGTGATATATGAAACTCTAATTGGCTTGGAGTCAAGTTACATGAAGGAGGATCTTCTCACATCAGGACACTAAAATGATCACCTGCCGCTCTTCTTCCAATCTTGAATAATTGCTCCAATGGGCACATTTACCCATCAATGCCTAAAAAATGCTGACCTTTTTAATCCAAGTCTGTTGACCATAGCAATGAGCTACTCTCAAGCAGAGAGATTTATACTAGAAGCTGTATCTACCCCACTTTCTCATCAAGGCATACTGTAGTGGCAGCTTAACTCAGCTGATTGTCATTAGGCCTGATCTATGTACAAGATCATCCAGGAATTTGGGTAGACCCTCATTCCCAAAACACTTTCCCTTGTATGCAGTCTTCTGATATTAAAACAGTATGAGTACTGATCATGTGGGCTGGGTGGCTGCAATGGTGAGTCCAGGTGAGAATCCTCAGCAGAAAATCTCAGGCTGGTGGGACTAATTATGACCTGCAGTAAAGCTTGCTTCATCTATTGCAGATACTCAGTGAAATTTATTGACTTAGAGTACCAGACCTAGACTGCAAACATTCAAAAGACCAGTAGATGGCAGTAAAGATGGCCACCCAGATATGATAGCCCTAGCCTGACCTATCCTCATTCTCCAAGGAATCTTCCTCAGATAAGCTCAGGACAACATGATACAATTGGCCTAGCATATTTATAGATGAAAGGATCTAGGGCTCCAAGGGCTTGATGATCAAATTGGAACAAAGATGTCAGTGATATAGTGGCTAATGTGTTGAACTTAGACCTGGGAGACTCAGGTTTAAGTCTACCGTCAGCCATGAAAGCTCACTGAGTAACTTAAGGCCAGACATTCTCTCTCAGCCCAATCTACCCCAGAGAGTTGTTGTAGCAGATAGAAGAACAGCATGTTACCTTGAATTCCTGGAGAAAAGTAGAAATTGTATACATATATTCAGACAAAGATAGTGATGACAATCTCCAAAGAGGAAATGCTTACAAATACTTTCCACTGTTGTTTGCTTCTTTGTTTTACATAAGTTCATAAGTTTTAAAATACAGATGTTCTCTCCTCCCTTTAGAGTGAAAAAGAAAGGCTCTGTATAATAATTAATCACTAATACTGATATCATTCAGAACATAATTCAGGTGATCAGTTCTGCCTCAAATTCCTATTTGCTTTTTGTATTTTGTATAAATACAAATGCAAGATTTTTTTTTAAAACACAAAGCTTCTTGGCACTCACCCAAAGAGGATAAGGTGGGTTTATAGCAGGTGGCTTATTGATAATTATATATTGAATCTCAGAACAAATGTGCATATTTAACCCTTCTTAATGAGAAGTGCTGATTATTTCTTTTTGGTCTTCATGAGCTGCTGCATGTGCGCTTCCTGTGTGTGTGCGCATAAGATCATCACCCTACTTGTGGACTGCTACGTTAAAATGATAACCTGAGGGGGCCAAGTTGAAAAGAACATTTATGTGAATGACCATAAGCAAAGACAAACCACTTACTGACACGTTCCCTGTTTCTGTTTGATATAATTTCCTCACAGAAACCTGATTTATATAAGGTCAAACTATTTATTCATCAACCCCATACTTGGTTTGGGAGCAGTTTGCCAAATTCACAGGCATGGAGAGGTATCTTCTGATGGATTCTTTTAGGTAGTGATGTCAAGGATGGAACCTGGGCCCTTTAGCACACAAAGTATACACTACCTCAAGAAAAACTACCTGATCCCCACCAGGTTCAGTGCTTGTCTTGGCTTTATTATTCTTTAAACAGTACGAGCTGAGTCAAAAATATACCTAATGCAACAAAACAAAGAGGGCAAGGCTCTACCATCATTTTAAAGACCAAAAATGCCTCTAAACTCAACAGTCCTAGAAAATCAAGTAATGGCAGCAGCCACCCAATACTTTGGAAGGATTTCCACCTGCCCAGAAAGTAAGAGAAGGGACTGGGGGATGAGAGGAAGTGTCCTTGATGGCTCAAGGTGATAGCTGGCAGCATCTTCACCAGTTTGACTCCTGGAAAAGGCCACTCCTATAGCAACCATTTCATAAATGTGCAAGCACTATGGTATTCATGTTGTGAAAGTGTCCATGCTATTCTTAAAATGCCAAATCTTCCAACTATCCAAAGTAGGTTATTTATCCCTTTTCTATATTGCTGAGCTATGGCTTCTGCAAGATTTTCTACGTTAAAAATGCAAGAATATGAAGACTTAAAAATAGATGGTATTTCTGGTCCATGGCAGTTCTACACATAATTACTATTAAGTCTTTTTCCATCTTCTTTTTTTGTAGCAATAAGTATACACCTAATGCAATTATTGTGCATTGTAGCATATCCATCCATCCACCCATTCTTGGTGAGAGCTAGCATGGTATAGAAGCAGGGGAGACCCAGGTTCTAATCCTTTCTTAGGCACAGAATCCAGCTGGATGACTTTGGGCCAGTCATTCCCCCACAGCACAAATCAGTATCAAGCTCTTCCACAAGCCAGCTGAAAAACAAATACGCTTGTTGCATCATCCATTGATAACTTTGCTATGTGAACTGAAGTGAGCACAGTGTAAAACAAGTGGCCCCTCCAGACAAACAGGGCAAAAGCTTGGGAAAATAGCATGTATTTAGACCTTGGTGTGCTCTCATTGGTGTCCTGCTGCATTTCCAACAAAACCAGCATTCTATCTTGCCATCATTAATCTAACAGTTTCAATCAGCCCACTAACTATTATGAATGAATGGGAAATTAAAAGAGGCCTAATTCCAAAGCAGAATCATCAGATCTGTATCTTCCATAGCAATGCATGTATTGGACAAGTGGTCATTCCTCCAAAGGTGGCCGAAAGGCTGATTATTATTATATAGATACAAGGCCAAATGTACAACGCTCCTGAGGCTGACTGGAAATCTTATCTCTTTGCTCCTAGTAGGTTTTGAACACCTCCAGTTTCTGCTCAAGTGGGAACAATATAGTGAAGAAATATAGTACCAGAATTCCTATATTTAAGACTGACAGTGGCTTCCTAATGGATTTAAACTAAATGGCCTAGTAAGCAAGCCAGTATTGGAAGCAATCTTTCTAGCTATGCTGTTAAAAATGTCAAAGCAAGTGAGTTTACAGTAAAACAAGAAACAGAAATGGAGAGTGAGTCTCTCTCATCAGAAATGAAGACAAGAAAAGGTAAATTGGCTTGTGGAACACCCAAAGGCCACATTGTACTTCTGTTTGTAATGCAAGGCTGAAAACACTTTACTGCTGCTACCACTGAGCTCAGACTATTTTTAGCTAGGTCCATCTTTTACCAGGGGGAATGGCAAGGGAAACAAAAAGAATAGCTACTTGGCATGCTCGCAGTTCTGGCCTGATAATTTGTGTTTATTCCCTCTCCTGAATATCTCTTGCAATGATGGACCATAACTCCAAGAGCCTGTTTAAGGGTTATAGGGTGATAAACTAGTGGGGTTAAGGCAGAACAGTCTTTCTTAACCAAGTGTCCTAGATATGATGGAATTATAATCCCCAGCCAATAAGACCAATAGCCATTTCAGCAGGAGACTCAAAGGTGGCAAACTGGGACTGTGGGGTTGTATGCTGGGAGTATCGGGAGAGCCAAACTGCTTTCCAAGCTACAATTTGAATGGAAAACATAATCCAAGTGAGGCCAATAGTTCAGGCAACCCAAGCAATTAAAGTCTGAAATCCAGCTGTAACAGCAAAGCCAATCACAAACTGAGCAAGAGTCCAAAGATTTAGAACAGGGTTTCAGATATTTGCCCAAGAACACACAAGCAAAAACACTGCTTCTAGGACTGCTGCTTTGTAGTGCCTCTTTCAATCCAATGCAAATTCCTTGAATCCTTAATCATAACCATGACAACCTACAGTGTTGCTCTTTCACGAGGTCTCCAACATGGTACATCTGAATGCCAATACCTGCCAGTGTCCTTCTTGGTTCCTCTCCCTTCCTGGTTTTGTAACTGATTTTATTATTTTAAATTTCTTTAAAAAAAAAATGAAAAGCAATCTGTTGGGTTGTGTAAGCAAAGTGTCAACCTCAGGCACAATATTTTCAAGAATGCTTTTGTGCCTTGTGTATGCCTTGGAGGCATTCTTAAAAAAAAATAGTGAGGCTAGAAAGTGTATAACCTCAATAGAAAGAGTAATCTCAACAGCTACAAAATGAAATTATTCAATGAACTTTTCCCAACTTAAGCTAAATTCCCACCAACAGCTTTTACACTGAAGTAGCAGAATATAATGGACTAAATAAAATTAATGACCTGGAGTATAGGGAGTGTAGAATTTTGAAGCTTAGACTTAACTGTTTTTCAAAACTTAACAAATTTGGAAGACCTGTGGAAATGATCTTTCTGTGAGACAGACAAGCCTAAATAGATCCTTGCAATCTCCCCAGCTCATAGCCCAGCCAGAGCTTTGACAAAAACAACAGTTTAAATCAGAGACTTTCCACCTAACATGACCAACCATTACCTATAGAAACTTCACAAATAAGAACTAAGACAAAACTAACATCCTGGTGTTTGTGATGGTTAATAATAAAAAGTTTCTTGTTTTTCACTTCCTAAATGTTGTTCAACTCCAAATCTCATCATTCCCTGCCAATATGGCCAGTGATTAGGAAAGATGGGAAATAACTGTTCAATAAAAACTGTTCAATAAAACCTAGCATTCAGTTTTGGGAAAGGCTACTTACACTGCTTCTGATCATGGCTGTTTGAATTAGCACTCAGATCTCATAGTCATTGATAGGTCTATCTCCTTGTAGCAGGGGCTGGTAACCCATGCAATTCCTAGACTACATATATTATCATTCCAAGTACTTAATATGGAATCAAAGATTATTCTCCACCCTGTTGAAGGCTAAACTGCTACCATGTTGTTGTTCAGTCGTTAAGTCGTGTCCAACTCTTCATGACCCCATGAACCATATTGCGCCAGGCCTTCCTGTCCTTCACTGCCTCCATGAGTTGGCTCAGTTTCATGCTCAAAACTGCTACCATGGGATAATCTAAATTTATGGACGAGGAGAGGAAAATCCAGAGCTGCGTTTCCCAAGCCCAAGATTTTTTTTTTGTTGTTATGCAGAAAACCTTTGCATAACAATGAGCCACAGCTTGGGGAAAACTATGTGAAAAGAATCAGGCTGTTATCCTTGAACATCATTATGCTTCTGCGTAGACTCGAACATAATTTATACAACCGTGCCTTCTATATAAAAAACATCCTTTCTTCTTAGTTTGGATAACAAGCTAATACTTTTCATTTAACCAAGTAAACTACATCTATTTACATAGGGCTTGGGATTTGTCTCAAATCGTTTATTTCTTGTTTGTTTGTTTTTTCCTTTCATAAACAGATCCTTCTGCCCTTTTCACAATCCTACAAGCTGAGATTGTTAAGAATTTGAATGAAAAATCTTTGCATTTGCAAGGCATTTTGGAGAGCACTCTGCTCTCAGATCAAAGAAACATGCTGACTCAATGTGCAGCATTAGGATGCATATTTGCTTGTACATCTGGAAGATCATAAAGCTGAGAACCCTGAAATATTTATTTATTGATTTAAACAAATATGTTGTGCTGCCACAATCACAGGACTCTCGGCAGCTAACAAGATACAAAAATACAGTGAAGTAAAAGAGGATAAATGAGGATAAATTACTTATAATGTTGGACATGTGACAGCTTAGAACGAGGTGCATTTTTAATCTGCCAAGACAGGCCAAAGGTACACTTCCTTGTACTACAGGACCAACAATAATGTTCTCCTGAGGCTAGCAATGTTATTGCAGCATTGGGCCAGACCCCATATTGCCCAAAGCATGAAGCCAAGACAAGTTCCAAGATCCAACTGGTGGAAGAACAAACCTAACAAAAACAATCCTATAAATTGAGTGTGATATTTCCCAGTGATGGAAAGGGGTCAGGCCCTTCCATTTCAGCCAAACCTTTTGAACAGAACCAATAATTATTTTAGTTGCTGTTTTCAGCTAGGTATTATTTAAATTCAGCTATATTAGGACAAGGAGGTGGGTTCTATTTGCCTTGCACATCCTTGGGATGGAAAAATGGAGAATAAATTGAATTGATCACAATAATAAAGACACCTAAAGAGTCCTAGTTTCTGAAGTGAGCTGAAAACTCAATTCCAGAGTGTCAAATTAATTTCAGGAGCTTCATACTAGAATTTTTCCTTGAAATGTTTTTTGTTGGAATATCACAGAATCATAAAATTGGAGGAGTTGGAAAAGACCAACTTGACAAAGCCCATATGCAGTGCAGGAATCCATTACTATAATATCCTTGAGAGATGGCCATCCAGCCTCTATTTAAACACTTCCATTGAAAGGAAGTCCACCATTTCCTGTGGCAATCTATTCCATTGTTGAACAGCTCTTGAAAACCATTATGATTTTTTTCTGATCTCCAGCCAAGATCTAGTTCTTTTTAACTGAAACCCATTATTTCCTGTCCTGTCTTCTGGAACAACTCTGAACAATTCTGCCTCATCCTCTACACAACAATCCTCAAAGTTTCCAGCTTACCAGAAAAAATCCGTCTGGAAATTCTGAGGCTTTCTTCATTCAAAGCTTGTGTTCAGCCTATAACCTAGGACTTCCTCTTATAGAAGTAAATAGTATGAAACAACCACTACTTTTCCCATTTATTTATTTTCTGATTATGTCAATCACACCTTCCCCTCCACTGTATGGTACATCTGACATCCTACTCTTACAACAAATACAGGAAAAGACAGAAGGGAGACTGGATAAACTATAAATTAATAATAAAAATATGCTTTTATTTCAGCTTGAGTTTCCAGGATTTCTAATTCAGGTGGCAGAAAGGTCTTTGCATGGGCTTATGTTAGTAAAAATTAGCATAGGAAGGAATATGCTCAATGTGCAATGTGCAATGGAGTCAAGAAAGTAATACATAATGTATACCTAATCACAACCCAAAGGCTTTTTGCATATTCCAGGATACAAGCAGGAAATTCCAGCTACTCATGGCACCATCTCCCTCCCCAGTGTGAAATCTATATTTCTACAACATGCATATTTAGATCTAGTCTGCTTTTCACATTTCCTTTTTTCTCAACTTACCTTATTGTTCATACTATATAAAAAGCCAATTAGCTTTTTAGAAATTATTTAATTTAAAATACTTCTAGCAAGTACCACTAGTAGTACATTTTTATACATAATTCTGTCAAATAAAGTTTCCTTTTGTCCTGTTGGCAAGAAGAAAATGTTTCTACTATGGTGATTTCACACATCTCTTAATTAGGCTGCCCAGTTAGAAAGCATTTGATTTGAACATCATATTTCCTTATTGGAAGCTATGGGGGATTCATTGGGATAAGATTAAACCTACAGAAATCCAGCTGTGTTTACTCTAAGGCTCATAAAAGAGAATTATCTTTTCAAAACAAAGATTTACCTGGAAAATACATGTACACTTGGATTTACTGTCTTGCAACTAGGCCAGACTGCATATTTCAGGTCTATTTAAGTCTAACACTTTCTTTTCCAAAAATAGAATGAATATTTATATTCATACACACACACACATATATATCTATATCTATATATGCATGGGGAAGGAATGCATGGGGAAGGAAATAGGGTACACACAATCTAGATATAGACAGACACACACACACACACACACACACACACACACACACACACTCTTTGTTATTTTTACTGTATGTTTTCAGGATGGAACTATATGTTTCTGAATACAGTAGAGGCAGTGCTACCAAAATATTTTACCCTATTTCCTTCCCCATGCATGTACTAAGGAGCATCATTACATTTCTCTGCCCCTCCACTGGCTCGCGTAGAATCAGTGGCCAGAAGTGGAAGGGTAGAAAGGACTAGGTGATGGTAAGACAGCCATACATTTCAACTATTACATACCTGAGGGGAGAGGCACTAAGAAAACATGAGACTGTCATCATGAGGTAATATCTATGCAGCATTTCCCAAGCCATCATCTGAGGCACAATATAACTTGCAAAATTAAGCCACCATCTTGGATGCATCTATAAGTCCATGTGTATCAAAGCATGAGTACTCTGTGAAGCCTTGATTTTCTTCTGTGGAGTAAGGGTAGGCTATGCATCATCTCTCTCTCTTAATCTTTTAAAGGGGGTTGTGGGAATAATGGTAGGTTACAGTGAGATAATAATGTGAACAAGTTCATTCATCATCCTAATACCTTTACAGCTTGTCTCATAAAGAAAGACACTCTTTTTATTGCTCACTAGATAATCCTTGCTACTCTTAATGAAAAACATTTTAGCTATTTTTCTAACAACTTCTAAAGAAAATAAACCCTTGTCTTTGATTTATCACCTTCATGGCATGTAGTGCTTGCATTATTTAAGACTGATCATCTTCATAACTCATACTGGAGACATCCCATTGAGTAAGTAAACCAACTAATGAATATAGACTGCTGTGTTCCACCAAGTGAAAAATCAAGGAATAGTCTTATAATTTAGGATGGAGCCTTAAAAACAGCATCCTGCTCTTATGGTAGCCAACCAAAGGCTATTGGACATGCTCTATGGGAAGTCCAGAAGCAAGACAGACTGTATTAATTCTCTTCCACAGCAACTGAGCATGAGAGACCTCTGATACTGGAAATTATATACATACGTACATACGTACATACATCTATTGAACATCTTGCTTTTCATGACTTGGCTTAATGCAGTGTTGTCCAAACTTGGCCACTTTAAGATGAGTGGACTTCAATTCCCAGAATCCCCCAGCCAGCCATGCTGGCTGGGGAATTCTGGGAGTTGAAGTCCACTCATCTTAAAGTGGCCAAGTTTGGACAACACTGGCTTAATGCTATGCCAGAATCTGCATCAAATTTCTCAGAACTTTTCTTCTCCTGAGAAACAGATAACTGTTTTTCTACCTTTCTGCATGCTTGAGAATTTATTCTGATTTCTTTGGGTGGTGTTTTGAGTGTACTTTATGATTGCAGGTGGTGGCGAGTGCAACTGAGGATGCTGCTGATTTTATTACACAGCTTTCCATCATGTGGAAGCTTCCCTGTTTGCCTGCATTTCCCAACCTGAAGAAAGCCCAAATGGGAAGAGGAATTCTCCCTTAATGTTCACTGGGATTGAACTGGGCAAGCCTGGAATGCTGCAAACTTCAGGAGAGATGATTGCACAATGAAAGAGAGGATTTTCATACACACCCCTTGGTCAACTTGTAACTAATGAATCAATACCATACTCCACGCATTTTTCAAATCAAAGTGCACTTGAAAGAAAAAATACAGGATAATTTTTCTGGATAGCATTAGACATTAATCCCCTATTAAAGAGGTGTGCTGTATGAAGTGGCATTTATTTTGATCCCTCCTGAAACTCTCATTCAGAATCATTTGATGATGCAGAGTTTTCTATACTAAGTGTAATGTTATTGATGTCTCTCCTGTGTCCATTTGCTTACCTTTCTCAAAACAAAAAGGACCCAAATGTCATTCCATGTTAGAAATTAGTAGATCGGGGAAAAGACTAAATCATGAAAGAAAAGATGTGCATAGCAACTATTCATCTCAATGGAATACAACATTCATATTATAATATTATGCATATTATGGAGAATGTGGATGCAGAGAAATATTCTCCTCCTCTCTCTCCTAATTCTAGAATCCAGAGTCATTCAATGAAACTAAAGGAGGGGACAGACAAAAAGAAAATATTATTTATTTATTAGTACACTATTTCTCTGTTGAATTTGCTTCCCCAAGATGTGGTGATAGCCAACCAATTCATGTGGCTTCTAAAAGGAATGAAACAAAGTAATGAAAGACTATTAAGGACTCCTAACAATTACATTTTGGGAATCAGAGGGAGCATAAGTTGGAGAATGCTGTTACGTTCATGTCCTGCATTTGGGTGTCCAAGAGAGAGTGGGAAGAAAATGCACAACTAGATCATCCTTGGTTTGATCCAGTACAGCTCTTCTTGGGTTTTCTTGCTTTTAAAGCAAGTATGCCTTGGAATACAAGTTACTAGGAAGCAAGCAATAGTGGGAGGGTTATTGGTGGACTTCCCAGAAAACAAGATGAAATGGTCTGTTAAGGAACAAGAATGAAAATGAGAGAAAGAATTCTGAAATAACAGCCAAATTCTATTTATCCTCATTGTATGTCAGGAACCCCCCTCCCCAAAAAAAACCTTTGTCCAAGGACTAATAAATCCTGAGAGTTCAGACTTAAGTATTGGCCTGTTGACACTGAGACCTCCTGAGATAGATTTAGAGTTCAGCTCAGTCTCCCACTCTCCAAGAAAAGCAAAACAGGAACAGCAAAGCTTCATGGACAGCTTTCCAGCAGTTCCCATGGAGAACAGTGTTAAATTCAGCTTTCACCATCCATAGTCATAAAGCCATTTGAGGAAGGCTGCATTAGATAGGTCTTTGACCTGATCTGTAAGGTTTGCATTACTCATCAACAAGGCATTTGTTACATTCTACTTAAGAAGGAAGTTCTTTCATGCCATTTCAAAAGATATGCTTTGTCCCAATCTTTGTTAGGTGTGTGGACAATGTGTGTGGACAATGAAGGAAAAACCTTGAGGTGTATTTTAGGACCTCTCCTTCCATTTGGGGGCAACTTTAGATTAAGATCGTTCAAGACCATGTGAGATCAAGATAATGTGAGACAATGCAATTCAACACAGCAAAAATAAGACTGCCCAAGCTGTAGTCTCAGGAAATATAATCTTTTTCAACTCCTCAATCTAGCCTAAAGCTCTGGGATTTCCTAGGGCTTCCCATCTAAATACTGAACAAGTCAAACCCAATTTAACTTTTTGAGATCAACCAAAGTTGGCTAGGTTCTATCACCTATACACGGGGTGTTCTGCTGGTTCAAGGGGAAAATCATTTCCCCTGATCCGTCATCCTGGTTACAGCAAAATTAATGCAGTGGTTACTTTGCCAGTGGATATCTCCCTCCTCAGTACAAAATTCAAGGCATAAAATATCAGCCCTCTATAAATACAAGATATAAAACATAAATCTTCGGTTAGTATTGTAGGTTTCTTAAGGCCTGCAGAAAAACTCTCTTATTTTAATGTAAAGAATGAAATAAAATTAAATGAGCTCCCAGTGTACTCGGAAATAAGCAGGTGTTTGACCTAAGTAAATCACAGGGGAATATCTCAATACTATTATGCAAGTTTCATGTTTTCCCCCTCTGCACGTTAAAAGGGTCAGTACATTGATGCACTTAGACACTGCTGTGTTGCAGTGAATTCTACCTATTAATCTTCTAGTCACCTACATAAAATTTCCCTTTGGAACACCATCCCAGAACATAATCTGAAAACTATCATACTCAAATTAATTGAAATAAGTTTAATTAGGATCATTGCTTTATTGAAAAATCTCCCAGGGTGAACTTGACTAATGAAAAGGGATGCTGGTTGACCACTAGAAGAAAGTTCGCATGTGCTCAGCATAATGAGGGTGGACTGGTCAGCAAATCAGTTCAAATGTGTGTCTCACTAATTACTGAAACTGATTCTTGTTTAGCAATCTTGTCACACATTGTCACAGCTTAGCAGAAAATAAGCAGATTTCAGGCTTGCAAGGTTGACTTATTTTCAACAGAACTCTGAAATTTACACCAGAACCTGGTGCAGATAACATAAGATGGCTATTCATGTTCACCAATCATGTTAACCCAGTTTGTTTAGATATGGTTTACTGAATAAATCACAATTAGCTGAGTTCATACACTCTAAGCAATAACCATGGTTTACCAACCATAATGGCTGGATTCTCACATCATGTCAAGCCCCTCCCATTGTAGCTTAGCACAATGGTTAAACCTAACTATACTTCAGAAGTAAAAGATATCTGCTTGATTCAAATATTGATCTTAGTCATAATGGATTTATTTGATTTTGCTTTACATATTGTTTGAATCCAAAACCCTGACTTATTATACAAGCCATTTTCACTTACTTAACAAGCATAATTAAAATCTGGCTTAACACAATGCGTGTAACTACATATTATGCCTAAGAACATTTTTTTCTAGAATGGAAGAGTTCATTGTTCTTCTACAATGAATTCCAGTCTTGGAACTTCCAGGTAGAAACATGACAGACTAGCATGTCTTAGTGAAACAGCGGGGATGATGCAAAGGCAAAGACTGACAGCTGGGTGCTATGCCTGGGCTAAGGGAGCTTCTCCAGACAAGGAGAAGCCATGAGATCATCCATATGAGCTCCAGGGGGAGGGGAGGGGGAAAGGGCAGCTCCCCACAAGGAAGCCTGCAGGTGACCTGTGAGTAGAGCAGCACCGGAAGCTGCAGAAGAAGACACCATGCTCACAGCATCATGGGAAGCCTGTTTAAAGGACACTGGGTCTGTCTGATCCACTTTCTAAAGCACATTTAAATGGAGCAAATTTAAAGTGTATAGAGATCTTCAGAGCAGCAGAGCACTTAAAGCTACCTGGGTGAATGTATCTTCAATCCAGGAAAGATTAAAGTGAAAAGGAAGGAACCAGTTACAAAGATTTAAGAGAATTAAATGTAAAAAGATTACCAGGATTTTGGAATGAAAAGGTTAAAAAACAGATTAAAGGTACAGTTAAATTGGGAATTTTGCCTCATTTAAAGTAATTTTTGAAATAAATAAGCAGATAATATGTATTTCTGTGGAAAAGAATAATGTTTAAATTTGTTAAGGAAGCTGACTGGCTGACTGTTAAACAAAGAGATAAGTAGAGAAAGAAGAGAAACATGAAGTTCTGAGAAGATCACATGATTACAGAAGTATGGAGTGCTGAAAGGGGCTAAAGTTTATGGACATGGGAAAAAAAAGCGTCTCTTATTTTTTACTTCCCTTTTATGGATTACAAATCTGAAATAAAGAAAAATGGTTATCACTAAAGGGAGTGAAAGTTATAGAAGGAAGGAAGGATTATTGGATCACTCCAGAAGAATATATTTGTTTACAAGAGATACATTTATAGAAGAGGATACTATTTTGTTGGCCAGTAAGATTATTATGTATATAAAATGGAGATATATTGAAATAAACACAATGGAAGATAAAATAACAAGTACTTTTGCAGAATACTGAACCTTTTTGGATTTTTTGCTGAAAATGGAAAGAGCTAAAATGATGATTTTTAGACTGGATGATTGAAAAAGTGGGATGAAGGGATTATGGTTATGTCAAAGAGGGAGGAGGTATAATAATTTTGATTGTAATTCTGTAATGAAGCTCAGAAGTCACTTCTTTAATTAACTTTTTTTTCCTTTCTTTTCCTTTTAACTGTATTGTTTCTGGCACTTTTTCTTTTTCTCTTCTTTACTTCTTTTCTTTTTATATATTTCTTTTATTTTATTCAAGTAAAAATTCTCAATAACAATTATAAAAAAATACAATGAATTCCAGTCTTGAATATCCCAACTTTTGTTCATTTCTGTATCAATTTATTGTTACTGTATCAATAACTGAAAGTCAGAACTCTTCTACAGAAAATCAATCAGAGGTCTATGATCATTTCAAATCTGTTTTCCTGGCACTCCCCTCTAAGCTCTAGCAGACATGCAAACCATGTGATAGAAGCCAGGAAAGATGTGATTCAGTACAAGTATGGCACGTGAGAGGATAATATTGCTTCTAATTATAGGTTTGGAGTGCCATTTTTGAATAGTCACATGTACAAAAATATTTATTCTATAAGATTTATAGCCTGCCCCAATCCTGGCAAACTCTGAGCAGGGTCCAACAAGGTCAATGACAAAAATATACAACCCAGTACAAACATGTGAAAAATAGTATCATTAATAAATAATCAAGAATTCTCTATAAACAAACAACAACAAACGAAAACACAAAGAAAAACGCTGATCTAATTTTCTTCTTGCTATTCTCTGCTAACTTTCCAGTAAGGCTGTCCAAAATCTGATTCCCTCTCTCCTTCCTCCATCTGGTGTAGGAGCTAAGCAGCATTCCAGCACTCATGACTCAGTACAGAATACCCTCTTGGCAGTGTGGAAGAAATCTGGATTATGCATTTCATACATAAAATGAAGTACACCTTAGTGTTGTCTTATTTCTGTCTTGTCATATTCCGTATCCCTTAAAACAGCCTTCTTCAAGCTGGTTCCCTCCAGATATGAAACCCCAACACATCTGGAGGATATATCAGCTTTTTAAAGGCTGTCACAGAATTTCCCATGACCTTGGCTTTAGGAGTCCTTACATATAAATCAGATTTCTGAAAATGTTAATTAATGAGGTAGATATAATAAGATCATTATAGGTTTAGTATATTTCTCACCTCAACTATGAAGTCAAGTCACAACATAGCTTCTATTTAAATCCTCTCTTTTCAATTGTGCTCCTATTTAATGGTCAGGGGTACTGAATTGCAGAGGCAATTGACAATCCCTTGTGTGACAGCATAATAACAGCATAATGTGAATGGGTGATGTGCATGTTAAACAACTGTCAAATGTTACTGTTTGAAATTTCAAATAACATTCCCTATAAAAAGTGTCTGACATGTCTGTCTATGATCAATCCATATTTGGATACTGCAATTATATACTGAAAGGACTATGACAGCCTTCCTTAAATTGGCCCAATCAAGTTGTTTTTGAACTGAAGCTCCCAGAATCCCCATCCCACATGGCCAAAACATTCCCAATGCAACTGGAGGATGCCAGTTTGTACAAACAGTGAATTATGGTTATGAAATAAATATCACTGCCTTGCTTTTGGGCACAGAGTGTTGAGACGCTTTGCTGGACCCCTTTTGATATCTGTGGCAATCTAGCAAACATTACTGTTATCTCTTTCTAAGAGCCACCCTCTATTGCACTTCAAGAATATCCTGATAAAATATCCTTTCAGTGCACTGTAGGCAGTTTATAATGATAGCTTCCTGACTACTTGATACTGATGCTTAGTATAACTAAACTCTGGATAGGGGGCAAGTGTTGGCACCTGTAGCAGTGATGATCTCAACTGTTGAACCTGAGTTTGCCTATAGTCCAGTTTCATTATCTCCAAAGTTCCTTTGGAATCCTACAGCAGTCATGGACATTAATTCCCATGATTGCTAGAGAGTAGTAGCCCTAATACATTTAGAAGCCCACAGGTTGGGAAAGACCACGTTAGAAAATTATTTAAGCAAGAACTGGTTTAAGTATTGCATTTATAAAAATAAGCCAGTATGAATTTGACCAGTAAATGGGATTAAAATGAAATATTGGCATACATTATTAGGAGGGGATAGATTTCCAATAATCCCTGTGTCTATGGCATAACCAAGAACAGATTTTCCTTGTAGTACTCTCTTCAGTAGCATTGATCAGAGCTTTTCATTACTGCAATGTCAAAAGAATATTTTCCATCCAGTCTGATAGAAAACAATTCAATTTTTCAAGGAACACTCATACTTGAACCTACTTAGGTACAAATTGACTGTTGTTTTGTGTAGGTGTTCTATCCTTCACTATACAATAACCTCTCTAGCCATCTGCAGCCAGCATGCCTGCTCAGATTTCAATTAAATCCCACAGGAAGACATCATGCAGGAACTCTTTCCATCGGCTTGTTTCAGATAGTAAGACAAAAAAATCATAGAAATGAGATAGAAATAAGGGGCTATTTAAGCCATTAGCATCTCTGATAGACTACTGTTGAACTTCCAGTCAAACACATCCAGTGAAGGAGACTTCACGATTATCTCTGGGCACCAAGTTCCACTGTCAAAGTGAACTTACTTTTAGGAGGCTTTTCCTATCATTAAATCAGAATCTTCCTTCTTGTAACTTAAATTCATTATTTATGTCCTGCAGTCTGAAATGCTACAGAGCAGATCTTGACTTTATTCTAGTGTGACATCCTATCAAGTATTTGAAGAGGACTATTTTATTTCCCTTTGTCTTCTCTTCTCATTCCTAGTTCCTTCAGTCTGTCTTCATAGAACATAAAACCTAGTCCCCTGATCACTTTTGTTGCCCTTCTTTGAATCTGATTTAGTTTCTTTGAATCCTTGTTAAAGTGCGGTAACCATAAACTGGCCATTATATTCCAAGCAGGTCCACTCAAGACCAAATAAAGTGGAATGATTATTTCTTGTGACTTGGAAATAAGAATCAAGACCAACCTGAAGGCTGCAGCGGCATGATGGACTCATACATGCCAAACCAACAGCACCCCCACTGTCACCTTGCAGCAATAAATTTGGTTTTAAAACAGTTAAAAGAGATTTCAAATTGATGAGGTAGAAAAACAGAAGATATTTTCTTCAGAGAGAAAAAAAATTGGGGTGGAGATAGATTTTAGCATATTGTTACTTCCAATAATACAGACCTGTTCCAATGAGCCTTCCCTGGCATATTAAAAATGGTCCATGGAGCTCCAGGATTTAACTATTGCTCTAACAATAGTATTCCAGTAAGAGATTAAATATTTTATCTTACCAAAGGTTAGAGCCACATACATATATCCAACTAAGCCAGTGTTTTTCAAACCTGGCACAGTAAGATGGGTGGACTTCAACTCCAAAAATTCCCCAGCCAGCATGCTGGGGAATTCTGGGAGTTGAAGTCCACACATTTTAACGTTGCCAAGTTTGAAAACACTGAGCTATGTCATGCTTTATTTATCGATTGTCTATGGAATGAACCATAAGTGGCTGAGTTCACACAACACACTAAACCATAAATCAGACTATAATGACTGAGTGTCCATATCTCACTAAGTTAAATTTAAACAAACAGCATTCTTGCTTTGTAATTGTGGCTACTAGAGCTGGTGGTTTGTGGCAGAAACCTCTATATAAGCAGGAAATGAGCATTTGTGGAGGAGGGGAGAAAATGACAAAATGGGCCTCATGACATTATGGCACAAGTACAAAGGCAGAACTCACATCATGATGAAAGGATGCATCATTACACTTTTTGTCATTCTGATGTCATCCCAGCTAGCTGTCTATGAAGCAGGACTAAGCCATAATTAATCACTAAGCCATAATCCTATATGTAGAAATTATAGAAATGCATGTAAAAAGATTTTGTCAAATAAACAGATGGACAGATCATGATAATCCCGCATTTACAATGTCACAACTATGCATACATAAGGATAGTAGTATCCTATCCAGATCGTTTCACCATAAAATTGGAACTTCAAAACTATGGGGATGTAAGAGTTTGGGGCAGGATGCCATTTATTTCAATCCATCATCTCAGGGTTCATGTGACATATGGATTCAGCTCTGCTAGAAATATTGGTTCCTATTTGAAATGATCATCCTAAAGTTCTATCAAAGCTTTATGCAGCTGCAGTTACAGCTATTCCACATAAAGTAATCTTTCTATTATATCACAGCCAGCTAAAGGACAGTTTTAATAAACATTCCAGATATTATCTGAAAATGTTAAAATTGGAGGTGGGGTGGGAGAGAGGCACATACAGGATTTTGTAGCATGCTGTGCTTAAAAACCATTTTGATTTCTGTCACATTTTACAACATGGGGTATTATATTCCCACAATGGCTACAACTTCTTATTACTGAATTGTACTAAGTACAGTTATTTATTACTGAAGAGCCAAGGTTGCAGCAAATAAGGATAACTTAGGAACACAGCAAAGTCAGAAGCTGGTGGCGACTTTCTGGCCTATTCCCACAACATAGTATGTTGATGTGGGCGACATTTACCTACTTGAATTGACATAAGCATTACATTTAGCTCCAAACCAACCCAGTCTTGCACTCAATTTTGATCCAGTTACTCTAGGGGCTGCCAGAACTACTCATAAGGAGATTTGAGACTGCTGGAACAATCCCTAGGACAGGGATAGCAAATCTGTGGCCCCAGCCAACAGTCGATAATGATGGGAAGTGTAGTCTTAACAGTCTCTAGATCAGTGTTTCTCAACCTTGGCGATTTTAAGATAAGTGGACTTCAATTCCCAGAATTCCCCAGCCAGCCATGCTGGCTGGGCAATTCTGGTAATTGAAGTCCACATATCTTAAAGTTGCCACAGTTGAGAAACACTGATCTAGAGATCCACATTTTCCCCTCCTTCCTTCAGAGCATGCTTCTGTCTTGCTAACATCTGGGTTTACAGCATACCAGCTGAGCTTAAAGAGTGGAAGGCTGAAGGCTCAAACCTCCTTTCTCAGAAACCTGTGGACCTTCATGCCCAGGCCCCAATCCTATTTTCTGGTAGTGGCTTGGTATTTTGCCCTGCCACCATCTATCTTCCATCTACCCCCTAACCCTGGTGTGTGTGTGAGACAGGACTCTCACAAGCAGTGCTGTCTTAAACTATAAAAATGCAAAAAGCAAAATAATTTCAACATTGCAGCCTTCTGGCTGTGTAAGGATAGAGATGAGTGATTTGATGATTCAACCCTTCCTTCCATTCTTGGGAGAAAATGAAGGTTTCAAAAATCAACCAATCTAGTACATATTCCTGACTAGGATGTTCTTATCTACAGGTGAAACTCGAAAAATTAGAATATTGTGCAAATGTTCATTTATGTCAGTATGGCAACTCAAAAGGTGAAACCAGTATATGAGATAGATGCATTACATGCAAAGCGAGATATGTCAAGCCTTACTTTGGTATAATTGTGATGATTATAGCGTACAGCTTATGAAAACCCCAAATTCACAATCTCAGAAAATTAGAATATTACATGACATCAATAACACAAGGATTGGAAATAGAACAATATCGGACCTCTGCAAAGTAGAAGCATGCATATGTACTCAGTACTTGGTTTGAGCCCCTTTTGCAGCAATGACTGCCGCAATGCGGCGTGGCATGGATGTTATCAGCCTGTGGCACTGCTGAGGTGTTATGGAAGACCAGGATGCTTCAATAGCGGCCTTCAGCTCCGCTGCACTGTTTGGTCTCATGTCCCTCATCTTTCTCTTGGCAATGCCCCATAGATTCTCTATGGGGTTCAGGTCAGGCGAGTTTGCTGGCCAATCAAGCACAGTAATCCCATGGTCATTGAAGCAGGTTTTGGTACTTTTGGCAGTGTGGGCAGGTGCCAAGTCCTGCTGGAAAATGAAGTCAGCATCCCCATAAAGCGGAAGGAAGAATGAAGTGCTGCAAAATCTCCTGGTAGACAGCTGCATTGACCCTGGACTTAATGAAGCACAGTGGACCAACACCAGCAGATGACATGGCTCCCCAGATCAACACAAACTGTGGAAACTTCACACTGGACTTCAAGCATCGTGCATTGTGTGCCTCTCCATTCTTCCTCCAGACTCTGGGTCCTTGGTTCCCAAATGAGATGCAAAAGTTGCTCTCATCAGAAAAGAGGACTTTGGACCACTGGGCAACAGACCAGTTTTTTTTTTTTTTCCTGTAGCCCAGGTAAGACGCTTCTGACGTTGTTTGTTGTTCAGGAGCGGCTTGACAAGAGGAATACGACATTTGAAGCCCATGTCCAGGATCCGTCTGTGTGTGGTGGCTCTTGATGCACTAACTCCAGCCTCAGTCCACTCCTTGTGAAAGTCCCCAACACTTTGGAATGGCCTTTTCCTGACAATCCTCTCCAGGCTGCAGTCATCCCTGCTGCTTGTGCACCTTTTTCTACCACACTTTTCCCTTCCACATAACCTTCTATTGATGTGCTTTGATACAGCACTTTGGGAACATCCAACTTCTTTTGCAATTACCTTTTGGGGCTTTCCCTCCTTATGGAGGGTGTCATTGATGGTTTTCTGCACAACTGTCAGGTCAGCAGTCTTTCCCATGCTTTTGATTCCTACTGAACCACCTGAGAGATGATTTAAAGGCTCAGGAATCCTTTGCAGGTGTTATGGATTCATGAGCTGATTAGAGGGGGACACTTTGAGCCTAGAATATTGAACCTTTTCACACTATTCTAATTTTCTGAGATCGTGAATTTGGGGTTTTCATAAGCTGTATGCCATAATCATCACAATTATAGCAAAGTAAGGCTTGACATATCTCACTTTGCATGTAATGCGTCTATCTCATATATTGGTTTCACCTTTTGAGTTGCCATACTGACATAAGTGAACATTTGCACGATATTCTAATTTTTCGAGTTTCACCTGTATTTCTCTAGAAAACAGAAGACTCATTGAAGCATATCTGCTTCCCTTTGCTTCAATTTTCTGAGCTTTCCCTTATTTTTTGGGTATTCCAACTTTTTATCAGAGTCTTCAGGGACCCCACTCCTTTCTGTTAAGCTATTTCTGGTTTTGTATTAAATGGAAAAATACCCCCTTTTTCTCTCTCAGCAGAGGGAGGGACTGGGGTATCGTACTCTCTGTGTATGTAACAAAGAGCATTTCTCCCTCATGGGGATGTATATTGCTTGTCTGGGCAGCAACAGTAGGCACAACCCAACAGAGGGTCAGGATTAAGCCCTCCCCCGCCCCCCAACAAGATGCCTAATAGATTGAGGATAGTTACATGCAAAAGTTTAGGCTGTTATTTCTGCCAAAGTATGGAATGAAAGAGTATCCAAACTTCTGTTCCTGCCATACAGAAGTCATGTTTAAGTTAGTACTATGTAGAGATCATGTCAGCTTCTGTTCACTTAGAGATTAATTGAAATGTCCAATTTGACCAGGGATGCCTAATGGTTTGCATACATATGCACAGCTCTTGCAGCTGAATTGCCTATTCAGAGCTTCCTGTAGGGAGAACACCTGGAACTCGTGCTCCATTCATTAATATGAGGTCTGGTTTGTATCCAGCTCCCCTTCCTTAGACTTGCAGTTGTCAATGGAGCTTAACCAGAAGAACCAGAACCATTGGTTTCAGAGTTCTGAATAGACAGGGACATGAGTTTGTGCAACCTTATTGATAAAGATGTTTAAAGATCATGATTTCCCCTTTTCTTTTTTGGAGACATTAAAGCCGTGAGTAATCTAGCTTGAGACACTTCACTGAAGAGGTTGGCAATGGATCAAATACTCTTTGTTTCTGTTATAATGGTACTAAATCAGCACTAAACAGAGTTAATTATAGAAAATGTCTATGAGGATAAATGTCACCAGCGGAAACAGCTGGTAGATCTACCTCCCATTCCAGTTTCCCTTCTAATAAAACTCCATAGCAATTCTCTTCCTTTCTTTTTTATGTCATTCATTTTCTCAATTTTTGTTCTTCATCAATGGTTTATGGTTCAGTGGTTTATGGCGAAATAGGAGAAGCTTTCTTCCTTTTGGAAAGAATTTCAGGAGTGTAGACAAGTTGAAGAAGATGTACCAAGATTTTTGTGAAAATGTAATTCAAAGAGAGTTTTTCTCATTGTTCAATAAAAAGGTCTCTGTAATATTCATTTTATTAAAATTTAACTGACAGGACTGGAAAGAATAATATGTTTAAAAGTGAATTATCTAGTACCAAGTAGATGGAAATTGAAATAACAAGCAAATAAAATAAAATCTTACAAATACTCTTTCCCCTTGTTAAAACCCTTAAGCAACATTAAATATAGTAACAAATTAAAATGTCTAGGAAAACAAAAACGTTTTTGTATAGCTCTCGAGCATTCCATAATGAAAAGCAAAACATGCAAGAAAGAACTAGACATTATTTTAATTTTGAAAAGCTACTGCTGTTCAGAATCATGAGAATTAAGAGCACTTGATATTTGCTGAAATGGCAGGTTGATTGGCTTTTAAACACATGTAAGTATGCAAATCAAGAGAAACAGCATGGATATATTTCAAAATGTAATAGAATATTTAGATGCCATTAATGATCCTAATCAGTCAGAATTTTGTATCTGCTGTTAAGCAGATGAGGAGATCGTGTATTTCATTTGTGAGTGGGGGAAGAGAGTAGAGTCATGGGTCAAAGAGGAGGAAAAAAGAAGAAGAAAGAAAAGAAAAGAATTAAGCCAAGGTGCCCCACAGAATAATAATAGAAAATCAGAATCATTAGCCAGGGTCACATATAAGGCTATATCATAATTTGTTTATCCATAGATTGTGGAGGAAAACACACAACTGTCAGTTTTTCTGATAGGAAGTGGAAATTATAGGGCAAGTGGAAACACTGGCCATTCATGGGAAAAAGAAGGAAGAACCAAATTCCAAGATTGTGGAAGTTACTTAGGCCTCACAACTATAGCACAGGAAGAAGAAACTAATGCCATTGCACACTTTCCCATTATATACTAATTAATTAATTAATTAATTAATTAATTAATTACATTCCAATTTCCTATAACTGGAGACCCTGAAGAAACAGGAAGTTTCTCCCAAAGACTCCCATACTGAAATGGTGCTTGATGGGAGTTGTGGGGATCATGTGGGCCAGTTCTGTTCCCCTACCACCATCACAGCCATATCATAGCTGTGTCACCCATGCCAAAAACACTTTTTTGCCATTTTTGCATTCAGAAGCCACAAGAAAGGACTTCACATAATTGCTAATGAATATGTGCAGATTCGAGTAGGCAGATTTTGCTCAATCAGTGTCACTTCTTGGCTGTCAGGGGAAGAAACATAGTATGATATATTATGTATGTATATATCATGTCCCCATGGGAGCAGTCCTTGTCTGAAGTCAAGTCTTACCCATTAGACATGGAGCTGGCTCCTCATAGCTTGGAATTAGAGTTTAGAATCTGTGAAGATGGAAAGCCAACTTCAGGTTACAGTGAGACACAAAACTCTGCATCTGACCTATGGGGTGTGGGGAAGGCTCAAGCTCTCTGAAAGCCCAGAGAGGACAGAGGCTAATCAGTAGATGTAGCAGGCAATTAAGGAACAGGTAACTTGGGAGTAAAGGCTTCCTCAGAATGCACAGTCCCACAGACAACAATACTTAAGGTATTGTACCTTCTGAAGGTTACAATGTTGGACAAGGATTGAGGAGATCCATGTTCAAGTTACTTTAAGCTATGGGACCTCATAGGATTTAGTCTAGTTATTATCTCTCAGCACAATCTGTATCACAGGTGAGAAAGAACTGAGAGGACAGACTGTTATGTACAGATGATATGACAGGGGCAGGCATCTAATGATCTTCTACATATTCTTGAACTACAACTCCCATAATGTTTCCCCATTGCCCATAATGGTTGGGGCTGTTATAAAATTATGAATGATTTTGAGATCTGCAATATATCCTCAGCCATATTCCCTCCATGCATTCTTTTTCCTAATGACTGAATGGGATAAGGGTGAAGTGTCTTTCTGAAAGTTCTTAACATGAAGGCAGGCTTATAAATGAGAAGCAATTCCTTCAGGTAATGTCACTCTCAGCCATTTAGAACTTCATGCATCCTAACTGCTGAATTCTGCTCTGAAATACACTGGCAGCTACAATAGTCTTTGCCCATGTTCTCTATAGCAGGTTTCCAATCAACAGCCTGACTTCCCCATCCTGAATCAGCTGAAGTTTCTAAACAAAAGGTAATCCCAGATACAATGGATTGCAGTTATTAGCAGGAAATATAACAAAGTCATGTTAAATATAGACTAGACATATTTGCCACTTCTAAGAATGGGCAATGGCATTTGATAAGGCACTATGAGCTGAAATCTTCCTTTATTGAGGAAAACACTTTAAGTATGAGCATGAGCTCATAAGAATAATATACATCTACTCTAGGAAGGTAGGATCCTGCCATAAAATTATACATAAAAAATATTTCAGAGATTTGTCATGGCAATAAATTTGTCACACCCCTGGACAAGGTAATTCAAAAAGCTGTGATTATATGTCAAATATAGATACTGTAAATTATATAGAATTGCTGATGGCAGGGGGCATGTTCAGCATTAATCTACAGGAGAGACCAATCCAGTAAGAAATGAAATCAGAAACTAAGAATGTAACTAACCAAGAAATTAAAAATACGAAAGCAACATTATAGTATTTTAAAATTCTAATAAAACTGGCTTAGAAATACCTTTTCAAATCATAATAATCACTGTATGCATAATACATGTCAAATGTCTAAAAATACGCACTTTCATAAAAGCTACACCTGCAGTATTCATTCACTTTTAGATTAATAGTTTTAAAAGGCAGTCTTTCATGCTTATTAGTAGTAATGTAGGTCTCTTTACAATTCCGCAAACCATTTAATAATAGATATTCTCTCAATGGGGTGATTGCAATTGCCTCCCTGGTTTCTCCCACACAATTCAGAGAATATCTAAAAGAACTTCCTACCTTGAATTACTGTTAGTTGTGGTTAGCAACCCATGGATGATTTCTCTGGCAAGGGACACATCATCTCTACAAGTTCCTGGAAGTATTCCATGTCAGTGAAAGACTTGAGACATCTACTAATAACTACAGAAGCAACTGGCTTCCTCAACCCCAGTGCAAGAACACCTAAAAATGTAGAAATTACACCAATTTCTGCATAACACAGTTGTTATATACAACTAAATCTGACACATTTTCTGACTTATTTTATGTTGCCAAAGTAAGCTATGGGGCACAGATAGTGATTTGTGTTACAGTGTTGGGGGAGAAGAATTTAATTGTTTTCTTTTGGATGATTCCATAAAGCAAATTACTAAGATCTACTATTAATAATGGAGAGAGAAACATATAGATGCAATATAAGTCCTTCATGTTTTCCTCTGAATATATTAATAATAATATAGTTCTTAATAATCAGCAAGGAGAAGGGGAAGGTTGAGTCTTTCCCTGCCAGTATCACATCTCTAATCAATATTCCCAAAGCTAACGTGCATGCCTGCAGTATTGGAAGCATACCTTATTGAATTCAGTGGACTAGGCTCTAAACCTTCATAGGGCTGCTCCATTAGTTATGAAAAGCATGAGACAACCAACTTTATACAGAGCTATAGGTCTTCCATATCAAATCAACACGACAAGGCAGAATCATTGCACTAAGCAAGCAAGCCAGCCAAAAATGTGTGAACCTTTCTTAGGTGGTCTAGTGGCAAGTTACATTTAACACCCATTGCAGTATAAACATTTTCCTACTATTCAGGAAATGCATATGTGCATATGCACTCATGCACATACATGTCTATAGACCTCATTTCTAAAGTATGATCAATTTCAGAAATTTAAATATAGCAGCCTCTCTAACCTGATGCTGTCTAGACATTTTGGAGCTGCACTCTGATGGGATGTCATGTTGGAGAGGCTTATTACTTGCCCAAGTTGGGGATACAGTTGTCAAGCAATATAATCCAATATAATAAGATACAGCTATAGATGATATAGATAGATATAGATATAGTTATAAATATATTCACCTCCTGGCTGATGACACAAGCAATGAATGAGTCTCTGTACCACTTCTAGTTAATTAGTCCTACCATATTTGGACTGCGGAAATTGAGGGGATTTTTAGAGCAAATTCTAATAGCCATCTGGTGGTCATCCAGGTTTCTGCAGGCCAGGTATGATACACCTAACTTAATATCAAAAAGTTGCATGATAGGAACCTTAGAGGGTACTAATTAGATTTACTCCATTAAAAATGATAGGGTTTCTCCTCCTCACCAACTGGAGACTCTGAAGAAGGGTCTCCAATTTTGAATGATCTTTTTTAATGGAGCAAGGCTACATGATACATCTACTTTTCCCAGCACCTTTTGCTAAATAAAAGAGAATAAAATTTAGGAGAAATAGTTTGTAGCAAAGAACCCCTTTCTTTCTAGTCTTCTGAACTATTTGAAAAGTATATGGTAATTTGTAATATTCATTTGTTTTTTAATGCACCAAAACAATAGAGAAGATCACTGTCACATCTATTTCATAGATAGGGAACTATGAGAGAAAAATAGCTGGTCACTCACTTAAGGATATGAGAGAACTTTATGACTAAATTAGGCATTGGGAGCTTGACTTCCAAGGGATGCATTCTATATTCTAATTCAGCTTTTGCCAACCTGGCACTCTCAAGATATTTTTGGATGCAACTCCTAGAATTGCCTGTTCAGCTGGGAATCCTGGCAGCTGTAATTCTAACACACTATGAATGTGGCACTCTGGAAAAGGCAACTCTATAAAGCCTTATATAAGTGCAATAGGAATAATCACATATCCTCTCCCTGTTTAGCCCTTGCTTTGGTTTGCTTTCATCTTTTTGCTTTGTGTAAGATTTTAGACAGTGAGATCCTTGGGTCACAGTATCCTCTTGTATTCTGTAAAGCATCAGAAAATGAATATTTGCATTGTCCACTACTCTGTGCTTTGAGAAGCAGCCTCCTTCAAGATCATTAAAAGGAAGTATTTCCCCAATCCTGCTGATCAAAATTGTTTCACAAGAGACTTGCAAGGACTAAAGATGGGATTATCTGATTGTAAAATAAGTGACAGCCTGAGCACACAAAATTCTATGTAATGTAGCTAAGACACATCTTCATGAGATTTAATCTACAGCTTCCCTGCCCTGAAGCAGCAAGAGTTTACAATTGTATATGAATTCCTTTCTATCCATCTCACCACTGAAACATTAATTCTGTAATTGGAACAAATAAATACGGTCTTTATTTGTAAATATGGAACAAAACACTGCAGTGAATAGTAATCCCATTTAGTGTGGCCAGCTGGACGTGCCTATTCCCAGAAAACTCCATTCCATTTCGAACTTGAATTTCTATTTATTTTTCTCTCTTTCTCTCTCTCCCCACAACAGTCACTATATTCTGTGATTGCTGCATGCTCAGTTATCATTGGACTGTTTGGGGATATTGAGTTCCAATTTTCTCCTGTTCAGATTTCCCCCTGCAAAAAGGTTCTAAACAGCTGCAGCAGTTACCTTGTAGGATGATGCCAGATGAGTTCATTATTAGAGGGTAAACAATTAGGACATCAAATGACTATATTAAAACATTCCTAAATTTATCCTGTTGCAGTGGATGAATTTTCATTATACAAGAAAATTTTATTTGTGCAGAATAGCAGAATATTTTACCCAGTTAAGAAATCAGACCTTTAGGTTGCAACTGTAAGCACACTTATTACAGAAGATGTCATAATGCAGTACTGTAAGGCTTACTTCTGAGTTGCTTTGTCATAGTGTAAATATAAGATTCCTCAGTGTCATTTTACTCCAGCAACTTAGATGACTGAAGAATCGTACAGGTCTACTTAATAATCATATAACAGCCTCCTGTACTTACCATCCTGTATAATTTATCTTCTAGGTCTTGATTAATTCTTTGTAAGGCTAGGTAATTGTTTTGTATCCTAAAATAAAGAGGAAATTATGTAATTAACATATCTTTGCACTTTCAGTACTTTAGTTTTTAACTTCATTTTGCACCAGCAGTTGCAACTTAGTTCCTTTGTATGTGAGATAGGTACTTTATCTGTCATAAATTTGAAAAGCAGGATGATGTAATGGCCTAACTAACACCAGGAAGACACAGGAAAAAATCTCCACTCAATTACAGAGCTTTCATTGTCCAATCTTGGGCTGAACACTATCTCTGAGCTTAGCCCTTCTTCACAGGATAGCTGTGAGAGTAAAAGAGAAGGGAGGAGAGAAACATGTATATTATTCTTTATTATTGTTATATCCTGGGAGCAAAGTTAGGAAAAAACCTGGAAACAATAATAAAAACCTGTCAGAATGATTGGATTACTTATGCTTCCTTATTCCTCACTGTGTTGCAAATTCAAAGGCTGTTGTGAAACATCACACAGTCAATCTAAAAGAAGTTGAATTAGACGAAGAATAGTGCCCTAGTGTATGGGCACTTTTCACATTCTTTAGCTTCATGGAAATAAAAGGGGGAGACAGTGTTTATCATTACTTTTGATTCCCTACAAGTAAGAGGGACAAAGCATTCTGAGAATGGCTCCTCTCTGATAGATTGGCAAGGATGAAGGCGTTTTCTATTCTTATTCTGAGTTCTTTCTCCATCTGATGTCATCAAAAACCAACAGGAGAGGCATGCTCTGGGTCCTGTCTGCTAGAGGGTCCCATCTGGTGGACCCAGGGAGGAGAGCCTTTTCTGCCGTGGCACCCACCCTCTGGAATATTATCCTGCCTGAGATGAGATTTGCCCCAACCCTGCGGGCCTTTCACAAGGCATTTTCCATCTAGCCTGGGGCCTTGTCAGTATGGGTAAGCCTGTTTCATGATGTGACACTGAATGTTCTCAGCAGCTATTCTATGCTATTGATGTTGCTTTTTAAAATCTTGGTTGCTTTATCCTGTTTTATTTTGTTTTTAGTTGTTAGCCACCCAGAGTCATGCATTATGAGATAGGTGGCCATCTAAATTTACTAAACAGACAAATAAATAATAAATCTGATTGGCTAAATGGTTTCATGGTATCATTATATATATTATATAATCCCTGAGGTGTGGCAAAGAGGACAAGTATAAATGGTGGTGGTGGGGAATGGCATGGTAGCAGAACAGTAAGAAACTTCTATAAACAACTGGAAAGGATAGAAACATATAACAAGACACAATGAATGGATCAAGAGCAACACTGGGAGAACAAAATTCTAACTTCTGTTGATAAACAATTATTCAGCATAATTTATTTTTTTTTAAAAAAGGAAAGAAACTCTTGGTAATTCTTCTTGGTATTAAAAGGCAATAATTCTGGATGGTGATTGGGAGAGGAAAACCATGCAAATATATTCTACAGAAATTGTTCCAAGCAAACTAATTTGAATTAAAGATGAGATACTGGAGATCTTATGGGATGAGATCCAGAATCAAATATAAACTCCACATCCAATCTGAAAAGATATAATATATATAAAAAATCTGATTAGTTCCAATTGCTTAGTGCTGTGAAATTCTTTTTTGGTAACAAGGAAAAATAATTTTTGTAGAATATGATGGGAGATTACAAAATTGTAGACCCCCAGCAGGCACATGAAAGGGATTTTAAACTAAAATGGTAGGACAAAAATATTGCTTATGTTATTGTTATTTTGAGGAATAGTTTTTTTTAGGTGATAGTCCCTAAAAGTATGAATTGGGACAGATGGTGCTTGCTGTTTGCTCAGAACCAACGTTCATTTCCCTCCCCACTCTAAACCAGAGAGAAAACATACTTATTGTTAATAACAGAGTGGATGCAAGGTAAGAGAGAAAAGATCAGATTTCTACCAGCTTTCAGCCGAAGCTCCATTTAGTACTGCAAAGGAAGCCTCACTGATGGCCTTCTCATTTGCTATTTTAGAATGAACCGGTAGTTTAGTGTAAAACACACTTTGAATATAAATGTTTTCAGGTTTAAACCATGACTCTTTTAAATAGGGATGGAGAATTTTGGCTTGAAACCCTGGAGGGTTTCTGGCAGTCAAAACATGTTCGTTTGGTTTTATTATTACTCATCTTGCAAGTATTGGTGAAGGATGATGCAAAATGTTAATGCGCTTATTATGAGAATTGCCACCATCATATATAAAGCTTACAATATAGGTAATTTTCAAGCTGCAGGCAATTCCACAACATCCTTTTTGAGGCATCCACTGTGGACAGGTAGGATCATTCTGGGCCTTCTTTTTCTGAGGGAAGTGTATTTGAAAGACTGAAGTGGGTGCCTTAAGTCTTGCAGAGGCTTAAAGCACCCTTTGCTTGATTAACCCTTTTGATTTCCGATAGGAGGAAAAATTGGTCCATATAAGAAGGTCAAAAGGAAGCTTCTGTGGATAGTTAGTACAGGCTCAGATTAATATGAAATAAACTACTAAGAATTTCTGTGAGGGTCTCCTTCCACAAGCCCTTGCCAAATAGGCTGAAAACATTAGATATTTCATTCCTTTCAGCCCTCATTGGATTTTAAGTGTGGCTTCTGCTCCCAAGGAAGCAAGAAGGACCTGGATTTTAGTTAGGTCTCTTTAATACTAGTCTGAGGTTAATACAGAATCTTAAAAACCCTAATAGGAATTTCCCTGCCACAATTATAGGGAGTTAATTTGACAGAGTTTCTTTGAAACACTTTTCCCCACCTATCTCAGTAGCTGGACTGAGCTTCCTTTTCTGAAATAAACATTCAACGGCCTCTCCCCCATTTCCCACAATCTCTCACAGGAAGCTGCATACCTTGATTTAGAGATTCAATATATAACGATAGCCATCCTAATAACATGCCACAGAGATTCCTATGTGTATCAGTAATTTGCCGTAGGGACAATTTTTTTTCACTCTTTCTTGGCATTTACAGGTGAAAGAGAGAAATATAATACAAATATTTATTAAGGAAACATGGTGTTTCTTGTAAGGAACCAGCAAAGTTGCAACTGTATATCTATTTCTCTGGAAGTAAATTCCATTGAATTCAGTGAGTCTTATTCTTTTACATACATACAACTACAGCGGAACCTCGGTTCACGAATTTAATTCGTTCCGCAACTCTGGTCACGACCCAAAATGGTCGTGACCGGAATCAAATTTTCCCATAAGGTTCAATGTAAATACGGTTAATCCGTTCTGAACCATGTTTTTTTTTTTTAAAACTGCAAAAATATGACACAAAGTACAGTATGAAGAGAGAGAAAGCTAACCTTGCTCGGGAGGGAAAATGGCCGCGCTTCCTGCTCGGAGGGAGAGTCCCCTCCCTACAGGAAGTCGCGACCACGTGACACGGGAGGGAAAATGGCCACGCTTCCTGCTCGGAGGGAGAGTCCCCTCCCTACAGGAAGTCGCGACCACGTGACACAGGAGGGAAAATGGCCGCGGATCCTGTTCGTCACCCGATCCGGCGTTTGCAACCGGAGGTAAATTTTTGTGGCCTGAGCTGGTCGTGACCCGAATTGTTCGTGAACAGATGCGTTCGTGAACCGAGGTTCCACTGTATATTGTTAATCTGAAACAAATAATTGGGACGTTAAACTTATTTCCTACTTTTGACATTCATTCGTTCATTTTGGCAAATGGTTAAAAAAAGGACCACATTTAAATATTTATTGTAGGAGTAAGAAGAACAGGATCAGGTGAAAGATCTATTTAGTCCTGCATTTGGTCCCATTACTGGTCAACTAGTAACCCACAAACTAGAAAAGAAAATACTTCCTTTTTGTCTGTGTAATCTCTCTTATTAATTAGCTTCATGCAGTGGCCCTAAGATCCAGCATTATGAGAGAGAAGAAAATCCCTATTTCATTTCTCCAGCTCATGAATAATTTTGCATAACTTGATCATATCCCACCTTATAAGTCCCCCCAACAAACACTGTAACTTTTCCTCATAGGAGAGATGTTCCAATCCTTTGACCATTTTGTTAGTTCAGCTCTGAGATTTACAAATTAATGTCAACACTTTTTCAATGAACTTCCTTTCTAATTTTTAATGGATATCAACATTCCCCACATTTCTGATATTTCAATAAAATAAAATGTGCAATTTATTTTTCTGTAATGTCAATGAATTCAGAAACAAACCGTCTCAGCTTTTCTGTCACTTTTTCAAGTTCTTCCTGAGCACGTCTCAGTTCTACTTCAAGATATTGGCGTGTAGAATCAAATTCGGTTTCAAGCATTTCCAGTTTGTGAGTTGTGTAGGAAAGACGCTTACAGAGTTCCCCCTTCTGTTCCTGTAGCGTGCTAGAAGGACAAAGAGTGCAACAGATTAACAACTCTGTACAGAGCCTTGTGACAGATATGGTCACATAAATTGTACAGCTTTACATAATGTAACAAATATTAGAACTTCATGATTATTCTTCAGTATTGAATTATAGTTGTCATCCTCTGGAGCACTATTTCAGAAAGTGAAAGCCACTATCAATGTTTGTATTCGGAATTTGCTGGTAAACCCATGAACACCTTTACTCCAAGTTAGAATATTGGCCCATTTCACTCATTTCAGTCTACTCTGACTACCTATAACTCTCCAGTGTGTGGGCATTAGTCTTCTAGTGAATTAGCCTTTTATTTAAGAACTATTAATTGGAGATACAAATACATGGAACTAAGATCTTTTGCACAAATCAAACAAAAACCATGGGGCCAAGTAAAAGTTCCTGCTATGGACTGAAAGTTTAAGATTTCAGAGTCGATCTCACTAACTGGATACCTACTGGATGTTTAGGACTGAAATTCCTATAGTCCACTGTTAGTTTTGGTTGTTCTGTTTTGTTGCTTGGTCACTATTTTTTTATTTTGTACCCTATATTTATATATTGTAGATGTTAAATGTTATATGGTTTGGGGGAGTTCATTGGTTTATTGTTTGTTTTTATTCTGTATGCTGCCCAGAGTCACACTGTTTGAGTTGGGTGGCCTTATAAATAAATGAATAACTAGTATCCCAAGCTAGCTGAAATCCCTGAAATCCATGTCTTCTCAGATATACATACATACATACATACATATTCATTCCCCTCTCTTCTGGGTAGTATGTGTCTTCCTCAATCTTGAGTCTTCTACCAGAGGCCTGGGAGATTGAGGGTTCTGGGCAGTATCTTGGCTGTTCCTAGCACCGCACTCTTCTGGACAGAGAGCTCTGATGTTGTTCCTGGGATCGTTGGAGCCACTCTCCCAGCTTAGGAGTCACAACCCTGAGTGTTCCTACCACCACTGGGACCACTTTGGCCTTGACTTTTCACATTCTCTTTAGTTCCTCCTTCAGGCCTTGGTACTTCTCCAGGTTCTCGTACTCCTTCTTCCTGATGCTGCTGTCACTTGGCACCACTACTTCTGTCAGCACTGCTGTCTTCTGGTCTTTCTCTACTATCACGATGTCTGGTTGATTGGACAGTACCTGCCAGTCCATTTGGATCTGGAAGTCCCACAGGATCTTAGTCCTGTTATTCTTCACAACGTTTTATGTAATCTCCTATCTGAACGTGGGAAGGTCTAGCCCATACACTCTGCAGATGTCCCTGTACACAATGCCACCTGCTTGGTTGTGTCGTTCAGTGTATGCTGTTCCTGCCTGCATCTTACACCCTGCCACTATGTGTTGGACTGTCTCTGAGGCCTCTGCATAGTCTGCACGTTGGGTCCTGTCTAGCATGGTAGACCCCTGCTTCTATGACCTGGTGCTTAGTGCCTGTTCTTGTGCAGCTATGATCAGTGCTTCAGTGCTGTCTTTTAGTCCAGCCCTTTCCAGCCACTGGTAGGATTTCCCAATGTCAGCCACCTCAGATATCTGTTGATGGTACATCCTATGCAGGATTTTCCCACGTCACTTCCTCTGCTTGAACTTTTCTCCATGTCTGCTGCTGCCTCAGGCATTCTTTCAGCAGCTCATCTTTGGGTGCCATCTTACTGATCTTACTTATCTTACTGGATGGGTTTCATCCAGGACAGAGGCTCATCAGACCCCGCCCATTCTTTTCCCGGCTGGTTTATAGTCTCTGAGTGTTGGATTTGGGGTGGAAACCACTGTACATTGTGAGCAGCTTCCAGGTCTTCACACTGGCAGCCTCCATGTCCTCCTTTGGCCAGCTCACTATACCGGCAGGGTATCTGATGACTGGCAGGGCATACGTGTTGATGGCATGGATCTTGTTCTTCCCATTGAGCTGGCTCTTCAGGACCTTTCTTATCCTTTGGTGGTACTTGGATGTTGCTGTCTTCCTTGCCTCCTCATCATGGTTCCCATGTGACTGTGGGATACCAAGGTACTTGTAGCTGGTCTCTATGTCTGCTATGTGGCCTGCTGGTAGTTCCACCCCATCGGCCTTAACTACCTTCCCTCTCTATACTACCATCGAGCTACACCTCTCCAGTCTGAATGACATCCCAATCTCCTCACTATAGATCCATGTCAGGTGGATCAGCGAGTTGATGTTTCATTCACTGTTAGCATACAGCTTGATGTCATCCATGTAGAGGAGGTGGCTGATGGTAATTCCAGTCTTGAACCTGTATCCGTATCCAGTCCTTGTGATTATCTGGCTGAGGTGGTTCAAGCCTATGCAGAATGGCAGCTGGGACAATGCATCACCTTGGTATATGCCACACCTGATGGCCACTTCTGCGAGCTGTCTTGAGTTGACTCCCAGTGTTGACTTCCACAGTCCCACTGAGTTCTTGAGGAAGGTCCTTAGTGTCCTGTTGACTTTGTATAGTGCCAGGCATTCACAGATCCATGTGTGTGGCACTGAGTCGTATCCATGTATATGGCATTGACATGGACAAGACAAGAGAACGTTGATGCATGAAAGGAAAGGAAAGGAAAGGAAAGGAAAGGAAAGGAAAGGAAAGGAAAGGAAAGGAAAGGAAAGGAAAGGAAAGGAAAGGAAAGGAAAGGATTGGATTTAATTTAAGGACAAATTAAGAGAATGTGGTAACTCTTGATAATTTTTTTGTAAAATGTCTTACAAAAACTGAATGAATTACCTCAGCTAGAGCTATTTAAAATAATATAGTTTATAAGATATGTTTAAACTAGAAATTATTATTTTAATAAAAATAATTAATATTATAATTACAAGAGATGATTTTTGGGGGAGAAAACTATTCCAAAGAAGGAAAAATTATTTAGAAACAGGATCTCATCTCTATATCCCTTTTGTGGATTGAACTGCATGCACTGAAGTATGCTATGTGAATGCTGAGTGAAGCCTGTAGCCTGAATCTATGAATGCCTAATAACACTTTTTGAGAAAGTACATGAACAACTTAGAAATGGTAGGTGGCAAATTATATGTCTGACGGTGGCAGGTTTACATATTCTAGGTGCTTGTTCATATAGCATCCCATAAATGGAAACAGTATTACAGCTATAAAGTTCATTACTAGGCTGTTTTGTAATAATAGTCATCAAATATAAGAACACTGGTGGATTAGTTTAGTGTCCAGGTGAGCGCTGTCTTTTCAGCAGTGGCCAACCAGTAACCTAAAAGAAGCCCACTAAGGAGGACAACAGCACAGTAGTTCTTTCTCACTGCCACTCCTCAGTGACTGGAATTCAAAGACAAACTGACTAGTAGCCACTGAGAGCTGAAACTTCAATTAATATGTCTAATCCTCTTTTGAATTTTCTGAGTTGGTGGCCATTACTCTTTCTTCTACAATCTTAATATGTGCACTGGGTGAAGAATTACTTTGGTTTTGTCTAACCCAAAACTCCTGTCATTCAGCTTCATTGGAGGGCATCCTTCTATTTTTATTTATTAATTTTTTAAAACCACCCAATAGCTGAAGGTCTCTGGACAGTTTACAATAAAACACATTAAATGATACAAATTGAATAAAAACATATACAATAAAATCAAATAACACACAAAATGAAAACTCCATATGAACTAGGCAGCAGCAAGGTGGTAATTGTATAACTCCCATATGATCTTACATGCCAAACAGCTACACAACATTATTTTTGTAACTGTAGGCTTTTTTAATTGCACAGAATTCTGTGTACCTGAGTAATATTCTGTGATATTCTAAAGCTTGATCTTTTATCAATGTAATGAACATAAAAAAAAAAAAAAAGTATCATCCACTGAACAGTGTAGAACTTGTGCTATGCCAGCCATAGCTGTTTTATCATTTGGAAAGCCAAATTTCATAAGAAACACTATCCCAGATTCCCTTCTCCTCCCTTCCTACAGAGAGAATTTCAAAGCTGCAAACAGCACCATCTCTGGGAAACAGTGACTGTTTTACTTCATTTCATTATAAATCCAGTTCTCATCGCAAGCTTATATTGGCAGAAATGGTAAACAAAATGGTTTCCTAGCCAAAATCACATAATTCCTTAAAAATTAGAATCCAGTTGATGACACTGAAAAAAAAACTTTCCTGCCCTCCATATACAGTTTTGCCACAGTAGGAAGAAGCAAGATTGGGAACAATTGCTTCCTAAACCCTTAAACTAAGTCTATACATTGCAATAAATCATGACTTACTTAACCTCAATCTGTTGACCAAGCCACAATTAGATGAATTCACACAACACTCTATGCCATTAACCATGCTCTAGTTATATTGATTCATCAAATAAACTTAATCAAAACTAAAACCAACATTATGGCCTTAGAAAATAATTGTTAGTTAAAATAGACATTGTAGCAAATGCCAATGAACTTAAGATTTCCTTCTGAGTAAACATGTATGGGATTGTAATGCATAAAGACTGATTTCCCAATATGGCAGTTGATTGCTTCATGTGTACAAATGGGATTTATAACAAACTACTTTACTGTGGACTGGCTCCAACTTAGGTTTCCAGCCATTCTGTTCAATCTTCCCTCGAGTCAAGCAGCATTTGACAGCTACTAAGTATAATCAGTCCTCAATGGTATGCATTTAGAGGTGGGGGGAGGAGGGAGAGAAGGACCTGTAACATTTTCAAAGAATTGTACCTTTGCAGACATTGTTATGACAGAATGTAGCTATTGATTAAAAAATGTTGTCCACCACTGCCTTAAACAATCAGTTGATGGTTTGGAGAAGCTAACTTGTCTAGACAAACCAGAGAGGGAAATAAATCCTCTGCAGTTTATCTATCTGTCCAACCACCCATTTCTGTCTGGTTGTATTTACAAGACAGACTGAATGACAGACTAACTAACCCCATTTTAGCCTAATATGTTTTCCAGACCCAGCCCATGGTATATGTGCATAATGTGAACCCAGATAATTGTTTTAATTGAGTAAACCAGAGTTCAATTCACCACAGGCAAAAAGTATAGTTTCTGGAGTACCTTTCACACATCCCTAGAATTACTCACTGGTTAATGTGACTGGACTGGAAATGAGTTTTACCTGTGCTCATAAGTAGCTTCACAGAGAAACTTCTGATGCACCTATTTAAGGGTGTGAAAATGTTCCATTATGGAAAATTAAGATCCTGAAATGGGCTGAATTAACTGTTGGATTGCATTCAGAACTTTTGGAATAGCTCACTTCAAGGTCAAAATAGCCTGTTTCAAAATCAATCCAATTTCTGAACACTGGAGCAGCCCTTTTTGAGGGGAATGCTCCATGAGGAAATATTATGCTCATGCCAACATCCATTATCTCCAGTTTATCTTATGAGATTTATTTCTTGCATCAAGTTGTTGTACCTAATACCTGGCACTGGGGTATTCGGTGGGAGCTAGTTAAGAAATACATGAGAGCTTGTTCTCTCACTCAGAGGAAAGTCTACTTTATGTGGCTGAGGGGCACAGTCATCCCATCTCAGGTTCTAAAAATATTGGCATATCATTAGGTTTAATCCCTAGATGGGAATAGCTGAAGCTGCTAGTGGCTGTTGTTTTTCTCTTTTCCAAAGTCTCTGCAGTAAGTGGAACAAGCCAAGCACATTTGACTTGTGGTGCAGTGGACAGGAAACACCAGGGAACATAATACCGAGCAGCAGGAATGAAGTCATCATCTGCCTATTGGGAGATCCTTTTTTGCTTTGGCAAGTAGATGAGATGATATTGCTGTGCCTGGCAGATGAGCATTAAGAGAGCCAAAGAATGAGAATAATTATTAAACTTAATCAAGGTTTTTCTTTCCCCCTGTTTTTTGGATGGAATTACTATTTCATGCTAGCAGTTTAAACAGTAACGCTATTTGTGAGATTGCTTGCACTTTTAATTTAAAGTGAACAGTTCTCAACTTAGCAGCTGAGGTCTTTTCAAAATCACAGTGTATTTTCCCAGCTGAACCTATGCAATAGAAATATGCTTCACTGAATTCAGTAAGTTTACTCCCAGGTATTTAAGAACAAAGTTGCAGACATGCCCACTTTAGATATGATTTTATGACAATGTTTAAATTTTCAACCAGAATCTTAAATCCTTTGAGTATGAATAAAATGTAACTTGGGGTGTAACAAACATTGTAGTTTATCTATATTTAATAGTGGCTAGAACAGCAAAAGGGCATAAGAACATCAGATAAACCTTAATGGATCAGTGGCCACATATATGCATCCAGATAACACACAACCAGAACAGGAGAGTGATAGCTTTCCTCCACTATTGCACCCCAAATAACAGGATTTAAGGCATGCTGCCAGTGATTCTGGAACTAGTAAACAATCATCAAGTGTATTGGCCATGATAGATCTTAGTTCTCTTTTAAAGCCATATAAATAGTTGATCATCACTGTTTCTGATTTAGATGGGTTATATGAAGTTTTGGTCCATATTTTGACCTAACGGAACCTAATATATTTAGAGGACAATCTCTAAATATTTCATTTGGAATGTGTACATGTTATTCATTTGGAATGTATACATGTTTGCATTTTATAAACATTTGCAGAACTGTTCATTGCTATATTTTCTAATGTATTTATTGATACTTTCATAATAAAACAATTGACTCTTTGGGATTTGGGTCTGGATATATCAAAAATAAGAAAAAGCCAAGGAAAACAACAAAGCTATGAATTATGTCAATGATACTTTCCAGCAAAAAGAAATGTAGAAATTCAGATTCCATAAATGCTTTTGTGGAATGTAGAAACTATCTACATTCTAAAATACTTTAAATTAGGGTCCACAATGGCCCTCACTGTTGAGTGCCAAAGAAAAATTGTATAACTCCAAAAAGAAACCCATTCTCAACGGTTACTTTCAAGCTCTCAAATGTCTTGATTTTAGAATTTGTCATGTGCATGCATTCTGTTCAGTACCAGGGACAGCTCCATGCAGACTAACCCTTACCCAAATACAACCTTTACCGCACAAAATGTAGAAAACTTTAAAAGCTACTGAGCTTGGTGTACAAGCTCAATAACCAACATTCACAAGGAAATATTAGACATGAATGAATGGAATTATACTGGAAACAATTATTTTCAGTACTGAGTTTGCAAATTTCTGGATCTAATATACATTTAAATTTCAGGAAAATGTCCATGCCCAATCAGTTGAGGCAACCCAGTGGTCAGTTCTTTGAAATTATAGTACCTTATATCTGCTAAAGAGATTGAACTAGAAATCACTCATGGGTTCCCATAATTCTGGAGATAAGTTAATGTTTTGGTGACCTTTATAAAGAAAAATTCAGAACATTTGTATTATGTGTTGACAGTCATGATTCACTTACCACTTATTAAATGCTGCCAAGTACAAAGAACAAACTGCTGCCATTAAATTGCATTCCAGGTTCATGGATTGGTTTTGGAAATGAATGAAATCATCATGAGTGGAATCTGTTGTGAAACAATTTGCTGCATTACATTCAGCAGGCTATTCCACTCACTGGGTCCACTTTCATTCATGAAGACTTAAGGCCAGATTATCCTTGAGAGCAACAGAGCAAGAAGAATACTCATACATAAATGGATTATTGCCTTCCTTCTCATTCTGGAAGTAAAGAAACAGGATTTATATAGCCTTGAGAAAACACAGCTGGGTGGGAGTAGATACGATAGTACTTTTCAAGTATCTGACAAGATGTTACACAGAAGGTCAAGACCCATTCTCTTTTGTACCAGAGTTTAGGACATGGAATAATAATCTTAAATTAAAGGAAAGTGGATTTGGACTGAATGTCAGGGAAAAGCAATTCAACAGTAGAACTACTTACTGAGGTGGGTGGCAGCTACCCTTATTTGGTTGTGTTATCCAACCAAAAGCTAGATAGTTGTTGGGGATGTTGGATTCCTGCACTGAAAAGAGCTTTGGACTTGATGGCCTACATGACCCCATCCAACTCTATGATTCTATGTCTATTCCTAAGCCATCAATTTTGGGATTTTTGCAGGATTGGTCAATTTTTAATGAAATAACCACTTGTGCCAGAATTCCAAGGGCACTTATCACTGCTATATAAATATCTTGTAGAAAGAACACACCTACATTTGGAGCTGGCACACACAGACAACAAAGCATTTCATTGGCTGTTTATTATCCCCTGCATTTCATGCATTACCAGTGCTGTGGCAGAGGACAGTTGTCAAAACTCTGAAAGGTGAGCCAACAATGACCTCATTGCCCATGATGGAAAATGAAGTTATTGATGGCAAACCACGTATCACATTGTCTTCTGTACTTTCCTTTAGGGCCAGGCAGAAATGCATTAGAAGCAGTAGTTTCTAACCACCCTCCCCTGCATGCCGCCATCTCCTCAGCCCTAAATGAGAAAGTATAACTGTTTCCAGGGGACACTAATCTTCTGATTTCTACTGACCACCCGGGGAGACAATAGGCAGATGATAGATCTGAATGTAGTAATAGATATCTCTTAATTGTTTCACAAAAGCAGTGAAGCAACTTTTTTCTGGGAAGTAACCAGAAGACTTTTGTATGAATGTAATTCAGTTCTGGTCTCAAACTACCTTTACATTTATGTGTGCCTTCTGAACAGGCTCAGGATTTTTTTTAAAATTATGATGCAGAGGTTTTAGTTAAAAAAGCTTATATTTAACATTTAAGACACAGTATTTTTATCAGTACTTAATAAGTTCTAATTCTGCTGTGCTTCACATAAAAATTAACCATGGGTGGGGTGGGAGTGTTAATTTGTGAAAGATAACAAGCAACAAAAACCTTGGCTCAAGCTTGGGACTTGGGTCTTGTCTTGAAACTGGTATCCTCCATTTATCCTTAGAATAAAGAATATCCAAAATCTTTGGCTTTTATAAAAGGTGCAGTAGATAAAAATGATCCTCATATATTAGGAGATCAAGGTAATTCTGAATTGATGGAAAGGATAGAACACATTGGCCTAAGGAGTAAGGGTTGCTTGGTGTGTGTAGGTGACCCTGCCCTTCCACCTGGTATTGCACTGTACCCCAGTGAGAAAGTGATCAGATGATCACTGTGCCTGTCCAGTATACTGTGAGTGCCTGCTGATGATGAACAATGTCCCTACTCTACTTTCTTATAGTTTCTGTCTCTAAAACAGATTTAGACTGGACCAGCCTTGAAATCTTCAAAGTCTTCTTCAGGAAGAGAACTGTGCTTTGTAAAGCAGGAAGTATGGTTAATCTATAGCAGTAGCAGCAGCTGTAGACTAAAGCATAATAGAAAACCTTTATTAAAAGGCCAGGGACAGCTAAAGGAATTTTTAGTTGTGTGTTAAAGACTAAGTGCTCCTTCATGGATCACTGCCTTGTTGTGGCGAAGGGGCTTGTGTAACTCAGTGAAGCCATGAGCTATACCGTGCAGGGCCACCCAAGATGGACAGGCCATGACAGAGAGTTCTGACAAAATGTGGTCCACTGGAGAAGGAAATGGCAACCCACTCCAGTATCCTTGCCAAGAAAACCCCATGGACAATGTCAAAAGGCTAAAAGATATGACGCCGGAAGATGAACCCGTCAGGTCGGAAGGTGTCCAATATGCTACTGGGGAAGAGCGGAGGGCAATTCCAAGTAGCTCCAGAAAGAGTGAAGCGGCTGGGCCAAAGCCGAAAGGACGTTCAGCGGTGGATGTATCTGGAAGCGAAAAGAGTGCCTGAAGAACTATGGACGGAGGTCTGTAACATTGTACAAGAGGCAGCAACAAAAACCATCCCAAAGAAAAAGAAATGCAAGAAAGCAAAATGGCTGTCTGATGAGGCTTTACAAATAGCTGTGGAAAGAAGGAATGCGAAAAGCAAGGGTGAAAGAGAAAGATATAAGCAACTGAATGCAGATTTCCAGAGAATAGCAAGGAGAGGTAAGAAGGCCTTCTTAAATGAACAATGCAAAGAAATTGAAGAAAACAATAGAATGGGGAAGACTAGAGATCTCTTCAAGAAAATTGGAGATATCAAAGGAACGTTTAGTGCAAAGATGGGCATGATAAAGGACAAAAAAGGCAGGGACCTAACAGAAGCAGAAGAGATTAAGAAGAGGTGCCAAGAATACACAGAAGAACTATACAAGAAAGATCTTAATGTCCCTGAAGTCCGTGCTGGTGTGGTCACTGACCCTGAGCCAGACATCCTAGAGAGTGAAGTCAAGTGGGCCTTAGGAAGCATTGCTAACAACAAAGCTAGTGGAGATGACAGTATTCCAGCTGAGTTATTTAAAATACTAAAAGACGATGCTGTTAAAGTGCTGCACTCAATATGCCAGCAAGTTTGGAAAACGCAACAGTGGCCACGGGATTGGAAAAGGTCAGTTTACGTTCCAATTCCAAAGAAGGGCAATGCCAAAGAATGCTCAAACTATCGCACAATTGCACTCATTTCACATGCTAGCAAGGTTATGCTCAAAATCCTACAAGCTAGGCTTCAGCAGTACGTGAACCGAGAACTACCGGATGTACAAGGTCGGTTTCGAAGAGGCAGAGGAACTAGAGATCAAATTGCCAACATTCGCTGGATCATGGAGAAAGCACGAGAGTTCCAGAAAAGCATCTACTTCTGCTTCATTGACTATGCAAAAGCCTTTGATTGTGTGGATCACAAAAAGCTGTGGCAAATTCTTAAAGAGATGGGGATACCAGACCACCTTACCTGTCTCCTGAGGAATCTGTATGCGGGCCAAGAAGCAACAGTCAGAACTGGTCACGGAACAACCGATTGGTTCAAAATAGGGAAAGGAGTACGACAAGGCTGTATACTGTCACCCTGCTTATTTAACCTATATGCAGAGTACATCATGAGAAATGCCAGGCTGGAAGAATCACAAGCCGGAATTAAGATTGCAGGGAGAAACATCAATAACCTCAGATATGCAGACGATACCACCCTAATGGCAGAAAGTGAAGAAGAACTAAAGAACCTCTTGATGAGGGTGAAAGAGGAGAGTGCGAAAGCTGGCTTGAAACTCAACATTAAAAAAAACTAAGATCATGGCATCTGGACCCATCAATCCCTGGCAAATAGAAGGGGTAGAAATGGAAGCAGTAACAGACTTCATTTATTTGGGCTCCAAGATCACTGCAGACGGAGACTGCAGCCATGAAATTAAAAGACGCTTGCTCCTTGGGAGGAAAGCTATGGCAAACCTAGATAGCATATTAAAAAGCAGAGACGTCACCTTGCCGACAAAGATCCGCATAGTCAAAGCTATGGTTTTTCCAGTAGTAATGTATGGCTGTGAGAGCTGGACCATAAAGAAGGCTGAACACCGAAGAATTGATGCCTTTGAACTGTAGTGCTGGAGAAAACTCTTACGAGTCCCCTGGACTGCTAGGAGGTCAAACCAGTCAATCTTAAAGGAAATCAACTCTGACTGCTCATTGGAAGGATTGATAATGAAGCTCAAGCTCAGATACTTTGGTCACCTAATGCGAAGAGAGGACTCTTTGGAAAAGACCCTGATGCTGGGAAAGATGGAAGGCAAAAGGAGAAGAGGACGGCAGAGGATGAGATGGCTAGATAGCATCACTGAAGCAATGAGCATGAAATTGAGCAAACTCAGGGAGGCAGTGAAAGATAGGAAGGCCTGGCGCAATATGGTTCACGGGGTCACGAAGAGTCGGACACGACTTAACGACTGAACAACAAAAGACTAAGTGAGCCACTTGGCAGAAGACATTCTCAGTTTGGGGAAATGCCTGAAAATAACTGCTGTTGTGGTGGATGCAAATCTTGCATATGTAAATATGGGTACTTCAATCTTATAGCAGTACATGGTATCAAAAAAGAAAAAGTGGTCATTTAGTAAATTGTAATGCTATATGTATTAATGAGCATTAGATATTCATACATGATATTCTACCATACTTGGTCTTTGCTAGCTGATTATCATGTACAGAAGATAGACAGGGAATGCAGAAAAAAGAAATTCAGAAATAGCAGGACTTGCTGCCCAGAGGGAATTAGCTGTAAACAGGACTGGCCCAAGACATTTGCTGCCTGAAGCAGAGATACTACCTCCTCCATTTTTCTGTGTAGAGGAATCACAATATGGACCAGCCTCTTCCAGTTCAAATAAACATGGCAAAGCAGCTTAGGGGGAATGTCAGTTCATAGGATATACCCAGCTCTAACCCCTCCCATCAACAGCTCCTGTTTCATTCAATGTAATTGCCTGACCTTATTCTTTATTAGGCTACCTAAAAAGATGGAAAATGGTTAGAGAATTTGCCAGTCTTCTGTTCAAATTACATTAATCTGATGTCTCTGGAAAAGTCCTTTTTCATGGAAGGAAATGAAAAGTGTTTATATCTTGGTCATGTTCTACTCTCACAATAGTTCACCATCAGATAGCCTTGGAGTTTATATTAGGAAAAAAAATAATTAGGTCACCTTCTGTTTCTAGGCAGAATTTGTCAATTTCCATTGCCTCCAGTGGCAACGGAATGCACAGCTTTAATTCAGCCCCTTGATTGGTGAGAGGGAAGAGGGAGCAAAAAGAGAAGTATGCATGGAAATTACTACGAAGGTACCAAGAGTACTAAATACTAAGATGCTTTCAGATCTTAGCCTGAATAACACTACACAGACTTGTGCACAGGCAACTTTCAGCTTTAGGCAGATAAAGCCTTTGAAATCCCAGTTGAATCAAAAGACACACACCCTAACCTAATAGCTTTGCCTCTACTAATGAAGCCCAGGAAGGGCATTTGGGTAAATTCCTATGTAAACACAATTCCCCTCCCCTTATGGAGCTTAAATAACCAGAGAGATTTTGTTTGAGGCTTTTGTCCTAAGAAACTTCCCCAAGAAAGGAGAAAAGAAGACTGGACCTATTTCAGATTATATGGCATGAGAATGTTCTAGGACTCAAGAAAGGATGAATCATGTGATCTGCAGTATTCTAGAGTAACTAAAGAATCAGTAAGTCAGTGTTAGAATTCTGATTTTATTTTGGATGTGTTCAGAGCTTTCTATGAGGCTAAATCTCCAATTTGGATGAGTTTACTGATTGTTCCTTTGGTTATACTTACACTGAATCCAACTTGTTTTCTCTAAAACTTACAGCCATCCATATTTCTTTTTGCCGTGGTATGTTTCCTAATAAATATATATTATTTTCAAGCAGATATTTCTCTTCCCAGTAGCATTTGAGGTTGCTGTACTCTTGTACCTTGCTACAGATAGCTTAAGTCTATGCAAATTGTTTACTAGCTGCCGGGCTTAAACTGCTGTTGTCTTCTTGTTTTTTTAATTAGCAGAAGTGGCATTTTCCTCCTTTTGGCCTTGCTCCTAAATCTCTGTTTGAAAGCAGGAAAAGGAGGTGGCAGCAGCAATGCCAGTGGCCAGAATCCTTGCCTCATTCACCCAGGACCCCAGAATATGACCTTGAACTCAAGAAATCCTCCAGAAATGGGAAAAGTAAACAGAATGAACATTCTTTGTGTGTGTAACTGTGCCACAATGAACTATCCATAGACCTGCACTTTTAAATTTGACAGTCATTCCCTCTTGTCTGAACTGGGAATACATCGAGAAATAGCCAAAAGAATAAACTGGACTGAAGGTTCCAATCCAAATTGCAATTCAGCCATCAAACATTTGGATGACCTTAGACAAATCAGTAGGCTTTCAGTTTTGTCATTTTATAAGGAAAAAAAATTATAAGGTGGCAGTTCAGAACGTGGTGAAAACATATATAAGAACTTTGGGTAGTCAGAAAAGGCGATGCTTTGCAGATGAAATGCAACTAGTCTGACATAAACCAGCCAGTCTGACATCAATACCTGGAAAGATTCAAGAGGGATGCTCTTTTAAGAACCTTGAAAACAATGCAGTGATTACTAGAAGTATTTGACAGAGTAGCTTCTCATGACATTCTGATTAGCAAGTCAGTTATTTATAGGATAAATGGTATGCCTATTGCATGGATCCACAGCTGGCTTGAAAACCACTTGGTGAGAGTTCATCAAATAGGAGTGAAGTATCAAGTGAGGTGCTACAGTTTCATACTTGGCCAAGTATCCTTCAACATTTTCATAATTAATGACTTTGATGAAGAAGTGGAAGAAATGCTTAACAAATTTACAGATGATGCAGAACTGGGTGAAGAGCTAATATTCTAAAAGGCAGACACAAAGTTAAAAATAATATTGACAGTTTAGGATAGTGATTTGAAAAATAACACAATGAAATTAATAGAGACAAATTCAAAGCTAATCACTTAGGGGGAAAATCCATTTGAAAGATACAGCACAGAGGATGCCAGGCTAAGTAACAGTATATGAGAAAAATATATTGGCACTGAAAGTGAGTATGTATCACTAGCAAGACATTGTTGCTGAAAAGGCAAATGTAATTTTAGGTTGCATAAATCATCATACCTAGGCTGCAAAAAGCCAGATGACCAGTGCAGCAGCAAACAGTTAGAACAGTGTTTCTCAACCTTGGCCACTTTAAGAGGTGTGGACTTCAACTCCCAGAATTCCCTAGCCTGCATGACTGGCTGGAGAATTCTAGGAGTTGAAGTCCACACCTCTTAAAGTGGCCAAGGTTGAGAAACACTGAGTTAGAGTGTTCTGTACTTCTTTGCTGTCAATTAATAGTCATCCAGATTTTTTACAACTTAATTATGGTAGAAAAATGAATAAAAGAATAGTTTCCAAATCATGGAGATGAGTTTCACTGTATTCTACCTCGTTCAGTACCTTGCATGAGTACTGCATCCAGTATTGGGCTCTAGATTTTAAGAAAGAGTCAAAGAACCTTGTACATATGCCAAGAAGGGCAACAGTAATAAGCAGGGGATTAGAAACCAAGTTTTACTGAGAGCACTGGGTATGTTCAGCCTTCAGAAAATACGACAAAACAGGAATATAATAACACTTTTAAAGTAAGTGAAGGGATGTCCCCCCAAAGAAGTTCAAGGCTTGTTCTATTGTACCAGAACGAAGGGCACAAAATTATGGTTTTAACTGATAGGAAGGATGATTTCAGTCCAATACAAGAAAAAAGTACCAACGAGTAAGAATAATTTGATGGTGAAATCAACTCCAAGGCAGATGGTGAGCTCCACTTTACTGAATGTGTTCAAATGGAGGTTGGACAACTATATGTTGGGGATGCTTTAATTTGGATTCCTACTTTGGGACGGGAGTTGGACTCAGTGGCCTACATGCTCCTTTTCAACCTTATGAAGCCAACACAAGAAACCACTGACATTGACTGGTGTCAATTCTCCAGGATTTCAGGAAGGGCTTTTCTCATTTGTACCTGCAGATACTGGATATTGAAATCTGGACATTCTGCATGCAAAGTGTATGTTCTTCCATTCAGCTTTGGCCACTCTCCTGAGATTGTGCTGAGAGGAGATGATCCACAACACTGACTTCTCTCACCTGTTTTGAGATTTCCAATAATACTTTATTGGTGGGTAAATGTGTCACTTATAAATGAGTCCCAAGGCAAGAGAATGAAATAGGAAAAAGAGCTTGAAGTACCAAGGCAGGCCTTTAATCAGAGAAAATTTCATTGCTAAGTTGATCTGGAGTCTTTCAAACACTGTGCTAGTTTTTATTAACAAGATATCTGGTTTTGCTGAAGAGACTTTCTTGAGGGTTATATATCTGAGAGAGGTGAAGCTGTAGGCCTGAGGAAGATAAATGATTCTGCTCAGACTAGAAAATGCAGGCGGATAGCTGCCAAATTCAATGACTTAGGGGATCTAAAGTAGGCTGGACATTTAAGGAAGACTTGAACTGTCATATTTTAGCCTCTTGAGCTTCTGTAGCATGCATTTCAATTCAAATTATGTTTGACAGGCTACATAATCCTGGTTGACAGGAAGGGGAGGAGGGGTAACTACTTTAACAGACAAAGCCTTGTTAGAGAAGAAGTCTTCTACATTGACTCTGGGAAGCAAGTTAGCTCTGGTACACTGACAATACCCAATTAGACATCTGTATGCTGACCAAGTGATGCTGTCAAGGTGCTCTTGCTATGTCTGGAACCTGTAGGGGCCTGGATGGGGAGGATCAGAGTCAGGTTCAACCCGAACAAGACTGAGTGGCTGAGGTTTGGGGGACTTCCTGGGTCTGACGACTTAATAACCTTGCTTCTGAATGGGTTTCCCAGACAGAGCTGATGAGCAATTTCAGAGTCTTTCTAGATTCTTGAGTCCTGCTTGAAGAGCTGGCAGCACTTGTAGCTAAGAGATCCACCTTGTACACCAACTGCACCTATTCCTAGACCGGAAGGTCCTATTCATTGTCACTCATGCTTTGGTCACCTATTGTTATCATCACTGCAATGAACTTTGCATGGGACTGCCCTTAAAGACTACTTGGAAAACCCCATAATTTACTGAGATACATGGTGGCGAGGATAAACTTTGCATCGGAAGAAAGATACAATACTAATGATATCAGATAGGGAACATAAACTTGGAGAATATACAGCAACGGCAAAACTAACAGCATATATCCACAACAGAAGTTTAACCAAATTCAAGCAAGATTGGTTTCCATATAAACAACATACCATGCAGCAAGGCAAATACTAACATTTATAATATAGTTTTTAAGGGGTTAATGTTTATAAACCCTGTAAATTGTAAATTGGTCTGAGTATGAAGAAGGGGAAAGTTAGAAATTAAATACCCATCTATTTTTTCCAAGCAGCTTCTTCCTTTTTCCTTTCTTTTTCTTTTTCCTTTCTTTTCTCTTTTAACAATACAGTGGAGAATTCATTATTAAGCTCAAAGATCGAAACCTTTCTCATAAAATAATTCAGTGCATTTTGTAACTGTTTATCACTGTCATGCTGTACATTGTACAGTATATAAAATGTACACTGTCATTAAATGTACAATTTAAGCAACTCATCACATTTTAGAAATCACATTTAACATTGATACAAACTTTTTTTCTCACCTTTAAAGGTTTAATTTAGCTAAATCCTCACAGTGTTAACAACTTCTAGTTTCTATTGTATAAATACCACTGTACTTAGTTATTATCTGTATTTTATAACGTATTATTTGCATTTTATAATGCAATAAAATAATTAATTAAAAAAAGACTACTTGGAAAGCTACAGCTGGTCTAGAGTGCAGCAATGTGATAGTTACGGGTGTGACTCAGTATACCCATGCAGAATGTCTACTTCACTAGCTGCACCGGCTCCCAGTTTCCTTCCAGGTACAATTCAGGATGCTGGTTATTGCCTAAAAAGCCCTGCATGGCATAGGGCTGGTTTATCTGTGGGACCACCTTTCTCCAAACATTTCTGCTCCTCCCACAAGATCTGACAGGATGGGCATAGTCCAAGTCCTCTTTATTACACAATGCCATCTAGTGGGACCCAAGAAGCATGCATTCTGTACAACAGCATCTGCCCTATGGAACAACATACTCCCTGAGATTCAGTCCTTGGTGGCTTTTACTGAAGACCTGGCTTGTTCTCCAGGCAGCCTGTTGGCTGAGCCAGTCTTGGTGTTCCTGGCTGTATATTACTGAATTACTCCATGCTATGCCCAAATTGTCTTCTTCTATTCTAAATTATGCCTCCAAACAGCTGCTAGAAGCCTTGCAATAAAAATAAGGGATAAATTTACAGCTTTCAATAATACTAATAACTATTATGAAGATAAATGGAGAAGTCATCTGGAAAGGGTTCAGTGCACAAAAGGGAAAGGCATTCTAGAATCAGTCATTTTAGAATCAACCGTGATTCTTATTTTTTTTAACAGAAGCATAGCTATTGAGATCAGAGATTCACAGTAAATATAATTTAAAAGTTAAAACAAACAGACAAACAAACAAAATCAACTAGCTTCACACTATAATGGCCAAATTCCAGGAACAATTATATTAAGAGATTCTTATTCAGTGTTACAAATGTTCTGTCCAACCTGCTTCTGGGCACTCAGTGACAGCTTTATTTGCAGAAATCAGTAGGCTAGGCTTTTCATAGAATGGAAATAAGCATCATAAACTATTAATATCTGCAAGTTCAGACATAGGAGTTGAGGCCAGCAAAAAGTTGGCAACCCAGTTCAGAAGTCAGTACAGATCCTTAAGAAAAAAAAAAGAACTGTTTTGATTGCCATCATTTAGTGGTATGAATAGTTAGAATACATGGCCATGAACCTGATGGTGCAGGTAAACAAATTGAGCTTATTTTCAAAATACTGTCTCTTTTATCAGAGCATCAAGGAAATGACTGGGAAGGGAGGTAGGGAATGAAAACAAGCAATAGCAGAAAGTTATAAAAGAAACATCAACTTGACAAAATATCACTCTTTAATTACCTGTCCCAGAGGCTAGGTGAAGATTTTGCGAGCCTGCCCTGGAGTATTCTAGGCTGCCATAGGCAGGTAGGCACCCAGGAATTTCGTACCCTGCAGCATGAATAGAGGATAAACCATGGCTAGGAATGTGTCAAAACAGACATCTCTGTGATAACCTAACAAAAATCCTGCAAACAAGCAGGTAATATATATGAACATATATGTTGAGGGGACCAGTTAAAATTAGGTTCCTGAAAAATATTCAATGTACGATGGACACTTTAACAAAACTCTTCAAACAACTACCACATCATAGATCGTCAAGCAGAGAGTTGGAAAGAAATTAAACTAAGCAAAAAACTGAGAACTAGTGGATCATCACCCTCTACCTGAAGATCCTTCCATGAAGTAGATTCTACCATCAATCTACACAATTAATTCTATTGTCAAAAAATGCCCCTGATGTTTTTCTTAATGTTTATCTGAAATTAGGGGCATCTGCTACAAGCCAAGATCTCATCAAATGAGTCCTCAACAATACTCTTGCTGCATGGAGTATGCCAAGTTTTCTATGTTGCTTATTTGATCATTGTTACTGTTTTATCAACTGTTAATGCTGCCCAGAGTGATTCTGACTTGAGTGGCCTTACAAATTGAATAAATTAAATGAAATTAAACATGCGTTATGATGTCATGATGCAAGCTTTATTCCTTTTATACATTTGTAGCATTTGGCCTTCTCCAGATGCTCATGGCTAAAATTAACAGCACTGTACCTCTAGGTCTGCCCCCTAGGCCAACCAAGTATTGTTCTATGTGACAGTCCTTTATGAACATGAAAAGCACTGTTAGGTTTCTCTTTTAACCTTTTCTTCAACCCTCCCCCTCAGACATGTTTTCCAGACTGTAAATGTCTACATCAGCCTTCCCCAGCTTTGCACCCTCACGAAGTGTTTAATTAAAATGCTCAGAATCTATAACCTTCTCCACTGCATCTGGAAAGGACCAGATTGTGGAAGAGTGGTGCACATCCTAGAGTACTGAACACATGATATGTGACTTTAAACATCAGCGCAGAGATGGATGGATAAACAGGTAAGAAATTTAATTGTATGAATCCACTCTTAAACATGTTGCATGTGAAATGAGAATGTATCAATACATCAATAAGAATATATCAATATATCAATTTGCATGCTCCTTGATAAGAGTTTGTCATTAAGATGACCAGGGAGGTCTTAAGGAAGCAAGGATGATCTTAAAGCTGCAACTTGGAAATTCTAAAACTATTATCATTTTTACACCTAGTGTTTTATGTTTTTTTTTTCCAGGCCATCGAGTAACTTAATTTGGACTCTATACATCAATAGGTAAATGGTGGAATGTGGGAAAGGGAATGATGGCTAGATTCTATTTTCCTCTCTTCCCAACTGTAACAGTCTGTAAGGAGAGGTTCAAGTCAGTGGTATGGGTGGATCAGACCTACTGCTCCAAAGGAATGATGAGGGCATCTTAGTCCAAACTGGATCTGGACTTAGATTCTGCATCTCATAAACTGAGCACATCTGGCAGCAGAAGCAGAAAGACAGCTGTGAATCATTAGAAGTTGATTGGGGGAGGGAGCACAACTGGGATTAAACTTGAAGAAGCAAATATACAGGCCACGATTAACACACAGCTAAAGCAGATTGAGTGCCTGACAAAAGAGCAACAGGTAAGCATGCTAAGCAACAGAAACTGCCACAGGATAAGGCACAGCTGTGCAGCGCAGGTCTGCAGTTATTTTAACTATCTATTTTGTGCAACTTCTTGTATTTCTGCTAAAATAAACAGATGGCTTTTTAAAGAAAGAATATCTGCACAGCAACAGGGAAATGGAGCCCAACATTTTTTAATGATTAATGTATCCACATATATATTTGACTTTTATATCTTTCCTCATGGCTCTGCAACCCTTTCCCCCAATACATTGTGCATGACGCATGCAACAAATACCCTTCTGTTACCGCATGCCAGAATAAACCTGCCAGCATTGTCCTACAACAGAGGCAAAGCCACTGGGAGAATTCCCAGTCAGAGCACAATAGGGTCTGAATAATTACAAACCACCACCACCAGATGTTTACTGAAATACAATGATATTTCCTCATGTTCATAACAAAGTAGGCCTTGTTATGATATTCTATAATCAGGTACTAGGCTGGCCTAAGACATTTTGTTGCATGAAGGGAAGGTCAAGGTAGTGTCTTCCCTCATTCCATGTACAAAAGTTGCTCAAACTAAAAGTTGAATCTCAGTAAGAATGTGGGTGTAGCTCTAACAATAGAAGAAACAGGTTAGGTGACTTGGATGTGGCTCTTAAACATCACTGGTGCTCCTATCTTGTAGCATCTGCTGCCTGAGATGACTAGTTCATGGTGTCAAAGGGTAGGGCTAGCACTGGTTCCTGCCCTTTTGAGCCAATCAACCTTACTTCAGGCAAGTACTTCAACCTTACAACTTCAACCTTACTTCTATTGGCAAGTAAAGGATTCTACTTTCAGTCCAAAGTAGAATGGCTTTCCATACCAGGAAAGGGAAATCCATCCCAATGTGAGCAAATGAGAATGGGCATGCTCTAATTAATATACAGATAAGTAGATCTGGAAAAAAATATTTTATATAGAATGACAATACATTTCCTTATAGTGGGAACAGACCAGGTGACCTGTGTGCCTTGTTGTCCAGGTGCTGTTGATGATGTACATTATAAAGGACTATTCTGTAAGTACATGCCCACTCAGGCATTCTCTCTTTATGTTTCTATATCTTCAAATAATGGACATAATCAGAGAACTGTCCTCCAATAGCCACTGAAACAGAATTGTGCTACTTGAGATCAAAGGCCCATGTCAACCAATATTCTATCAAGCCAGATATTCCTTTTGCAAAACAGGAAGGTGGGATTTCTCCTCATGAACTGGCTCTCTAACAACTGCTATCTTAGGACTCTATCTCTGAACATGCAGACCCAAATAGAGAGAACCACAGTAGGCCTAAGAAAGCATGGTTGAACAACAGGCTCTAATTTTTATTTCATAACCAACCCTATCACTTCCTCTACCACTTGTAATATATCAAATCACCTTTGGTATGCTAATAGACCAGCATAAGACACGGGGAAATAATATAGTCCTTGACATATAACTGATAGTTCTTTCTCTTATTTCTATGCCACACAGTTAATTAGTAGACAAAAATCTGCTAGTCCATATGCATTCCCTGCTTCTTAAATGCACATCATGCATCCACATTTTGCCCGTTTTGCATTTGGGTGTATTGGAGGGTTTCAAAGGACAAAATGGTTGCCTGAAGCCTTGCAGAGAACTCAGACACCCAGGTTTTGCCCATTCACTTCCATGGGAAACACTGGCTTGATTCTTTGGGGGCATGGGGATTTTTAAGTCTGCAATAGAAGCCTAAAATTTCTACAGCCTTAAGACACTCAATTTGGTCCTGATGCCTGACCCACATCCCCCCAAAAGGGGACAAAAGTTATACAAATCATTGAAGGGATGCCAACTGTGCTACAAGGGTGGGAAGAATCAAAATCTGCAAGATGGCTGACGGACCATCCTGATGCAAGCCTTGTCCCTTTTGCTTCACAATGTGCTGTCTGCCATCTTGCCAATGTTGAAACACACCCGCACAGGATACGGCTGCTGGAGATTTTCCTGTGGCCCAGAAATTGCTTGTAATAATAGGTTAATAATAATGCATCATATACTGCTGTCAGACCCAATGAAGTTCTTTAAACTCTTCAAAATCCCCAATTAAATGCATAGCATTATTATAAGTCCAGATTTTGATTGATAACCAGTATTTTTCCCCTCTGTGTTACTTCCTCATGTGCTTTATGACATGCATTGCTAGCAAGACTCATATAACTTCTCCTAACTGAAGAAATGTTGAGAAACGCATTGAGATGTAATAAATGTGGCAAAACTCAGCTTAGAAAAAAGATGTTTAAAAAATCTCCCCAAAGGGATTTAATAACTTCCTGTCAGAGATAATCAGTGTTCACTGTGGCTACATTAATCCAATTCAGAAATGTAAGGTTGAGAGATAATGAGCAATTATATGACTTATTTATTTGCCTCATATATTAGAAATATGAAAATGAAGCTAGTGACATTCCAAAATTACAGTGGAAATCTTTTTATCTCTGATAAAGGGAGGAAAGATTCTGACACAGTCCAACGTTAATTCTTATCTGGAGAAAGTGTTTTCATTGAAAAACCAACAGGAAATGCAGCTATACTTTGATGAGCCCCATCTTTTGCCTTTATAAATGTGGACCTTGATTCAATATATGCACCTATTCCTTTAAAAAGATTATTTTTATTACTTTGTCTGGTATGCTTTCCTGCCAGGAACAACAACAACAAAAATGGTTTATTTTTATAGATAGCTCTGCCAAATGCTGAATATACCATACTGCAGGAAAGAAATAAGGAAGCTTTTTATTGCATTGTGGCTGATAATGTAATTGATCTTGATTTTTATTTTCATATTTCATTACAGATTCAGTATAATTTATATATATATATATATATACACACATACATACATACATACACACACTGTAGTGCAGAATTAGAATTTTCCCAATGCACCTGTGATGGGCTTGGTAAAACCAAGGGAGCTTTGAATGCTGCATGAAACCTTGGCAGTCCCTCTGTTGTGCTACAGATACAGACCTGGCCTTAGGCCATAACAGTAGTTGTCATCGTCATCGTCACCATCACCATCACCATCATCATCATCATCATCATCATCATCATCATCATCCCTCGCTATGATTTATTCTGCCCCCTTTTAGATCAGACACCCAAGGCAGCTAGTGTTTGAAAATAAAACAGAAGCAGTTAACATTATGATTACAGTGGTACCTCAAGATATGAACGCCCCATCTTATGAAAATTTCAAGATACGACCAGCTCCGGCCACAAAAATTTACCTCAACATGCGAACTCCGCCTCAAGCTATGAACCAGATCCGCGGCCATTTGCCCTGCTGCCACGTGGTCGCGGCTTCCAAGAGGAAGTGCTAATGAAATCAGAGCGCGCGGGGGGGGGAAGCTCCCGCTCCCGGCTGTGCATGCGCGCTGATATTGCTTTCACTGTGCTTTTGTCGCTATGGAGAAAGGAAAAAGGAAAAGGAAAAGCCATTTGCCCTGCTGCCACGTGGTCGTGGCTTCCTGTGGGCGAGATCGCGGTAGCAAGGAGGCGTTCGGTGAGGCTTGTGGTGTGTTTTGTGGCGTTTGGAAGGTTTTTGGTGTGCTTGTCAGCATGGCTCCAAAGAAAATGCAGAGCGGGCGTGGCAAGAATAAGGCTTTGCAGCTAAGAGGCAAAGAAGAGAGGAAACCCCTGAAGGAGATCTCCCCAAAGTCCCTTTGGAGGGGGACTCTCCCTCCAAACAATAACTGCCTCCCCACCCCATTCTCCCTCTTCATACTGTGCTTTTTTTCATGTTTTTGTGGTTTAAAAATAAAATGCATATGTTTCAGAACTGTTTGTATTTACATTGAACCTTATGGGGAAATTTGCTCTTTCCTTTGGCCATAGCCCTTGGCCTGGTGATTGCTTTCACTGTGCTTTTGTCGCTATGGAGAAAGGAAAGCGCGCGGAGGAATCAGTGGGGGGGGGAAGCTCCCACTCCCGGCTGTGCGTGCGCGCGACATAAGCCTTCCCCCCCATTGCTTTCACTGTGCTTTTGTCACGCACGCCAAAGGCTATGCACAAAGGAAAGAGTGCGGAATTAAGAGGAATCAGCGTGGGGGTGGGGAAGCTCCTGCTCCGCTGTGCGCGCTACATAAGCCTTCCCCCCCCCATTCCTTTCACTGTGCTTTTGTCGCGTGCGCCAAGGGCTATGCACAGAGGAAAGAGTGCGGAATTAAGAGGAATCAGTGCAGGGAGTGGGGGGGAAGCTCCCGCTCCCGGCTGTGCGCGCGGGAGCCTTTCTCAGATTTCATCAGCACTTCCTTTTTCTGCGCTAGGGCTGACTAAAGTGTGCCTGGGGAATTTCCTAGCTGTGCAATGCCGGCTGACACATTGAACCTTATGGGGACATGTGCTTCAGGATGCGACCAAATTCGGAGGGCGGATTAGATGTATTTACATTGAACCTTATGGGGAAATTTGCTTCAGGATGCAACCAAATTCAGAGGGTGGAATGGATTAACCGTATTTACATTGAACCCTATGGGAAAATGTGCTTCAGGATGTGACCAATTCGACTTGCGATCAGAGTCATGGAACGGATTAAATTCGTATCTTGAGGTACCACTGTACTAGTATTTAAAAGGCCTGATTGAAAAGGAATAGCTTAATTCTTTCTTCCAAAGTACAGAATGGAAACAAAGTTTGGTGAGCCATAATGATGGTGATGTAGGGGAGCCTCTTTTCTATCAAGGGTAATGGTAGTGAAACCTTTTGAGGTCAAGGGCCAGATAGGGACGTGAGGAGGTTGACAGCTAAGCTGGGGCCTGCAATGGAAAGCGTTATATCCTCCTCCTAAATTAGAGTTGTTCTAGTGTTGGATGGCACCCAAATCAAATCAATTAAATAAATCCCATAAAGGCTAAATCCACATGCTAGTGGGCTTAAATGAGTTATAATATTGAAAAGCATGAACTAAAACTGAAAAGCACACTTGAACACCACCGCTGAATTTCAGCAGAGGTAGCAGGATTCCAAGTACTGAAAAAATGGACACTGAGGGTTACTAGGGTTTACCAGCCTATCTTGCCATGGTGATGATATAGCTGGGACTAACACTGGCCACACCCAGAGATAAAAATTAGGGGTTCCTTCCCCCAATTCCCACTCTCTTTCTGTGTTCCTTTCTCTCCTTGTCTTCCTTCCTGCCCATGGGACTATCAGAGGAAGAACAAACTTCTCTTGCTAGAGGCCAAAATCATCATTTGCAGAAATTTGGCTAGGAAGTCTGCAAGAGCTTGCAGAACCAAGGCTTCTATCTGGGCTGAAGGGGCTCCTGTTGCCAGTCCCTAAATATTAAAAAGCCAAAAACCTAATACCTGAATAGGATTGGGAACTTGGTCCAGCAGTAAGAAGTTGTAACCTAACAACAACAAGTTGGAACTAAGATGTGAAGGTCCAAGAATGGGGAACAGATATTGGGGGGAGGGGGGGTAGATAGAGATAGATTGGACAGATTTTGTCAGCTGGTGCTTGAGGGAAGCAAATGAACAGTGCTACCAGTTCACCTTCCAAGGATCTACTGGCTAAGAGCTTTAGCTAGCAGGAGAGGATGAGATTCTACTCCCACAACAGTGCCTCATTTTCCTCTTCTGCACCCACATGCCAAAGATCTTCCAGACTAGCTGTTTTTGGCAAATGCTGTGGGGTTTCCAAAATGGGTGTGTACCAAAGCTGGCCAGCTTAGACCCTCCTCAGCTAATGCTGAAATCCTTCTGAGCTGGGCACCTTTAGTGATTGCTACCAACAATCCAGCAGTGCTCACTGAAGCCAGCCAACCAGGAAGATCTTTAGTGTATGCCTAGTGGGTTCCAGGCTATTTATTATTTATTTATTTGTTTGTTTATTTATTAAATTTGTATGCCGCCCATCTTCCCCAACCGGTGACTAGTTAGCATTGACATGTACAGTGGGACTGCCTGCAGCATATGCATGACAAAACCTCCCACTCCAGGGCTTCTGTCTTGCCCTGAAGGTCTTCCAGACTGGGGAGACAAAAGCTTCCTTTATACCTCAGTCCCAAAGTGGTTCAGGTTCACCCAAATTGCTTTGTTAAGGTAAATGGGATGGCCTCTTAACTCCAGCAAAGCAAACCGAGTTGCATCCATGGCCTAAATTACTTCAACAACAGCAACAACAACAACAAGGTGTAGTGGTTAAGGCATCAGGATAGACTGTGAATTCTAGTCCCATCTTAGGTGTAAAGCCAGCTGGGTGACCTTGGGCCAGTCACTCTCTCTCAGCCCTAAAAAGCAGTCAGTGGCAAACTACTTCTGAAAAACCTTGCCAAGAAAACTGCAGACACTAGTCCAGGCAGTTGCCAGGAGTCAACATTGACTCAAAGACACACAAATAATAATAATAATAATAATAATAATAACAACAACAACAACAACAACAGCAGCAGCAGCAGCAGCAGCAGCAGCAGCAGCAGCAGCAGCAGCAGCAGCAAATGAACAACAATCTTCCTGCAGTTCTGGAAGATGAGAAGAAGTTGACACAATCCAAGGCATCATTAAACATGCTTTAATCTGATTGAAAAAATGCTAATTCATCTAATGTTTTATTAGTTTAAAATATTATTTTTACAAATCCAAACGGAAGAAAATATTCATCAACAGAAAAAAAGCTCATAAGTAATTAATGACATCCAAGTTTTATCACTTATACTAATAAGAATTATAACAGTGAAAGCATCAACAATTAATTAATATTTGAATGCTGCTTGCACTGTTCAAAAGCTTTCACATGTATTATCCATCAACTGTATAATCTTGCAAGAAAATCAGTAATCTTTCATCCCATAATGAAGCTGGCAATAGGTGGTGGGACAGAGACTGAGACAGAGCAGCTTGCTAATGAGAATGCATGGAATACTTTGTCAAAAGCATTGTTAAAATCAAGATATATTATATCTATAATAGTTCCATAATTTAATAATTAGGCTAATTCAATTAAAAAATGAGATAAGTTTAGCTGGCAAGCTGGATTTTTACAAATCCATCCTGTTGTCTAGTAAACTAACATATTGTTTTCAAGGCACTTACAAATAGATTGCTTTTCAACCTGTTCTAGAATCTTCCAGGGTATTAATGATACATAACCAGATCTGCAGCTCCCTGAATCCTTCTTTTTCCTGTTTTTGGAGATGGGGACATTTGCCCTCTTCCGGTCATCTGGCCTTCATTCATTCTCCAGGATTTCTAGAAGATAATGGATTGAGATTTGGCCAATCCATCAACAATATCTTTCAGTACCCTAGAAGGCAATCCATGTGGCCTTGGAGATTCAAACTCATTCAATTTCAACAGGTATTCCTTAATTATAGAATCCTACTCCAGCTTGGTCCTCACAATTGCTCAGAAGTTTTAGTGAAGTCTCAGTCAAATTAGGTATTGAGTAGATGTGACTTTCCTTTGTTACCTTTTAGCATTTTGTCATATTCTCTGAGCAACTCGCATACAAATTCCTTTTCTGCCCTTTTATATCTGAAAAAGACCTTTTTATTCACTAATCCCAACTCATTCTAAGCTTTATGTTTTCTGACATCATCTTTGCAGTTATGGGCTACTTGTGTGTACTCTTCCTTGGTCTTTTTGTCTTCTATTTGCAGCCTTTATTACTTTTACTATGCAGTTTGTGCAATCACATTGGCCACTTCTAGCTTTCTTTGCTTTCCTCACTGGAGTTCTTTATGACAGTGCTTTTAATGTCTCCTTTTTTCTGGAACTTCCAACCACTATAAGCTCCTTTTCCTACCTGCTTATCCTGCCATGGAGTTCTATTTATCATTACTCTATGTTTATTAAAATCCATTTTTGAAAATCCGAGATATGAATACCACTACACTCAGCTCTAGTTTCCTCTCAAACCAAGAATTCCAAAATTACATGTTCAGTTTTCCACAATGGTCCTTCTACATCCGTTCCTGCAAGGTGAAAATGAATTCAACAGAGAGTCTGAGCCAAATTAAGGTGTCATAGTATATATGTGTGAAATTTGTAGTGGGCCCCAAAACAATATCTGGCCCTTCCAGGGTCTGGTGGCTGCTCTTATTTTATGGAGGAAAATTTGTATTGCTGCCAATGAAAATATTCCTTGCTAAGCTAATAGCAGTTATGAAGGTGGGATCATCCTTGACATCCTAATGAGGGAAAAATTATTAATCTTATACAATACATTGGAATTCTTTTTTTTTTTTTTTAATATCCTGCTCTTTGTTCTTAAGCAGTTACAAACCACTTATAGATACTTTGATCCTAAGTTCCAAACATAAGAAAATCAGTATTTGCCTATTAGAGGATCAGGGTTACATCATTTTCAAGCAATTAACATCTCTGCCATTGTTAAGAGTTTTTGAAGATACTCTAGTTGTAAGAAATCTCTATAATTAATAGTATTAGGGCTCCCAGATCTGGACTGCAAAAATGTAGATGCAAATACAGAAATATATCTGCTGCCATGCAGTTGTTGTTGTTGTTGTTTAGTCGTTAAGTCGTGTCCGACTCTTCGTGACCCCATGAACCATATTGCGCCAGGCCTTCCTATCTTTCACTGCCTCCCTGAGTTTGCTCAATTTCATGCTCATTGCTTCAGTGATGCTATCTAGCCATCTCATCCTCTGCCGTCCTCTTCTCCTTTTGCCTTCCATCTTTCCCAGCATCAGGGTCTTTTCCAAAGAGTCCTCTCTTCACATTAGGTGACCAAAGTATCTGAGCTTGAGCTTCATTATCAATCCTTCCAATGAGCAATCAGAGTTGATTTCCTTTAAGATTGACTGGTTTGACCTCCTAGCAGTCCAGGGGACTCTTAAGAGTCTTCTCCAGCACCACAGTTCAAAGGCATCAATTCTTCGGCGTTCAGCCTTCTTTATGGTCCAGCTCTCACAGCCATACATTACTACTGGAAAAACCATAGCTTTGACTATGCGGATCTTTGTCGGCAAGGTGACGTCTCTGCTTTTTAATATGCTATCTAGGTTTGCCATAGCTTTCCTCCCAAGGAGCAAGCGTCTTTTAATTTCATGGCTGCAGTCTCCATCTGCAGTGATCTTGGAGCCCAAATAAATGAAGTCTGTTACTGCTTCCATTTCTACCCCTTCTATTTGCCAGGGATTGATGGGTCCAGATGCCATGATCTTAGTTTTTTTAATGTTGAGTTTCAAGCCAGCTTTCGCACTCTCCTCTTTCACCCTCATCAAGAGGCTCTTTAGTTCTTCTTCACTTTCTGCCATTAGGGTGGTATCGTCTGCATATCTGAGGTTATTGATGTTTCTCCCTGCAATCTTAATTCCGGCTTGTGATTCTTCCAGCCTGGCATTTCTCATGATGTACTCTGCATATAGGTTAAATAAGCAGGGTGACAGGATACAGCCTTGTCGTACTCCTTTCCCTATTTGGAACCAATCGGTTGTTCCATGACCGGTTCTAACTGTTGCTTCTTGGCCCGCATACAGATTTCTCAGGAGACAGGTAAGGTGGTCTGGTATCCCCATCTCTTTTAGAATTTGCCACAGTTTGTTGTGATCCACACAATCAAAGGCTTTTGCATAGTCAATGAAGCAGAAGTAGATGCTTTTCTGGAACTCTCGTGCTTTCTCCATGATCCAGCGAATGTTGGCAATTTGATCTCTAGTTCCTCTGCCTCTTCGAAACCCAGCTTGTACATCCGGTAGTTCTCGGTTCACGTACTGCTGAAGCCTAGCTTGTAGGATTTTGAGCATAACCTTGCTAGCATGTGAAATGAGTGCAATTGTGCGATAGTTTGAGCATTCTTTGGCATTGCCCTTCTTTGGAATTGGAACGTAAACTGACCTTTTCCAATCCCGTGGCCACTGTTGCGTTTTCCAAACTTGCTGGCATATTGAGTGCAGCACTTTAACAGCATCGTCTTTTAGTATTTTAAATAACTCAACTGGAATACTGTCATCTCCACTAGCTTTGTTGTTAGCAATGCTTCCTAAGGCCCATTTGACTTCACTCTCTAGGATGTCTGGCTCAGGGTCAGTGACCACACCAGCATGGACATCAGGGACATTAAGATCTTTCTTGTATAGTTCTTCTGTGTATTCTTGCCATCTCTTCTTAATCTCTTCTGCTTCTGTTAGGTCCCTGCCTTTTTTGTCCTTTATCATGCCCATCTTTGCCCTAAATGTTCCTTTGATATCTCCAATTTTCTTGAAGAGATCTCTAGTCTTCCCCATTCTATTGTTTTCTTCAATTTCTTTGCATTGTTCATTTAAGAAGGCCTTCTTATCTCTCCTTGCTATTCTCTGGAAATCTGCATTCAGTTGCTTATATCTTTCCCTTTCACCCTTGCTTTTCGCACTCCTTCTTAGACATTTGGAATTTTGTTGCTCAAATCTACTAGCCTAAATAATATGGTTAACATGCAACCCTTTTGTTTTTCTGAGACAGGCTGAATTTTTAGGAAACATTCCCACCCTGATCCCCATTGTCATATAAACATAAGATACTTCACCTGCTTCACATTACTTTTCTAACAGCATCGCTAAGCCAATAAGCGTTTTACTTGCCAAAATTAGGATTTTAATACTTATAGGAAAGCTAGTGCAGAACACAAAGCATAGGTGTCACAACTTTCTGGTATATTTCTTCAGCACACTGAATAGTGTCATGTCCTTACCAGTTGGAAATTCTGTTGAAGACTAGTTATGATGCCATGTTAAGTACAACTTCTGTAATGTAATGGCTGCAATATATTGTCAAGGAAATACATGACATAACATCATATCATGCACTTCCCTTTCTTGTTCTGCACTACAGACTAACCTGTGATGGAATGAAGGTGAGGGTGATGTGATGGATTACAGTAGACAGCAAGGCAATCAGGAAGGAGGGGGTACATTCCAGGAAGGGCAGGGAGACAAAAGACAACACAGTCTGGAGCTGGAGCGTGGGAAGTGAAAGAGGTTCAGGATAGCCATTCCCTAGAATCTCCCAGGGTATATCCACTAGTTGCAGTGGTATAGATTTAGTCTGGCAAGATTCTGTCTATATAGTGTAAGGAATAAAAGAGCTGAATTTGGATGAACTGTTTCCTTGCTGTTCTTGGACTGAGCCTGACATAACCTGAGAGGTTGGCTGAGAAAACGCATTATGAAAGGACTGACAACCAATGTCTTCTTAAGTACATGGTACACCAACAAGCAAGAAGTCTGGCTACAGACAAATCAGCTGTGAGGGCCTTATCTTACCCATTAGACAAACAATCAAAAGTGGGTGGGATTAGGCTAACAGCACATCAAGCTAACAGGGAGGAATACTTGATGGATTTTATAAGCAAGTGCAGTGCCCAGGTATTATTGCAGCTCAGCCTCCATAACTTGGTATATTCCAGGTACATTGGACTTCTATATAAATATCATATATCATCACATTTCAACAGACCTCAGTAATATTTTAAAGGCATTAAGCATACTCTTTCCTATGTCAAATGCTTAATTTTAAATGTTAATAGATAGCTTGTTCTATAATATCCTCCCCCAAACACACATGAGCTGAAATTATGTGCACTGATTACTAATTACTCCTTTTGCAATTACTACACATGCAGCATTTTATGGAATGCAGGAAGATGACAAAACAAAGTGGATGGTTAGGATCCAATGTAAGTAATTTAGGAGCTGCCAAACATTCCTGAGAAATAATTCCATTTAAGCAGAAACTTTGCTTTTAATTCTTTTTCAGGATTAATTTCATGGCAACCTTATTTAGAAGCAGAAGAGATAATGCAAAAAAGAAAGAAAGAAATCATAACTAAACTAATTGACTGTATATAGGTTATTCAAACTACTTAAATCCAGATCATTTACTAATCTGTTCTAATATATAATCAGCATTAGGTATGTGCAAATTCAGTCAAATCTTGGTACTGAATAGTTTTTTTGAATTCTGAATGGATTCAAAGCATTGACTCAGGTTGTACAATTCAGAAAGATATGCATGTAATTCAGGGATTTGACCATTTTTTGCAATAGAAGAGAACATATGTGCTCAGGATTGAGCAGTTGGGTTCTTGGTGCTATCTGAGCTTGGTGGGTTTCTGACAGACCTTTCATTACCAGCCTAGGTAACATCTTCAGTGCAAGGGAGAGTGGAGTTGAAGGCTGTTTATATACTTTAATTTGCCATCGTTTTCTCTGTTGATGAGGATATCCAGGAAGAGTAGTGTGTTCTTGTTTTCTTCCCTTGTAAATGTTATTCCTTTAAATATGTTGTTGATTGTCTTATGTCTCTTTTCTAAGGAAGGAAATAGCCTAGAACACGCCTCCTGCAGCAGCCAACACCCAGGTAAGCAGGAAATAGCACCAGACAAGCAATTGTGGAAGGAACAATATCCTAATCAAGGGACCATCAGGGATGAAGCCACACCCAAACTATGACTAGCAGGGCAAGCAACTATACAGTAGGTAAACAGCCAGCAAACTTCACTCTCCTTTGCACTGATGATGTCACCTAGCCTCGCAATGAAATGTGTGTAAGAAAACAGTCAAACTCAGAGAGCACCAATGACCCAACAGTAGTTTGCACACGCACAAAAATACTGTTTCCAAACTAATTCAGATTTTTCATAACAAACTGTAAACCTGAATATGATCCAGACTGATTCAGACACCATGTTATGTTACATTATATATAACCTAATATAATGAAAACAGTTGAATTGCTAGCTTTGAGTGTGTGAATTGTGTAAATATACGGTTCTCCTTTCTCTCTGTAAAAGAGAAAAATACAATCTGGTAGGACAGGGATAGGCAACTGTTTCTTAGCTAGGGATTGCATTTCTTGTCTGATATAGCTGTACTGTCACTATGGTCAGAATTCTCACCACCTTCTTTTCAACTTTATATGATTTAGCAGGATTTTTAAAGAACTCAGCAGACATGGAGTTTCAAAATTTGGGGTAAACAGATTGGGTGAAAAGGTTACCTGAATGTCTTCAGCAGAAAGAAAAACTCTCCACCAATTTCTCAAGGGCAGAACTCCCTGAAATAGACCAAAGGAAGGATCTGCCTACTTTTCCTTGGGATCTGATCGCATTGTGTGAAGCCATAGGTCTGCAGGCCAATGGAGAGGACTGTACAAGGACTATCTGGATATTCTCTCTCTCTCTCTCTCTCACACACACACAGCTTTGTGGTAATTAAGTACAAAAACACCACATTCCACCTATGAATATTCCTCTGAAATTCTCTTATTTCTGAAAGTAAATTCTAAAGCAAACTCTCTTTCATCCAATTGAATGCAAACAGGTAGGGAAAAAAAGCAGAAGAATGTCATTCATTAAGCAGAAAAGTCACATAATAATTTTGAAGTTTGCTGCTGAATTTTAATGATGTGATTGTGGGACAAGTGGCCACAGAAATGAGTCTGAGGACTGCATAATCATGGACTACCCACTCTCCTCTAGATAATACATTGCAAGAGGAAAAAAAAATCTGAATTGGTTATGTCAAGGAAATTCTGATCAATTGCACCCAACGATTGAATAGCCAAGCAAATGAATTAATCCAATGGTCTCAAATGGAAAGATTTTTTTGGAATCTGATACAGAATGTATCATTGTCTCATTCCTGATAGCAATAATGGTTTATAAGGAAATTAATCAAGTGGAATATATCAGAAGTCCTCAAAACATGTTTTGCATATACCAGGAGATCTGGTGAAGGCTTTAAAATGTAAATATTACTAGCAAATGTTCAAAGTTACTTGTTTTAGTTAGTAAAAATACATAAAATATTTTTAAAAACCTACCAGGTGCGAGCAATCACTGTATAATTATTCCATTCTGAGCTGCCTGAATTACCTTTGCTCTTATTCTTTAAGCTAAGTATTGTCAAACATGTCTCAGTTTCACAATTTTAAAAAGATCCGTATAACCAGGTGAGACTTAATGCCACCTGGATGGTTCTCATCATGTGCTCGTTTATTCTTTCTTTCCAAGCTTATAGAAAGCTCTGAAGTAAGAGGAGAAGTATCAATGCATTTAAAATCTGTAGGGCAGGGAAGCTTTGGTCTGTATTTAAAAAACTTAAAATGACTGCCTTAGAGTGATACTTACTTCTAAATATATGTAAATGTGATGCAAGGATGGACCATCTTTTCTCATGTGCTAGGAAGCCTCTTTGAAAGGTGGGGACAATGAAGAGATTGCTTGTTTACTGCAATCTGGGGAAAAGTTGACAGTTCTGAAGTCAGGATTACATGAGAAGAAGCAATGGCTTATCCCATCTAGTGAAGGCAAGATATTTCAAACTGGCTCCTGAAGGGGCTATTATGGCGCTGAGATTGCCTTGGCTGGCATGATGGATGATCTTTACTTGGGTTCAATACAAGGAATGTGACAGTTCCTTTCTGGCCCCTCAGCAGCTTTCTGTATCATCAACTGTGCTCTCTTTCTGGACTGCATGAATGATGCAGTCATTCCTATGTCAGGTTGATTTCTGATGGTGCCAGCTGGAGACAACTACTCCTGGAATTGGGAGCTATTACATGGTGTTATATAACACCCCCCAAGGCTCCATTCTATCTCCTAGTTTTCAATATCTAAATGAAATGCTGGGGGATATCACTGAGAAATTTAAACCTATATGCTATCAGTAGACTAATGACTTCCAAATCTGTAATACCTTCAGGTAATGGTGTGCCTGCCTACAGTTGGTAATGAATAAATTAAAACTGAATTGAGACAAGATGGATGTACCCCATGTTCAGGTTACAATTCCAGAGAGTGATAAGATTTCCTTCTTCTGAATGAGATGATATTTTCTTAGAAAGAGCAGACATTGTGAGAGGACAGCCGTGTTAGTCTATGGTAGCCAAATATAGGAAGGAGTATGGTAGCACCTTTTCCAAGTAATCTGATGAACTGAGCTGTCATTCACAAAAAATTATGTGTTTAAACAAAATTTGTAAGTTGAAAAACGTGCTCCCTGACTTGTTTTGATTTTTAGAAAAAGCAGGTATGCAATTTGGGGTACTGCTGGTCTCAAATATTTCTCTGGTTTCAAAGACTGAGGCAAGGGCCAGGAAACATCTTTTATTAGTTTTGGTTGATGTGCCAACTGCATCCCTTTTTAAAACAAAATGACCTTAAAAGTGGTGTATATGCTGGTAACCTCTAGGCTTGACTAATGCGAAGAGAGGACTCTTTGGAAAAGACCCTGATGCTGGGAAAGATGGAAGGCAAAAGGAGAAGAGGACGGCAGAGGATGAGATGGCTAGATAGCATCACTGAAGCAATGAGCATGAAATTGAGCAAACTCAGGGAGGCAGTGAAAGATAGGAAGGCCTGGCGCAATATGGTTCATGGGGTCACGAAGAGTCGGACACAACTTAACGACTGAACAACAACAACTGTAATGCACTGTATATGTGGCTCCTTTGTGATTTGTTTCAAAACTTAATACAGAACTCAGGAGCCTGATTGATAGTTAGCTACATAATACACTTAATAAATAAATAAGAAATTAAAATGAGAACTAAAGCCGGCTTCAGAGGTTGTTGGAAAGTAGGAAATGCCATAGCCAATCCCAGTGAAGGGTTACATGAACCCCAAAGCAAAAACAAACAAACAAACAAACAACCCTACCAACCCCCCCCCAACAAAACCTTTGACTAGGAAGTGGGGGATACTTTATCCTCCAGATTTTGCTGACCTTGGGTTAATAAAACACAACTATTGTACTGTATTCACTTTGACAAGATTTGCTCCAAGACATACACCATATTATGGCTTAATGTGATGGCCTCATTCACACATTAGAATAATGGCTTGGTTTCCACAAACCACAAGCTACCATTCTCATTTTAGCCTAATTTTACAGTACGAGAGCAAAACCGTTCAGTGAATTCCAATGGAAAAATAGGATCCAAATTTCACTAGTAATTGTGAGTAGCGATTCATCTTGCTTCTTCTCACTAAATGAGGAAATACACACAAATACATATATACTTTGTGGTGGGAAAAAAAAAAGATTAACAACAGTGATGATGATGATTTCTTTCTAAGAGAACACAGGATAGACCAGTGTTGTCCAAACTTGGCCACTTTAAGATGAGTGGACTTCAACTCCCAGAATTCCCCAGCCAGCATGGAGTTGAAGTCCACTCATCTTAAAGTGGCCAAGTTTGGACAACACTGGGATAGAGCCTACTTGTCTCTCTGCTCAGAATAAATTCTGTATCCCAGAATTTCACAACAGGGAGAATTGTTAAGAATTATTTAAGATTTTCCAATCTGCTGCTCTGCCTACCAGATCCTGCTCCACCTGCAAGATTCTGGAGGGGTGAGGGATCTTAAGAATGTAAGAAAAGTCCCATTAGCCAATCCAACTTTCTGTTATCACACAAGGCAGCAGGATACTTCTGAGAAGCCTGCGGATGCACACATATTCCTCAAAACTGCCATTCAGAGGCATGCTGCCTCCAGTACTGGAAGCCATGTATAGTCATCAAATAATATACAATATTTGTAATGCTCTCTTCAAACCACCCTTGGCAACATTTTGCAGGAGCCTTTATGTAATATGTCCTTTTCTTTGTCCTAAATCTCCCATCATTCAGCTTCACTCTGAGATAGTCCTGCCCTCCACTATTTAAGTTGTGGGAGGGAGTAAATCTGCTTTCTCCATGCATACTCATTCTGAATATCATGAGTAATCGGAGCTTTATTATAGGTAATTGCTAAGGGGAAGGAAAAATTGACAAAAATGGGGCTACTCCTTACATGAAAGGAGTTTGCTCTTCTAAATTTCCTCTGCTTCTTTTTTGACCACTTCCACACCTAATACCGCAACTCCACCAATACAGCCTACTCCGTTCAGGATATTCCCCTGAACTCCAGAATGGACTTCAGCATAGTGCAAAGATTTTTTGGGGGGTGGGGTAGGGTGGGGTGGGGGGAAAGGATGAGACACATGACAAGGATCTTTGCCTAATTTCTCTCTCTATTAGAATATCTATTAGAGTGGCCACTTCCATTACACCCACAAAAGAAGACAAAAGAAAATACAGATTTGCATAAGATTTGCATGTGCTCATTGATATGGGAGAACTCAAATTTGGAAATAATTACAATCATAGAAATTCCATACAGCTCACTAGAATGAGGAAGACTGGAACTGAGTGGTCACATGTCTGCTGTTTTCCAACTGCTAACTGCCACCTGGCAATTTCAAGGTCTCTCTTCTCCATTCTTACTATTTTGTAGAATAGAGAACTTTCAGACATAGAACACCTCCAAAGAGACGACTGTCCTCTAAAGTAGGTTTCATAGTGCATCCTTTGGATTTGATCATCTTCAATTACTGCCAAAACCATCTTGACACACGAAGTGGAGAATAAAAATGATACAAAAAACTATTTATTTTTTTAAATCTCTTTTAATGTTGGTTTATGGTTCTTTCCTATATATATTTTTAAAAAGGCAGCAAACGTGCTGCAAAATTCTCCCTGATGTCAGATCGCCTTCTGTAATTTAGCATATGTTTTCTTCTCAGAGAGCTTGATGGAAATGAAAGAAGTAAACCCATAGGATTCAGAGCAGACTGATGTATTGTTTCGATTTTGTAAACACTAAGCAGATTATTTTACTTCTTTGGTGGAAAAGTATGCAATTAAATTGCCTATCCCCTGTTCATTCAGGTCTGACAAATTAAATAGGTGAACATTCAGTTCCTAAATATACAAAGAAAGTACAAACTTCCAGCATTGCAGAGTGATGCTGATAGAGGTGGAATAAGACTGACATAAGAGTGTTCATGGTTCCAGCCATTCTGTTCCATTCCAATCCCAAGATGCTCCCATTCTATTGCCCCTCCCTCTGCAATTTTTGGTTCCCTAAATAGGCACATGCTTGACATGCAGAAAAACTATTCCTGTCATCTCTAAACAGGGCTGGGAAAACTCCAGGGGGAATCTTGGAGAACTACTTCCAGCCAATATGGCCAATGCTGGGCTAGATGGATCAGTGGATTGACTCACTATATGATGTTTTTTAAAGTTCCTGAGGTAGAATGGAAACAGAAAAGACCTTGTTATATGGGGGCAAAGGCATGGAATTAATGTAAGCAGTTATAATTCCCTCCACCTTTTAAATGGGAAGCATCACTAAGAAGGGTGTATCAATCAAATAAAATTAAAACATCAATAAAATACAGGATAGCAGAGGAGAGTATTATCTCTGTACTTCAATGATTCAACCAGCAGTTCCTGATTTTTTTGAATGAAAAGGAGCTCAATGAACAAAAGGTGACAGGTGGTTCTCTTTGTCCAATGTCTCCATTGCACAGACCTTATCAGAGGTGTTCCAATTTGACCAGGCTCAAATTATTATATTTTTGGGTGCATTATATGAAGACCTAGCTCTTTGGATAAGTCTATAATGCTGGAAAGGTGGAACAAAAGAGATGAACAGAAGAATCAGTAGCAAGGTGGAGTGACTCAATTACAATGTCCTGTTGGAAGGCCTGAAGGGCCAAGTTGGGACAGATCATTCTGGGGAAGGTTTATAAGTGTGGCCTCTAAGAGCAGACACTTATTTGATGGCACATCATCCCTCCCTCCCTCCCTCCCTCCCTCCCTCGGCAAATTTATCCAGATTGTATGAATATACTATAGAAAAGTTAGTGCCTTTTCAATGAATAAGAAGTATACTTAAATGCAACATTCATCAGGAAGAAGAAAAAAGGAAAAGAACAAATTCATAGACTTTATAATTGCAGGTCCAATAGCATTCACGCCTATGTAACATCCTTGTGAAACATCATCAATAATATTTTGTTAGTAGACCATGATAAAGCTACATGCTGCTGTGCTAAGCCAAGGATGTCTGGTGTTCAGCTGATGAGCTTTTAGCTTTTTCATTGCTTCCTAATAGCTGGCAGACATATGTAGCACTTGAGGGAAATTGTCCTCTGCCTCTGACAAGACAGATATAATACCTATGCTCATCTAATGTGCCCCTTAAGTGCATTAGAAACATGTAAAAGCTAAAGAAACTAAATGATCCAAGCTCAAATACCTATTGCAGAGAACAGGCTATGAATGCAGATGAATAACAGACATTGTATCATCTGCCATAGTCCCAGGCTGATGCAACACAATGCTGCAGTTACAAAATTGCAAGCTTGGTTTCTGTTATCAAGCCCACATAGAACTAATATCCCCTTCTTTAAAACTGAAAGCATATATTTATAAGACAATTAAGACAGGCTTAGACATCTTGGTAACCTCCAGATAATTTGAACAACAGTGCTCTGCGATGGACCATACTAGCCAGAGTAGATGAAAGCTGAAGCTCAAACCATCTGAAATGTACTAGGTTGTCTCTCCCTGATATCAGGGTACTGAAAGAGATTCTTGTGGCTCCCCACAATATATAGTTCGTGTTCATACAGCATGTGTGACCAGATCAGATAAAGGGTTGGCAGCCGTATTTGCATAAGATGCTAAAGTTTGGTTAGTGTTAATATGCTGATGCATTTTGATGCTTAGCTTGTTAAAAAAAAAAATAGTCCTTTGGTTAATTTGTGGTTCAAAGTATTGTATGAACCCAGAAAATATTTTCATTCAGTCACCAGGTTAATCATGTTGGGCAAGTGTTAGCATATCCTTTTAGGGACAATGTATTCTATTAACAATATAGTAAGTTCATTAAACAGAATTCCTAATGTTCCACTTCTACATATCTTAGTTCATGTCAGATTACTAGTCCTACTAGTAGTACGACTAGTAATCTGAGTAACTACTAGTTACTTGCACATGGTGCAAGCACAGTTGAAATTCTGCATACATTCTGGTTGCCACAGTTCAAAAGGATATTATATGTTGGAGGAAGCATAGAAGAGGGTGAATCAAAACAACAAATGATTAGAACATTTCCTTATGAGGAAAAATGCAACTTTTAAAGTGGTTTATTTTAGACAAGAAAACAAACAAAACATTCAGCAAGGGAGGCCGTAATAAAAGCTTATGGAACTACACTTGGGGCATAAAACTAAATAAGGAGAAAAGAAGAGCAAAGAAAAATCCTGTTGGATCAGGCCATAGATGGAATGGCCAAACAGATGGATCTAGGAAGTTCACAAACAGGACCTGAAGGTGACAATCTTTTCTATTGTTGTTCTACAGAAATTTGTCATTACCGCATGCTGTTGAATTCTGGGAGAATATATGGCAATTAAGACTAGTAATTTTATTCTCTATGAATTTGTTTAATATGCTTTAAACAACATAAACAAAATAGTGGCAGGGAATTCCATAATGCTATGTATAATATAAAAAGGTGCTTCCTTTTATTGTACCTGAAACTCTTAGCATTTACTTTCAATTAATGATTCCAAATATATAGAGAGGGAGAAATAATTTTACCTACCCACAATTTCTAACCCTTAACTGTACATCCCACAGTCTGTAGACTCATGCATTTCTTCTGTGCCTCTCAGAGCATGCTCTCAAATGAGTAAGGCCAAACCTCAACTTTTTTTTTGTTTTAGTAAGGTAGATGTTTGGGGATTTTAAAACTGAAATGGATGCTTTAAGATCAACAGATGTTAAAGCATTCATTTTACTTATTCTATTTTTTTAAACCTTGAACCCCTTAATATTTCCCATGTTGCAAGGTTTAAGGCATCCAATTTGTCCCTATAATGCCATCACAATCTCCCAAAGTTGAATCCAAAATGGACTTCTTACTCTGATGACATCATGTCATTAGATGTGTCATTTGGAGCCCTCCCATTTTTAAAATGTTGCCCAAGGACCCAAGAATGTTACATGCTCAGTTCTACGGTATCATGTAGGTATTTATAATTCATGTCTCCCATTATCCATCTTAATTCTAAGCTAAAAAGCTCTAAATCCCTTGCACTTTCCTCATATGGGAGGTTCTCTAGCCTCCTAATCATATGGGCTGTTCTTCTATGCATCTTTTCAAGGGTTCAAGAAATAAGTTGGCAATTTCCACATGGGCAGGGTCAAAGATAGTCACTCCAATTCATAACGTATTTCAGCACCACCCAGAGAATGTTTATACAATGGCTGCCACTTCTCAGTCTTAAATGCCACTGGTGTTTTTGTTACTAGAAGTCTGCAGAATTTGTTCCTACTCTGTTATTACTATTGAATCTGGTTCTTATTTGTCATACACAATTCAATTAACTGACCCTTAGACTCACTGACCAGATTGATCTTGGACTTTCAGTGGCATGGGAAAAATATTCTTGACATTGCATACACCTCACGGCAGTTTTAAAACAGTAATTGGCCATAAAATTCCTAGACAATGAGAACCATTCCATTTTGTCCTTCAAGGTGATGGGCACAAAATATTTTATGTTGCTCAAGTAATATGAATTTTCTCTGATAAATTAAAGACTGGGAATGTAAACAATTTTCTTTTAGGCCTTTAAACTTTTGAACCATTGAATTTTAGATTTGTTGTATATTTTTAATGAAATATTTGACTGTATTATTTGATGAATACTGGAATTTGATTTTTTATTGTTTTGCCCTTACTATGTTATTGTTAATGTTTCATTGCTGCAAACCACCTAAACAATACAAACTTAGTAATTTATTATATTACAATAATGCTCATTATTTATGCCAAAACTTAAGAAGACACATTTGATTTTTTTTTCAATAGTACATAGGCAATTTCTACAAGAATGTCATATTTGATAGTTCATGTATTACTTAAGGTCCTATTTCCATCACTTACAGACATGTGGACTTTTAAATGTATTCCTCTTTTCCTCCCTTAGAACTTTCCTTGTGTTAAAAAAAAAAAAAAAGATAAGAAGCAACCCTTCTAAACCAGTTTTCCACGCTTAAGTGGTTTTCTATTCAAATCATTGCTTGGCTTGACAGTGCTTTTCATAAATTCCTGTTCAAAGAACTCACTGAGGCTCCATTGTACAGAGCAATGGCTGTTGCTCAACAGGCCAAGTTTAATTTGGCAACACTTCATACAACAAGGCATTGCTTGCTTCCCACCTGCTTTTTCTGAGTGTTGGTGGTGAATAAGTGACAAATAATTGCTCAGTATACTTTGCAAAGCTTTATACACAATACTTTGGGTGTACGACTAATTATTTCTATAAGCCTATGTGCTGAAAATTAATGAGTTAGATTTGGGTTGGTGTACATTTGAAATATACAGATATATTCTTTTGGGAGCTGAATTTGAGTACAGTTCCTCTTTGAACATATATGGAATGTCATATTTTCTGTATTTGTGCAGTTTTCACTTCAAACCCAAAATTCACAGATAATCAATTCATCCATGCTTAAGAGACTCTATATTCAGAATTTCCAGGTACACCTGCACTGCTGAATCCACGAAAGAGACTGGACATTTATCCCATAACCCAGTTGTACTGAACATCAACACTGAACAACTGCTAAAACATAGGTGAGCAATCTATGGACTATGAGTTACATTAGCCCTCCAGCTCTATATTTGGGGTGTTCAGAGCCTTTCAAAATCATATCACTCAACCATTTATATCCTGCCTTTCCTCCAGGAGCTCAGGGCAAGGTTTGGATTAAGATCTCTCTCTCTCCCTTTCTCTCTTTGGCAAGGATCACTTGTCAGCTACCACAGACAATACTTGACCAGATAGATCAATGCTCCAAATCAATGAAAAGCAATTTAATCTGACAAGAGGGGCTTTAACATTATTAAAATAAAAAAGAAGAGATATAGACATAAATATATGGTGTTGTGAATGAAAATGCATGGTTGCAATAAAAGAAGCTAAAAGGAATGACCTCCTGTAACAAATTATAAATGATCACAAAGTTCAAAAAAAAAACTTTATAAAACAATAAATTGACCTAAAGCATATATCTCAACACTTTCCCCACAAGAACTGTGCAGGAGGACATGAACTTGTACAAGTTTTTGGGAGAGAGGAAAAGGGAAAGTGAGTAGATTAACTGGATACAGTTAATGAAATGAAATACAGTAGATTCTAAAATGCTGGAAAGAAATATGTGGCTGACTTCTGAATCTTTCCAGTGGTTACATGGCACATGATTTGCAAAGCTAAATGTAGTTTTAAAACAATAGCGTCAGCTTCTTACAACGGAATAATTAGCAAAGTCATTTTATTCTAGATGCACATTGCCAGATCCTTGCTTGTGTTCTTGCCCCTAAACCATGGAGCTTTATTAAATGGGCTGTGTGTATTAAAGATAGATGGAGTTGTGCTGAGGAAACAGTAGGGACAAGCTTAGATAGTGTCATAAGGTTTAGCACGCAAGAAAAGTCTCAAGCAGTGCCAATTTCATATAGAGATACTAGAGTGAAGAACATACTGAAGTAACTGAACAGAACTGCAGGAAAACTATTACAATTTGAGGAGTAGGGAGAGAAATTACACTTTTCAGGGCTTAATCAGAATTTGTGTCTATCACTCATGGATGACTGTAGTATTTCTGCCTCTTTCTTCCCCCTCTTGCTATCTCTCCTGCAGTTCATTGTCTTCTTACCCTGATTGTATGCATCCTTGAAACAACTGGCTACCCCATGTTAGAAAGATGGTACTCAACTAAATTGGCCTTTGGTTTGAGGTTGTTAACATTCACATTCACACTGAGATCATGGGCACAATCTTTATGGGCAAGGGCAAAGACCATATATTAATCTTAAGGAATGTGCAGGGCAAGGAAAAAAGTGTGTATGGTTAAAGCTAATGGTGGACACAGCCAGAGTAAGAACCATTTTCCTTAAATCCGATTCATTATTTCTGTTGATGCTCACACTATCCTTCTCTCCCTCCTTAAACCGAATCACTTTAACATAATCTGAACATTGGAGGAGCTGGATAGAGGCAGGGGAGTTAAACAAAAACTTTTCAGGGTGCAGGTTTAGATTTTAAGTTCCTTGAGGTTGTTCCTATAATGCTGTTTAAGGTGCCACACATGCTTATGATACTAGAATACCTTAAACAAATAAGATGGACAAAAGTGTTGTGGAGTACTCCTGTTCAAGATTCCAACTGGTCAGCTTGTCAGGATGTCACCATTGCATTCCTCATCACACACCCAGGTTTCAACGTTATTCAGTTCCAACCATCATATCATGTTCACTGAACTTCATTAAGTTCTTAACAAGTGGTTTCACCCTACTGGTCCCTTCCCAGGATGTTTCTACTTCTGTATACTGTGAGATTCATCACACCTGTTGCTAACTCCCTCTCGTGCATAAAGTGTGCTATTTGGCTAAATAAGGATATACAAATGGAGAATACGTTTCCCTTTACCACAAGCCATGCTACATCCATACTGCAGTTTATATTTTCCTGCTGCGAAGCTGGATTCCTTACAAAAGAAATTCTTAATACAAGTCTACTGCCAAGATTATTACTTCAGATTGCTTCTGGGTATTATAGGCATGCTTCAGCCGAATGAGAAAAACACCTACATCTGCTGTTTTTAACTAAGTTAATCATGCACTTAGTTCTTGCACATTGGAATCAATGGGATTGCAGTGTGCTGCTCTTTGGCTGCCTTTGTTCACATTGCTGCATTGCAAGTTGCACCAATGACCAACCAATGAGAATAAATGGTAAGAATGGGCTAATCATATAGTCCCCGGATCATCATGCTGTTTACTGTCCAAACAATTGCTGCAATGCAGCAGCAAACAGCATTACATGAGCAGAGCAGTGCATGGACAGGGCAATGCCTGCTGCCTCTCTGCTTGTTTGCTAGGACTGCTTGTGATGTATTAGAAGAAGGCTAGCTATAAGCCCTTGAGTATGAGGCTGACGTGGTTTGTTCGTTTGTTTGTTTTTCTAATATGGTTTGGGTAAGTATGGACACCAACATAGTGTAACTGGATTCAGACAACATGCCACAATATTGTTTACAAAACTAGGGCCTATTGAATATAATTGGCTGGCATCAAATAGCATTTAAGTAATAAACTAGGCTTTATAAACCACAATGGCTAGGTTCATATAATATGCAAAGCTAAAATAAGCAAGCTCCTATATGGCTTAGTGTGATGTGTGAATTCAGCCAATAACATGGCAATCAGGAAAAGAACCCAGAGGAGAAAATGAAAAGGCATGAGAAATTTAAGAACACAAGGTTGCCATGTTGGATAGGTTCACTGAGACTTGTATTCCAAGTGGCCAATCACATGTTACTGGAAGAGAACAAGCAAGTTATGTGGGCAGTGGTATGTTACTGCTCATGTGACCAAGGAAACAGTGTTTTTAAAGTATTCCATAGATCATAGCTACTTCTATTACAATGGGTTTATGGGCATGTATTTGCAAGGTACAAGATGGAAGGATATGAGGGTCATGAACTAGGGATTCTACTGGAAAATGCCTGGTAGTGCATTGGAACTAAGCTAGAAAAAATACCAGCACATTGCTATTACTACTGCTGACAGAACAGTCAGCATTGTTGGGCAGCAAAACAACTTTTCTGGCAATCAGGTTCAATTATATCTTCAAATCAAGAATTTCTTGACTCAGATTTGACCTATGATAGACCAACATGCCATAGCTGCTGCTTCTGCCACCCAGTGATCTGTCTATTTATCTAACTAGTTTTTCCCATTCCAAGTTAGATAGCATGTGTGCATGCAGCCAGACATTTTTTTTTTAGCTGATAAGTAAAAGCTGAGAAGAGATAAATATAACATAGGTTCTCATAACTTTCCCATAGGCAAAGGGTGCTACTGCCGAGCTGGCAAGAAAGAGGAAGAAGGAGAAGGAGCTTAAGGAGAAGTCTAGGAACAAGAAAGGAAGGGAGATGGAGGTATAATGACAAGCAAGATGGATCTAGACAATATTGGCTGTTGAAGAGTTGTTGTTTCTGAAGAGCCCATTGCAAGACTCCAGAAGTTTGTGATTGGGAGAGGTCTGAGGACCCACTGAAGGAAGAGGATTGCAATGGGATAAATCTACTCCATGCAGATAGCTTTCATGGAAAACCGAAGATAGAGGAGAAACTACATCCTGCTAGCCAGAGAAAAGCACTTCATAGTTGAGAGAGAGAATGGCAGCAATGTAATTACTCCCTACGTATCTCTAGGTAGGAAGTAGGGACAGAATACAGGAGTCGTAATATTTGTATTTAGCTAATACATAACAGGTAGAGTTTACCAGGAGCAGAAAGCTTTACTTTGCCAGTTCAGAAAGAGTTCACTTTAAAAGGTCTGAGTAGCTGCTTCTACTGTAACTGAAGCTGCTACTGATTGCTTTATTGCTGCTCTTATCTGTGCCAGGAGGAAGGGGCAAGCTGTACAGAAATGCTGCCTGGAATGGAAACTAAAGGCTTATGTTGCTGTGCTTGCTGAATAAAAAGAGGAAAAAACCCCATAAGCTGTGTCTCAGATCAAAATCCCAAGAATCCCCAAAAGCCTGGGACAAACTGATTAAAATGACACTTTAAAATGTGAAACAAATAATAATTAAACAATTGCACAGTTAAAACATTGACATATTGGGTCAATGTTTTATCAATGCATTGGGTCCCAGTTTGTTTCCGGGTCCAATTCAAGGTGTTGGTTATCACCTTTAAAGCCCTACATGGCATGGGACCGGGTTACCTGAGGGACCATCTCACCCCCATTATATCCACCCGTCCCACCCAGTCAAACAGAGATGGTATGCTGCGGACCCCGTCAATGAAAGAATGTCAACTGGCGGGATCCAGAAATACAGCCTTCTCTGCCATGGCCCCTGCCCTATGGAATACTCTCCCCCCAGAGGTGAGGCAGGCCCCGACTCTCTTGTCCTTCCGGAAAGCAGTCAAGACCTGGCTCTCCCAACTGGCATGGGGCAAAAAGAGGGGCAACCAACCCTGGGGTGGCTAGCACCTTGAAGATGCTCCGATATGTTAACATCTGACTGATCATCAACATCTTGGAAGATATTATTATTTGTGTGTGTGTTTGGTTTTATTCTATTTTTTCTGTATTTTTATACTGTTTTTATTGTATTTTAATTAATACTTATTGTTGCTTTATTGTGAACCGCTCAGAGTCACTTCTTCGTGAGATGGGCAGTATCTACATTTGAAAGATAGATAGATAGATAGATAGATAGATAGATAGATAGATAGATAGATAGATATTTAAAGACAAAACACAAAAAGCAGGCCTGTATAAAGGCAGACAGTTTTAACAAGCACCTAAATATGCTGCAGTTGGTGCCTTCTGAATTCTGAGGAAGGAGGAAGCATTTGTTGGGTTGGCATGTCACTCAGCAAACTTCCCTATTTCCAGGTGCGGCTGATCTGCAAGGGTTGTCTGCTTCAGCACAAAGGTCACCAGGACAATGAAAGGTAGTAGACAGCTGTTCACAGTGCTTCAGGGGCATGTTCTTGTGGCATGGAAAAAGAACATAACACAAGTTGCACTGACATCTTCCCTCATAAATAATCATGGAATTGGAGGCAAACCAGGACTATCATTATTGCTCCATCATGGCACCTCAGGAAGAAACCTGGAGCTATGGCTGCCTATCTCTCCTAATTGGTGGTAATAGCAAGAGCTGTATCCCTCTAAGCCTGAGCCAAGGTGATGAGATGACCTTAGTCCAAAATCACTGGATCTATCAGGTGAACAAACTAGATGATCAACAGACTAATAAAAATAAATCCTTTTTTTTACTGGACAGAGCCAGTCACAAGATTGAGATGGGTAGCTGTATCAATTTTATAAACAAACAATGCCCTTGCCAATCCCTGTTCTTGTTGGTGTGAAGATATTGAAGTGGCAGATAGTTTTTGCTTTTTAAGATAAACCATTAACAATAAAGGAACAAGCAGTCAAGAAATACACTGCAGACTAGAGCTTGGTAGAGTAAGCATGAAGGCCTTGGAAAAGATATTCAGATGCTGTGATATGTCTATACCTACAAAGATCAGAATTGTGCAAGCTGTGGTATTCCCTGTGACATTCTATGGAAGTGAAAGTAGGACTTTGAAGAATCAGGATAGAGAGATGCTTTTGAACTTTGGTGTCGGAGAAAACTCTGGAGAATACCATGGACAGGCAAGAAAACAAACCGATGGATCATCGAATAAATCAACCCAGAGTTCTCATAAATGACCAGGCTCAAATTATCTTACTTCAGACACATTATGCAAAGACTTATTTCTCTGGAGAAGACTCTGATGCTGGGAAAGGAAGAAGAAAGGAGAAGAAAAGAAAGATCACTAGCAAGATGGACCGACTCAGTTACAATGGCAATGGGTGCATTGTTGGAAGATCTGAAAGATCAGGTTAGGGCAGATCGTCATGAAGAAAATCTAGCTATGTGATCACTAGGAATCAACACTGACCTGGTGACACATAATCAATCATAGAATCTCGAAAGCCTGATAGACCTCTGCTTCTTCTTATACCATACAGAATCAAGGTGGGTTATTCTGAGTTTCTTTTTCATGGTCCATTCTTTCCCAGAACTATGCTGTCATTTACTTTCTCTTTTGCTTTCTCTTAATGGTTCTACTAACAATTCTTGCATTCCTTGATTAACTTTATCTCTGCATTCCTCTACACAAGTTTTGTCTTAAAAACAAATCTGCCCATGTGTTTACAATGCTTGCTGGACATGCAAAAGCAGGCATGCCTTCCTCCTAGTAATGATATTCGGAAAGAGCTCTTTGTGTGTGTGAGGATGAGGATGAAGAAATCAAAATGATGTTGTATATTCCATTCTTCTACCCCTGATGAACGCAATCTTATTCCAATTTCACACTCTCAATGAATGTGTAATGGGAGGTCTTCTGGGTAACTTTAGAACTCTTTTCTTCCAGGATTCTGAATACCCTCTGGGTCCAATTCACATAAATTATGTTTAGTTGCCAGCAAATTTAAGGCAACCTCTGACAACATACAGAAATGTTGGAGGTAGCTGCAACTATTTGTATAATTGCAAAGGTTAGAAAGCATGCAGTTGTGATTGCAAAAATAGTTTCTGGCTAGATGTGAATGGATTCAAAGTCTGAACATTTTTCTGGAATCCAAACAAGTTCTTTGTGCAGTGAGATTTTCCATTTTTAAAATATTGAAGTCTTTTGATCACAGTTTTGAAAATATTGTTGCTCACCCAAAGGAACAATTCATACTCCTTATACTTGAAGCAATTATTTGGAACTATAAATGAAACATTAGAATGGTGGAACTATAGGCAGAGCTTCCATCTCTTTTCATGTCAGTTCAGACCTAACATTTAGTTAAAGTTAAAACAACTCCTGACATGGGGCTGCCACCCCCACCCTACCCTCCAAATTTGGTCATATTATTATATTCCCCTCTCTCTAATAATTATGTCCTATTTATTCTTTGCTCAGCTATCCACCTAATTTGTAAAGGGAATCATGGACCAGCTATGCTTTGTCCTTAGAGTGCACATGGTGGTTGGCCACACTTAAAGCTCTTCCATGTGATAGAAGCCCATCCAGATTCTACCACGTGTGGAGGAATGGTCCTTTTTTCCCTGAGACTGACACTACAACTGTTAGGTGAGTTGGTGCAACCATGTGGTTTATGTGGCAGGGTCATGGGCTACAAAAAACTTCCCAGGTTATCTTCATTTCTTATGTAAACATTTCTGTTATGATTTTCATGTCACCACTCGTCTGATATATGTTAATGCTCTGATGATAGACACTTATGCCCTTGTCATCTATCAATTTGATTACTATAGTTTGCTCTATATGGGGCTGCCCTTCAAGACTGCCTGGAAACTTAAGCTGGTCCAGAATGCAATGGAGTGCATGCTCACTGGCTAATCTTGGTACTACCATGTTACTCTTCTGCTGCAGGAGCTGTATTAGCTGCCAATGTATTTATAAGTACAATACAAACTGCTGGTCACTACCTTTAAAACCCTTTATGGTCTGGGGTCTGGGTATCTAAGAAGCTGCCTTTCAAAATAGTCTCCACCCATCCAATCTGAATGGCCAGAGAGCACCTACTAAGGGACTCCACCTATAGGAGGTGTGGTGGGAGGCAGTTCAACAACTGGCATTGTCAGCGGCAACTCCCCTTCCATATACACGCACACACATACACCTATGCACACATTGTTTGATAATAATTGTTATAATTTTGTTATTCAAGTTTTATAATGATTTTTATTGCTATTTTAATATGTGTAAACCACCTAGAGTCTGTGAAGATCGAGATGGTAGATATATCATAGTAACTAATCTAATCTAATCTAATCTAATCTAATCTAATCTAATCTAATCATTGCTAGTAGCAATACAGAAACTCATCTAATAATGATACCAGGAAATGAAGTCAATTGGTTCATGCCTTTTAAAAGGATACTCTGAGAAGTACAAATCGTTCTTTCTCTGGACAATGATAGTTTGCATGTGTTCAGTCATAAGTCCCTCCCAATTTGTTTCTGTATCAGCCTATAATTTTTTAAAACTTATGGAAACTTTCTGGGGACACATTTTTGCTAAAATGTCAACATTTCCATGCATTTTTTCCTAATAAACATCCAAAAGTTTTGCTCAACTTTTAACATACAATTTCACAATCTGAAAGATACTTGAATTGTGATCTATATGTTAGACTCTATATAAAATGGACTAAATAAAATTCTCCTGCATTCGTATTTTTAATATATAGTTCTCAGAATCTAAAGGTCATGAGAAAAATCAAGCACTTAACCTCTCCAATGCCCTCAAAATATTTTTAGATTGCAACTCAACATTTCAAAACTGTATGATCAATTGCTGAAAATTAAATAACACATCTAGAAAGGCCCAGTTTGGGGAAGACTGTATGAATCATTGTTTTAGAACAAGAAGATTCTAAATGTTCAAATCCATAAAATCAATTAGTCAGTCCCAAGAAGTCACTGATTGTCTGTCAATAGTATCTTAATCTTTATAAAACAGATGGGCTGAGAGAAGAGAGTAATTAGGATCTACTTGCTCCTTATCCATTTCCAAATTTAATGGGAGATGCCTTCAAGAGTATTTAAGACATGGCAACTGTCTGCCTCTAGCAGTACATGCCATTTCTCCAATGACTATCTTTCTCACTATCTCACTCACTATTATGCTACATAGAGTATGCAATGCAATGACTTCCTCTTCACAGTTTTAAGGCTGGCTCAGGGCAATTAGCTGTCTAGTCCTTCCAATCTTTAGACAAATACTATTCTCCCTGTTGTGCTAGTATATAAATGAAGTCCACTGAATACCTAAACTGTTCTCCCTTTCCATTCTGCTTTGGTCTGTGATCATTCAGAAAGTTAATGAAGAGAAGAAAAGGCATGTCTTTTAGACCCAAACTGGGAGAGACATTTAGACAATATAACGCTGTTCCCCAAAGCTACTGTATTTCACCTGATTGATGCTAAGATTACCATTTCCTTGCTAAAGACTTGCTATTTAATTATTTTAAGACACTCAGGCCTTGTGGCTAAATCATTTCGTATCCTGCTTAGAATTGCCAGGATACAAGCTAGCAATTTGCCTCACACTTTTAAGTATGGTGAGACAAAGGCCCAAGAACAGGAGGAACCAGCAGAAAAATCAGTGATTGCTTCTCTTAATTTTTAAATTTATTTATTTATTTATTTGGTCATTCATTCATTCATTCTTCTTTCTGTGATTTTTATTTTTTAAAAATGAAGTCTGCTTTGAGCTTCCTTAAGGATAGAAAAGCATAATGCAGACCTTATTGCAGATAGGCAAAAGATCTAAAGTAACACTATGGATCTCCAAATTACAGGTATATTCATGTGGCCTAGTTTTGGATAATCAGATTCACTGATGCAGCTTTTATGAAGGAGAGTTCATATACAGTTGCTCAACATCCAGTGTTGTGGTTTTAAGGTATAAGGTGATTTAAAATAATCATGGTCTATCATGTAATAGCTTTTTAAAACATGTTTTACTACTAAAACATAATGGCTGGTTACACACAACTTGTAAACCATAAACCATGGTTTATAAATCACTATGGTACGTTCAGATACTAGGTAAAGCCAAAAGCACACAAATCTCATGGTGTGCACTAGAAATGTGGCCATATTGGAGAACTCAATGGAGATGTCAACTCAGTGTACAGCAGCTGCGAAAAAGGCAAATTGCATGCTAAGGATCACTAGAAAAGGAATAGAAAATAAAACTACCAGTATTGTAATACCCTTATCCAAATCTATGATATGTCCACCTCTGGAATATGGTTTTATTTGAAAGTTATACTCTCTGGGGGGGAAAGTGATCAGGAGGTTCAAACATGTTTCTTAAGAAAAAAATCTAAATCTTTCTTGGGCTCTTACTGCTCGTGGTTTTTAAGCCAGCAATACTTAACACAAAAAAGCTATTTGGTTGTGGTGCACAACTTGAGAGAAGGGCTGAAAACTGTGCATGGTTGCTGAACTAGTATAAAGAAAAGAAAATTGTCAGGAACATGATGTCTCACCAGGGTGGAGAAACTGAGGCTCCCCACAACTTACTGAACCAAACCTCCCATCAGCCCTGGCTAGTACACCAATGGTGATGGATGCTTGAAGCTGCACTGCAGAGGAGCACAGACTCCCCACTCTTGCATGTACATACTGAACTATTATGCAACCATAGTTCATAATGTTTTACACAGTTCTGGTCACCTGGCCACAAAAACAATATTTTACAACTGGAAGATGCAGAAAAGGGAAAGCAAAATAACCAAGGGGCTGGAATGATCCCCAGTGATGAAATATTCCAATATTTGTGCCATTTTAAGTTTAGAAAAAGGCAAGTTGTGAGGTTCGTGGAAGAAATATATAGAATTATGTATGATGATTGTAGAAAATAGATAAGGAGGAACTTTGGAACATCCGAGATAGCTGAATATGGGGAGATTTTGGCGCACGTCACATAGCACATCATTCAGCTATGGTATTTGCTACCATAAGATATAGTGAAGGTGACTACAGTGACTGAGGCTACACAGGGAAAGAGATGGGGCTTAAGATGATCAATAAAATATGCCAGCCTCATGCCACTGAGGGTATTATATATACAGTTGGTAGAGCTTTGAAGTATACCCTTTCAGCCTGAAGCATGATGGTGAGAGAACAGTTTTGACAGTTCCTGAAGCAACTGTACTGCTTTGTCTTCCATTGCTTGAATTTGCTGAATTTGCTTCAAGGATGTCCCAAACAGAGCTGATCACAGTAGTCCAACATGGAAATTACCCAAGCATGCACTGCCATAGTAAGATGAGTGCCTGAGAAAAAAAGCAGATCTGACAAAACTTCCTTAGTTGAGAAAAGCAGCTCCAATCTGAAATGACAGAATAAGAGATTGGCCCAAGATGATACTCAGGTCTTGAGCCTTTGACATGACTTTTGGCTGGATTCTTGAGAATCATATACCACCTCCTGCATCCATTCTCCCAGATCCTTTCCTGTCTAACATAACAGTAGTTCAGTCTTATCAGTGTAAAGCTTTAGGCAACTCAGTGTTATCCATGTACAAATATAAACTAGGCCTAAACCTAGCCCCACCCAATGTGAACCCATCAATTTGAACCCATTAAGAAGCACGCCTAGTTATCAACTGCATGTATATGATACTGCAACCCATGACATTTAAACAGTTCTCCCAATGGCTGCATATACACACTGAACATGAAAGGAGAGAGAATGAGCTCTTGTGGAGCATCAGAAAGACAGGGTTCCAGAATTATGGAAACAGTATCCATTGTTACTAAGTGGTCTGGTCCTCCAAATTGGACTGGGATCAGGCTAGAGACCAGAGCCTCTACACCAACACCAATGATCAACAGTATCAAATCCTGTTGATAGATCTAACACCAGCAGCAGGATGGATGGAAAGGACCAGTACTCATCACCAAAAGGAGATAATCACAGGGATGAGCGCGGCCTCCATATTGTACTCAGGCGTAAACTCAGCTTGATATTGATTTCCAAATCTGCTCAAGCACCACTTTCTCAATTAACTTCTCTAAAAATAGGAAATTAGAAATTGTCCAGTAATTAGAAGGAACAGAGGAATAAAGAGAGCTGCCCCAGCAACCTTTAAATCAGTGAGGCCATGTTTACCTTAAAAGAGTGAACTAATCATCTAGGGAGGTTCAGGTAGACAAGATCAGTTAACATACAAGAGGTTAATTTGAGACATCCAGAACCCCTTCCAGTTCTGCCAGTGAAACTTGTTTGAAACAACCCAAGGAAGGCTCTCCTCCAGGATAAATCTATAAACCAAGTTGAAGGGTTCTGATCTGACTGATTTTAGCAGAAAATAGTCAGACTTTTCACAGCATTAAAGATGGTTCTGCTTGGGAAATCAGACAGTTTTGATTTATTAGACTATGCAAAACTTCAAACAGGTCTACTGGATGATTCTTAGCCACATCTATGTGGGAGGAAAGAAAAAACAATATCCTCATAACAGCCCTATGATATTCCAAGCAAAATGCATTATAACATTCATGATGAGCAGAGGAGTGAATATGCCTCCAGTAGCACTCAAGTCTCGGTTTTTCCCATTGCAGCACATCTCAATATCAGACTAAGACATGAAGGATAGATCTTATTGCCTGAATACTACTAGTGAGGGAACGTAAGTAGAAGGGTGCAATTGCATCTAGCTGAATGCTAGGGGAAGACAATGACATCCTAGATCAAGCTTGGTCTAACCAGAATGGCTCTTATGCTTTTTTGAGGATAAAAAATATCCTCACTGTCATCTTGGCAAGTGGGTCACAGAATTATAGAATAAAATTAGCTCTGGATTATTAACATCTTTTAAAATGACATATGGAGACCCTATTATTTTCAGCAGTTGATGTGTAATTTCCCTGTGATGTATTTGATGTTTTATCATAATGATTCAACATGTTGAGTGGCAATAGAAGTTAGATCACCCATCTGCCTAGGCCTTTTACCACTAGAATTTTGCCAAACATGCATTCTTTTCAAGTCAATACTGAATTAATTATCCTGCTAATATTTTTCCCTTGTTATCAACTCCATATTGACCTGAAAGCTAGCTAAATTAGAACCTGAAACAGAAAGATCATCCAAGTAGAAACTGGCATATTTCTCATTCCTTTACTTGGGACTGTTATATAATGTAATCAAAACAGCTTTGCTAGGATGAGATATCACCATTTCCTGGAATAGTGTTTGTATGCCCCAGGATCAATCCCTGGCATGACATCAAGTACCAGTATGATAAAGTGGTCAGCATCATGCAAGAGGAGGACTGAGCCCACCAGGATATGAGTTTGCCAGTAAGTGGTACCGAACCTTAAGGTGATTTATTGGAATTTGACTTAGTGAATTATGTGAACCCTGGCCACTGCCTTTGTAAACTATAATTTACGGCTAGGCATATTATGTAAAGCCAGTCAACTGTACTTTATTTAATAAACCAAGTCCCAGCAAACTATGGAGTAGTGTGATTTGGAAAAGTAGCCAAGATACTTCAGCCTAACTTACTTTGGGTAATTCATGTGCTGTGTATGTAAAAGTTGAATGTGGTCAACAGTCTGGGTACACTGTATAGTATACATAGGAAGATAACTCTGTATATCAAACAATTGTTTGGTGTGAAAATTAGATGCTATGAGCAACAGTATTTATGCATATAAACAGATGAAGCTGAGTTAGACATTTAGCCCATCCAACACAATATTGCCTACATTGACTGGCAGTAGCTCTTCCGGCAGAGACGGCCTGCAGTTTTCTTTTGGTAGAGACAGTAAGAATTGAATCAAACATGGTTTGCATGTTATCTGAGCCTGTGTCAGGTTCAGCCCAAAGAACTCCAAGAGACAATGCAAATACAGTTCTGTTGTGTTTATTAGCTACAACCTCCAGACAGAAAATCTCCCCAGACTGAACCCAAGTTCCCAAGCCAGCCAGCCACAACACCATGAATTCCTTAGGGAGGTGCCAGCCTCATTTTCTTGAACTTCCCACGCTCCCACTGGGGGCTAAGAACACGCTTATCTCCCTGAGCCTGGCCTTCATAAGTCCATTCCATCACAGCCTGCACAGCATTTATCAAAAAATAAGATAAATTAATTTTAATAGAATAGTTTTTTAAATTTAAAAATATATATGCTCTAGGGAGCTGATGAGACTATGTACAAAACACACAAGTTATAACACAGCATTAAAAGTAAATGCTAAAACCCTAAAATCCTAACAAGGCCTGGGTAAAACAAAAATAAGGGTTAAGCCCCCACCTAAACTGTAATAAGGAAGAGGGAAATTATTTTTATTTATCCAATGGCAATTTATTCCATGGCATAGGCCACTCCAGAGGAAAAAACATAATTTATTGTTGATACCAAATGGTATCCATGGTACAACTTGCAAATGTGTCCCTGTGAGGACCTAGGAGTGCTGAGCAAATTAATGGAAAGGAGAATGCAGGGAATTTGGGTCTAAGCTGCATCAGTCCTTATACATCAAAACAAATTGGGCTCAGAAAGCAACTGGAAACTAATGCAGCTGTTTCAACATGAGCGTGATCCGGCACTCCTAGAAGTGCCATTTGCTGCAGACTGTGCTATATTCAGGGCCAGGAACAATTTCCAGGCAATCTTCAAGATCTTGAGGAGATATTATACCGCTAGGTCCATTCTCCTTGTAGGAATCCAAATTCCAATTCTATACCCTATACTTTAAAACAACAAATAATAGGTTTTGATCTTCTTCTGCATGACATTCCTTCAGCTACTTGTGTTGTATATCCTCCCTTAGTCATTTTTTCTCAAAACTAAACCAGGCTAGTTCCCTTGTCTCTCCTCATATAAGATATAAATTTCCGGTTCCTGGTTATCCACTATTTCTCTGAATCTTTCTTAGAACGTGTGCCTGGAACTGGACGTAGTACAGTAGACAGGATATGATCAATGTAGAATATAGTGGAATCATTTTTTCCTCATGATTTGAAAATTATATCTCTGTGCTGCCTAAAATTGCATTTGTCTTTTTGGGAGCCACATTGCCCTGCTGATTCATACTGAGCTTGGGAACAAGTACAATTCAAAGATCATTTTCACATGTGCTGTTACCAAGTGAGCTCTCATCATTCTATCCTTGGTGTTTGGTTTCATTTACCTGATACTTGGTTTACAAAATTTCATTTTGCATTTGTCTTTATTAAATTTTATTCTGTTATTTTCAATCCATTTCCTCAACCTATCAAGAGCAGTTTGAATTTTATTTCTGACTTCTATAGTACTTTCTATCCCACTTAGTTTGGTGTCATCTGCATATCTGATAAGATTTAAAAAAAAAATCCTTAAAAGGTTCCTCTACCTGAACCAGGACTCTCCATTTTGGTTTTAGAACTGGCATCTACCACAAAAGTCATCTTAAGATAATTCATTCAGCTATATAGTAAACAGCCAAATTACTTTTAAGTCCTTTACAATTTGGATGGACTTCCAGGGAACAGGAACCACACTGTCTTTATTCTAACATCAAATCAAGTTTGTGTGTATAAACTGAAGCTAATCACTCCTGAAAAAAGAAGAAAGAAGTCTCAGTCCTTGAAAGAAAGCTTCTGAAATCCTGCTTATCTCTCTCTTGTTCCTAAAGGACCAAGGCCCTTTGGTAGAAGAATGCCAATATTATTGCTATTATTCAAAGTCTTTCCTAATCGACTGCAAATCATGTGAAGATGGACCAATAATGACCAATAAATATAAATACAAGCCCAGGCCTGATTTAAAAGACAGGCATAATTAAATCCCATATTTCCTAATAAGTCCATTAACTTGATGAGTCTGTTTTTTCTAACTCTTCTCAAAAAATCTGGTTACAATTTTCATTCTATTTTCCATCTACAAGTTAGTGGTCCAGGGAGACAGTTGGCAAATCTATTGTTTCCATTTTTCTTCCCCAAAGACAAAGAATCGTTTATCCATTCCAGAATTTGAAGCCTGTAGCTCATTTAATGTTCCACCTTCAAAAACTCCTTTCTGAGCCTCTAAATCTCCTCCACTCTTTCACACCTTGATCTTGGCTTGCTAAGCACACTTTGCTGATTCATCACCCCATGGAAATTCCACTTTCCCCTTACCATTGCAATAAAGAGTGAAAAATCAATGTGTATGATTGAATAGGAATCCCATAAATGCTGATACTCATTTAACATTGCCAAAATGTTTTTTTCCCCCCAGTGAGGCAGGTATTTCAACTTGTCTTAATGAAAAATCTGCTTTAAAGCTTCTGTCTATAACAGAGGTGAGGAATCTGCTACCCAGGGCTACATGTGGCCCATAAACACTTTTTTTTTTTTTTGGCTACTCTTAAGTCTCTGGTTGTACCATTCAATTTAGCAACAAGTGCAATTTCCAGTCATTTTGAGGCAGGAGTACTGCCTACATACTGTAGTATAAATTGCAGTACAGCACAGTTAGGAAGAGAGAAAGGAAAACCGTATCGGCCTCCCAGGCAAAATGGAAAAAAATGGAAAACACCTGCCCTGTGAAAGTAGGAGCCTTGCACCAAGACAGCAAGGGCTTATTATTGGCCTCTTCTCCACTGGCCTGGAAGGTAACAGTAGACACAGCTTGACCAGCACATCCAATCAAGTTTAGGAGGGGTATTCTGATTATTATTATTAGGTGCCTTTGAGTCATTGTTGACTCCTGGCGATTTTCTTCTTTTATCTTTTCCCACATTCTTTCTTTCCAGCTGTTTTTCTTGGAGGACAAGCTTTGAAAATAGGTCAGTTGACTGAGTTTTTAACAACAAAGCTGGGTGGAGTTGAACCTTATGTGTGATTAGATCTATTTTGGATTAAATTTGCCCTCCTACAGGTTCGATAATTGATTTCTTTTTCAGGTTCATACAATAAACTAGCCCTGTCACTGACCTAGTTAAACCTGCTGTAGGAACAGGGCCCCTGTGTATTAAGTCTGGGCATCTAGATGTTTGACTTCTGGGTCAACCACAATACTTGATAATTCTCTTCGCCCTTGGGGAACACCAAACAACCCATTGTGTATTTCACTAATCCAATTTCCTTAATAGCCAGCCCTTTTTGAACATTCTCCGTGGTGTCCAGTAAACATGAAAAATATTCTTGTCTTGAACTGGTCTCACCTTAAGGTCATTAGAAATATATTTAACATTCTTTAATAGCCTTGATCTGTTAATATGGAATATTCCAATTTTTATTCCAGACTTCTTGCACATAGTTGATCAACCTTAGTGATAATCTTTCATTGTTTATTAAAAAGTACTGCAAATTTAGAATAATCTAAAGCATGTTCAAATACTGATAATAAATTGGATGTTTTAAACACTGCTAATCTATCTTGGCCAAACTGTGAAGTTAAGAAGGGTTGCACCAGCCATGTCAACTACACAGGGCTGGGATGCAATTCCAGCTGCATGTGGGCTGCTGGCCTTTGAAAGCAACACTAGATGATGTATAAATCAGTCTACAGTATGACATAATCAAGGAACAAATATGCCTCTGGCAGGATCACCCCTAGAGCATACTAATTCGAGAATACTTCTGCATGGGTTTGCCTAAGTATATGTCTTGTTCATTTTAGATAAGCCAAAAGGATGGATGCTGTCATTTGAAGAAAATGTTGGCAAAGTCATCTGGGGACAAGGGACAGTGTGGTGACTCATCCAGAATATATCTTGTGCATGCAGCAGGAAAACATGAGGAGAAAGATGACACTGGGACAGCCTGTGAAATCACAAAGAACTGAATCAGGGACCCCCTTTCCCACTTTAGTTGTTATGATCTCACAAATGCAGGGCAACTCATAACCTGAGAAATGCTGACAGCCCTCCAGCATTTCACTGTGCTTTGAAATTTCTTGCAGAAGAACTGGCAGTATCTATTGAGAAGATGATAATGCCTTACAAAGCAGATTACAGTCCATGCACTAAACCTATTAAATGTTTCTTCTTCAAGAAACTGCAACCATATCTATGGAGTTAAATGAATAACTGGGTTTTTTTATTAGGACTTGCACTGGCCTTTAATTGAGGCTTGTCAGCACAATTTGCTAGCTTCCAGTAATTGCTGAGCTATTTTCTTCCCAAGAGATTGTTTTTATATGCATATGTTCTAATTCTGGTTTATGAATAAGGATGTTCTAAGAATGGAAATACTCATCTTTCCCAAAAATGGGTGATTCAAAAAGAATGGGGGAGGGGGACTGAATGAACATAGCTTAAAGGAATACAGGTCTACACCAGTCCACGTGGAGCCAGTTCATACTAAGAGGAGAGATATTCAGCTTCAATAATAGTTACAGATTGCAAGCTTAAGAAAGGTGGTGCAGGGAAGAAGATAGTGTGAATGTGTGTGTGGGTGTGTAATCTTACTACATTCAGAGGTGGGCTGCCTTTAATTTTCTTTTCAGAATTTGGTTGCTTGCATTTTTAGAAAGCAAGAATGTATACTTAGAATTTAAGAGTACAGAGAATATTCAGACACAGGTACTGTAAGAGCTCTTGTTTAAGAATATGAGAACTAGTAAGGTGTCAGGACATTTACAATAGCTTTTTGACTATTCACTTTCAATTTGGTAGAAAAGAAAGTGTTTTTCAAAAGAGAAAAATATTTCAGGAAAACTCTCATGGGTGAGATTCCTATATTAATTACTAGGTGGTTGAAATAAGTGCAAATGTGCGCATGTCTTCTTTTCATTGTGCAATAATTACTCCACGGTATGGTGGTCTCTTTGGCTTCCCAGGCTTCAATTAAATTCCAATGGAAGACATCCTCTAGATTTTTTTTTTGGGGAGGGGGAGAGTGTTGGGAGGCATGGACAGCCAAGGAGGCTTCAGACTAATGGAAAGATATATAACAGAAAACATTACCCATAATGCCTTTTGCCATTTTTGACAATACAAAAAGCTCTAAAGTTGTCTCCAGGAGAAATTCAAAATAAATTTTCCAGCACCCTAGGAATAGCATGGAAACACAGAAGCATTGTGTTTGGAAAAATGAGTGGGATGGGCAGTGACAAATTCGAAATATAAATTAAATAAATAAATAAATAAAATGCTTTGAGGAATTGAAAGATAAATTATTTTATATAACAGAATTAGGACCAGTAGTGGCCTCTTTTGGAATAGGGGTCAGGAGAAAAAAAAATGTTAGAGATTTTCTCCAAGACTATCTTCTGAGAAGTTTTGGCTCGGGTCCACTTCCCAATGGGTGTTGAGTGTTGTTTCTCCCATAAATGAGTATGAAGAAGTCCTGATGGCATTTTAGTGCAAAGTGTGAATGTAACCTTAAAGATACCACTGTAAGATAGGTTAGGGTCACATTCTCCTAAAGTGTCAGCTTTGCAACCTTGCACTAATTGACCTGCTTTTATCTTGAGAAGCTCTACCACCTTGTGGTTGAAGCCCACTTTAGCAAATTTACTGGCATGGAAACAATCTGATTATGATTTTCCATGTTCGAAGCGCCCATTTAGAAGATTGAAATGTTTTGCATAAGGCTGCCTTTAAAAACAGTTTAGAAATTAAAATTTGTCCAGTATCTGGCCTGCCAGATACTTTGAGTCTGGGCATTTTGATAGTACTTTGTCAGCTGTACTGTCTCCTAATCCATTTACACACCCAATTTAACTGCTCATTTTCTATTAAAGGTACCGACCAAGCCATATGAAAGGGTCCTTTTTCTCATATGTATCTATCTAAACCTTAGGATCTTCTTTAATGGCCAAATGTCACTTCTAATTGGAATCTTTTAGGCTAGTCCTCTTAATTTAAAACTAACATTTTCAATTGTGTATTAGCATTAATATTTTTTGTTGTTTTATACTGAGTTCTAAGGTTGCTGTTATGAGTAAAAGAGTCAGACAGCGAGTATTATGGGCCTGCTAAATACAGCAGAATGAATTTGCCAAACATGCAGAACTGCTTTTCATTAATACAGACCAAGGGAGCACATAATCTGACAAGGCTATCTTGAGATACTGCCTATTACTCTAAGATATAAAATGGTTTGTTTAAGGGTTAGATAGATCTGCCTATGGGGAAGGGGTCAAGAATTAACTGTGGTTTGTTTTAAGGCAGTAAACCATAGCTTGAAACTGTGGTTTTGTGTGATGTACCAATAGGAGTATATAGTTTGTTTATGGTTTATTTTGGTTTGTTTTTAAGCTCTTTCCAAGTTCTTAAACAACCTGCAAAGGGACAATGCACAAACACCTAAAAAGAAGGGAAAACATATGATGAACTAGCCACACAATCCATGGTTGTCTTGCTAACCTGCAACACTGACTTCTTTCTGTTTTGTTTCACATATAGTGCTTTGGCATGATGTTTTAGCACAACCAGTCTGAGCCCCTGAAGATGGCACCCTCCACATCCACTGCATTCATGCAAACCAACTGGACTAACAGATGAAATTATGTGACTGAAATTCCAGTCCAACTGGACTGTCAGATGAAATCAGTGCTCATGATGGGACAATAACTTCTACCACATCTGAAAATAGCAAGCTAACTTTGAAAGCATAGAGCAAGCTGATTGGAACTCATGGTTCTGTCCCCTCCACAGCTTATTTGTCAGTATCTGCCACCTAAAGTAGCTACTTAACTTTGCTTGTTGATAGGGCTGGCTTTGCAGCTTGTAGTTTCTATTCTGATAGCTAATCTTCTCCCAAATTTTTCAGCAGTGATCTTGCCCATTGTCTCAAACATAAATCTTGGAATTGCAGCTGAAAGTATGGTTTGAAATAGCCTGCACTTCAAATTTAAGATGAGAAGACTGGTATTATGAAGGGTTAGGGTTGGATGGCCCAACACTACTTGCTTAACTTAGCCTTTCCCAACCAATTACTACATTGATGAAGTGGCTACTTTCAAGTCCCTAACTTCATCAGCCAGGTATCAGTTGTCATAAAAACAGCACTGAGAAAATCCTCATTTGTAGTCACGCCTCCCTCCCTAGTGTATATGCTGTTGACTCCCATAACTGCTTTGGGAGACTTACAAAAATACTTGTGGAGTTCCTTCCACCAGGAAACTCATTTAGTTCTATGTCTGTTTTATTTTATCTGTTTTATCTGTCCATTTTATCTCTTTGGGAATGTTACTGCATTTTATGATTAAGCTAATCATTTTATCTGCTCTGAATGGTATGTAAGCAGAAAAGCATCCTAGATGCTGAGGATTTAAACTATACATGCAGTGCCTTTGTTCCTACTGAACTATGTAGCTTAATTAGTATTTTCCCAAATGACCCTAACAACGATGTTTAGTCTAGAATTAAACATTTAGTATTCTTTATATGGAAAGCAAAAGGGAGCCTCTGTCGAATCAAATATACCATCTAGCCGGTATTGCTTTTTGCAAATGAAATTCTGAACTTAAGGAATGCAAAAAGCAATTGCATGTTAGTATCTTAATAAATGGTAACTACAGTATATGTTAATAGTGGGTTGGTTAAAATAATCCATTCAAGCAAAAAAGCCAAAGAAAAATATCAAAGCAAAGAGATATGTATCTGATATAAACATTGTATTTTGGCAGTTTAAATGGGAAAAGAGTGATTTCTGATTCTGAAATCCACAAAAAAGTAATTGGCTTTCCTTGCTAGTTATCAGAGCTTTGATGATAGATACTTGGCTGAAATAAATGGAAGTCATGCACATTAAATGGTTTATGGATTCTAGCCTCTGCGGCTCAAATACAGAGTAAGTTTAACAAGCTAACGGAGATAGGAGAAACAAACTATAATGAAAGAGTTATCGATTGGAGAAAAAAGAAAATTCTGTTCAAAATGTACTTGTTAACTAAAGTTGCTGCCAAAAATCCTGAATGGGAGATGAAGGAAGATCAGTCTGCAAGTCTGGACTTGACTAAGATCATAATGCTGAGCAATCATAGAATTTGTAGTGGATACAGACTATATACCTTATTTTACTGAACTATGCTTGACCTAGTCAGACGCTTTGAGGGACTGGTGAACCTGGGTGACTTTATTTGGGTTTGGTGTCAGCATATAACACTCTTGTGAAGATACCAAGTACTAGGATCCTGTTAATAGGTCCTGTTGTTGACAGATGTCAACAAAGGACATATGAGATCAGCACTCTATTTCTTACAGTGTCCACCATGTAGACTTCCTACAATGTCACAATACTGCTCTTCTGGGATATTGTGGGATATTAAAATGGCCCCACTGAGAAGATGCCTTTTACAATTTCCACAAGGCCCAAATGAATACTATATCAAGGGAATAATGAAAGATTTGTTGAGTTTAAAAGTTAAAATTGTTTAAGAGTAAGGTTTTCTTAGTTAAATGTTTTCTTAGAAAAGGTTTTCTTAGTTAAGACTTTGATTTTTATGTATAAATCATGTTTCCTATATCAGTAGAAAATTGCATAGAACTAAGAAAGTTGTGTTTCAGGATGCCCTTTGATACTGTAATTCAGTTTCAAATGGCCTGAGTAATGAGGCAGAAGGCAGATAATAAGGTGTAGACATGCATTTTGAGGAGAAATATGGAAAATGGTCACTTAATCATAAAAAAGAAAGGAATGTAAATCAGGATTAACAACCAGACAGAGGCATGAGAGTCAAGGCTGGGTCGGACTGACTATCTTATTGCCAATATAAAATTGGGGGCTTTTCCTGCCTAAGTAAATGCAATTATTCATGACATCTGATGTATCTTTTCTATCTCTTATATAATCCAAGACGATGCCTCTATAAATGGACATCACCAGATGGAGTATATAGAAATCAAATTGACTATATTATTGCTAAAAGGAGGTGGAGGAGCTCAATTATAGCATCAAAGACAGGGTCAGGTGTTGACTGTGGAACAGATCATGAACTGCTCATGTGCAAGTTCTAAGTTAAGCTAAAGAAGAAAAAGAAAGGCAGTCAGTTTCCACAGTATGATCTTGAGCACATACCCACCATTTCTGAGAAGAACATCAAGAATAGCTTTGAAGTCTTCAACCTTATTGATAGAGAACCAAAGGAATTATGGAATGAATCTAAAGGGTTTCTTAAGGATGAATGTGAAAAGAGACTGCCAAGAATGAAGAAACAGAAGAAAGCAAACTGAATGTCAGAACAAACCATGGAAATTGCCAAGAAGAGAACAGAAGCCAAAGCCAAGAAAGACAGCTGCTGGAAGAGAAAAGAAGCAGTATTACAACATCTTCAAAGGTATTGAAGATGGAAACAGACAAGGAAAAACAAGGAAAGTCTTTCAAAAGATCTATGAACTCAGAAGGAGGTTCCAGCCTTGAATTGGTATGCTAAACAGATCAAACTAAGATGGAAGGAGTATACTGAAACACTGTACAGTAAATCCCCCATTAGTGAGCTGAATGACTACAGACCGGTTGCACTGACATCACTGACATGAAGACCTTTGAGAGGTTAGTGTTGGCTCACTTGAAAGCCATCACGGATCCCGTTAGACCCACTGCAGTTTGCTTATCATGGAAACAAGTCAGTGGATGATGCTGTTAATATGGCCTTGCACTATATTCTGCAACACCTTGAATTTCCGGGGTCTTATGCACGAGTTCTTTTTGTGGACTTCAGTTCAGCATTTAATACTATTGTACCAGAAATTCTTTACAACAAACTGATCCAGCTTACTGTGCCTGACCATACCTGTAGGTGGATAATCAGTTTTCTAACAGGTTGAAAACAACACGTGAGGTTAGGCAAAATTACATCCAGTACCCGGTTAATCAGTACTGGTGCCCCTCAGGGATGTGTGCTTTCCCCGCTGCTTTTCTCCCTTTATACCAATGACTGCATTTCAAAAGACTCTTCTGTTAAAATCTTGAAATATGCGGATGATACAACTGTCATTGGTCTAATTCGAAATGGAAATGAGTCAGCATACAGACCGGAGGTTCAACAACTGGTCTTGTGGTGTGGTTGTAATAACTTGGAATTGAATACACTTAAAACCGTGGAGATGATTGTGGACTTTAGGAAGAATCCTTCTAATACTCCTCCCCTTACCATACTCAACAGCCTAGCATCAGTGGTAGAGTCCTTCAAGTTCCTGGGTTCTATACTTTCCCAAGACCTGAAATGGATGTTTAACATTACAGTCATTATTAAAAAGGCACAGCAAAGGATGTTTTTCCTGTGGCAACTTAGGAAGTTTAAATTATCCCAGGAGCTCTTGGTACAGTTTTACAGGGGAATCATTGAGTCTGTTATCTGCTCCTCTATAACTGTCTGGTTTGATTCTGCAACCAAACAGGACAGACTCAGACTCCAAAGGATAGTTAAGTCTGCAGAAAGGATAATTGCAACCCGCCTGCCTTCTATAGAAGAACTATATACTGTGAGGGTCAAAAGGAGGGCAGAGAGGATATCTGCAGACTCTTCTCATCCTGGATATAATCTGTTCCAACTTCTTCCTTCAGGACGGATATAGAGCTCCATATGTTAAAACATCTAGACATCGGAATAGTTTTTTCCCTTGTGCCATTGCTCTGTTAAATACTACATGACTTGATATGTACTGGACAGTAGCTTCTTCTTTGGAAAAGTTATTTTACTGGGCAGTGTTATTGTTACTGTTTATTAATTTTCTGTTGCTATCCAAGCACACCGTTAATCTTGCTGTTCGTCACTGAAGACAAATTCCTTGTATATATTTTATACTTGGTCATTAAAGTATTTGTATTTGTATTGTATTGTAAAGATGTCAACATCCAAGATACCTGAGAAGATATTCCCTACTTACAAGAACATCTAGTACTAGAAGATGACGTTAGAACAGCATTACCAAGGTTGAAGGCCATAGGAACTGATGGAATATCCATAGAAATATGGCAAGCAACAGAAGAAGAATTAGTAAAGGTTCTAACCAAGCTATGCCAGCAAATCTGGAGAATGACACAATGGCCAACTGATTGGTAAAGGTCAATCTACATTCCAATACCAAAACAAAGAGTAATTTAACAGAATGTATAAACTATTGTACTATATCCTTAATTTCACATGCTAGCAAAATAATGCTTAGGATCATCCAACACAAATTAGAGCCCTACTTGGAAAAGGAGATGCCAGATGTTCAAGCTGGCTTTAGAAAAGCCTGAGGAGCATAAGACATTATTGCCAATGCACACTGGTTAACTAAGAAAGAAAGTATCTTATCTTTTATATTCCAATGAATATAAAAAATAAGTCACTATGTGCTTTATTGATTATATAAAGGCCTTTGATTGTCAATCACATCAACCTGTGGAATGTGCTCAGAAAAATGGGAATCCCAGAATATATTGTTGTCCTCATGAGAAACCTATATACAGGTCGGGAAGCCACAGTACAGACAGAACATGGCAAAACAGACTGACTCCAGGGTTGCAAAGGAGTGCAACAAGGCTGTATACTCTCCCTTTATCCATCCATCCATCCATCCTATATGCTGAATATATATTAAGAAAAGCTGGATTGGGAGAAGATGAGCGTGGTTTTAAAATTGGAGGAAGAAACGTTAATAACCTGCGCTATGTTGATGATACCCTGATAACCAAAAATGCAAAGGATCTGCAAGCTCTAGTAATAAAAGTCAAGGAGCACAGTGAAAAATGTGGACTAAAATTAAATATAAAGAAGACCAAACTAATGACAACAGGTAGAACAACCAGTCTTAGAACTGATAATGAAGATATCAAAGTGGTGGATAGCTTCTGCCTTTTAGGATCAACCATCAACAGTAAAGGAACAAACAGTCAAGAAATATGCCATAGACTAGCACTTGGAAGAGCAGCCATGAAGGCTTTGGAAAATATATTGAAATGCCGTGATGTGTCTCTATCTACAAATATCAGAATCTTGCAAGCAATGGTATTCCCTGTGACACCTTATGAAAGTGAAAGTTCGACTTTGAAGAAGCAGGAGAGGAAGAGTATTGATGCTTTTGAACTTTGGTGTTGGAGAAGTCTCCTGAGAATATCATGGACAGCCAAGAAACAAACAAATGGATCATCAAACAAATCAACCCAGAGTTCTCACTTGGGGCACAAATGACCAGTCTCAAATTATTCTACTTCAGACACATTATTTAAAGACCTAGCTCCCTGGAGAAGCTTCCAATGCTGGGAAAGGTGGAAAGAAAGACAAGAGGACAACTAGCAGCAAGGTGGATGGATTCAATTACTGTGGTGATGAATGCACTATTAGAAGGCCTGAAAGATCAGGTTAGGGACAGATTGTCATGGAGCAAATCTATCTATATGGTCACTAATAGTCCACACCAACTTCATGGCACATAATCAACCCTTTCTTAATCTTCTGTTGGGGCTTTCAGTCAGTTTAGCTTGGACCCCAGTGATCTCTGCTTTAGGGTCATTCATATTACAGTGGATTGGTCTTTTGTCCCCATGACAGATTAAAATGGTAGTTGGCTAGCACCAAGAAGACTTCTATCACTGTAATCCATAGCTATGACAAAGTTCTCCCATATGGCAGAGGCTCCCTACAAGTAATTTGCCAAGACCCTCTGCAATATTCAGCCTATAAACAAGCCAGGATGCAGACCAAGCCTACTCCAATAATTCTGATTTTCCTGCAAAATATCTTACTTCAGAGAGTAAATCAGGTTCACAAGGCTTTGTGAGGTGCCCCAAGCCTGCTGACCTTGCATGGCAATTTACCATGTTCCCCCCCAGCATACAATTCACCAGGTCTTCTTGGTCTCTGCAGGGCAATCACAATAGTTCCTGAAGAAGCACATGCTTGTTTTGTAAGCAATGGATACTTCTCAGATTGGTGGCCTTTGCCTATTTTATTACTTTGATCAAGAAACATTTCAATAAAAGATAGCCTTGAGTCAAACTTGACTCCTGATAACTACAGGGACACAACTATGCATTTGTTTTTGGAAACCATATAGAAGTGGTTCGGCATTCCCACCTGCCAGGATAGTTTTCAACTTCTCAATCTATCCTGCATCTCTGGTATTTGCTATTGGTCTTTTATCCATCCCAATTCTCACTACACTTGACAAGGTTGGCATTCCTGCATTTCCTGTGTGTCTCTAATGATATTATGCTGATCTACATTTTATGAGTGCAAATGTACTGTATTTATATTAATATGCGTAACAGATTGTTCTGCAGTAAAGCCTCTGATACCAACTCATTGTGCTGGTATGTTGGCTGAGAATGTTTGATTGCCTAAAGAACAAAGCAGTATTCCAGCTTCTGTGAAGGAAGAGAAAGCTGTCATGTGAAATAGAATTGGTGTAATATAGCTCAGTAGACTGAGAAGAAAGGTCCAAAAGAAAGGAAAGGAAAGTGGGGATGCTACTTGAGAAAAACAACAGAGGGAACATGATCTGAACAAATTATTTCTGAGAAAATGGAATACTAGAATTGATAAAGTCCTGACATGCCTCCTACATTCCTCTACTATCATTCAAAGACTTTTCATTGCTATTGTTAGCATGAATGTCAACTTCCCAAAAGTCAAATTACAGGGGAAGAGCATCAAAGGAATCAAGAGAATGATTCTTACTGCAATGCTTACTTACTGCAATTTGCTTGCAGGCTGCACAGTTCATGTATAGGAGTGAGTTTAGATAGGCGGCTTTGTATTCCAGCAGGAAGTTGCATGAGCAACTTTTTTATCACTCCCAGCAGTATGTTTCTGTCATGACAGATGAGTACATGAAGACCATGCCACAGAATTAATATGAACAACCACAGTCTGTATATATAATGGAAAGTGTGGTTTCGGTTTGATTATTTAATAAACACATTGACCAAAATATTACAGACAATGGATCAGAGATGCTCCTTTGCTTACCAATATCTGAAATGCCATATTTCATAACTTTCAATGACATTTTGAGCATCTTCTGCACACCAGGCCTTCTTGAACACAGCTAGTTGTGTCTATTGCTTGTACAAATATTTGCACAGGGACATCCAGAATTACAAAAGGAGTTCCTTTCCTCTTCATCTGCTTGCAAACCAGTATTATTTCTATGCTCTTACATGTGGCTTTAAAAGGGCATTGCACTGACGAAGGTGCCAACTGTCCAACTGTGCTTTATAACTGTGCCTTAAACTGACATTTGAACTATAGACATTAGCAGTTGATAATTAATTTCACTTGCTAATTTCTGGAGATCAGACAGATGTTAAAAGCACAAAATCAGGCTAGGCTATGTGGTATGTTTGTTCTTTGGTTAGTTGACACTTTAATCAAACTGCAACCTTGACCGGTCAACAGAATATGCTAGTTTTGCAGTGTCACCATATAGCACCATGTCAATATACCAAAATCTTAGCGACTCACCATTTCTTTCCATCCTCAAATGCAGCTTTGTTTTGTAGCAGAACCAGGTAATTTAATTGCAACTGGTTTTTATTATAATGCCTTGACTTGGCTAGGAAAGAAAACTGTCAGTGCCTTTGAATTATCTGTCTATGGAGCTGCATTCTGCATCCTAAAATGGTTTATTATTGCAGATCTTAGTATGAAATATTTAGACCTTTAGGAGTTGCTGCTTCTTTTATATTCTAGCTGGATTTGAGCAAGTGGAACAGGTGTGGTCTTCAGGTCATATAAAACATGATCTGTGAAGATAATTATGCACAGAGAGAAAGATAAGGGAAATGGCATTCACTTGGGTCCGTGGCCCCAATCCATGCATTTTTACAGTTAATATCAGCATTTTGAATGGGCCATGAAATGATCTGGGAGCCAATGAAATTGTTATAATATTGCAGTAATTGGTGCAAAATGGTCATAATTCCAGTCAGTACCATTGCTGCCATATTATGCACTAACAGACATTTTGAAACAATCCTCAGGGACAGTTCCAAGTATAACACATTGTGGTAAACAAAGTGAAACATTACCAGCACAGGGATTGCTGAAAGAAATTGCACAAATCTAAAATGATGAGCCACTTCACATTATGAAAGTTCACTGATGGTTCTAAAGCTGGATCTGTTAACAACCACATTCTTCTCCCTCTTTCTCCATCAGTTTGCAGTACAGGACAAAGTAGGAAGTTTTTCAAGTTTACTGTGGGCCACTGTTCGTTTGGTGTACAGTACATGTTTGATTTTAACCATGCAAGGATCAAAATTAGCAGTTAGATCAAAATTAGCAATTACAACTCTGTGAATAAGAATACACAAGAAATAAGCCAGGAAAATCTGGCAATCTTGCTACTTTAACCCTAAGGATTTCATTGCAGTGTAACATACTTCAAAGAAAGACTTTCAAATGTACTTAAAAGAATTAGAGTTTTTCTGCCTTTGCTTGCAGGCACAATATGGGTTGTATGCTTTCAAGTCAATGGTAATTAGTGTTTCTTAAATGTCTGGGTAAATGTTCTCAACCAACCTACATAAATATAGATTGGAGAAATATATTTATGATTAAAAAGTTTAGTCTCATTTCTGGGCTCAAGAATGTGTGCTTGTAAACATAACTCTATGGTACAACTTGCTTCTAAGAATTTTTCAGTGGGATGGGTTTAACTCAACAGGTAGCTGAAACTGGAGATAAAAATTATATGCTTCCAGTTCAAGTGGGTGTTTCCCTATGCTTGAGATGAAATTCTGAGATCTTCCCAATTTTCCATCCTGTTTTCCCATACCAAGGTCTGAACGATCTTTTAGGCAGCAATTGTATCCTTCAGCATAAAAGAACAGAATAAAATTCAGCAGGTCACTTCACTTCTTCCAACAACAAACAGAATTATTGCATCAAGCTCTGAGTACACTGATTTTTTTTCTCTGTCTGCAGGCAAAATCTGTTTCTGAATTTCATCAACTTTCTATTTTTCTCTTTCCTTCCTCTTCTCCTAACATCTATAGACAAAAACAAAGTGTGAGAGTGTCTGACATTAAAATAATGTTCAGTACACACACTGCTGAAACCATGTTGCTTGTCTTCTCTGAGCTCAGCTACCTGATCTCAATCTCTTTGTGCTCTACATGATTATTTGCATTTTTATGGTTGTGATAGCCACAGCTAGAATTGTGATTACACATATGATGGGAAACAGTGAGGGTTGGAACCATAGCCTGAGAAATCTTGGAAGTATGAAATATCAATATGTTCAATATTCCCGTAAGATAATAGTTCCAGGAGCCAGTGTCTGCAGCTCTGGAAATAATAAAGAAATAAAAGATGTGCTCTTCTTGAGATACTCAAACCATGATGCTTGTCCTCTCTGGATATATTATCCAGTCTCTACATTGTTTGTTTCACAAAGCCCAAAGTCTTATAGTTTTCATAAGATTTGGATTTTAATGATCCAGATAATAGGGAAGGCTGGGATCATGTGTCATGCCCTGAGAGACCATTGCAAGTATAAATAGTTCTAGAGATTCCGGTAAAGGAGTCTCAGAGGACCTAGCAATGTCAACATCTTTTTCATATAAGATGGCAACCTTGGCCTCCTCTAATACCTTCTTGGAGTTCTCCTCAATAAAGGAGAGCATTCTGCTAATGCCAGTCATAAACCAGGTACATGGATGTTGTCCAGCCCCACCAGAATCAGCTCTTAAAAATCCCTTTAAAAACAACAGAATCCTTAAAGGGGAAGATTCTAGAAGCAACCCCTTGGCCTCAGGACTGATGAAGATTACAGTCAGAAATTGCTGGGGCAATTCCTATTATTCTGATGGACTTGCAACTAGTCAGCGATGCTAATCCACATGGATCTGATCTCCTGTCTGCTCTGTTGCTGAAGCTTATTAGAATTCCAACAAAGCCTCTAACTGGAAGCTTTGATAGACTGAGAATAGTCTTCACAAATTTCTTCCAGACCAGGTTTAGGACTTAACAGTTTACAAATATTTCCAAATGAGAATTGTCTAAAAAAGGTTCCCAAGCAAAGGGATTTAACAGGCACATCCTCGTTCAGCAAACATAATTGGACTTTAAATATCTTCTACTGTAGCTGCTAATTTTATCTAATCTGGGAATTCTAATATGTTATTATCTTGGAAATTAAATAAATATATAATTACAGGATTTAGCCTGTTTACAATACATCTGTTACATCTTTAATAGCAAAGTCAAGACCAGGTGCTAGTACAAAATCTGCACCAACTAAACTTTATAGCACTGAATAATTCAGGGACAGATAAACTGAAGGGCTTCCAAACAACCATATGATCTTGCATCGGTTTTAAGACTGTCTTTGGACCCTGCTCTATGACTTACAACTAAAAACCAACTATTTATTGCTACTAATTTTCAATCTTTTGTGTTGGCAAGAATAACAAGTAGGAAACGCATGCAGAGCATGGGGTTCTTAAATTCTGTTTAGCCAGTTTATTATAGGAAGCATATGTGCCTTCTTTTGTATAATGAAACTTTGTGTGCATATTTCTTCTTTCCCTTATGTTCCATTAGTGTATATATGTGTGCACTGGGAAGCACAGGGGAGACTGTACATGCTCCACTGTGAGTCATATGACTAGGAGGGAGAAGAGAGCGGGGCTCAGAATGGAACAATCAGCAATATTCTGATCACTATCCAACTGCCTCTTTCATCAAGGGTATTTTTTTAATCTCCATTTTATCCTTTTTTTTTTTTGAGTTATTGTGCTGATGGGCTGACAGATTAATAAATGGACAGATGGACCAAGGTCTGAGAGTCCTTAACATAATTTCTCTCAACCATTGTTTTTTGGTGGGGATTGTAAAGAATAAAAAAACAGAACTAAAAGCAAGTTTCATCCATCCCTACAAATATTCACCTCATTTCACAAACAATGCATTTTAAGTAAGCCAAGCCATTCTGCAGAAAGTACTGCTCCTCGTACTCTCAGTCTTGGGATTCACAGGATTAGATGTTCATTTTTGCAAAGTGAAACCTTTTTCAGTATCAGATACGCACGGCATGTACTACATGTGCTACCAGTTTGTCCTAACTTAACACAGTTTTAATGTTATTTATTCATTTAAAACATTAATGTGCCATTCATCCAATAGCTCCCAAGAAAGCTAACAGAAAGTATAACCAATATATCATTACTGTTTTTAAAAAGAAACTAAAGTACACCATAATGTTAACAACCTAACAAAAAAGCAGCTAGAAATGTATGCCAGGTTAGAGCATTTCTAAAGCTAAAGTTTCTAAAAATTTAAAAATTGTAACAAAACTGAGCCTAGTGCTTGAATGGATTGTAACCTAGGCATGAGCAGTACTTCTTATGATTTGGTCATTACCTTCAAGAAAGCCCTTTGTTTTGCTGTTACAAAGTATAAAAGAGGTACTTAGAGAAGAGCTTTAACGGAATAACACTGTCTTTGCAGGGATCATGGCCATCTGCAGTACGGGGAAAGAAAAGCAAGCGATAGAATGTCATTCTGTAAACATCATAATTTATATATTTGTGTCAGATGTCATGATGAACTTTAGCACGATGACATCACTGTGTATGTGCTATTATTTTGATGTCATTGTGATTTATTATGGATGCTGCTGCTTCAGATTGGAAGACTAGAATACATTTTGGAGCACACATGAACACTGATATATATAGCACCTGTCTTGCAACTGCTTAAAAGAGATGCATCTTTTCCCAGGATCACATGCTGCTCTCTGCTGCTGCAGTGTGATCCTTGGAAAAGATATATTTCGATTAAACGGTTACAGACAGTTGCTATGTACACACCCTCACAAACTCCAAAGGATCCTTTTTGAATCCAAAGTATTGTCTATCATGACTGTTCTTCAAAATTTAAGGCAAATGTCTTAACCAACCTGATGCTTTCCAGATATGTTGGGCCAGTGTTCCTCAATCTTGGGAACTTTAAGATGTGTGGACTTCAATTCCCAGAAGTCCACACACCTTATAGTTCCCAAGGTTGAGAAACACTGTGTTGCACTATAACTCTCATCTCTGGAACATGTTAAGGTCCCAATGTTGACACATTATAGATGTCTTCTAAAAAGGTATCTTTTTATATGGACCTTCCCTGGCTTTTAACTCTCCTAACATATACCTTTTAATGAATTGTTTTTACTTTGGCTTTCACTGTGAAATGTTTTTCAGATTTAGGGTTTTAAAAACCACAGAGAATGAGAATTGAGCAGTAGTTAGAAGTGGTATAAAATGCTTCAAATAAACAAACTCTACTATAACCATGCTGGCTGGAGATTATTTATTCATTCAAAATATTTTTCAACTGCTTCTCTACGTACAAAGTATCCAATGTGAAAAACAAGATAATTAAAAATGGAATTAAAAATACAACCAATATTTAAACCAACAACCATTCATAAGGGTGAGTTTAATAAGCTTCAGGTGATAAAGAATTCCAGAAAACAAGAGCAGCGACCCCAAAGACCCATCCCTCTGCAGATACTAGCTGTGGAAAGCAGTGGAAACGCAGAAGGAAGCCTCTCTAACTATTTTTACAGGTCAGGCAGATTCATACAAAACACTGGGAGTTGTATTCCCATTTAGAGCAGTGTGTCTCAACCTTGGCCACTTGAATACGCATGGACTTCAACTCCCATGGCCAGCTGTGAAATTTGGAGAGTTGAAGTCCACATATCTTCAAGTGGCCAAGGTTGAGACACATTGCTGTAGAGCAGTGTTATCCAAACTTGGCCACTTTAAGATGAATGGACTTCAACTCCCAGAATTCTCCAGCCAGCCATGCTGGCTGGGGAATTCTGGGAGTTGAAGTCCACTCATCTTAAAGTGGCCAAGTTTGGACAACACTGTCCTATTACATAAACATTTCAAAAGCAAAAGAAAACAACAGCTAAGTGGTACATTTTATACAAAGATTTATCAGGTACAAAAGTCACTCAGACTTCAATAAATGTAGATGTAAAGTGTGTTTACTACTATGACCCTCATCTCACATGGACAGCTTAACTATATTTGTTTTAAGAAGTTATGCGGGTGGATTGCAGGTTTTGGGTGGAAGAAAAATGTAACAAATTTAAAAGTTAAACTATGCCTTTCATTTTTTTTGCACATTTCTAAAGGAAAGCTTGTATTGCCCTGCACAAAATGAATTTAACTAAATGAAATATAATACAGTTTTTTTGGTTCTGTAGAATATATGAACTTTCTGATATGCTGACAGTGGACTATATAGCAATGATCTTCTAATGAAGAAGTGCTTATTCTGTGCTACTGATTCAAGTTTATCTGTCAAACCCAACATAGTTGGCATAGCTTTTGTTATTTATTTGTACCTTATGCAGTATGTACTTCCAGTCTTCTGAAAGGAAATGCATAAAACATGTGTGTATTGCCTAAGAAATGGTAGTCAACTTCTGATGAGATACTGTCATTCTTATTTTGTAACAAACATCTCAATTCTATTTTAGATGGCAGATGGTTGTTTTTAATCATATGAAACCATGTTACCACCTGACTCTTAATTTTAAACAATCCTGTTTTCCATAAAAAGCATACTGCAATGGCTATTTGGTCTCACTTCAATCTTGCATAGCTCAGTAAATATTTCTGTGCAGACACAAAGCACTTGCTTATGCAATCAAAAAGAGATTATCTTATCTCAGATAAAGAAAAGAATTTTGGTTCAAATATAGCATCTAACATCCTAACATCTTCTAATTTGAAGAAAGGGGCTCTTTTCCTGAATGCTTGGATTCTTGGACAACTTTTCTGAATGAATATTTCCAATATTCCTAAGTTTTGTAAAAGGATTCAGACTTCTGGCTCAAATCCTCAACTTTTGAGATTCTTTTCTATTGAAAGGCTATCGTTTAGGAGTCTGGGATGATAAAATTATCATCCTTTGTGCTAAATGAGACATGTTTGTCTCCTATTCACAATAACCAGGTTTGCCAACTGAAATACTGTCACAGAAAAATGATAATGTGGCAGTAGTTATTCTGAGAAAGACATCAGTGTAAAATCTTGTTAGTCTTGTATTAAAAATTGGTGCATATATTAAAAGTCACCCTTAGTAACATAATTGGCTTTTTAAGGAATCGCCCAAAAAGAGGCAAAACAAAGAGTAAATGGAAAGAGCAACTAACTAGGTTCCTATGCATTCCAATTTTTGGTTTCCATTTTCATTCTTGTTCACCAACTACCCTGCCCGCTTCTTTTTTCAAATGGAAAAAGTGCACTGCCTTCTCCTCATATTGGTTTGGTGGAAGAAGAAGAAATAACTGCTGGGAAGAAGAGAGAAGTGAGCAATGCAATATTACAAGGAAACAGCAGCAGTCCTTTTACCTTTCACATACATCACTAGGCAGAAACCAGGGGACTAAAGACCCAGCTTCTTTCTCTGAAGGTCCTACAGCAACTTCTACTCCATTTGCATACCATAGCCCCAGGATTCAGAGGCATTGGTGGCCATCTCAGCTCTTGAGTTAGGAGGAAGTTATCATCTACTCCTACAGACCACAATTTAATTAAAACTTCTTGGGACCTCCATGAAACAGAAGTGTAGCTAAGAGTAAGAGTGGTTAATATCTTTGCCAAAATACTCCCATTTTTTTCTTTTCTCCACCTTCTTTCAGAACTTCCTATTTATCCAATACTGGTCAAGATGATGCAGTCATTAAAGTAGAGCAGTGTTTCTCAACCCTGGGAACTTTAAGATATGTGGACTTCAACTCCCAGAATTCCCTAGCCAGCCAACTGGAGTAGAGTGTAGGGTTGCCCGTGGCCTGCCAAAATTCTTCTTTTTGGCCCCCAAAGAGTGAGTGGGAACAAAAACCTTTTTAGCACTGGGAGGTGGATGAGCTCTTTAAAAAGAAAACAGATAATTCAACCTTGCATATATTTAAAGCACCCATTTTGCTTGTTAAAACTCCTGAACTCCCCTCCTAAAAGAGGCCCTGGTTTCTGGAGTGCAGCTCTCAGTTTACCATGCCCCTGAGCCTATCAAAGCTATGCATTCCTGTCTTGGAGAGCTGGATGAGGATTAGGATCTGGAAAACAGGTTACATTTCTCACTCTGCTATTCCTTGATGATCCTGGGTTCTTGAGGTTTGCTCAGCCTAACCTACCTATGCAGGCTACTGTGGGGATAAAATAGGGAAGAGAGTACTTATCCTGCTTTGAGGTTTTTGAAGGATGAGAAATATAATAAATTATAATTTGGTCTTGATAGTATCTTTTTTTGTTGTGGCAGGGAAAACTCACATGAATCATCATCAAGGGTTTATGTGTGTTAGGAGAAATGGACTATGACACAGACGGGCAACTTTCACCCTAAAGCAGCATGCATCCAACATTTGGCCTTTGGAGCTGAAAACAAATGACCATTAGGAGCCGACTGACAAGAAGTAGATTTCTGGTAGCTTCCTATCATTTATCAGGAAACAAAGTAATCTGATTTTCCAATCCTAATGGCAAAATTGGGCTCTGGGAGGAAAGAGAATGAAGGACGAAGAGAAATGGCATGTATATATATAGGTATATGAAGTATGTGTATGCGTGTGTGTTGTTGTGAAGGTATGCATGCAGCATGAATATTCCATCAGACAACTTGTAAGACCCTTGGTACCAAAAAGATTGCTAAACTATGAGCTATGGCAATAAATTACATGAGCAATATGAAATAATTAAGTTGGAAAAGAGAAGAATAAATCTATTAGTTCATTTTCTCTATCATTCATTTTTTTAAATTTTCCCTCTTTTATAATTAACTGAAATCCTCACCCATGCCTTTTTTTGGGGGGGGGGGGTTAGTCCAATTCAAAGATGGTCTACTGAAATCAATAATGTTTAAATCAGACATGATTAATTGAAGTCAGAGTAATTTCAATGGAGCTACATAAAGACTAAACTAACACATTACATCACAATTTATTGAATAAATAAAAAATGGCTGGGTTCCCACAATATGATAAGCCATAAGCCATGATTTAAAAATTACAAAGAATGGATTCACATACTGTGTTAGAAAAAAAACCTAACTAACCAACCAACCAACCAACCACAGGCCTTATTAAAATGTCTGAACTAAGTCTACATTTAAAACTGGCTTCAGCCCAGTAATTTGTAAATGAAGAAAAATGCAGGTCTTCTAAAAAAACTAATAGTAATTAATGGTTACTATATTCTAATATTAAGACAGCATAGCAGTATAAGTATAATATTTGGAGGGCAAATATCTGCCTGAAGAAAATAGAATAAGGGTATAATCCTTCATTCTATTTTACATATTTCATTATTTTATCCCAGTCAGTATTACCCAAGGCCGGTTTCTCCCATCTAATCAAGCAATACAAAACAGAATGGCCACACAAGATTTAAAAATAGATTGAGGGTGTAATGCCACCAGCAGACAATAAAATCTGGGTGAGGGTACAGACACTTAGGGAGCTCCCCCTACATTGGAAGGCTAGAAGCAGAGGGGCAGCAGTTTATAATTTGTATTTCCATTTTAGGAGCACTAGTGCCAAGCCTCTTTTGCACTATTACTCTCCATGCAGTTTACACTGGAAAATATATAAAATATATAAAAGACAGATCCTTTCCTAGGAAGCTTACAGTCCAACCTGAAAGAGAACAGAAATTGAAGAGCGACTACAGTCAAGGGCTCATGATTTTTGTTTTCCCTAGTCAGTATGTGAGTTTGCTGATTGAATAATCAAGATTAAAAAGTAGATAATTTTTTTCTGCTAAATGAATAGATGTAATATCCAGGAGTGTACAAAATAAACAAATAGGTGGCATGAAAAAGCTGAAAGTTGAGCACTTTTATTCAGGTATTATTTTGCCAATACTAATCTATTCTGGCCTACCACTATGTTCTGGAGGTTTTTTTCTCCCCAGTAAAAAGTTTGTTTTACAGGAGTATATTACAGACTCAAAGGACTGCTCCTGGCTAAGAAGGATTGTTATACAGAACATATGCTAAGATATCAGAATTTGGGCCCAAAGATTGTTTCTGCTCCCATGAAACGTGAGAATCGATGCCTTCCCTGACATTTTATGGAGAAGTGCAAACTCTCTGATAGAATGGAGCCTGAATATCTCAGATTGCAATCCCATAAGGATTTATCTATCTTACTCAGTTCAACATGACTTACTTTTGAGTTGATATGCCTAGGAGAATGCTGTTACAGACAGTGTTTACTTCTGAAGTGATTATTCCTTGGGAAAAATATCACTTCCATTGCCCTCACTTGTTTTCTAATTGCCTTGACTTATTCACAATGACATTAAACCCTCAATCAAGAAATCCTCATGCTCAATGGATGATTCGTGGTCGGGTAAGATAAATATTTAACTAATTTAGAAAAAAAAGTAGTAACAGTTTGTGATGCTGAATAAGAATAATAATAAAAAAAGGGACAGCTTAATGTAAGGGTTGAGGTAGGATTCTGCAAATCCTTCAAAGAGGAGCTTCAGAATAGCCCAGAGTATATATGAAACTGTGTTTTTTTTAAGAGCAGATGCATCATTTTCTAGGCTCATGTAGCTTCTTCAGAAAATGTTCCCATTAGTCTCTGCACATGCGGGGAGGAAAAATCAAGTGTCCATGCATACATATGCAAATGAAGACAACCAGGAGCAGCTTCTGAAGCAGCCTCACCAACCTGCTAAAAGATGAGACTGCTTTAATGATTCAAAAGGAGGTGCTCCCACCAGACCAAAGAGAAAAATCTTTACAAAAACCTTTTGGGGTTATACTGATAATGAACCTTATCAATCAGCGTAGGAAAAGAGGCCACTGCTGGGACTGGACTCCTATTATTGAATGTTTAAATATATATTAGTGCAAGGCAAAGAAACTTATCCTGCACTTTTTTTTTTTACAATTCTCATTCAATTTGATGAAAGAGAAGTTGCTCTAGACACTCTTTTTGAGAAGATAAATTTGAGATAAATTTTCATGAATGGCGTGTGGTATTCTTGCACTGATTTAATTACAAGGTAGCCAAGGGAAGCGTGTGACTATCCTATCTTCACTGGACGATCCTCTCTCCAGCCACTGCAACCTGTCTGGCTTCCCACTTCAGTTAAATCCCAAGGGAAGATATTGGACAGGCCTCTTTGCATTCAGCTTTCTCAGGAGGAGCGTTACAGGCACTGCTAGGGAGAACTCCTGCCTTTGGGCAAGGGTTGGAGAATTCCTCTTTCCCCTGGAGAAATCATCTACCCAATTTCTCTAACCACTTGTTTGGCAGAAAATTCTAAGATAGATAGAGAGATGTCTTGTCATCCTATGGGGGAAAAATCAGGCTTGCATGAGAGATCTCTGAGGTAAAACTTACATAGCTCTAACCTTCCTTTTCTGATGCTTTCCAAAAGCAAAGGACACAAGTAGAGGGAAAATCAGAGATTACCTGTTGAGGGAAAAATAAGAAAGGGGAGGATGCCTACACGATTCCTACTGAAGCAGCTGTCACATTTTCTTTTAAGTGCCCTGTTCAGACTTCTTTCATCTTCATGCGGTGCTCTCCAACAGACAAAAAAGCCATATGTGTGAAGTTAGACAACAGCACTTGTCATTTTTAACACCAGCACACCTTTGCTGATAACCTAGCTAGAAATGAGAGAGTGCTACGGCTTTGTAAATGGAAGCGCATTGCTAAAACAAACAAATGCTAACCCAAACATAATCATAAGCCTAGGAGGGGTCTATGCCCTCTCTGTTTGGTGAGAGAGTGCCAAAGGCAAAGTTTTCTCAGCAGGAATTTGGAAAGTTATCTGGAAAGCCAAGAGTGAGGGGAATGTCTTTGTATATCCAGAAGCAGACGGCCAGCTCATGTTTGAGGGGGACAATTCCCAGTAGAACTTACATGCAATCAAGATAACACCCCAAAACAGAAGTGCAGGGTTTTAAGGGCATGTACTACATTGATTTTCACATTTCATAATAACTATAGCAAGATTATATTAACACAGGATATAAGAAAGGAAAAGGATCTGTGCCTTTGTCATGCATGCCTGTGTAAAGGTCCATTTTCTTTGCAGAATAACAGAGCTGACCCCCCAAAAAGTGTTTTTGAAGAATAAAGGGCAGCAAATTCAAGGGAATATTGTCTCACCTTTTCTCCTTAAATCTGTCTTGCATCAAGCAAAGCTCTGTCATAGCGTTAGCACACTTGTTAAAACCTATTTTCTTTTCAGCCCCTTCTATTCGTACAAAGATCACATTTATGTTCTCATCATAAATTACTGGGATAGGAGAAAACATATAACTCCTGAAGACCTAGGCCTTCCTCTAATTTATAGTTTTATATACTTTTTTAAAAAATTGCCTACAAAAACTCATGGCTGTGGGGACAAGAATCTACTCACTTCAGTAACATTTCTAGCTTAGCAATTAGGATTTAAATCCTTTGTACTGACATACTCTTTTTGTTGCCTTGAAAAGTATCTATCGGCTCATTCCTTTCAAATCCTTTCCTATTTCATAATTCAGTGGTATACCACATACAATAATTTACTCAAAAATATTGACAAATATTGTTCTTGGTATAAGTAATTAACACTTAAAACAAATCATATTGCAATATATTTGCTGATTCCCTCAAAGTGCCCTAATGAATACCCCCCCAAGACATTTTCCATCAACCTGAGAAATTCCAATCTTCAATTCCCATGACTCCAACGAATAATGAATGAACTTCAAATAAAACTATGCTAAAACACTTTGAATGTTCCATTATGGTATTTTCCTACCATAAAAATAAACCAGCCTATGTTTTTTCAAGCTAAATTCTCAAAAACAGAATCATTCACATTTCTTCAAGAACTCCGCTCTTACTTGATTTTGCCTATCTTTTGTTTAGAGGGTACACCAACTTAATGGAAAGCCTTTTAATATCCTTAAATTCAAAAACCATTGGATATGCTGCCTACAGTGCTAAGAATTGAAAGAAATAAAGCTAGTAAACCAGAAATCTTGGAAAGTAACCCGGAATGTTAAAATAAATATTGCTTAAACGCAAGAAATTATTTTCAGGTTCCAAATCTGTTGCTCACATTGCAAAACTAGTTTACTCCAATATAAGTCCTGTTGTGTTCAGTGGGGCTTCCTCTCTAGTAAGCATAAATAGGATTGCACACACACACACACACACACTTTGCTAGAGCTGACAACAATTAATTTAACAAGGTAATATGGCCTTTGTCTAAGGTGAATTACTTATTGCAAGACGTACTGTACAAGAAACCAATTTCCAAAGCAGACTTAGCAGTCAAGACATGAACTGGAAAACTTGTCCTCTTCCAATTGCCATCTCCTTGACTTAAAGGAGGGAGTGACACTCAGAAGAAACTTCCATAGACAGACAGCATTTTGAACACAGAGAAAACAATGTAAAAAAAAAAAAGATTGCCATCACTCAAGAAACATAAAACATAAAATCAAATATTAATGCTGCAACATTTACACTGAAATGAAAATTAGCAGTCAGATGGTCAGATTTTAAAAAAATGAATATTACTGGTAGCTTCTCCCTTGGCGCCCCCCCCCCCACCTCCTTCCTGGGAATTATTGATCTGGCTTTCCTCGCTGAACAGGGAAAGCAGGCTCTTGCAGTCAAACTGACAAGTGGTGGTGGTGGCTACTGCATTTATTCAAGCAACTATCCCTCACACCTTGGAAAAGAAACATGTCAGCAGAGAGGCAGAGATGCTCCTTTGGAATTAACATGTTTGCAGAAATGGTGAAATAAAGAATGAAGTAGCACCTCACTCATCCCCTGCATGCCATTTGCCCCACTGGCATATCAAAGCCGGAGATCTGAGGACAGAGAGCATCAATGCTGATTGACAGAGAAGGGCTTTCTCACACACCCAGAGACTGCTTGCCTGAAAAGAAAGAAATAAGGGTGTATATGGGGGGCGGGGGGGGGAGGTATTTGGCTTACCTTATTTTCTCCATCTCTGCCGCAGAGGCCTACAAGAAATCAGACAAGGAGCAAGTGAATGGAAAGGCAGGGAAGCCTTCTCTGGGCAGATTAATGCATAGTTCAGGCTATATACCCCAAGGACTGCTGCCGGCCAAGGACTCCCAAGCCCACTGCCAACGGAGGCCACGTCTTGGGGTGAGCATTAACACGAACACACACACACGCACGCACGGGCTGAGAGGCTGAAACTCCGGCAGAACGCAGCAGGCTGCAGAAAGGACGCCGGCGACCCAGGAGGCCTGGGCAGGCATGGAATGACTCAATTTGAAGCGCCGAGGAGAGGCTGGCAGAGAGAGAACCAGCCGGCAGTAACAGGTTTCTGTGCTGCTCGGATGCCAGGAGAGAGAAACTTGAAATCGCAGGGGCAGACCCGAGCAGCAGCAGCAGCAGCAGCAGCGGGAGGAGGAGGAGGAGAAAGAAAGAAAGGGAAGGACAGAGGGAGGGACGCGGCAGAGCGGTTGAGGCTGCCGGCTGTAACCATCCAACGATTTAGCTTCGCTAGAAACCGGAGAGGTTTGGCAGGGGCTCTGCGTGTCTGGGTGTGTGTGTGTGTGTGCGCGCGTGTGTTAATCGTCACGTTTCCCAGAGATATCGACAGATGGAGTGCGCATAAGCCCTGAAGCTCGGGCGGAGAGTTTCAATGATCAGCGGTTCTCCCCCCCCGCCCCGACGCCAAGCCGCCCGCCCCCGTAATTCAGTGCCTTTAAAATTAACAGCTCTCTGCATCTCTCTCTCTCTCTCCCCCCTCTTTTCTCTCCTTCCCCACCGCTTTCCTTCCCTCTTGCAGAACCGCTACGGCGCTGCGCCAGCCTCCTCCCTGCCCTGGCTCGGATCACACACCTCAGGGAAAGTTTCAGGGCGAGCCGTTAACCGGAGCCTTCCCCGCTCCTTCTTCCTCTTCTCCGGCTTGCAGCCCACGGACACGGCCAGGAGGAAGCCTCTCTTCACCCGGCGGTTCCGCCCGTTCCCCGCAGAGCCGGGGAGGAGAGAGAGCGCGAGGCACACGCAACCCTTTCGCTTCATGTTTCGCGTCCCGCAGCCGCCGGTCTCTGCCTCCCGCAGCCTTCTCCTAACCTGCCGCCTTCCAGGTGTGCTGGACCAGAACTCCCAACAGCCCCGACAAGCGCAGGCCACGCTCGGCCGGGGATGATGGGAGATGTAGTCCGGGACGCCGGGAAGGCGCCGGGTTGTGGCGGTGCGCGGAATCGGGACATCTGATTAACCCGTTGCTTCCCGATGAAGCCGTAGAGTGGGGCTCTGGTCTCCAGCGAGGTGAAGCGCCACTATCCATCTGTATCTTTCTGTCTCCAGATTCTCAGTTTAGTTAAATCCAGAACCTTTCATCCCAATTTTGTGAATTAGAGAGTAACATCACAAACTAAACTTATCATCACACATTTTCCAAAAGTACCTCTGCCCCCAAGTTTAGTCCCAGAAAGTAAGAAGATCCCTCATTTTAGATGCTCTGATTTTATATACTCTGATTGTGCAACATAAGATGCTTAGGTAAAAAAGGTAAGATGAATTAAACTAGGAAATGAACTTTCATATGGCAGCATTTTGTTTCTTTCTTTGAGAATAAATCCCCAAATCTCCCTGTATCACTCCTGTTTTCCCACGATCCATTCATTTACAGTTTCCATATTAACTGAAGTTATTCCCCTGAACCATTGTTGCCTTGGCAGTTCCAGGGAAATGCACTATTGATTCACCTCCCCCATTCTCTCATATTGTTTGGTGTGCAAGAATAAACATCCTATCCAAATGTCACACCAATAGGTGTGCCTGATTGCCCTAAATCTCAAGAGTAACAGTTGGCATACGTTCTATATAACTGGATGCTGCCCCCCCCCCCCAGCCCATGGATAGGAATATAACATTGTGTTTCCCAAGCAACTCGCATATGTCAGTGCAACCTCCTGAATCAGCCCACCTTCACTGATTTTACACAAACATATGAGATTGAATTCAGGTTCCCATCTGTATCAGTGCACATTCCTATGTCTGGGCATAGTGCGTACAGCTGCTAGGAAAGAACAAAGAGGAGGTAACAGGTGTGTTGGGAAATAGAAACATTTTACAGTTATGGCCAACCTTTCTGGCAAGTATTTTATCAGTTATGTTCAGGGAATGAGACGTTACTACTACAATGCACACTGTGGTGGACCCCCTGTTGAAGAGCGGGCCTTACTAGAAGCAGAACAATCTGCAAAGGAAATCTGACATAGTAATCTGACTAAGCTACATGTCTAACTAAAAGTTCTGTGCAGAGGTTTGCCTCATCAGTGTGCAGCAATGACATGATTTACCCTATCAGATTCTTGTAGCTGAAAGAGACCTCTGCAAATGTGCTGACCGTACACAAATTCCTCCCTACTGGAAGGGAGGCGTCAGAAGCACATGAATTAATTCGGCAGCTTTGCTTTGCTTTTCAGAAGCAGCTTCAAAGGGTTGCTTTGTGTGAAGCATTAGTGATGCAAAGTATCCTTTCTAACTTTGTACTGTCTTAATAATTAGTATAATACCTCCCTGCCTTACCCAACATCTCTTGTGATTTGCTTCTAGACTACTGAACGAGTGAGCATGCAGTAATGCAACGAGCTGGCCACAAATGGCTTTTTTTTTTTTTTAATTCTTCACCAAATTTGTGGGCAGGAAATTTTCCAAATTTTACCAAGAAGAAAGTGTCTGTTTCTTAAGGTCAGCATTCCTTCTTAATAGCGCCAGTAGCACTGCTATTGAAAAAGCCCAATGAGAGGAATGACATCTATCCTTCGGATCAAATGGAAGTGTATGTAGATAGGGTGGGTGAAGAGCACTGAAGAGATGACTATGCAGTGAAAAACATTTACACACACCCCTTGGTTATCTATGAACATTTCACTTAAATGCCCTTCTCCCTGGAAGAAATTTCTAAAGCAAATTCTTTTTCATCCCAGTAAATAAGAATTGGCAGGGGGAAAAAATGCAGGAGTAATTCTCTGCCCAGCACTAGGCAATCCAGGAGAAACAGACAGAAGAATAGAACTGACACTAAAGTGTAACTAAACACTGTTCAAACTGATCATCTACAAAACAGTACAGTACAATACAATAAGGCTAGGACTTATTTATTTGTTTGTTTGTTTGTTTATACATAGACTTATCCCCGCCCATCTCCCCGCAGTGGGGGACTCTGGGCGGTTTACATCAAGTTAAAACAATAAATACATGATTAAAATTTATAAAAAAGACAAACACATCTACACAGATGGAAAGAAGAGGGAAAAAAAATCCAAGAGGCTGATGGAAGCCACACTAGGCCTCTAGGGGGCTAGCCAACCCCATTTCTGACAACCTCCCTCCCCACCCCAGGCCAGCTTGCCAACTTAGCACCTCCAAAAGTGTTGGCTACACCTCCCAATACCCAATACCTTTCAGCAATCAGGTTTAGAAGGGCCACAAAAAAACAATATAAGGCTGCCCACTTCTGGAATACCTAACTTCTGCATAAGGTGAAACGTAGTATTGGACTTCTTCAGGAAAGTATAACTTCCAAATGGGAATACTTTTACACACAAGGAATATCCCATGAGCTAGTCAAATCCCCAATCTGTAAGTGCCATACAGCCCTTGACCACCCCCATTCACATTGGCAGTTTTTTCCTGTTAGTGTGCGTGTAAAAAAAGGGTGGAAATGAATGTTCAGCTTCCAAGAAGCTCTTATGTTTCCTTTGGTTTTAGCTTTTGCAAAGACGTCTGCATCAATTTTTATTGTGCTCTAACATGTTCCATAAGGAAGCTTAGCTAATAGCATAGGAGGTTAGAAGTAAAGTTCTTTGTGAACAAAAGTTATCAGGGGACAAACTTTAACATGACAGTATTGGATGTATAGCTCTTAAGTGGCTCAGGCAATAGCTTTGAGTGACCAGATATATTGATGGAGGAGGGCACTGAGCTTTGATATTATGTAATAGCTCATAATGATACATTTAATGGATCAACTACTGTTTACGGGAGTCTGAAAGGTTTTGAGATCATTAACTTATTTCCCTTACAGAAAGAGGTGATACGATGGAATTTAATCCTGCCTTGGATGACCCATCTGTAAACAAAACCCTTTCTAAAAACTCACAGCTTATTTCTACACATCAAAGAAGTCTATTTTCAGTTTGTTTTTCTTTTGTAGGATAGGATGATACCTGGTAAGCTGTGTGTAGAAATTATTAATTGCAGTTAGGAAAGTTATGTTTCAAAAGTCAATGAACAATAGTGTTCAGTAGAAGACCTTTAGCCAGTCGAATTCTTTCAACCTCACATGGTCATTGGGAGAATAAATAAGGTAATGAGAGCATAACTTCTGGAATTTATATAGGACCTCCTAGTGGTCAGAAGTGAATATAATACCATAATAGAAAGTTGAATAACCCTCCCTCTGGGAGCAGATCTTGAGGTTTCTAGTATGGGGCCCAGAAAAATTAACACCTAAAGCGCTCTAGAATGCAAAGAAATAAGAAAGGAAGGTGTACCATTCATAGCATCCATTCTGGAATTCTTTGCAACCCCTTAATAGCAGCTCTATTCTAGGTCAGGTGACCAGGAGAGAGGAAGCAGGCCATCGTACAATTGCCTCTTCCATAAGGATACATCCGGAGAACTTTTTTTCTGGGATGTTTCTTACCACAGTCCCAAGGTGGAACCAGCCCAATCTTCCTTTTGCTGGGCTTCTCCCAGCATACCAAATTTTATCCAATCTCCAATTTTTGGAGAGTTTTATGCTGATGGACAGACAGATGAAGTTTTGATACCCTCTATATAATTTCTAACTTTCCATTGGGTTGGAAAAATTTTTGTAAAGGGGAGGAACATGTTTCCTTCCTTCCTTCCTTCCTTCCTTCCTTCCTTCCTTCCTTCCTTCCTTCCTTCCTTCCTTCCTTCCTTCCTTCCTTCCTCATATTTATATAGCCGCCCATCTCACACAAGGTTTGAAGTTTGAAGAAGAAAGGGATGTAAATTGGTATGTGTGACTGTGACAGCTGGAGTTGGATTAATGCAACTAAAACATGAGTACTTTAGGTATAATGAACAGCATTTTAGAAATTATTGCCTAAGTAGTTCAGTTACAAACTGATTCACACATGTTTATTCATCACTTGATGCTAGTAGTGGAGTCTGAAAGCCTGCAAAAATAGTAAATGAGATTTTTGTATCCATTCAAATGCTTTTTTCAATTTCATCATTTTACACATTAACTAGTAAGTATTTGAGTACTCCAGTAAAGTGAGTGCACCAACTTCAAGTTTAGCACTATTGTATCTCCATGGAAGGTTTGGCATAAAAGCCTGTACATGAAGCAGGAAAATTTGAAGCTGAAGTAACATATATATTCAGTTACTGAAACTGGTTTAGGAAAAGAAGATATTTTAAATTATTTATTTAAAAATCATCTTCTAAACCATTTGTGTTTCTGGGTTTCAGGCAGCGAAGCCGTCAGGAAAATCAAGGCTAGATGCATCTAGAGGCACCTGGAAGCCAAGGACTATTTCTAGATGAACTTTTTACAGTGCTTCAAATACATGTTGTCCTCAGAACCAGTTCCACATTTGCATTTGCATCACTTGGTTACTTAAACATTTAGACTTAACAGAAGGCTGGATAGATGGATGAGCTGGTTTCATTAAAAAGCATGTTACAGAAATATTGTGATGATTCATTTACAGATGAAAGTCTATCATGAATGTGCAAATCAGCCTTGATTTTCACAGAAACAGAAAATAAGCTCTAATATATAAGAATCTGATTTTTACAGATTTGGTCATTCTAATTTCTTGACTATATAGTATTCCTAGGTAATTTTGCATTTAGGCACTGAGTAGATACTGATTTGCTTAGCTTCAGCAAAGTATGTCTTCAGACCATCCCCTGGGAACTATTTGAGAGCACATTTTTTTTTGCACAATGTAGCTGTAGTATATATCATGTCTGCATAATATGAAGAAATCCATATTTTAATATTTCAAGCCCTGGAGCCATACAGCAGGTCTGCACAACATGATGTGATTTACTATACCAAATACAGGCCACAAGGGTCATCGTATTCCTAGCTTTGCTGCTGGCCTGGGACAGAAAAAGCAGATAGGAACAGTGATGCCATCAAAGCAACATTTTAGGGCTCAGAAGAGACCTTCCCTAGTTTCTTGGGCTGTAAAGGAGAAGGGGGCTGGAGAAATGTGCTTTCAGACTTGCAAGATTCTGTCAATGCAGCTTTACAATAAAGTAGAATTAGCTCATCTGGTTGTGTTTCCTATCTGGTCTGCCCCGCAAGGCCAACATCAATCTTGCAAGTCTGAAAGTACATTTTTCTCCCCCTCACTGCTGTCTCCTTTATAGCCCAAAAACTAGGGAAGGTCTTTTCTGAGCCTCTTGTCCCGCCCACTATCTAGCTGCAGGCTATGCTGTCTCTTATCTGACCATTCCTTTGGCAACATCTCTTTGCCCAGTCTGCCAAGGTCATTCCCACATACCATTACACTACCCTGTAAAAAGGTGGGGGTTGTAAAATAATTAAACTCAAAATTTTAAATTATTTGTCTGATGAATTAGTTTTGCTACCTTTTGTCAGCCTTCAGTACAAGCGTGATGGGCTATGACTGGTTCCTTAATTCATAAATGTTGTAAGCATGATATACAATAGCATCATCAGAGAAAACAAGGGCTAAGGTTAATTTGTGTGAGATGGGCAGCCATATAAATCAAATAAATAAATAAATACCCCACTTATGTTTTTAAAATATGAATCTATGGAGACCTTTGATTAATTTAGTTTGTGGAATGCTCAGTGGCTTCATCAGTATACAGTATATTGGATCAAATAAAGGGAAACAATACAGTGCCACTCTTTGGCAATAATTCATTTGGGGTAAACTCAGCTGAGTTTGACCCCAGAAGGTACAAAGTATTTAAGAATAACACTGACTGATGAAGTAGAAGAAAACCAGAGGAGTATGCAGTCAAAGAACTAGTACATAGTTCTACTTAGTATTAAGCTTAAATTGTAAATAACTTCTGCAGGTGTGTAACATAAAGTAGAGATATTACATTTGTATTGTGGATATGGATTACTTATAATTGCATTATGCAATTTAGGCATAAAGGTTGCTATTCAAACATTTGGTGCATTTTTTTCATGCATAGCAAAATCTGGGCATTTTGAATTCATCCTTTTACAGTCTCCTAGATCCTTGAGATCTGACCTTTCATCCTGTTGATGTCATCCTGATTTATCAAAGTGTCACTTGGTTTTAAGAGATAGGAAGATTAGCAGGCACTATGCAAACAGGACTTTGCAAAACTGACAAGAGGACAGAGTTGGTATCTATTAAGCAAGTCTACAAATGTGGCATGTCCCTTGCACAGAGAGATGCTTTGAAGGTTTGCTTCTAAGGATGCCAAGCTGAAGAGCTACAGTTATATCTGTGACTAAATTATAATGGCTAAACAGAGAAAGTGATATTAAAATGTCTGCCATTATAAAAAAGAAAGGATAATAGATTTTTGTGAAAAAGCTGGAGAAATAGGTCCCAGAAGTTGATGCCTCAGCCCTAACTATACGTAGTAGGGTTACTTTAAAAATAAAGCTAGGAATGAAATATTACTACATGTAGCAGCACCTGCCCTTTGGAATGAGGTTCTCTCCACCCAAGATCAGGGTGGCTCCCACCCTACTTGTGTTTTGGGGGGCCCTGAAGACCAGGCTGTTCACCCAGGCTTTTGGCTTGGGTGGTCAAGCCCCTTCTGAGTAGCGTTGTCTATGTTTTCATTGTTGTCTGTTTTTGCCACCTTTTTATTCCTTTGCCTTTATTGTTAAACTGTTTTGTTCTTATTTTTTCTGTGTTTTTACTCTGTGAACCATCCAGAGTCTCTGGCAGTTGGACGTATCATAAAATAAAACATGTTCTTCACTTCATCTGCATGGTGAGAAATCTGTAGGGCAGCATTATCCATTGTAGTTTCTTTGGATGAGAGAATACTGGAACTGTCAGGTATGTTTGTGACATATTTTTGCAAATATTTCCCTTTCTGTGGGTTTACGTTACTCTAGTCAACAAAACTGAACTGTGGTTTAACCTTAACATTTGAGGTGATACCCAGGCTGTTACATCCATCATGAGCTCATGATGACAAAAACTTTCATTTTGAGCAAATATCTTGTTTGCCACAACATGGAACATTTTGAGCCATCCCTCACACTTCTTGGGGATGCATCTGGGGATATTTATGGCTGAGTTCCTTAAACAATTTCTAGGGAGTAAGCCCCATTCCCCCTGGGTAATAACTGGAATAGGATTGTGCTGCAGACTGTAAATGATGAATACGTCCAGTAATACCCTTACTTTAACCGTCTCTATATTCTGCTTTTTATTTAAGAGCAAATGAGGTTTTGAACCATCAAGGACTGTCTGTGTTATAAAATAACTTTAAAAAAACAGTCAATAAAGCATTAATAATAAGAAATGATTTATCAGATGCAAAGCACAACCTCATTTTATGTTCTTTGCATCCCAAAGTTTGATGTCACTCCTTCTAATCAAAATATTGGATGAAATGAATTGATATCAATATCTCAGTAAGGGGGTTGCCATCATATATCAAGGATTCCACTAGAAGTTCAGGTTTTTTTCCTCATATTTACTTCCCTTTGCTTCATTTCTTTTAAAAAATGTGTTTTTTAATTATTTTTTTTCAAAACTGTGAAGCTGTGCTGAGTACAGTATCATGACAAATGTAGCTCAAGTTGAAGACTACATTGGACCTGAATTATATTTTTGTCATCAAAGGGTTATAGAAGAAATCTCTTTATACCTCCCCTCATCCCCTATCTCTGATTCAGTCTGTTCTGTGCCTTAGTATTCCTTTCTCCAGGTCATTCTCTGTAAATTTAAGAGTCAGTTCTAACTCCCACACAAAATGTGGAGCTGTTAAGATTGCAAAGGAGATATTGAAATATGACTCCAGAGATTCCTTTGTCAAAAGCAACCCATGTCTATTAAAATGATCATTGGCTCCTTACGTGTCATATTTTCCACTCCTTCCTGTTTCTTTCCCTCCTTCCTGCACACACTTCCATAAAGGAAAGCGGGGAGGCAAACCCAAAGGAACACTCAGTGAATATGTGATGCTATTTTTAGAGAGGGGTTTCATCCAATTGCAGTTCAGTAGACTAGTTGTCAAGGCGAGCACGAGAAGGTGGTTAAGGTTGAAGTTGTCAATGATTCAGCAGCACCGGCTGTTGCCAGTGCTGCTTGCATCTCTGAAGATTATGTGCATTCCTACAAACCGTGTGATGTAATGGCAAGAAAAATAGGCTTTGGAAAAAATACATGCTCACTAGGAAACTGGGAGAATATTGGTCCTGGGGGAAATGAGAATCTGTAGTTTGGCAGCAGGATATGAGGAGAGGGAATGCAGGGTAGCACAAAACTTTCTTCAGAGGAGGGGTGACCATGACTTCATCTGTAGGAGCACTGGAATAAATGTCAAATGACTGCAGTAATAACAATAACAATTGGGGTTTTACTACTGTTTTTGATAGGTTAGTACAATGGAAGGCAGGGAATGAGCAGAATAAATCAAGCTGAGGCTACAGACTCCTTTTAAAAAAGAAAATGCAATTTCTACTTCATGCTGCTACTTTCAAGTGGTTACACCCTGCAGTATGGTTTGCATTTCTAATCACAAGCTAACATTTCAGTTGGCAAAAGATCATTGGCTAAAGTTCAGTGAATCAATGAACATACTCAGTAGTAAGCACCACTGAGTTCAGTGGAGGCAACTCCAAGTAATTCTACATAAGATTGCCATGACATCCCCTAACCTAATTAAAACTTAATCATTGTTTCTGTTGCTTCTTCCTTTTTAACTTCAGTGTTAGCCTGAATATAAATAATGGGGGAAAATCCAAATATAGCCATTTTTCAATGCAGAATGGCATTGAACTGCCAGAGATTTAAGTAACAGGTAAAACTTTTATAATCACTTAACCCAAAACCAGCGTGTGACTCCACTCATATATTCAGCAGCCAAATGTTGTTTAATCTAGTAATAAGACATCGAGTGGTATGGGAATGTATTTGAACCATATGAGTGACTCCATGAGAAAAATCATCATTCTTTAGTAGAAACGTACTTTGAAGATGTTCAGCCTGGGTAAGGCTCCCTGAAAGCCTCTGCTACCAACCTGCTACCAGTCAGGGTCAGCTTCGGCCACAACCTTTGCCACCAGTCAATGTAAATAATGAGCTACATGGACATTCTTCTAGTATATGGTTCTCTTATGTTCCATTGTAGGGTAGAAACATTGTAAAAATATAATGTTATAGTGGCACCCTTATTTTGGCAGATGAGGTCAAGCTCCACCATTGTCCAGTTTCTCTGTAGAACCTTAAAACAATTTTTTTATGCCATACAGGAAAACTAGCTCAGAAGCCTTCTCCATAACTATGTGATTTTAGGGTGTATTTAGAAGGTATTTAAACCTAAATACAAATAGAAAAGTCAGAATCGAATCGAATCGCATCAAATCTATCTCTTTTTATTTAAAAATCCCTCAAAGCAGTTATTTGGAGCAAAAACACACTCTTGGGATTTAAGAAATTTCAAAAAGAAGCACACACCCATCTTGGAACATCAAAGCTGGAAGTAATTACTAGCTTTCAAATGTAAAAAATATATATAATTTATATGCCAAGAAAAAAAAGCATTAAGTGACTATCCCTCTTCCCCATCCCTAAATGGCTTGTGGAAACGTGGCTACCAGTAAGGAATAGGAACAGTAGATTATTATCAGTTTTAACTCCTGGCAATTACCTGGAAAAGTCCCTGAAGTTTTCTTGACCAGATTTTGGAAGTGTACTTATAGTCAGCAGTCAGGACACCTGGCTATAAAGACAGGAGCCCAGCCAGTCCCTGCTCATTTGCCTATGGTATGCATAGCACCCTGCCTCTGAAGTTGCCAGTGAAACATCAGGAAATCTGTTGTCTAGGCCACAGTCACTAAACCCTGAAGCCCGACACTGCCCATTTTGGAAGTGTTTACCATTGGCTGCTTCCTAGGGCTGAGAGAGATTGGCCTGAGGTTACCCCGCTGGCTTTGTGCTGAAGGTGGGACTAGAACTCATGGTTTCTCTGTTTCAAGCCTGGTGTTTTAACCACTGTGCCAAACTGACTCTCTTAAGAACAGATTAGAACTGGCAAATAAGGATGTCATTCACAAAGAACCCTGTTAAATGCATAGAATCATTTGCTTTCTCTCTCCCTACTACCCTTGCCTCCACAAAGACCATAAGTAGAAAGCAAACATTGCTAGAAAATGTTCCAATCACTCAAATATTTTGGGAAAGCACAAGAATTATGAATAAAAATATTTGTAATGAATAAAAGATACTTTTTACACTTGTAGCACTATATAGTTAGGCTAATCTTTATGGAGTTGCTTTTGTGTCCTGATTCTTGTTTTTATCTTCTCCTGTGAAAACATCTGAGTGAGATTTTGCAAACTTTCCACTTACGCTTTAGCAATAAGCAACATTTGTTTGCTTAGAGATTATTGAGGGTCCCTGAAGAACAAAGTTGACCAATATTGAATTTGTTAATGCGGATAAAACAACTTACAAGATGCTAGCTTCTAATAATACTAAGATGTTGCTTTAAAGATTAATTAAACTAAAACATATTGAGCTGGCAAAGTAGACTCATGAATAATTCTCCATGACATACTGGGAGGATTGAGGTTTATTTGCTCCCAAGGTTAGTTGAAACTTGATGCATAGCAGAAAAAGCAAGTATCTGCTGACTTTACCCCTGCCTGTTTGCTACAGCTCTTACTTTCCAAAGTAATTGTTGCAGCCCAATATACTTTGATTCAGTAAGTTTAATTACAAAGTTGAAAAAAATGTTTTATATGCATGGACCACATTGGAATGTACTTAATATCTATCTAAATGAGTATTTGGCCAGGGCAATGAACATCTGGGAAAATGAACACACACACACACACACACACACATGGATGTACTGTATATTTCAGGGTATGCAACATTATGCAATGTGAAGAAAAGAAGAAAAAAGTAGTAGTCAAAAGAAAATACAGGCAGGAGATAAGAAAAAATGAAAAAGAAATGTAACTAAATTGAGTGTATGTGAACATCATTCACTTTACACCTCTGTACCATTCTATCTTTGCAAGTTATCCTTGTTTGTGTCATGTTAATACACCAATTTACACATTGCCTTTTGTTTTTTAAGCTTCTCACTCTTTGAAGATCTCATTAATTCCATCCAACCCCCAATCTTTCCATCTTGCCCTTCCCCTCAACTCATTCATTGTTTGTTCCTTTGTACAGTCATTCAGCAATTTCCTCCCTCCTTCTCTCCTGGTGACCAAAGCATCTCAAGGTGCCTCTTTCATGCAGTCACCCTCCCATATGCATCAACACCCCTTTTTGGAACTGAATCCCAAGTGCTGCACAGCTCTAAATTATCCCCATCTCACTGGTCCTTTTTCTCCAGCCCCACTATCTATTTGCCCAGTTTCCCCTTCCCCATCTATTTTTGCTCCTTGGATCTCATCACTTTACAGCTTTGAAGCTGAACTGTATTAGTTTGGGATTATAAGACTGTGACACTAGATTTGCATAATGATGACATTCAGACATTTCTACTGTAAATAATCTGTATTGTTAAATCCATCCAACATTGCCCTTGAAAAATATAAAAAGGGATAGAATTTCCCCAAACCTCTGTTTCCTAAGGCTGCCAAACCACAATAAAATCTGATGCAGAATAATATGCGCAGTGTAGAATATCTGCACAACTGAGGCAACAGTTTCCTAGCAACCATAGATCCTCCAAGAATCTTTCCCTCATAGCCATTAAAATACACATTAAATAGAATTGGGCATTAAAAAGAGAATAAGATAAAATATAACAATGAAATTCATGCCTAAAAAGATTGTGAGTAAAATCATCAATGCTTGAAATTTGAGCCACAAAATATATCCATGATTATATAGACAAGGGTGCTCCTATTTAAATAGTATTACTTATTATATATTGTGTTAATATGTAGGACTGGGTAAAGTCTGGCGCATCTTAAAAATCCAAGGGTGTCTGCACTGTTCCACTCTCTGGGCACTGTTTGCAAGCAGTACTAGAGCAGATGGCAGAAATGCATGTATATACTAGAGAAGTCAGCAAAGTTCTTGTACCAGACTAAGAGGAGAACACTGCATGCTTCTCAGACTATCCTCCCTCAAAACATTGAGATTTACAAGTCCTAACATTCTTAAATATGGCTTCTTTAACCATGGCTTATTGAATAAGTCCTATTTGGCTGAGCTCGCATACCATATTGTCCTAAACCATTGTTTACAAACCATGCAGTTAGATTTACTGATCACTCAAACCAAATCAAAACCAGCTACCTCATAGGTTAGTGTGTTGCACAAGCTGGGCCATAGAATCATAGAAATAGAAAATACTTCAATGGGATCAGACATGGGTTGATCTGCCTTTCTAAAATGTACAAGGTAAGTTTCATTTTTCTTTAATGGCACTGCTACTACAACATTTGTTGAATACAGATTGGATGTCATATGGTCACTTGGCTATTTGAGGAGGTTCAGGAGAAGCCTTTAGTCTGCAAAGAATGTGGTGTACTTACAGCAAGATGATGGCATTTTTTAAAAGTTAAAGATGGAGGAGACCACTTAGCTACCTCATACATTTTTAGAAAGCAATTGTATCCCCTATTTTTCCATTGGGTTCAATCTGACAATTTCTTCTGTAGGTTAAAAAAAAATCCTCAGAGTCGGATTGAAAATCTGCACCCTTCCCCTCCCCCCCCCCCCCCCCCCCCAGTGAATAGTTAAATGAAATGGTCATGTTGATGAGCAGCTGCTAATCAGGACATCATGGAGGAGGAAGAAGTTAGTTTTGGATGCTGCTTGGGTACCATCAGGCCTATCAGTTGAAAACATTAAGAAGAGAAGGAAGTAGGTTAGGTTGATAGGATGGAAATTAGAAGGGAAGACTTCTGTGAATGAATGGGGTAGAAGTGGGTACTTTTTCTAAGCTCTTTGGATTCTTTTTAGGGGAAAAGAAATTAATCAGTAAGCTTGAGTCAAATTGTGAGCTCTGCCTCTATTTTGAGTTATATAACTAGGAGCTGTTGGAGGCACTCCCTTGTCTGGGAAACAGTTGCACATAATTGTGAGTGGCTATGGTGCCCAGTTCCCTCACCAAGGATTTCTGAACTGAGAGGCACTAGCATTCTTTTCTGTAACAGGGACTTCTAGCCACATATGCCTCTAGAGGTCCCTCTTACATCAGAACACATACATTCAGTTGACCGCAACCTAATATCTTTATGCCTGGTAAGGAAACCTTGGGGACACATTAGGCTAAATTCCTGTGTAAAAAGAATTACCCCCACCCCCACCCCCACCCCCCATGAAGTTAACTAGCCAGGAGAGAGCTTGCTAAGAGCTTTTATTTTGGAGTCTTCCCAGGAACAAGACTGGCTAATGAGAAAGAAGATGGAACACACTCCAGGTTGATGAATTAGAATTATCCAAGGCTCAAGAAAAATCACATGCAGTCTTCCAGGAGCAATAAGTAAGCAGCATGTGTAATTTTCTTTTGTGTTAGATGTGCTCCAAACCCTGCCTGATTCATTGCATAGCTATTTTTCCCTGAGGCTCACTTTTTATTCTGGATGGAGTCTACCTATAGGTCCTTTGTTTAAATTTATTCTTTGAATCCAGTTCTTGTTCTAGTAATCCCAACAGCTACCTATGCTTCTCATTGCTATTGTGTGTTTTCTCATAAAGTAAATACTGTAAAAACAGACTGGGTTGTGTGTGTGTACCAGTTTGTGTCTTGGGTATTGTAGTCTGGTAACATGTCTTGGTGGCCTAGGACTTTGCACTTTGACTAACCACTGTTGAGCTTAAACTGCCCTTAAGTGTTTTTTTTCTTTCATTAGCAGGAAAGGCAAGGCATTTTCCTTGTTTTCACCTTTCTCTAATATCCCTGAGTGAAGGAAGGAAAAAAAAAATGCTGGCAGGAATACCAGTGAAAACACTCACTGCTGCATTCACCCAAGGCTGCCTGGTTCAGTGGAGGGAGTCAGTGAGGATGGGGTGGCACCCCTTATATTCTCTCTTTCTCTTTCACCTGAATATCTAACCCAGTTTTAGCATGAGAATCAGATGGGAGTTTCAGGTGTTTTGAATAATACATTAAAGCTCCGTTCACATTGCTTTTTGTTTCAGTGACATCTAAACCACTGTCAATATGTTACATTCCAGGGCTGAAAGATGTTATTTTTCCAGATGCCATATGGCAACAAATGATAATATGAAATTCAGGTAGCATGGTTCAATGAAGTCTCTGGATGCTAACATATTAGAACTTTTCATATTATGAGAGCTTGCATCAGAATATGCTTTTAAGTGGGTTCAGAAAGACTTAATTAGACTATTAGTTTTTTCCCTTTTTTTTAAGGACTGGGAGAGAGGTTGGAAATCACCTCTGAGATTAGAGTTAAGGTTGGAATTCTGGTGCTAGGGATGGGCTTTCTTTTATTTCTCCACATACTGTTGTCCCAATAATAATTGTTGATCTGATGTTATTCGCTATGTAAACATGCATATGGCTATTCATCCTAATGGAGTAAATAACAGTTTCTTAGGATATGGGGGAAATCATCAGGAAGACAATAGAGGGGAAAGAAATGAAACTTTATTTCATTACAGTCCAGATCAGAATTGTTTGTTGCCTCCATCACTGCTTTTTAGCAACAGGTAAGATGATGCGGTATCTCATTACTGATCTCCATCAACTCATCTTGCTTGGCCTTGAAATGGAGTTCATGCTGTGTATGGAACAAAGATAAAAACCTGACTTCCACCTTCCTGTACCTCCTGTTATCAACACTCTACAATACCATTCTAGGGTGGAATTACACAGGACTACCAAAAACAATATTGTGGCAACTTCTGCCCTTATCTCTAAATTACCTTGTTTCCTACTTGTATAACAAAAAGCATTTCTCTGTCATTTTTTAAAATGAACAACAGATATAAAGAAACATACAAAGTAAGAATATGATGATATTGCAGTACCCCATCCTATTGTCACTGACATGAACAGTGAGTGTGCAGCTGAGGCAGTGGAAAAGATGTTAGAAGGGCCAAGATCATTCAAAAATGACCCAGAACATCAGAAAAGGTTAAGCTCAGGTTATAATTATCCTGGAAGTCTCAAGATTTCTTCTGTGTTGCAGCACCTGTCCTCTGCAACACTATCCCCCCCAAGATATGCCTGCCCCCCATCCTGGCTTTATTCAAAGGAGCTCTAAAAATCTGGATCTTTACTCAGGTCTTGGGTTGGAGATCCTGCATGTTGGGTTGTCTTTTAATGGTTGCTTTTCTTCTGGTGTTTGGGCAGGTTTTTTATTGTGTTAATTGTATTGTATGATTGTTTTTACTATACACTGCCCAGAGTCATTTTAAAGTTGGGTAGACTTATACATTTCTAAAATAATGAATAAATAAAATGGGGAAAGTTGTTGCTCTTTAATTAAACAATTACATTGATTTAAACTGGAGCTTCCTGGATTTCAGCTAACATTTAGGTATTAAACTGCAGTTGGTAATAGTTTTCAGAGAGTGGATCTTACCAACTGAAACTGTGCTTCCTTATTATCTTGGAGCAGCAACAAAAATTCTGAACGTGTTTGAGAGATTATCATGGGTCAGAAGGAAAAATAAATCCCATCACCATTCCTTTTCTTCAGATGTTATTTCAAAAATGACAACCAAAAATATCAGAATGTATCTTTTAATTTACAATTGATTGATGTTAGCATTTATTTCCCCTGATACCCTGTAACATGAAGGAATAGATAACAGTTTTCCAGAAGGCCAAAAAGTGAAAACCAGTGAGGTACATTATCTTCCCCAAATGGTTATGCTGTCTGACAAGGGAGAAAGGTTAGCATAGAAAATAAATATGCTGCTATCCATTTCTTATTGTGTTTTTTTGGTCAAGCAAGAATACATTGCAATTGAATTAGACCTGGGATACCACATCTCAGTTGCAAGAATTCAGACAACCACTAGAGGGAATCAAAGAGATATATGTAACTCTAACTTCTTGCTCGCATCCAGATTTATGCAGTCCAGGTATGGAAATCCTCAATTAACTATCTTCAGTGATTATGTACCATGAAGTCAGTGCCACCTCTTAACGACCACATAGATAGACCTTTTCTTGGATGTATCTACTTTAACTATTATTATAATTCTGGTTATGGGGAGGAGTTTGCTGGGGTTAGAAGTTAACTGTAGAGGAATCTCAACTCCTTGTAGAACTATGTTTCTAAGCATCTCTGGGACCTACATCACACGTGTGGGTATTAAATCATGTGTGCATTGCATCTTCAATGCAATTGACTATTGAGGTAAAATGCTAAGTAGTTTTAGTCGTAATCCTGAAATATTCCAGCACAGCTTCTATCCATTCAATCTCCTCCAGAATTGTTAGGTTATAGTTCCAAGCATCTGTTGAATGTGGCCAATAGCCATGCTAGTTGGGCTTGACAAAGAGTTTGGGTCTAACATATCTGGAGGGAAAGATAATTTAACTCTGAGCCTCTTAAGTACTCAGGACACATGATGCAGGTGCCACTGGAATAAATATATAAAGAGATGGAAGGGCCATTTCAGCTGGGTTTCACTAAAACAGTTCATAGTCATTCTAGTTTGGGCATCCAGGCATAGTTGCTCTCCTGTGAGATGCTGCCTTTTACTATAAAGCAATATGGTAGATCTGTACTTTCCTCTACTTGTACAAATCATTATTTAGGAAACTGTGAAGGGCTGACAGAAACCAACAGATTCTCTTCTTGTGCTTCTAGATTTTTACCTTCTACTTCATTGCTTTCCACCTACCTCCCTTTTATTTCTCACAGAACTAACTCTAGCAGCCCATCATTCTTCCAATTTACCTGCCCATTGTTAGCCTCAACTCTTGACAATGGGATGCTTCTGAATTAGGTGCATTTTCTCTATTATTGTGAAGATGAAATGGAGACAGGAAATTATGTATGCTACCTTGAGTGTCTTGGACAAAGTGTGGGGGAAAAAGATAACTCAGTCTTCTGCAATTGGCAGTCCCCAGATACGTTGAGCTACAACTCCGCTCAGCCAGGAAAGGCCGTTGGGTATAACCACTAAGCATTTTGGAAGAGTTGCATTTCAACACATTCAGAGGGCTTCTGATTGGGGCTGTGTATTAATGCTGTAAAGATAAACAAATCAGAGCCATTATTCCAAGAGAAAATGAAGAACAAATGGTTCTTTGAAAGCTAAAACCAATGCTGAATTAATTCTAAATAGTAACTTGGAATTTTGAGGAAGGGGGATGTTCTGAAGATGTTATAGCCTGAACACAAAGAAGCTGGATTAAATAAGTTATTGACTGAAAAACTGGAGTAGAGGAGAAACTCTAAAAATACACAGCAAATTAGGCAAGCATATTCTATTAAAAAAGCTAGTGTCCTCTGAAGTTAGGTAGTTTCTTAAAGACTTGTATTGGGAATTGCTATTGTAAAATCTATATAATATTAAAATCTGTTACATTTTTATATAGTAAAAAGATTCAGCTCCCATCCTCTTTTTCTGTAGTAAACTTCAAAGGGAAAAGGGCCTATGGTAGCCTAACCCAATCCCCTTCATATATCTTGAGCTGCAAATTGTTTACTCAGGATGAAACAGCAAAGTTAGCTGGAGATGATGAGAGTTGTAATCCATACATTTGGAGGCAACCGAATTCCCCAGAATTATGCCTGCTAGATTACTGACACAATGGAAGTTTTGCAACAACCTATCCTAAACTAAAAATGAACAAGTAAGACAAGTACTTTCATACATTTCAGTAAATTTCATTTACTTTATACAAGATTTTAGATTTCATCAAATATATTTTTGTGATTGCCACTTCTATCTTTATTACAGTTACTGTAATAAAGTAATTTATGTAATTTTATTGCATTTTGTCTTTTTTCAAGTTTTATTAATTAGCCTGGTAGCCAGTGCTGTGAACCTTTGTTTAGCAGTCTTTAGGGCTTCAGATGAGGTCAGGCCCTTGTATTTTTTCAGTAGCTGAGTCTTATCTCCACACCCTTCTGTAGTTCCACCAGCTAACTTTTCTCTGAGTTGCCTTGATCTTAGCCTCCAACCTCATTTTCTGCAGGGGGGGGCATGTACTGCTTTTCCTCTTGATCATGTAGCCAAGCATCTCCAGGATTACAGTGGCAGTAGTGTGTACCAGTTCATTGGCTTGAGTGGTGGTGGTAGGGATTGTTGTGAGGGCTCTATTGGCATCTTCTAGCATACTCTCTCCACTGAGTCTTGGTAATCAGTCTCAAGGATTGACTGTAGCTAGTTTATCCATGATCTTATACCTCATATCAGCTGCTGTGCTCTGTAATGGGGTAGCAGTGATGTTCCATCTTCAGGTGTTGGCTGCACATCCAGTTGTTCTTCCGGGTCTTCTTGAGTCCAGGATGTAATGTGTAGTTGGTATATCTCAAGTTGTGAGAGCAGCTCCCTCTTCACTATGTTGAAGCATTGGGTAACTAGCTGTTTCTCAGTTAGTATGGATGTAGGATTTCTGTCCATCCATAATTCCCTCATATGTTTCATATATCCCCTCTCATTAGGTCAACTGTTGTAGTAGCATTCCATCAATTCCAGGTTCTCTTGTCCCATCCATGTATGGTTTGTTCCAGTAGCCCACCTATCAACATATTGTCCTCCTTCCCCAACATCTATGTCTTCCATTACACAGAGACATGGAACAACAGGGAGCATGAGATTTCCTGTATATTATTATTTGTGTTACCTTAAAGATTTTCAGTCCTTCAGATCTGGTCCTTCAATTCTTATAATTAATAAATGCCACTCATGTGCCTTGTTTCTCCTCATAATAAGATCTAGAAATTACGGGAGGTCAAGGAATGTGTTGTCAATGTGCTCCATATTTCATACCTCCATCGTAATAGCTTATGGTGGATTCCCCATGAGAACATGAGGAAGCGGTAAGGGAATCCTCTCTAAATATAGCCCAGCAAAGATCAATCAAGAGGAGAAAGCGTTCCCCACCCCCCAAAAACCCAAAACACATCCTGCAGTATTTTGAGGCATGTCACAAAGCAGTGATGAGGAAGGGAATTGAGAAGGAATCTAAGTGTCAAAAAAGCTTCATTCCATTTCCCTGAAACCCAGTGACCCAATATAATTACCCTGCCTACTGCTGTTGCATTGAACAGGTGAAGCAGAAGGCCAAGGAGAAGTGGCTTCCCACTTCAGCTGCTAAGCAAGGAGAAGTGGGGAGGATGCTTCAGGTCATATATAATCCCTTCTCTGAGGAACGTGGTTGGAATAACAAGATTTTTATCTAGAGCTCCAATGGGTTTTTCCGATTTCTTTCAGAAGATGTTAACAGAGAGAGAAGGGGGTGATGAAATACACAGAGACTACTGTTAGCGTGGGGAGTCATGGAGATGACCTTGGAAAAGCCACCCAAAAGCTGTTAAGACAAGAATAGGTGCAGAAGCATGCATGAGACTAGGGAGGAGGGAAACTATTAGAAAAAGACTCAGATTGGCTCCCCTTTGAATCTCTGGGATATAAGAGGGAGGGAGGGAAGGGAAAATGCAGGCAGATTTGCAGAATTCTGTTACTGTTCTATTCTTTCTGTGGAGTCAGTTTCCTCATCTGGTCTACCTTGTAGAGCTAATAGTTTCTTAGCCTTAATTTAAATCTCACAACTTTGCTGCTAATGAAGCCAGGTGCTCTGTTTTTTGTTCTTCACCATAACTATCCTTCTAATTTATATTTCTCAAACTACTAAAATTTGAAGACATGCCTTTCACCTTCCCAGACATAGATGGATCGTCTTCTTCTGACCCAATGTACAATCCAAAGAAATAGTTATATAATTAGGGCTTAGCCATTTGATCCTTAAATTTCTCCCTGCGTCTAATGATTGTTGATGTAATACAGATGGTGGCAAATCTGGGTCTTAAGAGCATTTTGTTATAAATAATGATGTCTCAAGTTCAATGATCAGTTCTACTGAGTCCTGTTTTAAAGATGCCTTCTGCTGAGATGGCTATGTCAGCAAAAACATTAAAAAAGAGGAAATGGATCACCAAAAAGAGAAGATGGAGCTGAGTAGTTTTCTTTACACATTGAGATACAAATTTGGCACTATAATTTAAATAGGAATGCAGCAAGTGTTATCCAATGGAGTAGACTATGTGTCTACAATGTAGTATCTGACAGTAACTATAGAAAGTCATCTTCAGGACCCCTTATTCTCTCTTTCTATACTTCAAGGAAGGCAAAGGCTGGAGAGTAAACCATGGCCACTGACCATGCACAGAGTTAAATGTGTAAAGATATGAGACTGTGTCTTCCAGCCCTGCCATCTTGTCTCTTTGATGTTCATGCATTCAGCTGCATTTCTGCCTGTTGCATACAACAGATCTGAGCAACATTTTACTCATACAAATCTCACATGGATTTTGTAGTGCAATGGGCTGCATCTAAATGCGAATAGACACAGATCTCTCTCTCTCTCTCTTTCTCATTCAGCCCCCCTTACCATAAATTTTTCCCAGCCACACAACTTCTCCTTTCCCCTCCTCCTTCATTGCAAAGAAAGAGGGAAAGAATGAGAAACCATTGCACCCCCATTTTTAGCTATCTTAGACTACTATTTCAATCTCTTTACTGGCAAGAAAGAGCCACCTAAAACTAGGGAGGTAAAAGAATCCCACAAAAATCCCATTGGGAGCACATAAAGGCATGGCACTGCCTTCAGTTTTTGCCGTAGGATGAAAACTAATTCTAGTTCTCAGCTAGTTCTCATCTTCCCATGAGCAAGTCTAAAAAAGAGAATGTTCTTCAAAAACATACTGTGCTGAAAGTTGAATGCAAACAGTGAGTGATTTTGGGAATTGCATAAAAATACATGCCACTCTATGAAAAGTGCTAATATTCTAAGGGGAGGAAATGGGATTCTTCAATATTTGAAGGACCTGGGAATATTCAGATGAAACTTCATAGAAATTTCTTTGGTGAACCTGTTTTGCCTAAGTCAGGGTTCCTCAACCTTGGCAACTTTAAGATGGGTGGATTTCAACTCCCAGAATTCCCCAGCCACCTGGGGAGGGAATTCTGGGAGTTGAAGTCCACCCGTCTTAAAGTTGCCAAGGTTGAGGAACCTTGGCCTAAGTGATAAGACTGAAACAGCAATATTGCAAATTCAAACCAAGGAACAAAAGAGCCTTAGGAGACAAAACATGGCAGGAGCAGGATTATGGCTTCCTTCAATAATTAAAAGTTTAATAATTTCCCCCCAAACTGTATTCTTTATTTTAGAAGATTACAAAATATAAACAGATTGCACAACAATAATAATATTAAAACTAAACAATTCAAGAAATAAAGAAGAAGAAAAAAGGAGCCTTGAAAACTGCAAGGATTCATCCAAGCAGTCACTGCAGGGTCAGTAATGACTGAGCGCAGACAAAAAAAAAAAAAAACCCTTAAAGACCCAATTTAAATGTAACTGATTACAATAGTAAAAAGTTAGGATTGAAGCTGAAAACCTAGTGTTACAGTCACTGGTTTAAAAAATACCTTATTTTATATAGTATATATTATAATCAGATACAAAAGAATTAAAACATTACCTAATGATATCACTATATTATTGTAAAATATCATAAAATCTATGCCAAAGAAGAACATATTGCTTTATTCTTAAATAGTTGAAAATATTGCCTTTTCTAGAATGGATAAGTTATACATTTCCAAAAGTGAATCCTTAATGTTTGGAAAAATATTACTTTTCCAATTTCTCAGTATAATTCTTGTGGCTACTTCCATGCCTGGTACAACCATAATTCCTCATAGACTGTCAGATTTCAGAGTTTTGGTATATAATTAAACATCACATTAACATTGAGGCATTTCTCCATGAATCTATTTATACCCATTAAAATACTATTCCAGAAAAGTGCCAGAAGTTCATAAAATCCTATCCTATGGGTCAATGAACCCTCAAAGTTTTTAGATCTCCAATAGAGATCTAAATACTTTTGAGTACATCCTTTTGAGTACATCCTATTAAAAATTTAATAATACTAAAACTACCACAGCTTCTTTCACAATTCTGCATTTTGTATGAGGGAGAAAGATCACAAAATATATCCTGAAGGAATTCTGCTAAAATGTATCAGAAAATTACTTATAAACGTAAGTAATAGCTTACCTGCAAGTTCCATCTATATAAAAAATGCAGCATAGGTGGGAGTGGGGGATTATCTCATTTTTCAAGAGTTGCACGGTCTGATATTTTTTTTTTTTCACTTTACAATGCACTGGCACTACAATGGCTGTTGTTATATCAAAGAATACACATGATGGAACTCTTGGGTTGCTTGGGGTTATAGTACAGCAATATTTGTCAGGCTGAATGTGAGCAATAGACAGGAACTAAACTGCTCTGTTTTCTTGTTTTCTTCAAAGGAACAGAGGATAAGATGCCTGATGAACAAGACGTGCCTTGGAATCAGGTTTGGGGTATATTAAATGGGAAGCCTACTCCAATTCCTGCTTTGGGAAGAGATGGTAGGCAGTAATCCACTGCAGTTCTTGGGTGGGGCAGTTTTCTGGATTAATTATGGTTTTCATGAAAGGTCAGTGTGACATCAGTCACAGAGTATTTCTAAAGAACTAGAATTAGGCCTATGCAGACACAGTAGTGCAGGTTATAACACTACATACTAAGGTGCAAGAAAGTCAAAAGGTGCCTAATGTTGCATGGCATTACGGATGCTGTAGCTGAGATATTTTGCTACTAGGAGTAGAGGATACTCCCACATCTGTTCCATGTCCAAAACTGACTGTTGAATTGTCTTTCAAGCCTATTGATGGAACACCACTTGGGTGAAGGCCAGGCTGTACAGCCCATGCTCAGACCAGCATTTCAAGACTTTACAGCAACACTTATCACCTCAGGCAATGTCCTCGCTTGCCTACTTGTAGGATCAGCTCTATCACTTTATATTACTTTTTACATGATTTGAAGCATGGAAGAAGTTAATAATTTTGAATAGAAGGTCATGAAGCCCTTGACCAAAAAAAGAGAGACTTGGATGATAATTGAATTCATGGTAGGCTTCATTCCCCAGGTAGAGGAAAATGCTGTTTGTAAATGTTTTCTCCCCATTCATCCCTCACTTTGGTTAGTGTTTATGACCATACTCTCATGCTGTGCAGGCCTAGCTGACAATCACGGTACTTTTGCTTCACTGTATACTTTATGGGTTTTCTCCAGTTTCATTGCATTCTGTGATGGTGATTCAAAATGCTAGTTTTCTGAAACAGGATTTGCCTTTTGTGTTGTGTGAGTTTATTAATAAAGACCTCTTCTCTGCAGTGAGAGTTGCAATGATCATGTGAATAAGAAAACATCTGATAATGTCCATTCAACCAATTTTTGCTGGACAGGTTTCCACACCTTTTAGATTATTTGGGGAGATAAAACAGTCGCTTGGATTGAGATGGGTGGCTATAGAAATTGCATAAACAAATAAAATAAAATAAAATAAAATAAAATAAAATAAAAAAAAAAAAGAAAGTAATGGGCTGTGTGGGAGTCAGATTTCTGAGTGCGTGCAGGCTGACATGCATCGGCTGAAACACGCAGGCAGAATGCAGATACGAGCAGTGGAATAAGGATCACCTGGGCGGGCGGCTACGTTACTGTTAATTGAGTTTAATGTAAAGCAGCTGGGTATAAAGAAAAAACAATAAAAGAGAGCGCCGGATGGCATTTGGGGCTCTCATCCCGAGGAAGTCCTTGTGTCTGTCCTTATTTTTTCATGAGAGTCCACCACAGGGCTGGATTTACACAATCTGCTTAACTCAATCATAAACATATCTGGGCTGCAAAAGTCTGAATGACCACTAGATGTCAGCAAAGAAGTACAGAAATATCTAACTCTTTGCTACTATGAAGTAGTGATCTGGATGTTTGCAGCTCAGATAAAATACCCTTAACTGGACTGAGCTTAGCCACTTCTGAGTTGATTGGATGTGTCAGCTTACACAACATGTCTGAGCAGGAGGTGGCAGTTTGATTCACAGTTGGCCAGTGTTGTAGCAAAAGAATAGACAATCCAAGTCCCAAATCATTTTCACAAAAACCAAATCATTCTCACATAATTCAGAAATATTCTGAATTATATTCATAATTCATCTCCTGCTCAGACATGTTGTGTAAGTCACAAGGCCTGATATAGTCATAAGGAGACCTGATGAAACAAAGTTTCATGTAGTCATAGACTGCTCATCTTGAACACTCAAGTTAGGCCTGGTAAAGTGACAAGGCCCAACAGCAAAAAGATGGAGATAGAAATGTAGGCCTTCTGTTCCAACCACATAACTGTAGAGAACAAGACCACAGTTAATGAAACGATGAAAAAAAAATAGTTTATACATTGCAAAAACCCATCCACCATTTTGTGTGTGAATAAAATACACAAAAAACACTCTAGAATGATAGATATATGAAATCTTTTACTGCAGATCATGAAGTCTGATCTCTATTTCCACATGTGGAAATGTGAAAGTGAATAACCGGATAATGATGGCCATCTGTATACAGTCCCCCTGAACTTTCTGCAATCAGGGACGATGGGCAGAATCGGGGGCTTATCAATCCCATACTTTCTGCCGCCTTCTAATTTTCCATAAGACTTCTGGGGGAAGGGGTTGTAATCTAAAAAGCAATGAAGAGAGAATCTACAGAGGTCTTATTTTTGCAAAGCTTCTTTAGGCTTTCATCTCTACTTCAGAAGGGGAAGAGAAAGATAACCCCTCAGGAAGATATAGAGATGACTGGAGGAGTTATATTAGTTGCAAACAGCCCTGGGGTGGTTTTACACTAAAAGTAACTCTCTCAGGTTTAGTTGACTGAGTCTGTAGTCTTGATCAGAGTGCTTAAGCAACATGTTCTTTCCTATAACCTAGTTAAGAAGGAACACTCATATTCCTTTGCGATACAAGTTCCAGTGCTGAGCAACTTTATAAGGATTCTATTGACTACCTCAGGTATAGGATTATAGGAAAATGTAGATAGATTGAGCAAGAGAAGCATTTTATGTAGCCAGAGAGAATATTATAAAAACATTCCATCACTGGGAATGAAGTCAATGTTCTGCAAAGTGAGGCTATTACATTTGCTACATCAGATTACACATTATAAAATCTGATAGATCAATTTCATAAAACAAACGAGTTGCAAAGTTCAGTAATATGTGGGTGCCATATCCTCTAGTTTCTTGTAATGAAATTCATTCTAAATCATAACCATTGTACCCTAAATGTAACTAAATATATGAGCCTATAACTGTATTAACTATGCTAAACTCTCACCAAAGACAAAATCCATCACTGGCTTTTAGCAATATAACATTTGGGCGTATTTTATCTTTCACATATTTCAGGAAAATGGAAACCTTGATATTCAAATATGCTTAAAATATGCCCTGTGTCAAATCCTATAGTTTGCTATGGCTCAACAGTGCCCCCTGGAGCATCTGGTAAATTGGCACCATGCTGGAAAGTGGGAATAGAGCAGACCTTTTTTTTCCTTCACCACCATAAATCTCAAAGTATCGGCTCCTTCAGATGTTGCTTGGTAAGATGACTAGGTATGATCAGTTAGGACACAAGCATGTACTTACAAGAGCTCAGAGAAGCAGTTACTGACAGAGAATCCTGGCAAAATGAGGTCCATCAGATCATAAATAATTGGAACTACAACAGCTGCTTTCAGGGGAAGGAGTTGCTGCAGAAATTGACAGCCAGCAGAAATCAGAGTGGCAATTTTTGGGGGGTAAATTGAGCCTTGGATATAAATGTTCACATGAGGCAAATAAGGAAACACACACAATCACACAAAAGCTGCAACTTGCATCCTTGTGTCAGACATTAGGATGGAAGTACATAATTGCAGTATTTATGTGATGATGTAACTGCATACCACCACACACATGCCATTGTTCTGGAATCATTACAATTTGCTGTGAATGCCACTCCCTTCCCTTTCCACATCCATTGGTGCCTGCCTGACTGATGGGAAAGGGAGTGATGATGTCATGAAGCCTTGACAGTATTCCTGTGATGTACAGGCTCGTGGGCTATCAGGTACTTCATAAAGAAAGTGAGTGGGAATTTTGTATACCTAAAATGGTGGTGGTGGTGGTGATGATGATGATGATGATGATGATGATTGAAATTTATTATGGCTGCCCAGTCCAGAAGGCTCTGTTGTCCCAGTTAGTGTGATGGTGAGTTTGTGGAACCAATGGTAAAGATTTGACTGTGTCAGTAGCTGAATTAAATATGTTAAAAGGACAAGGCCCTTGCATTTTCAAGATTTTCACAAGATTTGTATTGTATTGGGCAAGAAAGTCCAAAACAGTCTTCTCTTTATTCTCCCCCCCCCCCCCCCCCAAAATACTCTGGCATGACGTGTTTGTGATTCCCCAGGTAGGCAGATTAAACTATCTCAGGAGGTTAAATGAGCCTTTCCTATTCCTTCTTCTCTGGGGAACCTAGTAAGAAAAGGACCCACTATTTGGGCAGCATCATCCCCTCTCCTAGATCCATAAAACATTTAAAACCCCTCTCATTTTAAGTTTTGAAAAATGCCCTTTTATACCATGAGTTGGTTCAGATATTTTGGTGACATCAGCTGCTGTGAAATTGAATATATCTGAAAATTAATTTGTATGACTGTGTGTGACAGTTGCCTTATCATTAACACCAACATGCTTCATTGAGGCTTGAAAATTAAAAGCTGATTATCCATGGATCTGCTGTGGGATGGTGGTACCCAACAGAAGTTTAAATAGCCTCTTACCTATTTTGAAGTAAGAAATTCTTGGACAATTTCTAATAGAAGTAGAATCAATACACCTTTGGACAACAGTTAAATTTGCTTTTAAAGCTATTTTGAAAAGGTACAATGGCAGATGGGAATAACCTGTTGATGTGTCATTTTGCCTCTGTCTCTTCTGGTTCAAAACTTTAATTTCTGAGCTGAGAATTACTAGATCCAGTCAAATCCTTCAGGAAACCATATTTCTCTCAAGAGAAACTAATTGTTTTGTATAGCAAAACGTACATCTGTGCATAATCCAGGTAAGATATTGTCATATATCTTTTCTATGAAAGAGTTGCTTAATAACTAGGCTAGGATGGCTTCCTCAGGTAAGTTTGTTCCAGGTTTTCTAAAAGTTAAAATATGAAGATTATATTTTGGCTGTTGAAGCTAAATGAACATAAAATGGCAACCTGTGGTTGCCATGGTACAGCAGCCATGTGATACAAAAAGTCCAGAAGAAGCTGGGATGCAAAAATAATTAGAGAACTGTTCTAGGAGAGAATATACAAGCCCAAAATTTTGTTATTGATATTGTTTTCATATTTTTAAATCCAAAGGTATGCCTTTCATGAAAGAACATGAGGCAAACAAAGAGAATAAGCTAATGCAAACTAAACCTGTATGCTTACTTACCTTTTCCTGTAATTAACTGCTTTGTTTCATTTGCAAGAGATTTTTCTGATTAATCTAAATGTCACAAATGCTTTATATGGGTTTGTTTTATACTGGTTGAAACCAACCAATAATGTTACTTTCATTGACCTGGCCACAAGGTTGCACTCTGCATAATATTTGAAGAGCACCGGGCTGGGTGATTCATGAGGATGAATGAATTGTTTCAGGTGTACTGAATAGGATGTGGGAGAATTTACAAAATGTAAGAATTTACAAAATGTACATTTTATAATATCTCAAAGAATGTACAACATGTAAATTCTTCAGTTGTATTAGAATAATTCTAGTACAGCTTTGTAGCAAGAAAAATAGCAGTCTGGCAGAAGAAAACATTCCTACCAAATTATACACATCCTGATTTCATATCCTAATTAGTAATCAACATTAAACCACTGCCCCCCCCCCCTCTTTAGATATAATGATTTTGTTTAAAACACATGTAAAACATTGTCTGATTTCAGTCTGGCACAGCTTGATCTGTAAGTCTGAACCTGGTCTATGGCTGAACTTTTCAGTCCCTTTAAACAATTTGCTGTTGATCTCCAAATCACTGTAACTCCATTAGAAAGCCATTGAGTCATAGGCATCTGGGGGGGGTGGGGGGCAAGGGGGAAGTCAAATAATGATATCATGATACAAACCCTGTGACTTACATTTTTGCATCAGATATTGGAATGCAAATAGGTAAGGATAAGTTTTGTGCAGTGAGTGTTACCATTTTTTCTGTTATTGTTTTAGCTTCAGATATCTATGTGCTGAATTCAATTATTTGCAAATTAAGGTTATGAGATTGAAGCTAACTGAAGTTATAAGATATTATGAAGTCACAGTATCTTATAACTACTGGCTGGTTTCTTATAACTCATGAATAATTCACTGTATTTATATCCTGTATACATTCGGGCTGAGTAGAGGAATATGACATAGTTGCTGCTTACTCTTTCCATTTCTTTACCTTTGTAACTTACTTTTCATAAATATTTATGAAATATTCTCTCTCTCACACATACACACACTCATCTCCCAACCAAGGTAATTGTTCCCTAACAGACATTATAGGATAACAGTACTTTTTGGGCATTACATATTTTGATCTATACAAAATATATGTTAAAAATGATAAATTATATGACAATGAGGGTATAAATTAACTGTTGAAACTGAGCTACTGGATGGTACATGAATTATATAATATACAGTATGTCATGTACTGAAGCCGTTTATTTTAATTGTACTAAATAGAAGGATTTTTCAATTAGCTAAAATATGTACTTTTTACAGACTATCTTGTATTAGATACATTAGAAAAAAAAATTACCTGGCACTTCTTCTGAAACAATTGAATTGCTTTAGCTTGTTCTTGGTTTTAATGTATGATACTGATTTTGTTTGTTTGAATTTTTTAATAGTGATTATTTCTTGAAGCTGCAATGTGCCTATTTATAAAGAAAAGCATGGTATTAATTTAAAAATATTTTAGCTACTCCCATGGTAGTTAAAGAAAAGGGACGGGAATCCCAAATCAGACCCATATTAATATAGACATAAAATACTATCTTGGATTAAAATATAATGCTTGAGGAAAGAGTCACCTAATAGGCCACCCATCTCAGTTGATTAATCTAGTGATCAGAGTTGAATATATTCCTACTAGATCCATCTCTTGGGAATATCTGTAACAGACTAAAAGGGAAATGATCAGAGAGGAAATGTAGGTCTGACTGAGCCTCAGAAACATCGTATGAGTGTACTGATCTGTTAGTGAGTGTACAAGCTAGTGGGGCATAACCTTAGCTTTGTTTAAAAGTGAGCAGGAGTTAAAGTTGATTATGTGGTAAATGATTGACTACATTGTTGGATTGTTGCATATTCTGTACTAGACGGAATAATAATTAAACATTCTAATGGCAGCCTTTTGTATTGTGGTCATTACCATTATTTTCTTTATGCAGTATCTTTCATTTGTAATTCAGGGTTATGATTTGAGATGGAGCATACTGCTCTTGAATTGTTATTGTCTTCTACCAAGAGTTTTGCTCAGAGGTCCTCTCTGACCTAGAGCAAACAGTTAAAAACATTTTATAAAATAGATGTCTGATGCTTATAATACTGTCTGGATTTAGTGGATGAATGAGGAAACTATACATTGAAACAGGAAGTATTTTCTACCCTTTTATATTGTAGTTATCAGTATGAGGTCTTTTTCTCTGGATGTTTTCTCTTAACATTAAAACTCAGCTCAGCTTAAAATCAAGTTTGTGAGTGGTCTGGATTTATATACCCTCAAGGCCAGCTTGCTTGTACCTTCCTGTGAGGAAGTGAGGTAGGTTCTTCAAGGAGATGAGGAGGATGTTGACAATCCCATGCATTATTTTACAAATAAATACAATAAGTTTTAGGCTTAAAAACAAGGACTGGGGAAAAGCTCTGATCATGTTAATTGGTAGCCAATATCTACAGATCATAGAAACTGCCTGTACTAGGAAGTGGCCTACATGGGGTCTCCTATGAATATGTGAAGGCATACTGAGCAATCATTAAAATCAGTGGTGACCCTCCAAACCAGTCTTCCTCAACATGCCTTTATTTCTATTTAACTTACAATGTTCAGAGAGTGGGCCTCTGATATTGTGCATGCATGTGTTCTTCTAATTTGCTATATTACATCCCAAGGTGTAGGTCCTTGCTGGCTGTCAGCATGGATAAAGTTAGAGACCTGAACCCATGGTATCACAGCTCATTTATTTTGCTAGGCTGAAATTGTGCAAGACAAAAATTTCTGATCATGTTTGACAACTTTTTGTTTATCTCACCTGCCATTTCCCCAAGACAGTGATTTTGAAACATATTTTCTGATACTTCATGGATTTATATTATTTATTTAAATATGTTTATAATTATTTATTTGGAGTAGCTAACATTTTTCACTTATACTGAGGGTATTGTGGAGGATCAGAAAGGTGGACTGGTTGATAAAATCTTTTGGAAATAAATTGTTGGAGATTTTCTCATCACCTTCAAGTACATTTCCCCTAAGTTTGCAACCCATAAAGAGAGGGGCTATATTTTGTTCAACAGAATACCAAATCAAATTAACATGCTTATTATGCAATGCTTTCAAACTGGTTCACCATTCAAGTACCTTGAAGAAAAGTGGCAGATTTTCTAGCAGGCATTTCACTGCTGTGCAAAATGAGGCTTTCCCAAGGGACAGTAGCTTTTACTTGGCATGAGATTTCATTTCCATATTGTCCATAATGTCCAAAGGCAGCACTTGTACCCATAGACAAAGATTTTTTCCCCCTTGGATATCCATACTTCAGGGACAAAATCATCACTTGTCAAGCTTTCTAGGTCCATCTTTCCATTTGATTTTGGGGCTTTGTGCAAACCATCCAATCTTCTTCCACCTGACTCAAGACTACTGTTTGGCTTGACAGCTCTGAAATCTCTCAAGCTCATGAGGTCAAGCACTCTGAATCTAACTTCATTAAGGAGTGGTGAGAACTTGAGTTTGCCTTCAATCTTTTCTTCCACAACCGAGAAGGAGCTTGAGGATCCTTGGCTACTTTTGTTCTGCATCTTCTTTTGTCTTGGGGGCTTTTGGCTAAGGTTCTCTGTTTGGGTCAGGTACGGCCAAGATTGCTTCAGATGATGGATCTTTTCACTCCATTTCTGGTTATGATTTAATGTTTGAGTTTGATAATCTATACCTTTATCTTTGCCTTCAGCAAAGTTTTCAACTGTTGACCTTGCACTACTTTGCAACTCGAAACTCTTTACACTGGAACTATAGGGTTTTGAATAGCTGTCCATGGTCAGTATGCCCAAAATCCTACTTTCCATATTGCTTCCTGCTTCAGAAGCACACAGATGGGCAGCAGCACTGCAACATAGCTTTTCAACCATCCTCCCAGATCCTTGCTTTTGGGGTCTGCCATGTGGCCTTAACATGACAACAGTGCAATGTATTTGCATGCTTTAGAGTATAACCTATCACTAGTAAAGCAGCGTTCCCACTCTTCTTTTGTCCATGCTAAACAGCAGAATGGTTGTTTGATTCTTCTTCTTTTTTGCTTGCAAAACATAACCCTAGTCTAACTGTTCCACCCAAACCCATAGTTTACAGTATCCACCAGATTAGATCAATTGTGAATCTGCATAATATTAATTAGATATATAATGACATGGTTTCATTGTATACATACATTTTCCCCCAGGATGCTGAGAAATGTGGATTTGCATTGATCCAGACAAGCATATGATATATTCCTGCCTCGTGAACTGTGAGCTTTCCTGCAGTGATGTGAATCAATTCAACTAATTTCTGGGGCAGTTACCTTGCAGTGCTCTTTTTAAAAAAATCAGATAACAGAGAAAGTCATCTGATGGTTTGACATATGCATCTCTTGCTAAGCTCTCAGTTCTATTAGAAAGAAACATACAAATCTAGCAGGATCCATCAAATCAAATCAAATGATGCTTAGCACATAATCTAGTTCCATCACTGTAGCAGAGGATTCCTCATTGGTATACTTTTACAGGCACATGGAAAGACCACACAGTGAAATATTCAGGAGAATAGAAGATATATGTGCACCTGCCATTGTTCTCTGCCCAATGTTCACGTGCCCTGGGCAGATTTAATTTGCACTATGTGGAGAAGGGAGGGCTGGCATAGATCTCCCGTTGTCTCCCAATATCCAGTTGTGTTGGGTTTATATCAGGTTCTATCAATCCTCTGAAACATCTCTACATGATCAATATTGTACCCGCAGTGACTGTGCTGTTAATTTCTACATATTGTTAAGTGTCTGCATCGTTAGCATTTTTATTATCAACATAGTAGGAAAAGCATGCAGAGCACAGCTTCTGGAATTCTTCCAAAGGCTCAATAATAGTTCTGCTCTGGGCCATGAGACTGGGCCGCTGTGCAACTGTGTCTCTCAAGGGCTGCAGTGGGGAATTTTTGGGGAATGTTTTTCTCTGCAGCCCAAAACTGGATCAAGCCCATTTTCAACCCCCGCCCCCCCTCCACACCAAATGTGGTCCCATTCTGTTCAGTTTTTCAGAAAATTATCCTCCTTTGGACAGACAGACAGACACCTAAACTTTACATAATTCCTTTCTAACCTTACATTGGGTTGGAAAAAATGAAAAGGATACCTGTACTGGAGAAAATATATGATTTTTTAAACACTTTTTTGAAGAAAAACACCATATCCATTTTTATGCTATATTGAATAATATTGCTACCAGGATGTTCCATTTACCAAGCCTTGTACATTGTACAGAATGTCACATTTGTCCCCCTTTGGGGTCTGATATGTGCATTGCTGGATGCTTTAAGAAAGGGAGCTGCATACCTTGAAATCTGCATCTCTCTTGCGTACAGTAGTTCACATCCTGTTCAGCATCCATTTAGTTCAAAAGGGCAGGGATTTTCGAGGCTACACAGAGTAGATTCCATACTTTGGAGTCCTTGGGATTCTCTGAGCTTGGTTGCTTTCTTGCAAATGTTTTATTACCCAGCTAGGTAATGAAATGTTCACAAGAAAACCACCAAGCTCAGAGAACCCGAAGGACTCCAGAGTTCAATCCTGAGCTACACATATTCACTTCTACTGACTCCATACTCTGTTCTTTTCTGTTGCTATGATTCCATAATTTTTTTAAGAGAATGTTTACTACATTTGTCTACCTCAAAAATTATTGAAAAGGAAAGACAAAGATTGCTTCTTTTCAACTGTGAAGAACCTTAATATGGCATTCACACAGGAATCAGGGTTTGCCATCTTATCTGTGAGTAGAAAATGCTTTGGTGAATAGATACAGAAAATGTCTATCTGGTGGCATTTCTTGCATCCTTTAGGTTTCTGACCAGGTTGGATGTAAGAAATAAATAAATATGGGATAATATTACAGAAGATGCATTATGCAAGACTGGGAAGGAGAATTTGAGAGTTAGTTCTTGGTTGCTTGTAACTCTCCCCGACAATTGTTTGCTGTCTGACAATTATTGAAAGGTGTCTGCAGTTATGGAAGTGGTTTGCCATTGGGATGTTCTTCAATTTCCCAATCTACTGTAGACTAGAATCTTAGTATTTCTTGGTAATCTCCCACCAAGAGCTACTGTCAGGCCCAGCCCAAGAACAATGGTGAAACAGTCCAGTCAAATAAAGTTTCTTTATTTGCTTATATCTTATAGGCAGAATCTTGCCAGACTAAATCTATACTACAGCAACTAGTGGATATACCCTGGGAGATTCTAGGGAGTGGCTATCCTGAAACTCTTTTGCTTCCCACACTCCCCCTGAGGACTGTATTGTCTCTTGTCTCCTTTCCCCTCCTGGAATGCACCCCCTCCCTGATAGCCTTGATCTCCCACATCACTCTCCTCCTCGTAGATACATTCCATCACATCTAATTAGGTGCAAGCCTGCTTACTTTTGAGATATGCATTTTAAATGGCAGAATCAAATCTATAGAATTACTAAACGTCAGTATAATACAGATGTATGCTCCCACTACAGATGCCATGGAGGGAAGATATTGAGGAATTCAATAGCAAATTTAGAAGAAGAGCTAAATGCTACATTGAATAAGAATTTGGCAGTACTAGTGGGCAATCTCCCCCCACCCCCCAAGTTCTGCTGTGCTGCCTCATTGTAGTTGGGGTGGTGGGGAGTTCCTGGGAGGGATGAACAAAATGCTAGGAATGTATGCAAAGAGTGTATGCTTCCAGCAGGGTCACACATGCTGTAAAGGGCATCCCAACTACCTAGCTAAACAAGCAGGCACCTATTATCAGACAGCAGTGACACCGGGAGATGCTGGAGGCACATGATCATTTTAATGACAACAGGAGAAAACAATGGTAAACTACTCCTGTATTTTACCATGAAAACCACATGGATAGAAAATATAAAATGATTGATGATATAGTGCTGGATGACGGGCCTCTCAGGCTGGATGACACTCAACATGCTACTGAGGAAGAGCTGATGATCATTCAGAGTATTAATGTTTATGGATATGGCTTGATTAAAGCCTTCAGGATGTCTAGTTGCTGATGTTTCCGTGCAAGAAAAGAAAATCTGAAACTGTAAAAAAAAAATTACATTGGGAGCATGGAATGTAAAAAGCATGAACATAGGAAAGCTCAACACTATGGAAAAGGGAATGAATCGACTACACATTGACATCTTAGGCACCAGCAAATTGAAATGGACTGGGATTGGGCACTTTCAGTCAGAAGATCACACTGTTTATTATTCAGGACATGAAAAACAAAGGAAGGATGGTGTTGTTTTCATTGTTAGGAAGGGTATAGCAAGTACTTGGCTACAATGCAATCAATGACCAAGTAATATCAATTTCAGTTTATGGACAACCCTTTAATATGATGATTTTGCTCCAACTGCCGATGCAGAAGAAGAGGAAAATGATGAGTTTTATGAACAAGTTCAATTTGAAATAGAACATACAAGCAAGATGTGCTGTTTATGTTTGGAGACCCAAATGCCAAAGTTGGAAATATTAAGGGGAAAATGTAGTGGGAGTGTATGGCCTAGAAAACCAAAATGAAGCAGGAGAATGTTACCAATTTCTGCCAGTCCAATGATTTCTTCATTCCTAACATTGTGTTCAAACAACCAAAATGATGCCTATATATATGGATGTCACCAGATGGAATATGCAGAAATCAAATTAACTATGTTATTGGTAGAAGGTGGTGGAAGAGCTCAGTTATAACAGGAAAGATGTGGCCAGGGGCCAACTGTGGAACAGATCAGAAACAGCTACTCATGTGCAAGTTCCAAATTAAGTTAAAGATGAGGAAGAAAGCCAACCAGTTTTCACAATATCATCCTGAGTATATACCCATCATTTTCAAGGAGAACATTAGGGATTGCTTTGAAGTCCTGAACATCCTTGATAAAGAACCAGAGTAAGCATGGAGTGAAATGAAAGAAGTTTTAAGAATGAATGTGAAAAGAAACTGCTAAAGATCAAGAAACAGAAAAAAGCAAACTGGATGTCAGAACAAACAGTGGAAATTGCCCAGAAGAGAAGAGAAGCCAAATCCAAGTAAGCCAAAGATCTCAGGAAGAAACTTAACAAAGAATTTAAGAAAGCTGTTAGAAGAGACAAAAAGCAGTATTACAACAACATCTGTAAAAACATTGAAGAAGGAAACAGAAAGGAAAAAAAAAGCCTTCCAAGAGATCTCTGAACTCAGAAGGTGGTTCCAACTTTGCAATGGTATGTTAAAGGACACCAGTGGACAGATAATAATTGATTCAAAGATGATCAAAGATGGAAGGAGCATACTATACATTACAGATGTCAAGGGTCTAAGATACATTAGAAGATATTCCTTACTTACAAGACTGAGAAGATGAAGTTAGATCAGCACCTTGGTCATTACCAAGTCAGGCTACAGTAACTGATGGAATACCCACAGAAATATGGCAAGCAACAGAAAAAGAGTCAGTAAAGGTTCTAACCAAGGTATGCCAGCAAATCTGAAGAATGACACAGTGGCCAACAGATTGGAAGAGGTCAATCTACATCCCAATACCAAAAAAGAGAGATTTAACAGAATGTATAAACTTTTGTACTATGGCCTTAATTTCACATGCTAACAAAATAATGCTTAGGATCATCCAACAGAGATTAGAGCCCTACATGGAAAAAAGAGATGCCAGATGTTCAAGCTGGCTTTAGAAAAAGCCAAGGGACATGGGATGTTATTGTTGATGCAAGCTGGACAGTTGAGAAAGCCAAATAGTACCAAAAAGAAGTCAGTATGTACTTCATTGATTATAGAAATGCTTGCATTGATCATGTCAGGCTTGGAATTTGCTTAGAAAAATGAGAATTCCAGAACATCTCATTCTCCTCATGCAAAACCTGTGATCAGGAAAGCCACAGTATGAACAGAACATGGTGAAACAGATTGGCTCCAGATCAGCAAAAGAATGAGACAAGGCCGTATATTTATATTTATTTATTCAACCTATATGCAGAATATATACTGAGGGAAGCTGAATTGGAAGAAGATGAGCATGGTTTAAAACTGAAGGAAGAAACCCTTCCTATAACTATACTATAGCCCGCATTGTGCTGATGACACTACTTTGATGTTGAAAATGCAAAAAATGCAAAAAATCTGCTAGCCCTAGTTATGAAAGTCAAGGACCACAATGAAAAAATAGCTCAAAAATTTGAAGACCAAACAAGTGACAGCAGGTATGGCAACCAGACTTAGAATTGACAATGAAGGCACTGAAATAGTGTATATCTTCTGCTTTTAGTATCAACCATCAACAGTAAAGGAACCAGCAGTCAAGACATATGCCACAAACTAGTGCTTGGTAGAATAACAATGAAGGCCTTTGAAAAGATACTCAGATGCTGTGATGCATTTATACCTACAAAACTTACAGAATCATGCAGGCAATGGTTTTCCCTGTGACACCCTATGGAGGTAAAAGTTGGAAGCATGTAGAGAGTAGAGAGGATAACCTTGAAGGACAGAGGGAAGATCTGTTACTAAGGCAACAATCAGATAAGCGATTGTTTGAAATCGCTTGCATGAAAGAGATTTATGAAAATGCCTCAGACAGCTCCCTGCCCCCAATTTACATGAAGGTAAAAGAGGGAGGAGGGGAAACACATTCAGACTTGCAAAATTCTGTTACTATAGCTGTTCTAATAAAAGTAGCTTTAGGCCCACACAGTGTCTGTTTCTTAGTCTGGTCTACCTTATAGAGCTGACTGTTGTGCAGAGCGCAGCAAAGGTCCCAAAAATCCTGCTCTCAGGAAAATTACACATCAGCCTGAGAGCTTGCAAAATGCAATATCCATAGTTTGCTTTCCAAAGAAAATCCAGTCAGAAAATATAAACTAACTGGTCTTTATTGATAAAAATGCAAAACTTCATAAAATACAAGTTGCATACAAAATATAGGATATAACAAAGACTTCTCATCTTAGCTTCCAAGACTTAACCACAACAAAGCCTCTAGCTAAAAAAAACACTCTCAGAGAAGAGGTACCCTACTTGGTTACCAGTTAAGACTACATAACCTATAAAAACCTACATGGTTAACTATACAAGACAAACTGGCAGGCTGGGCATTTAGCCCTCCCGTTATATTGCCAGCATGACACCCCCCCACTGAATAACTAACATACACATTACAGTAGGTGGCAGTAAAAAGCATAACAAAATCACAAGATACTTTGTTTACATTACTCATAGAATAATCTCGACACCTGTTTTTGTATAGGGAACGGGATGACCTTCTTCCCATGAGAAAATCCTGATACTGACAAAACAAAATATAAAGAGTATTGGTGTTCTTGCACTTTGGTGGAGGAGATGCCTGAGAATACTATAGCTAGCCAAGAAAGGAAACAAAAATTGACCCAGAGTTCATACTTAAAGGATCAAATTATCAGATACATATCGGACACATTATGCAAAGACCTAGCTCTCTAGATAAATCTATAATGCTGGGAAAGGTGAAAGGAAAGAGAAGAGGGTAATCAGCAGCAAGGCAGATGGAGAATATATTATCAGCTGGCTGTGGTTGGGAACATATAAAGATGTGGGGTTGTGTGTGTTAATGAAGGCTTATTTAAATGCTACATGACATTTTAGAGAGCTTTTGTTGTTTTTGAACACCTAACAATCTTAGTAAAGACAGTAGAGAATGAGCTCTATCTCCCATTCATTGATTGAATGAGATGACTCTCAAGGCCATACTGTAGACTCAAGGTTTAAAAATAAATGTGTGTCTCAATATACTTTGAAATGAAAAGAATCCTCTTTGTGCTTGTGAGTGTATGTGTGGGGTCAAGGTTCTCATTTTTCCCTTGAACCAGGCTTATGTTTAATTTTTCAAAAGGCCTTTGTTTTCCTGGGAAGTGTCACAAGTAAATGAAATCTCCTGTAGTGATAGGAGAGGAGCTGCAACTGAGGTTGTTATGACAACTGGAAGTTTCCAATAGAATTGCTCATAAAGATGTTTTCATTTTGTGCCCAGGGCTGTTAAATATTCTCTGCAGTTATTCTGTATACAGTATTACTGTATACAGAATAATTGCAGAGAATATCCTCAGCACACCCATGTAGTGACACTGGGTGAGTTGGTGGTTGAAAGTGATCAAATTAGTGTGTGCTCCTGGGAGTGTAAAAAAAATGGTGGGTTCACTACCTATATGATATGGCCATGTGATCCTCTGGTTGATTTTTGGAATGATATTTAATGTAAATGAGTAGATTTATGCAAAAAAATTAAAATGTTAAAGTTGACTTCCCTCTTCATAACAAGTTTAGTAACTTATCCCTTTATCTTAAAAAAAGATCTCTTCTTCCCATATCTTATCTCTTATCTATAAACAAATATTTAAAGCCTTGTCGTTTAGTCCTGGTCAGCAAAAGTCCATTCTGTATTAGTAAGTCAAACCTAAGTACTCTTCTCCTTTAACTATAATCTTTAATTCCTTCTGGTTCCCTCTAGAGTCCAACCTTCAAAATCCCATCTTATCATATATATTTTTAAAATGTTCAAAACAACAGCATTTTCCTATGGGAAGAATTCTTATAATTAGTTTCAAAATCTTATTTCAAATCCACCTGGACCCTTAGTCCATTTATAACTTTCCAAAATCAGTGCTCTAATCACCCTTTTGCTGTGTGTGTGTGTGTGTGTGTGTGTGTGTGTGTGTGTATGTATGTGTGTGTGTGTGTGTGTGTGTGTGTGTGTGTGTATATATATATATATATATATATATATATATGAAGTCCTTAAACTTGTATAAAACTTCTTTTGCTAAGAATTGAAGGAAACTCATGCAGTGTAGTAAAACTTGCCATTATGAAGGTTCCTAATATCCAAAAAGCAATTAGCAAACAATTTTCAAAGGTGATTAAAAAAGGAAGTATGTGAATCCTGTGTCCTTTTTAAAGCTATCAAACTGCAATTTGGGCGACAGTGGCATTCCCTTGTCTCCCAGCACTCTAAACCCACTGGAGATCACTATTTTGTGGTCGTTTTGCAAGGAGCAGCTGTCTGGAGCACTTGTGGGTGATCCCAGTCCTCTCCTTGTCCGGAGAGGAATTGTGAAAGGTCGGCTTTTCACTCTGGCTTTTCATTCCACCGCGGTCGTTGGCTCAGGTCTCAATGGAGCTGCCTTTAGTTCGCCATTGCTTCCCCAGAAGTCTGGTGCAAGTTAGCTTTTGATTGTTCTCCTGAATGGGCTACATTTCAGATCTCACCATGTGGGCAAAAATAGTAATTGTGTGGGGGAAAAAAGGGTAAAAATCACTTTCGATGACAATTTTTCTAACATGAAAAAAGAGAAACAAATGAAAGGAAAATAGCATTTGGTGGCTCCTTTAGCAAAGGAGGCATGGCATTTATTTTGAGGCTCCCTGTAGCACTGCAGACATTAGTGAGAAATGTCGAGGAGTCACAGCATAAGGCAATGGGACTTTGATATAGCTGGTACTCATCGTTGGAACCTGAGTAATTTCAGGTGCTGTGCAATGCCATTATTGATGCTCACATGGCACCTATTAACAATGAACTAAAAATAGCAGAGGCATATATCCAATTGCTACAGATATTACCTCCTACATTTTGACAGCAGAAGCAATTTCATCTGAATGCCCCACTTCCTCAGTGAAAATGAACTCTGAAAGAAAATTTTAAACATGTCTTTATTTGTCCTTTTCACTAAGCTTTATGGGGAATTAAGAAGACAATGATTTCCTTTCAGACTGGACAAGAAGGTAAAACTAGTTCTCTGCCAATAAATATGTATTGCCTTTTTTTTTCTTTGCTTTGCAATGAATTTTTACAACTTAAGTATAAGTCGTTACTGAACTGTAATTTTTTGCACTGGAATGATGAAGCTATGACTTACCTGCCAGTTTTACCCTGAACATCCATAAATCAGTTAAACATATTAAATACTACTAAAAAGGTGAAACTCAACATTTGGAGGCTCAGGGGCCAGGCTTTGCAGTCTTCTGTCAAGAAATCAGAAATAAGTATATGGTTGAATGCTTAAAATGTTATTTCTGATTTTTAGGCTCTTAGATCATTTAAATTTTGCTTTATATTGTTTTATTTTCATGCAGTCCCATTCACACGCCATATAGCTTACATACTAAAAGAGTATAATTTTATAAATAAAACTTGAGTTGTGATTCAATCTGTTGTCAGTACACTTGAGCACTTTTAAATAGTTTTGTAGTTGGTCATTCTCATGAAAGAATCTCAGAGAAAACACTGTGTATGTTAACCTGCAAATAGATCTTTCTTCTGAATTTAAATAGAGGAGCAGTGGATATTCACAGAGCTAGAAGCAGCAGCATTCATCTCCTGACAGAATGAATCTGTCAAGCTGCTGGATCTTGCCTTCCATGGTCCATCCTGAAGCCAGCTGTTATTCCGTTGCACAGGGCAGGGGAAAGAGATGGGTACTTATCTCTACTTAGCATAGTTGTTTTTACACTGCATTGCATTGTGTGTGTGTGTGAGTGAGTGTTTTCCCTTCTCCTAGGCTGAGTGTGCATTAAATATGGTTGCTGTGTTGCTGGCATAGCAGAAGCACCTGTTTAATCCCATAAAGTGAGTACAGCATGGCTGAAATTGCGCTGTATCTGTATTTCAGGACAACATGGCTTGAGAGGATTTGAGTACAGCATCTCCATTCTTTCTTTGTCAGGCCCTTTTCATCCCTCTGCACTTATATCCTGCCCAAGACTGCTTACCTTGTTGTTGACAAAACTTCTAGGAGAAGACAATAGAAAAGGGATTTCTGCCAGCAGAAGTCACTTGTGCCACATCCATGTGTGAGGACTGTGCTGATAAATTCACCATTTTTAAAAACTTTACCATATATCATTTCGTAATCCAATCCTGGATGACATAGAAAGAAAACTATGATTACATCTGCGCTGACGTGACCAAATTGTAACATCTGGGAAATCTCCCAAAAATGCACTAATAACATATCAAGCACCTGAATGTAATGCACCTAGGAAAGATGGCTATTAGCAGAAACATTTAAAAGTCCTTAACATTCTTTATCTCCAGTAATATCATGTGAACTAAGATATCTCAATGCTTAGGCAGGATTTGAATAAGGGTTGTTGGGGGGGAGGGGAGGGAGAGGAAAGGCAAGGCAAGGTACACCTGGCTACCAACATGAAATGGGTGATGATTAGATTTGCCCGAAACTTTCAGTGGTATCATGTTCAGTAAGTTCTTAAATTATGTTGGAAAACCATTTCTAGAAATGTCCTTCAACATTTATTTAAAGGGTTTCTAGGCTGTTCTTTAGTAATAAACATGATGAGAATGACCCAGTATAAAATAATAAAATTACAAGTTATCATATCAATGAGGGTTGGCCCAGAATTACAGTGATTGTTGCAAACCATTACATTTTTTTCAGCAAAAAAGGAAAAAGTAAATAAGACCAAAGAGGTGTTAAAGGATGTGTCTTGATCTGGGGATGGGATGGGAAAGGGAGAATTGGGGATGAACACTTCTGTGCATGCATAAACAGAAGCCCCAGTGAGTTCAAAGGATCTCATTCTGAAGGGTCAAAGGAATTAATCAGTGACTCAAATTTTGGACAAAACAGCTACTTCACGAGCTATTTCTCTTTGAAGGACAGAGTCAATTAGACATTTTTATTGAAATGCTGTTTCTTGCCAGATCTAATTAAAACATAGGTACCATAAAATTGCAATAGCAATACAGTGCCAGAAAACTGATAAAAACCACTTTTGAATCTGTTCATACAACATTGCCAGAGTGTCAGAAGAAATAAAGGAGTCTTTCAGAGAAGTCCGTGGGAGATGAGATAGAGATTAAAAAAAGTCAAGATGTTGGTGGCGATCATCATTTTGACTTTTTTGACATACACACATACACACCCTCCCGCAGATGCTGCTTGAGTCTTTGCAGTGACTCACCATTGGTACTAAACTTTCTTGTGGAGGGCATTACATAAACCACATTTGAAAAACAGAAAAGGTGCTCTCCTTGGTCATACTCCAAAAATTAAATTTAAAAAGTATAATGTAAACACACACACACACAAAGTAATAATCATCTGGACAGCTCTCACGAAATAGAGTTTTTAAATCTTCTTCAGGTGTGGAAATAGATTGGTAGCCTGTTCAGTTGTTTGAAAACTCTTAGGAATAAGTTACCAGCTTATTGTCTTTTTTTTCCTCCTGGCACAGACCTTTTATGCTCCAAAGCACTTTAGAGATAATTTTAAACCTGCTGACTATTTTGTGCTGTTTTTCCTATCTCATGACCTTTTAGTTTATTATGTTTTGCTATTTGTACTTATGCTTTAATTTTAATCATTCTTGTAAACTGCCTTGGGAATTTGATTGAAGGGTGGTATAAAAATACCTGTAATGATGTAAGTAAATAAGAATGCTGTTAACATCTTACTAGTTCAAGTCAGAAACAGAAAATCTCCTCTGAACTTGAAGTTTTAAACACTGGAAGTTTAAGATTCCAAATTACATGGGTCACCTGTACAAACAGAGGGAAGTCTTTGCTACTTACAATTGTCTTTTGCATGGAGACCAACTAGAACAGGGTAGGAGATGGGAGGAAAGACTGTGGGCTTCTTCCTCCTCCTCTTCCTCATACATAGAGCTTCTCCCATATAGATGTCTGAAGAAACATCAAGACTACTATAAAGGCCAGTGGAGTGGGGTGTGATTCAGGTCAGATAAAAGGAACTGCTTTTCCATACAAATAGTCAGCTCAGTCACAGTGATGGCTGCCAACTTGAGTGATTTTAGCAAAGGATTAGATATGTTCATGCAGGATAAGGCTATCATTTTCTACTAGTCACTATGGCTATACACAACATCTGTATCGAGGCAATAAGAACATAGGTTAGAGGCTGCCTTCACATCTTGGGGGTGGACATCCCAGGAAGTGGTCATGTAGAACAGAATGGTGTCTTAGTTAATCTTTGGGTGTAGTCCAGAATGGCTTTTCTTTTATATATGTAGATCCCAGAGTACATGTTTATGAAGCATCCTTCTTTTTCAGAACTTTTATAATGTGATGGCACCAGCTTAGTGTACAGAAGGTATCAGGCTCAATCACTGCAAGTGCCATCTTCAGGTAGGGCTGGAAAAATTCCTGCCCGATAGCTGGTACCTACCAGGCTGTCAGTATTGACAGGTCTGGGAGAGATGGACTAATATTCCAAGTTACTTGCTGCACTTAAATCAGATCAAAGCTGGGATTAGTGTATTATGTAAACATGAAAACTTAGTCATTAGCAGGGGCAGGAAAGAATTTGTTTTAAATAAAAAGAACCCTGATTTGTTCTAAGTTTTATGGTTTGAAAAATGAAGAGATGGTTAACTTAGGGATAACCTTCTCTTTCTCCTGATGTGTGCAGAGGTGGGAGCATGGAGTAGCCCTTCAGAAATGGAGTTTCTCTGAGAAGTATTAGAATCATAGAAATGGAAGGGGCCATTTAGGTGATTGAGTCCAACCTTCTGCTCAGTGCTAGAATCCAAATTACAGCATCCCAGACAGGTGGCTGTCTCATCTCTGTTTGAACAGATCCAGTGGAAAGTAATTGGTTCTCCTGTCAATCTGCTTTTAGGGTTAGGCCACTTTTCTTAACATTCAGCTGAAATCTACCTTCCTTTAATTTTAAACCATTATTCTGTGTCCTTCATTCTGGGATTGTAGAGAACAGATCTTGATCTTCTGAGTGACTTCCTTTCAGGTATCGTATCTTCACACTCAGTCATCTTTTCTCAAGGCTGAACACACTCAGTTCCTCCAATATCTCATCATATGTCTTCTATTGTTTTACTTTTTAAAAAAATATTTATTTATTTAAATATATATTTCTTCTTTCAAAGAGGAATGTGCATTGCAACATTGCAATATGAATTCTACCCCTTTCATACTTGTGTCTTGATATTGCATGCAATTACATAAGGGTGGAACTTGCTTTGTGAGGTCACAGTTTTGTTATTTTGGTGTCATTATAGCTATTTGCAGATGCCTCTGGTCATATAAGACAGTTCAACTAAAACTCTTGCCAGAACAAGGATGGGAAACTCAATATGGTCAAAGCTCATACTGGTTTTGGCCTTTTCAGCATGTAACAAACCATGGATGGAGACATGCTTATGTTGCATTACATGCATCTGGATTTTCATTTTATTTTTGGGGAGGATGGAGGCGGATTAAATAGAGATATTTTAGAGACTAAAAAATGGAGAGTTAGGCAGTATGATATCAGGGTGCTCTTGGGAGTGCAAATACGGACCATGAGAGCTAACATAAGGCCTGCGAGACAAACATTGCCTACTCTTGTGCTGGATCATGTCCTAGAACACGTGTGATCCCTGATGCTAAAGGAATGGCCTTTATATGGATGCAGTAGAAAAGGGTGATAGCATGACAATGCAAAAGCAAAGTGTGGCTTAAGTAATATCTTGAAACAAAATTAATTTTAAAACAGTAGCTATTCTGCAAATGCCCAGGTAAACAAGCACGTCTTAAATTATTAATCAAAATTAAGTAGTGTGAGGTCATTCTCTATTCATTCCCCTGGATCCATAATGCGGGCATCGTCACTCAGAAGTCCCTAGAGTCATAGAGTCACCCCTCTATGAGTCAGACCTAGTAGCAAGAACCATTAGAAGGGCATGGTCAGCAGATATTATGCACTGGCTGCATGGTTTTGGGGGAAGCATTTTTTATTATTTTGGTCCTAAGCACTATCTGGTTTTACAGACCAAGGCCAACACCTTGAATTGGCTGAATACTTCATAGGTGGCCAGTATCACATTTTTACTAGTGAGATTAAAAAAAAGGTAATTAGCCTAAGGACCTAAATACAAAACACTTAAGTTCTGAAACAGAAACCATTCTTTTGAATGTAAAGTTTTTTTCAATCTACTATCCATTTCCCAGATAATTTACTAATAAATAAATACATACATACATACATACATACATGGGAGAAGTCCAAAATACAGCCCATTTTACCAAATGGAAATTGTGATATAATGAGAAATGTAACAATGAAAAATACATACACACAACCAGACACAACATGTATACACTGCAGCCAAACCACCCAGATGAAACACACATGCACGTGCACATACATAGATAAAACACATACAGCAGCACAATAAAACAATTCAGCTGGCACATGCATTTAAGAACATAACATACGAATCTTCAGTACTACTTTACCAGCCCCTAAAGATGCTGTTCTCCACCAGTCTTAATGCTCAGGACATCACTTCTGGTTATGGCCCATTTCTTATGGCCCAAATAAGAGGTGTACCTACCCCCAAGGATGTATCTGGAGCCATTTAGAGCCAATATGTGATAGGAATTGAGGATGATGTGGATGGGGGGAGCTTAGGTTGAGGGTTAATAAGCCAGATAGGAGGGCCTGGTAAGCTGCATTTGGCCCAAGGGCAACACATTTCCTATCACTCTCTTAGGATTTGGCAATGGGTTATTTAAACCCAAATCCTAAGAGAGTGATAGGAAATGTCTTGCCCTTGGACCAAATGCAGTGTACCAGGAGTTGTTTAAAGGAAGGCTTTTTCCATGTATACTTTTCTAACCTGTGAACTGGAAACTTTTATTTAGTTGTCCCCAGCGAGTCATCATGCATCACACAAAAAAAGGCCTCCCACATGGTGGTGGTGAAGGTGATGGAAAATAGTGGGAGAAGAGGGAGGGAGGGAGAATTCACTTGTAAATTAAATTTATTGATATATTTATTTAAAATACTTGCATGGCCGCCCATCTTAAAACCAGAACTCTGGGTGGCTCACATTCATCGTGCATGCATCTCTGTGTTAATGCACGATGCATTTTGGATTGAATTAATCCTTCTGCAGGAGAACCAGGCCTGCAGTACAAATTCAGACTTAAAGAGGATCGAGTTATTCCCTTTTTTTTTTTAAACAACAACAGCAACAACAACAACAGCTGACAGTGCAATTGTATGCATATACATTCAGAAATAAGTCTCATTCTGTTAGCTGGGAAGTCAAGCGAAGTAAATAAAGGCTTGAAGCCCAAACCTTTAAAAATGTTGTTATAATACTGTTATTGTTGCATGAAAATGTTTCTGCTGTTCTCTGTTGCTGATTTTTTAAAAATGTGCAAATATATCTCTTTGTTTTTATGATTTACAACTGTATTATTATATTCTTGTAAATCAACCAGACTCTTGTTTACAAAGGTAATTACAATGTCAACTGTTAGGTTGCTGTCTGGGGCTGAAAAATAGGTATGGGGGATGGAAGACATTTTGCTTGCTACTATACATCATTCTTAAGCTGTGTTTGACTGAGTGCATCATAAATTAAGCTACACGCATTTAAAAAAACAAAAAAAAAGCAGCAAGGTGATCAACACTGAAAACAGATTTCCAGACTTGGAATACAGAATGCATTGAATGATACTTTCGGTTTTCTTCTGGAACTATATTTCTTCATCATAAAGTGATGATGAAAAAATCCTCAGTTTTTAAAATCTCTATTCAAGATATTGCTATACAGCTAATTTAACTGTTAGACTAGCTTTCACTGCCCTGACACCTTCCTAACCCATTAGAATTGGAGCTCCCAGAATTCTGGTATTCCAGATGGGAATTGCACCTAGAAGATACCAGGTTGGGAAAGCTGAAATTATATTTATATGCATTTTTAAATCTTTCCATGCTTTATTGCCTTCATAGCCAAGTTTTTGTTAAGTTGTCTTTTTTGTTCGTTCTCTCTCTTTTTCTTGCCCTTTTGGAACAATAAGCTGTGGTCTTTAGCTTAAAGTGGGCTCTCTCAGTCTAGGTTTCCTCCTTCCTTCCATAGCTCATGGTTGATCACCCTTAATTTCAGTGAAATTCAATTAATATTTCAGCCGCTGAGCCATTTTTGCCATCAAATATATATATATTTACTTATTTTAAAACGTCCTGGCTTCACATACTACTTTGAGTTCTCTTAACACATCTCTCAAGTATAACCATTGATCCAGTAAAAGTTGTGCACATCTAGTATGTGGGGCTAGAGGGAGATAATTGCATAAGATACTGATACAATGTCACCTTTTGCACACACATTCACTCACCATAATGCTCGAATTGGAACATTTTCTCCATTATACAATTTGTGCAAAGATTAAAACATGCTTTTCAAGCAAGTTATCATTTTTAAAATATTCCCAAAAATGTGAAGGGATTGAAAATAATAATTAAGTATTATTGTGATATTTGGCTAAATACCATTACAAGATGACTCTCTGATTACTGTGAAGGAGCTGAATTTGGATAGAAAATGATTCAGAGAGCCAGGTAGATTGCTTAATGTTTCCTAATGGGTTCTGGTTAGAGAGTTCCAGCCATACCTTTGCTAAGGTAACACAAGAAACAGTATTCTTTAAGAGTAAGAATGAAGTATTTGTCTTGTTTCCTGACTGCTGTCTTGTCAAAGCCTTTCATGACAAGCTGAAAGCAACTGGGGTGACTCTCTGATGATCTGATTTGGAACATAGATTGCCTGCTTAATCAAGATGCTAAGTTGTGTGCCTTTCACTTATGTTCCATATATGAATCTGTAATTAAGCCCTTTTTTAAAAAAATGGCTTCAATCTCCAATGATCTCTTCTGTTAAAAGAAATCACACGTGGGTAAATACTAGTCCTGGAACTTCTTGGGGAGATGGGATGCCCACCATTCTCATTCTAATCATTTTCAGTTTCACTGAAGATTAGTATCATGAATGATTGGCTAAATGAAGCCAAAGGAAACCTGCTTCCTTTTACCTTTTGCAGTGGCCATCTTCACTAATAGTTTTTAAAGGTTGTGATAGGTGTGTATGGGAACAATTGGTGAGGTGTTGTCAAGTTTGAGTATTATTAAAGGTATTGTCTTTTTTTCTCCATGCTGAAGGGGAAAATAGTTCAGTATGACTTGAAATATATGCTTTTTGAATGTATTAAAAAAAAGTTTAATGTACTTGTTCCCTCCCTACATAACATTCCAATAAGGGATATGCTTTTTCATTTCCCAAGAACAACATTCATCATTGTAGCTTAAGGGAAGTTGGTATTACATTATCTTGCACCAGATCTGAAATCCTCAAAGCAGTTTGACTGCTCTCCTTTAGCTCAGTGATTAAAGCACCTGTAGTTTGGAACAGGGGTGGGGAATGACCTTATGAATAAAGCTATTTTAATATATAATAATGTTTTATTTTTATGGAAATATCTGGCATGGATTCACAGCATAGTGTGATAAAGCGCTTCCAAACAATATACAAGCCATGTGATATAGCTTCTCAGGGAGCAATGATGGAAGAAGATTTCAACTGGTGGAACTGAACCCCAGGAGACCACCAATTTGGGGGGAGGGTGGGTGTTTTTTTTCTCTGAAGTGATAGGAAGGAGAAGGTAGGTGTTTTTTTTTATGTGGATAGAATATAAGGCGCCTTTAACAGTTTCTTTTAAGAACATAGGCCTGTAAGATACTTGTAGTGGTTTCAAGAACTCATTTTCCATACTACTTTGGTATGAAAAATGTCAATGTATTATTTGATAAAGCATGCAAACACTGTTTACCCACATCTTATTGCAACATAGTATGACCAATTCATCACCTGGCCTAATGGTATGGAGTGAATGAATCTGTGTAGATCCTACTATATAGGTGGGCATGAAGTTAAATTCACTTCACTCTGCCGTCATGATCATAACTTGAAAGGTAAGCCACTTTTTGACTACACCATCACAAAATAATGAAAATAAATTAACTATTAACTATGGACTGATTGAAAGTTGTTGCCTTCAGAAAAGCCACCAAGCTGATTTCTCACATTCCAAGTTCTTAATAGTATACTCCATCCTCAGTCTCAACATACCAGTTAGTTGTATGACTGTAGGGCTTTTTTCTGTGGCTAACAGCTCTTTGAGTTTCACATATTACTCCTTCAAGTTAAATCACCTTCCATTAGAATTCCTTACAAACACATACAGTTTGAGATTTGGATTTAAGACTGTATAGAATCATAGTGTTAGAAGGGGTCATTTAGACCCCTGACTCCAATTGCCAGTCCAGAGCAGGAATCCAAATTAAAGCATCCTCAGAAGATGACTGTCTAGCCTTTGCTTGAACATGTCTACTAAAGGGGAGACCTCTCTGAATAATTGGTTCCACTGCCAAACTGTCCTTACTGTTGACACTTTTCTCTTAACATTTAGTTGGAATTTGCCTTCCCATAACTTTAAATCATTATTCTGTGTCCTGCATTCCACGATAATAGAGAACAGTTCTTGAGTTTATATCTGACATACTTTCAAGTATCACATTTTCCTTCAGTCTTCTCAAAGCTAAACATTCCCACTAACCAATATGGTCACTATATAATGGACTAAATATTGTTTTTGGTAGAGAAATCTGCAAATCAACTGCTTGCCAAGTAACAAAAATCCAGCATGATTCATGAGCAAGTTAGCCATGAGAAAAAAAGAGAGGAGGAAAGTTAAACGTGGAAGAAGCAATTTATTCCATTATTTACCTGAGGGATTATGACACTTGGATATTACCGAACTGCAACCCCCAGAGATTCAGCAATAGTTTGAGTGCCACATGTTACCTATCGCTATTTAAATGATTCATGAAATAACAAAAAGAAATACGTTATGGTTGTTTTCTAATTCCTTTCACACACAGTTGATTCACTCAGTCAGATCAGCTTGTATCCAAGAGATGTGTGGAAGTTTCTACAGTATTATCAGCCAGTATTTATTCACTAGGTAGCTAAAATTCTGTTCTAATTATTAGTTATGTTTGATCACCATATTTGTCTTCATATGAGCAAGGATGTTGACTGGATCCCAAACTATGTCTATTCCAGGGGCTTTTTACATCCTTTATTACCTAGTGTATTTTCAAGAATCTAAAATTGTTCTTCTAATAAATCAATCAAACCAGTGAATACATGAAATGTACGTAGTCCAAGAAAATATTGATTAGGCAGAAGTGAAATGTACATACGATTGCTGAATAAAATTGATGGCACACTGATAAATTGAAGATGCCTGCAGCTGAAACACAAGCATCACTTGGTGTTGTAGCCCCAGATTAGTATACACTTCAGCACCTACAGAATATACATACTTGCAGAAGCAGCAAATTATGTAAGTTACAGAAAATAGCCCAGCTGTTGCCTACATATAGAAGCAAATCTGATTTTTGAATCATTTTACTTCTTTTTGTCAGACACATCAACCTGGAAAGATACTATAAAAATAGTGTTTCTAAAAGGGATCTCTACTCTCTGATCCATTGTCATGCCCTTGAAACAGCTGTGAGAATATCCTCTGGTACAAAAATGTTGGCACCTTGCCAAAACAAACCAAGTCACACTTAACATTTTTTCACACAAACAATTATTTCATCTATGTATCACACCAAATGTTGCAAATGTTGGTGGCTTTCAGCAGCAAGGGACAAATGCCTGGCATAATTAAGCAAACAATCCACTATTAAATAATATTCTTGAAATGTTTAATTTAAACAGCTGAAGTATGTTTTTATCATGTGAATGCCAGCTTTCTAATTAATAAATTGGGGAGGAACTCTGAGCTGAGATTCCCACCTCGCACCTCCTGCTCATCAAAAATGACATGGCTGATTTTGTGCTTGACAGCCAATCACATCTATGCAATACACACTCCATTTACAATGAGATGAAATTGATTTGCTCCATGACATGCATTATGCAAATGAAAGAAGCAGAACTCCATCTCCCCCCCTCCTCCCCCGTTTGCCTTCCCAAATCGTACTTTGATGCTCCATTATAAAGCATTACACCACTTAGTTTTCTCTTGCTGTAGCTATAGGAAACCATAATTTGCTATCACTGTACTATGGTGCATTAAAATACTCTCTTGCTAAAAGGTAGCATCGTCTCTGGAAAACTAGAATCAGGCATGTTAAATCACATTAAAATAGACAATTCAGATGTTGTATTGCAGCACCATGGTTCCCATACCAAAGCTTATTTCTCCCCTATGGTACAGTTCTAAATCCGAACGCGTGCTGTGCAATGAAGAGGGGGGAAAGCCACAATACTCACTTAAAAAGGAGCGCTTAGGTTATGCTCTTCTTTTCTATAGCCTGCAACTGTAAAGCCAGAAATACAAGTAGATTATTAGGTACATTCAGCTTCAGTGGTTCCTGATATATATTTTCACATTGGGTAGTCTGATGTTCAAATGGCATCTCTATTTTTGGCCACTTGCAGAAAAAACCATTATTAAAGGTCACTCACTCTTTTAATGAAAAGAAAAGAAAAGCTGGTCAATGCTTTCTCGCGATATTGCAAATTTTAACAGTATTGAGGACAGGGCACTTCAGTTAGGGTTTCACTTATTTTGGTTCTTACATCTGACACGAATGACAATGACATGGGTGGTAGGCCAAGGTAAACTAAGTATCTGTGTAGCATGCCCAAACCCATCATTCCTTCTGTACAAAGCCCTGCTAATGGTCACAAGGGAAAGTCTGGTTAAGGAAGGGTCAAGTTGTGATTGTCACTGATTTGGACTAGTACATTATTCCAGGAGTGAGCCCCAATGACAATAACAGAATGACACCTTGCTCTGAAGCAGTATAAAGAAAATCACTCTAAGAAGTTGGAATATTTTTGTATGTGGCACCCATTCATGCCTGCAGCAAATAATTCATGCCCATAGATTCCCCAGAGGGTGCTTTATACCAGGGTTCCTGAAGTCCACCTGTCTTAAAGTTGCCAAGGTTGAGGAACCCTGCTTTATACCAACAAATGTCAAAGTTTATGGAAATGGAAACACAGATGTAGGCACTGGGGAGAGCCATAGCTCAGTGGCAGAGCACATGCTCTGTATGCAAAAGGTCCAGAATTTGATCCCTGCTATTACCACCTTAGAAATTCACATAGCAAGTGATGGGGAAAAGGCTTTGCTTGAGATCTCAGAAAACTACAATCCTTCTGTAAATACTGTAAATACTGATTTACATAAACAAATAATTGCCATGAGTCAAAACAACTTCATAAGCTTGACTTCTACTTTAATTGTATCAACCTAAAATTGCATACAATAGGCATTCCCATATAATATGCTGAATAAAAAATTAATTATTCTACTATAATGAACAGATTCTGCTTCATCAAAAGACATGTTTGTCTGTGGCTTCTCAAAAACATAGAGCCATTATCAGAAAGAGGATGCCAGAGAGCCAGCGTGGCATCAGGTTAGAATCACCCTTGTATGGACATTGAATTAGAAATAGGGGGATTCTATCATCCATCTTGAAGCTTGGGAGTCCTAATCCTCTCCAAGTAACCTGCCACTTACCACCTCATCCAGGAGAAGAAGAACCAGATACATTTTCCTCTGCTTCTCAGGAGAAGGAGGGATGTTTTCATGGATAATGCTCCTAAGCATGTTACATGCTTACATGTTATGATGGTTAGGACAAGGATCACTGACATTTAGAGACATTTACAGGGAAGGTATTGCTTAGAGCAACCTAGAGATAAGTTCCAAACTGAGCTGCTTGGTGACTATCTTTTTTTTTTAAATTATTTTTTATTAAGAATTTTGATTACAGTAGTAAAAATTAATACAAACTAAACTTAGAGAAAGAGAAGAGAATGGAAAGAAAGAATAAGAAGTGCAGGAAAAAAGAAATAGAAAAGAAAGAATACAATAAAGAAAAAGAAAAGAAAGTGACTTCCAACCTTCATCACAACAAGTATAAACAAATATAATAAGTCTTCATGCCCTATAAGGTTAAACAGATATCTCTTCATCCCATATCCCACCCCTTATCTATAAGCAAATCAATAAAACATCAACTTCTCAATCCTGGTGTCAACAAAAAGTCCCTAAAGGGCTGCCAGAACACTGCAAAAAAAAAAAAAAAAAAAAAGGTCTTATTTTAACCTTGATCAAATAAACCAACTTTATATTGTTTTCTTATACTTCTAACAATCTTAATCTTTAATTCAATCAAACATAGTCATAGGATTTGATTTCTCTTCAATTCTTCTTTATTCCATTGCACAGATTTCTTCAAAGCTTTAATAAGCCTCTTTTGTAGATCCAACAAGAAAACATTTTCCAGGTCATTCTCTTGGTTTATCATGTGTATTTCCCTTTTAATTTTTAAAACTTCAGCCAGTTTCTTCTGTATATCTAGTAAAGCATCCTTTTCCAAATCATTCACTTTGGGTCTCATTTATGGTTCCACATTCTGTACTTTCTCTGTCTTGTCAGGTAATTTTTTTCCCCATATCTGTCATTCCTTCATTAACATCTTTTAGACATAGTCTATCCATAGAAGCAGACATATTTACTGACAATGTTGATATTGTAGTTACTAATTTCTGGGTCCATTCTTTAAAGATCTCCTTTAATATTTCTGATGTTATAACGTTTTGTGTCATTTTGTAAGTCCCAGTATTAACTGACATCAAGAATAGGCTTGCCTTTTTTTCCTTTTGCTTAAAATCTTTAGTCCCCTCTAGTGTCCAGTTTCGAAAATCATCATTTATCTTTTGTGATGACTTGCAATAGCCAGGATAGCCAAAATAATTCTGTTTCCCATGAGAAGTCATTTATTTTTTTTGTAGTTAATTCCAAAATCTTATAGTAAAAGTCAATATTCCAAATTTATCTGGAATTTTTTAATTATTTATTTTTTAAACGTTTTTATTACAAAAAGAAGAAAAAAGTACATAAAAGTGGTTTAACGAAAAAGTGAAAAAATACGAGAAAAAAGTATTAATATATAAATTATAACAATAAACAATTTCAATTCTGTATGTGCTTATCTAATATAAATATTATTCAAGTACATATATATTTTTAATAGATTTATATGACTGTCATTTTTTTTAATCTACTGTATTTTGCATAAATGAGTCCCATATTTTATTATACTTGTCCATACAAAGTCTACATCTATAGGCAATCCGCTCATAAGTGGCAAGCACAATCAAGTCTTCAATCCATTGAAAAAATGGGGTCATACATTTATCTTTCCAATGCTGCAATATCAGCCTTTTGGCCATAGTAAGGGCATGGACAATCCATTTATGTTGTTCAGTTGTCAAATTCCATGTACAACTATATACAAAATGTATATAGTTTAAAAGAATATTAGCCTCTGAAAATTGTAGCTTTTGTCACACAATCATATTTATATAGTGCACTACTTTCTCCCAAAATTTAATAAGTATAGGACATTGTAAAAACATATGCTTTAAAGGGGCATTATCCTTATCACATCTCCAACAAAATGCTGTTTTTCTATATAGACATAATAGAGTCCAATAATATGTACTACTCCGTAGATCTCCCTATGTCATCTAATAGCACAAGCCAAGGGTTCCATGCAGATATTAAAAAGCAAAGGTGAAAGTGGATATCCTTGTCTAGTTCCTCTAAATAGTGGAAAAGTAGGAGAAAACATACAATTGACCTTTACTTTAGATGTGGGCGACTCATATAATATCTTAATCCATTTTATAAATTCCAAAGTAAATCCAAATCTATTTAGTATAGCAAACATATTTATTAATTTATTTTATTTATTAAATTTGTCCCCCACCCATCTCCCCCCAATGGGGGACTCTAGGCAGCTCACAACACATTAAAACAATAAAATAAATATACAATTAAAACCTATAACAATTCACATTCACAAAAATAAAAGGGGAAAAATCCAGGAGGCCAATAAATATATACTATTTATGTATTTTGTCAAAGGCTTTTTCAGCATCTAATGATAAAATTACAAACTAATCTTTGTTTTTATTCAAGTCTATTAAATCTACAACTAACCTAATGTCTGCTGCTTAGCTAGTTTTTATAAATCCTGCTTGATCACTCATAATATCAAATGATATCACTTGCTGTAATCTATTTGCTAACATTGCTGCTAAAATTTTTGTGTTGACATTAATCAATGAGACTGGACGATAAGTAGCACACTGAGTATGATCTTTACCTACTTTTGGTATAACTGTAATATAAGTCTGATTAAATGCCGGTGATAAAATCCCCATTTGAAATATCTCTTCCTATACTTGACAAAGTTTTGGTAGCAAAAGTTCTATAAATGTTTTGTACTACTCGATAGGGAATCCATCTAATCCTGGTGTTTTACCACTTGCCATTTTTTAAATTATTTGTTTAATCTTTACCTCAGATAGTGGAGCAAATAAGTTGTTTTTGTGTATCATCTAAATGTGGTAGGTTAATTTTTTTTTTAAGAGCCTCTATATCTTCATTCAATACATCCTCTGGTTTACTATATAATTCTGAATAAAATTTTAAAAATTGACAAATAATATCCATTGAAGTTTTGTATATTTATCTCTTTCCCTCTAATAACTAGAATCATTGCCCTATATTTCTTTTGCTTTGAGTGATTAGCCAAGGACTTACTGGGTCTTTCACCAATTTCCCAGTATCTCTGTCATAAATATGTTAGCATAAATTCTGTCTGCTATGGTATTATAGTAGTTAATTCATATTTCTTTTCTGTATTTCCCTGTACAAACCTGTAGATGGGCATCTAGCCATCTGTGTCCATAAATGTTTCAATTCATCTTTCAAATTATTTTCCCTTTTATTTTTAATCTTATTTTTGTGTGATGCATGAGCAATAATTCTGCCTCAGATGTATGCTTTATATACTTCCCATTCAAAAATTCGGGCATTTGATGTTTCTGAATTCAAATCAAAATATTGTAAGGTCGCTACCCATGTTTGTTGTACAAATTCTTTATAATTCAATAGGGAAACATGAAGATACCAATTTATCAATACCTTAACCGGTTTCTGAAACACACATTTTGAGGTGAATGCACTATGATCAAATACATAACAAACATCAGTGTTACATTCTTGAATTTGATGATATAAAGTCAGCAATATTAAGAAATAATCAAGCCTAAAAAAATTCTGATGCACATTTGAATAAAATGTATATTCTCTTTTAGTTGGATACATCAAATGCCAAGGGTCTACTAAATTCAATTATTCCATATAAATCTTAATTGTTTCCATCACTTACTTACTTTACTTACTTATTTATTTATAAATCAAATTTATATCACTGCCCAACTCCCCCACAAGGAGGGACTCTGGGCAGTTCACAACCAAACAGTTAAAACCAGTAAAAACATAAATAGTACAACATAAAATACAATTATTAAATATGATAAAATCCAAGCGATGGTGGTATTGTTGCAGCCTGGGACCAGATAATATTGGTCAGGAGGACTAGGGAACCAGCCATCCCCAAGACTGACCATTCCCATCACATCCCATGCATAATAACAAAACCAGGTCTTCAGTTGTTTTCTGAAGTCTAAGAGGGAGTGGGCCAACCTCACTTCTAGGGGAAGGGTGTTCCAAAAGGCATGATTGTTTTTTCTGTGCCGATGTATTTCTATCAAGCTCAGGATCCAATAGTTCATTAAAATCTCCTCCTATTATCAATTTATCATAAATACACTCATTCAAGTTTTGAAAATATTCAAACATTCACATTAGTAGGAGAATCTAAATTTGGTCCATAAACATTAACCATAGCTATTTCAGTCTCTGCTATTTTGGCACACAAAATTAAATAATGCCCATGATAACTTCTTGTATATCAATTGGAAATTCTGTTTGAACCAGAATGGCCACACCTTTAGCTTTTGTTAAAGTATGTATGAGGTAAACCTGTCCCATCCAATCTTTGATTAATAGAGATTTATCCTGTTCCATTAGACGAGTGTCCTGTAAGTAAGCAATATCTGCTCTTTTAAATTTTTAAATTTTTATTTATTTATATATCAAATTTGTCCCCACCCATCTTGTTAAAAAACAGCTCTGGGTAATTTACATACAATATGCTAAGATTTCATTTTGTTTCTTGGGTTCTTGTAACCCTTTTACATTTAAACTAACTAACTTCATCCATAAATTTTATTTTGGCCCACTTATCAATATTTTCCCAGTACCGATTCCTTTTATGACCTGTACCATTTAACAAATATCTAATAATAAACTTTTCTATATTTAAATATTTAACATATTTAACATATTTTCTAGTATTGTCACAGACGTAGAACCTTCATAAAAACTCAATTTAACATTCAAATACCATTCTTTTATGTGTATATAGAATCTGTACTTAAAGGAAAAGAAATTATGCACATAAAAAAACAAGCAAATGACATTATAAAAAGATTAAAAGGAATCTTAAAAAAGAAAAAAAAATGTAAAGAAGGAAGAAAAAAAAATTACAGAAGTTGACAACTTCCCAGAGGGGATGGCACAGTGATTTCATCTCTTTTTTTACAGTGAAAATTACAAAACAGTTTCAAATGTTACTAATTGAAGGGGGAAAAAGTACTGTGTGTTAAAAATAAGCACTAGAGTTGGGAGTATGCCCAGACCCTCTATCCTGAAATAACCAAAACAAATAAAAATAGGAGTATAGGAGAAAAAAAATACTAGCATGTAGACTTTTAAACTGAGGCTTTTACTGTAGGCAAACTCCAGCTTTTCCCATGACAGATTCCATAGAATGAAACACAATCAAGCTTGTCCATTCTGAAGATTTTAAAGATAGGATAAAGGCTTCTACATTCGAGATTATCAAATTTGTGAATCTGATCTTGACGATTAACGCAGAATGTACCTGGAAAATGCATGAAATATTGAAGTTATATTGAACTGGCAAGACTTTGAGCTTTTGTAAACATATTTCTCTTTTCTGAAATCTCTTTAGTAAAATCAGGATAAATTGATATCTTGCTTTGACTAGAACCCCACCTCGAAGGAGACTTTACTGATTCCTGGCGAAATATGCATAAAATCTAATCTCTTGTGGTAACACGGAGGAATTGCACAATAATAATATTGGAACTAGTTCCAGTCTTCCTTCTCATTAAAGGAATTTTAATCACATGGTCACTGTCAACTGGAAAGTCTGTTCCCAAACAAAGGAGCTTTCTAAAAAGAAAAAATCTTCCATAAATTCAGTCAGGTTTGATTGACTTGGAGGGTTTTCAATACCAATCACATGTAGGTTTTTCCTATGCAGTTGTGACTCCAGGTAAGTAATTTGTTTTCCCAAAATATTATGACTGGCTTGAGTTATAGTCTCGTGGGCATTTAATGTTCCTCATAGTGGGCCATTTTTTCTTGCATCAATTTTAAATCACATTTAAGCTCTGCCAGATCCTGTTGGATTGGCTTCAAGAGTTGTACCTGAGCCAGGATCTCTTTTAGTAAAGTAGCAGAAGAATCCTCATCTGCCATCTTGCCTGGCTCGTCAGATAGTGGCATAGTTGAAATTGAGCCAGCTGTTGAATGCTTAGATCTAGTTGCCATTCCAATTAAGAACAAAATAATATCTAATGAAAAGTTTTATTTACCGAGTTATGAAAGTCCTTATCCACACTGTCCAGTAATACAGAAGTTTGAAAGTCTTTTAATCAGGAGAGAGACGAGAGATGTGCACTCACTTTGGCATCCCAAACAGGAAGTGATGAAATTTATCTGGACCCTTAATCTATTTATAACTTTCTTAGATCAAAATCTTATTTAACCTTTTGCTGTTTATTTCAAATTCTTTAAGTTCTTAAGCTTATAATTAATCTTTTCTTTTCCTCAGAGTTGAAGATAAACTCACCCGATGAAGACTTTTCAAACTTGTCATTCTGAAGGTCTCTAATAACTTTAAGATGGTTAATAGGCAATTTCCAAAAGTGATTAGAAAATGAGGTTTGCAAACTTAGTGTCCTTTAAAAGGCATCACTGTGGTTGTGAGCAAGATGGTTGATCCCATCATTTCCCAGCACACAAACCGGTGGAAAACTTCTGTTCTGCAGTCTCCTCATGAGAAGCAGCTGTCTGGAGCACATGTAGGTGACCTCTTGTCCTCACGTTATCCAGAGAGGTTCCAAGAAATCGGTCTGCTCGCTGGTTCCTTGGTATTTGCTGCGGTTGTCAGCACCACTTTTGCAGAGCTGTCTTCAGTTTGCCATACCTCCCCCAGAAGTCCTGCTTGGTGACTATCTTTGATAATTACATGAATTTCTTTTATATCACCTTAATGGGAATGAATTTTACTGCAGCTTTATGGAATCTCTGTAAAGATGGCTGTATGTTGCTTTGCACAGGATGATCTTTTAACTGAAGACAGGATTTATATAAATGGTTGTTCAGTCTGTGTCTGATTTAAACAGAAAGGATCATAAATAGGGATAGTGGGCAATCTAAAGTTGACCATCAGCAATAAGCAGACTGCAAAACATTAGCTACATAATGTTCCTAGTAACAGTTTAAACTATATGTTAAATAGTTTATATTTTTATTTAAATTATAGTAATTATTTCTATATATTTCATAAAATTCAGTTTGTCTTTTTAACAATGTGTGAATGGTCATCTTATCTACAAAAAGGACAAGGTTATTACACTTTGCACTGTGTAACCTCTAGTTGGCCACTCTGAGAAATAGGTTGCTGGACCAGAGGAACCTTTGATCTTACTACGTTTATAAAGGAGAAAGAGAAAGGGGAACCAATGAAGGATCTGTACATAGGAATTTTTTTTTTTAAAGTTTGAGAGATGATGCAAACAGAGCCTGGAGTGCGGGTATTAAAACTACATCATGATAAATGGTGCCATTAAATTTCTTCGACAAAGGTATTCATAATAAAACATCTGGACAAATTATCTCCAAAAGGAGAGAGGCATATTATTATAACATCTTTGCAAGCTCCTTTTCAAATATAATCAATTCCATTCCTTCTCTTCATTTATCTTGCTTTGCACATAGCTGCTTATCGTCACATCAGTCACACACACAACTCCCAGCTGCCTGGCTACTGCACACCTACACACATTTTCCGACAGTTTTCATTCATTTCACCTTATATTGGAATCAGAATTACTCTTTGAAAAGCACATAGTGTTTAAGAAGCTGATGGAATTATATTATTGTGATTTTTCCATTGCCCCATTTTCTATAATCCCTCTATGCTAAACTTGGGATAATATTTGCAATTTAAAATATTTATGTGTCCTATTTTGGAATTTGGGATTGCAGTTCTAAGCATCTTTACCAGTGAATAAGTCCAGTTGAATTAAGTGGAACTGAGTTTTGAATAAACAATAAACCTGGCTGCATGAATTGTGAAAATATGCATTAGGCATTCGACGTAGGGGATTCTACAGGCCTTTAATAGTCTTTGAGTTATTATTATTTTTAATATTTTAATTTTTTTAAAAATTTAATATTCCACATTTCTTTCCTCCTGAGGTTTATCTGAAGTGTTAAATGAAAGTCAGAACATGTTGATTAAAGATGGGAACAAATCTGCCAATTTAATAGAAAATGTCACACGAATAGAAAATGGAGTGAAAGATTAAGGCGTATATCTTTCACTTTCACACTTTTAGAAAAAATGGTTGCTAAATCTCCTATTTGTAATTTGAATGAAAAATACCCTTGTGTTTCCAAATCAATCCCTACAATTGTTATACGTTCCTGAAGATTGCTGTTTATTGCAAACAACATTTTTGTGTACAAATAACAGTTTAGGAGGGAGCAGATTTGAACCAGAATGGGGTCCCAAATCAAGATCACGTACATGTTCTATTTATATAATGTGGTTGCATCGTTCTGTGCATTTTGGAAATGAGAAAAGCCAGTCTACATTAGCTATGCAAATCTTATTTACCCAAGCAGATGCCAGTCACTGGGAAGAGTTCTGCTGCCACGTAGCATTCAGACATTCTGGGTCCAGGAGAAATTTCTGATGAGGATAAACTCCAGACTTTCTCTTCTGTGAAAAGACATCAAAATCAGGGCCCTTCCAGGCAGTGGATACAGTTTTGTCATTCTTTTCCAGATGTGTCCATCTGCCCTGCTCTGCAGAAATCTGCAGCGTCTGATGGCAGCCTCTTAAGAGTCCTGTCAAGTCCTCCAGAAGTGGTGGAATCAACCACATGACAAACTGTGACTGTTCAGTTTAGGTTTCAGCTGGCTCTTGATAAAATATCTTCTAAAACAATGAGAAGACCAACTTTAGCTGGTCTTATTCCAGCTTGAACCATCCACTATTCTGATATGACCTCCTATTTGCATAATGCCATTTCTTACCTTCCTGTGTCAAATATGCTACCTTTTCTGGTTAGAGTTAACTATTCCATTTGCACTGGATTTATCCTACCCAGATCTGATTGGATCAGATGCCATTGGCTTTCCATGTGAATTTCAGGAAGCCTCCCTTGCTTGAATGTGTTATGAATGGGATGGCAGAAATTAAGCAATTCCCAACTGTTACTGCTGGCATTTGCTTGGAAATGAATGAAAACTGAATGGAATGGTGCTCATCATTTTCTGATTGATTGATTGATTTATATTTCAAGTTTGTTACCGCCCATCTCAATGTTTTCTTTTCTGTTTGCTTGTGTGCTTTTAAATAAGGCATATTACCCTTAGGCAGAGGTTCTGCAAGCTTAGGGGCAGGTATTGGTGAACAGGATGCCTGTCAATTAAACAATAAACTCTAGGACTCACCAACAGGATATTGTTTCATGAGGTAGCTACTTTTTTAAAACCCATTTTTCCTGATTGAACTTAGAACACAGCCTGGCATCTCTCGAGTGGAGGACACAGAATGGATTGTTAGAATAGCTTGTTAGGTAGTCTCTCCTGATGCTTACAATTCATGATCTCTTACAACTTGTACAAGATACTGTCTTGTTTTCCTGTCTTGGTTATTGGAGCAAAGTTTTTGTATATCTGTGACTTGCAACATTTGCCTTTTTTGGTGAAATCATATTATTAACCTTATGCAGTATAATTAGAAATCACCCTGAGTTTGTAAGATAGTAATTAGTTCCCAAGTGAACACTAGGTACAGCAAGAAAATTTATTCCAGTGGGATAACTGGTGGTAAAGGACTTGCCCAATTTAATATTTAAAAAGGGGGATTTAATGAATGGCCAAGAGTTTTAGAGCTATGGATTTTCTCTTTTCCAGCCTCCTCCTTCTAAGCATCTCTGGATGATGGGAAATAAATGAGTATTTTAAGTGTTATCTTCCATTTGAAAGAAAAATGTGCCAAAAGTACCTTTTGTAACAATCAGTTTCACTATAACTTTATAATTGAAATACACAGTAATGTAAACTCAACATTAGGCCAAACCCTTTGTGTGTGATGGTGTCAGGCCTAGCCCAAGGAACTCCAAGAGACCATGTAAATTCAGTCCAGCTATGTTTATTAGCTACAACCTCTAGCAAGAATCTTCCCAGACTGAAACCCCAGCTCCCAAAGTCCTCCAGCCACAGCAGTGTGAATTCCTCAGGGAGGTGCCAGTCTCATCCTCTTGTTCCTCCCACGTGGTTCTGGTGAGCTAAGAAAATGCTTATCTCCCTGAGCTTGGCCTTCATAATTCCTGGTCTGCTTTCCTCCTGAAATTATGTAACAATTCTGCTGGCCAGCAGCAAAAATACAGAGCTGCTTTTTTTTTTTGGTTCTCTGGTATCTATATAGAGTAGGAAGAAAACTGCTCATGTCATAAAATGTGCTGTTGCATTTAACATGACATGAACCCTATCAAGTCCAGCTAGTGATGGTTGATAATTTCATTGCCTCAAGCTGAAATTGGTGTAAGTGGAAGCAAAATTAACTTCATGATGATTGTGACAACAATTTGACATTTTTCACCTCCTATCTTTCATGATGTACTTATAGAGCTGAAGAAAGCTAACTACATCAAGGCCATGTTATTATCTAATTGGAGCCTTAGCTCCAAGAGCTCTTGAGAACTGTTTCTATTTAATCATAACATGAAGCTAGCGCTCCAGAATAAGGGGAGCCCTGTTGCTGGAAAAGCAAATGGGGAGGAGGCAAGTTAATCCTTGTAATGAAGAAACAAGGAAGGGGGGATAGAAAAGGATGTAAAAATGAAAACTCTACCCTTTCTTATCAGCTATTATTGACAACATGCTATTATGGAGGACAGATTTCCTTTAAAACAATGATTAGTGGAATGAATGTGTTGTATCCAAGTTATTCTTCAATTAGTTACACTTTGTTTTTTATAGAATTAGATCTCTTGATTATTTATTCTCAATAACTAGTCCTATGTAAGAGTTCCTGCTACGTAAAATGGAGGAAAAGGAGTCAACATTATAGAAATCTTGACTAAGTATAGTGTCTTAAATGGGATCTCTATTTTGACAAGGGACATCTCATTCTGAATAAAGTAAGGTTGTATCTTTAAGGTTTTAGGAGATGGTCAATGTGAGCACATTTAAAACTCAGTTCAAAAATGACTCAGGCCCACAACGAGTTTGGTTTTAAAAAAAAAGGTTAACAGACATGGAGGATTTTATCCGCATTGTCATGACCATATCAGATAGGAGGAGAAGCCAAATTCACAACTTCTCTCTCTCAATGAAAATCATCCCATGAATCTGCTACTAGAATTTGGAAAAAAGAGTTGTGGATGCTAATGAAAATTTTATTCCAATGCAAACAGTACAGACTTCATTTGAGCAATGCTGGCTGAGGGAATCTGGGAGCTGAAGTTGGAGCTGAAGTCCACAGAACTGAAACTTGCTGAGGTTGAGAAACCCTGGTCGAGAGAATGGGGTGTGCTCTATCTCTTTCCTAATTTTGTACTAGGCCTTTTGCAAACCTTGGGTGTCCCTGTGTGAGGGCACCTCCACTTCCAAAGCAGAAGCTCTGAACCTACCTCATCTCATAGTTTTGGCTGGTTTGAGAAGCTGAATCAACTCATTTCTGGCTTCGTACTATTTCTGTTGAAGAAAAGGGGCAAACCTTCCCCCCTTTGCAGTGCTGTCAGTCTGCAGAGGTTGTGGGTGAGCCTCTTTCCAATTGGTGGCAACTTTGTTTTGCAGGTCTCGTGTCATTATCCATATTTTCAGTTGACATTTCAAAGGCAGTTTTAAAGATGGTATCCACGAAAAACCTCAAACAAATATTCATTTGATGAAGTGCATTTTTGTTATAAAAGTTCATGCCACAATAAATATGCAAAGTGCCATAGGAGTTTCATGTTTCTTTTTCTTTTTTTAATCCACTATTCAACAGAATATAGTCTACATGAAAGTATTCACTTTTGCTTTGAACTGTGATCCGTAATAACAGATTCAGAGCTTAGAATTTCTCACTTTCATCTCATTTCCTGAATTACACTTACACTACCTTATGAAGAATCAATGGGACAAGGCACACATATTCAGTAACTGACACAGTCATTAGTATTATGCATTTTTATTTACATGTAATATACTGAGAATGAGCAGTAGTGGTCAGAAGGCTATTGAAAATAGTCCCATAGGTTCAGAAACAGGTGCTGATGCACAGGAAATATCAGCTGGCATAGTGATTTTACTTCATGCAATGAAAGATATAATTAGCATTGCTAAGGAAGAAAAACATAATTAAGCTGTTTGACAGGTTGTGTTTAAGGAAAAGATGATCAGGAGTAAGGCTGAGGAATATTTCCAAAAAACCTTAATGCCAAGTCTGACAAAAATAGTTATTATTAATCTTCCATATAGCTTGCTTGGTGTGCAATGTTCTTTACTTTGCAAATTATTTCTGCCTTTACTACACTGCTGTAAGGTAGGCCAGAATACATGATTAATCTCATTTCATAAATGAGAAGTCATCATTAGCACATAAGTTGACCAGTAATTATGTATTCCAGCGACAAAGTCAAGCCATTTAGTTATTGGCTTTCCAAAGCAGGAGAAAGCAAAGTAATAAAAACAGCAGGAAGGAAAAGTCTCCAAGTCTCCACGAAAGACAATCTGCAGCCCCCAGGCCGTATTTTGTGGCTTACAGAGTCCTCCCTCAAATGGATCTGCCAAATATGTGCAAACCCACCCAAAAGCGGGAGCGTGATTTCTCCTTAAAAAAAAAAAAAGGAAGTAAAACAGGTGCTTTAACAAACCTATTTTACTAAAAAGAAAAAGAATAAAGTGTGCCTTGCCCACTGCAATGATTGGCACAACATCACTGCCATACCCTCACAGCTTTCAGTGTCTAAAATAATGTGGACAAAAAGGGAACTGCTTCTCATTGTGTGAATTCCATAGTGGATTGGAGGACCATCATTCTTAGGCTTTAATTTTCAGCAAAGGCTCATTAAAGTTTGAGCTAGAGTTACAGTGACAACTATTGGGAGACAAACTTTGCCAAGCTGGGTCGGTTTAGCAAATTGCTGGCAACATTTTCCTTCAGAGGGTAGAGAAATGCACAAGAGGATCTGCTATCTATGACTTGATTCCAACCAACAAGGGAAATTTAGTAGACAAAGCAGTGGCAGCTCTGGAGGAAAGTCACCATATAATGCTAGAAATCTTGTTATTATATGAAATTAAAGCGACGTAAGCTACAAGTGCAAATTTTACAAAAGGGAAAGTGATTAGAAGGATTCCATGGCAGTAGAAGCTGTAATGGTATGTGGGAATGACCTTGGGAGATGGGGGAAGAGCCACAGCCAGGGGAACGGTCGCATAAGAGGCAGCTTAGCCTGCAGAAGGCATGTAGGAATGGCAAAGATCTCAGAAGGGATCATCCCTAGTTTCTTGGACTGTAAAGGTGACGGGGGGAGAGATGTATTTTCAGACTTGCAATATTCTGTTAATATAACCTTACAGTAAATATATTTCCCCCCCATTTTTACAGCCAAGAAACTAGGGAGGGTTCCTTCTAATCCTCTTGCCCCACCCACATTACTGCTGTGGGCTAAGTTACCTTTTATCTGACCATTCCCTTGGCTGTCTCCAAGGTCATTCCCACATACCATTACAATGAAATGTAAATCTCCCCCCAGGAAAGTAATTCTAAAAAGGGTTGTTTAAGTATTCAGGTATTTATGTATTGAAGTGTTTGGTCCAACAGATAAGGCTCAGGAAATATGGCGGCAAAAGAATGGTTTGCTGGCATCTTGTAAATGAGAAACCCTTTTTACATATTATTTCATGGGAGCTGATCACAATTAAAGGAATGTCTAAACAACCCAGAAACAACCTGAAATGGCATAATATTGTAAAATAGTAATAATAATAATGTAGAATGATCTCAGACAAGAAAACCTGTCCTCCAGAGTGGTAGATCTAGGTGTCCCAGTAAGATCTATGTGTGATTAGCAATAAAAAGTACCCCCCCCCTTTTTTGTAATTCCTAGTTGTTTACATATAATAGCAACAAAATTATTCCCTTCCTGCCTAAAGTATCCTGCTGAAATGGGGAAAATCTGGACTAGTAATGAGGAATAAATTTTGGTGCAGAATGGCTCTGAGCTCCATTCATTGCTGGTATTCAAAATACATTTTAAAAATTTAATGCTCAATCAGCAGGCTCCAGATGATGGATCTTGGGACTCCAGTAAAGGAAGTGTTAAAAAGTGGATTGATTTCTCACTTGAAATCTCAGCTCAGTCCTGTGCTAATATTCACATGAGGACAGTTGAATTATTTTAAGACAGCATACTGCAGATTGAGTTCTGGGCGAAATCTTTTAAGTGACCAATGTATTTTTTTCACTTGTTAAAACAGTAGGAAGTTTTTCAATGATTCATAAAAAATGTATTTGTCTACCTAGATTCCTGCGGCCTCTCAATATCTGCTGCTACCTTATTTGAAATATATTAGAGCACAGTGGGAAATGTGGGGCTGGATTTCCCAAAAGTTAAAAATAGGCATAGAGACCTAAGGCCATGGAGCTGGTCTGTGATCCTGGGGTAGGAAATTAATTATTTTCTCTTGCCCCTTCACCTCAATCTAGAATATTTTCCCTGGAGGAGAAAAAGAGACAGGCACAACATGACTTTCTCCCTTCATTACTAATGCAGCTAGTGAGTGTGTGAGTGATGTGAGTCAGGAAAATGGTAGAAGGAATAGAGTGAAACTTAACTCCCACAGATGTATTTTGGTCCACTAAGGCAGGGTTCCTCAACCTTGGCGACTTGAAGATGTGTGGACTTCAACTTCCAGAATTCCCCAGCCAGCCATGGGAGTTGTAGTCCACACATCTTCAAGTTGCCAAGGTTGAGGAACCCTGCACTAAGGACCCCTTACAGATGCTTGCAACTAAAAAACATACCAAGATTTTGAATATGCAACTGAAACTCAAAGCAACATTGACTGACAATTATTACGCTAGTGTGCTTCACATGTTCCAGACTGTTTTCCTGTGGGAGTCCTTTGATTTCTCACTGGAGGATTGATTTATTATAGGGAATCTTGAGGGAAATCCCACATTTCTTATTTTTGGGGTGCTGTCAGATATTTATTTATTGCTTTGGTGGTGGTGGAGATACATTCATTAAAAACAGAGAAACATTTATCCTTCATGTCCACCCTGGTTACTATTTCTTTCTTATGCTCAATTGCATGCTGAGAAATTTAAAAATATACCCCTGCACACTCAAAAGCCAACTAGTGCCAAATGATGGGAGGAATGGAGCCAGGCAATATGTGACAGAGGAAGGGAAGATTGTTACCTCTAGCTTGGGTTAACATTTCATCTACTTGGAGTGAAATTTGTATTGATGTAGAAAGTTACATTATGTTCTACTAACGATTTTTCTGCTGCCTTTGACAGCATGGTGATCCTATTAATTTCAGCTCTGTACTTTATTCTATCTGGATGTACTTTTGCTATTTCTCAATTCCAAATGTTCTTCCATTCTCTTAATCAACCCACTCATTCTATTCAGTATTAAGAACTGAATAGTATAATTGATAGCATCTTGGCCTGAGTAATGCCAGTTTAATCCAGCTTTCAATCATAGTTTTCCTTGTATTACAGATCTTGTCCACTTCCCAATAAGTCGAGGGAGTGAGAGCTGGCTACAGGAAATTCTTTTACTTGGTTACCAGCAGGGAGAAATGAAAACAAAGACTCAAGCAACAGGTGTTTTTATTATATGATATTTGGTGTTTCCACCCTAATTATGTCATTAGGTAAACACACAAGCTTAGTCACATGTACACTTTGATTAGGCATATGTTGTTTTGGTTTACTTTCTCAAAATCCAATTTAAAACTGATTCTTTGGTACTCTTGCAGCTACTATGGAAAAGTCACACATGTGCAGATCATCTTCATCCCAAGAAGTTCTATTAACAGTTGCCCTATAGTTTTTTGGTGATCTGACAAGGTCTATGTGTCCTGCTCATTGGAATAAGCATCTGCCCAGCCCAGCCCTGCTTACTGGAAACAGTGTCCAGTTTCTCATAGTAGCAGAAACAAAGACATTGCTCGAGGCACTGGTTCTTATTTTCTTCCAGGCTTAATTTCCAGTGGACAGTTAAAAGCATAGTATAATGGTTTTCTATCCAATAAAGATTCTTCCTCCTCAGCGCGGGGCTAAATAATAGCTGCATGTTGGTGACAAAAAAGCCAATAGGAACACACTTCTGTGTAATAGAGGAACAATATAAATAATGATCAATAAACAAAATTTATTTTGGTCATGATCAATGTATCTTGGCATTAAACAGCTTTCCATCAGCGAATACTAAGAAGTGTATTTATTAGTTCAGCCAATGTTGAAATTATGTTCCTCTTGAGCATAATCTCATATAGCTCATCTGAAATGCTAAGGCTGCCATTGCTGAGAGCATAGCTGAAAACTGCAGCCCTCCCATATTGCGAGGTCTAGCTCATTTTGCCCTGGTGTCAGAATTATTTATTATTGATTACATGTACATCTCTCATGTCCTGCTAATCTTGGCATGAAGATGTCCTGTAGTTTTTAAAGGACTTGTCCTCATGTTGTGCCTTTTGTCTTTTCCTCAGCCCATCATCATCTAGGCCGTGGTTTCTCAACCGGAGTTCTGCAGAATCCTAGGGTTCCGTGAGAGGTCACTAAGGGTTCCCTGGCAGATCATGATTTGTTTTTAAAAAACAGAGACCAAAGAAAAACCCTCCAACCTTCAACACTGGGTTGGCCCGCTGGAGCACGTGTGAAATCCGGGTGGGGGTGGGGATTGTGCATGTGCATGTGCATGCAAGCAGGAAGATGAGGAGTGAGGAGGAGAGGAGAGAGGAGCAGCAGGTGGTGAGAGAGCATGCAAGAAAGAGAGAGGGAGAGAGAGAGAGAGATGCCACTGGGGCCTCAGCAAAGGGGCCCTCTGTGCCTGCGCATGGCCTAGGCCCCATGGCCTAGCCCAAGGAACTCCAGGAGACCATGTAAATTCAGTCCAGCAATGTTTATTAGCTACAACCTCCAACAAGAATCTTCCCAGACTGAAACCCAGCTCCCAAGCCAGGCAGCCACAACACTGTGAATTCCTCAGGGAGGTGCCAGCCTCATCCTCTTATCTCTCCCCCGCTCCTCAGGAGATGAAAGAACACGTTTTCCTCCCTGAGTCTGGCCTCCATAATTCCATTCCATCACAGCATGCCTGCCTTTCTGCAGGCGCACTGCAGCAACCCAGGGGGCTCTGTCTCAGGGCGGGCACAGGAGATCCAGGGCTGGGCTGTCCCAGGCACCACCAGCAGCAGGAGCCACCCACAAAGGTGTGGGTGGGGGGAAGGAGGCAGGGAAAGGAATAAGTGATGGTGGTGGTGAAGACTTTGGCATCATGGTACCAAGATTTCAGGAGAGGTTGAGGAGTCCAATATTAAGGGGGGGGGGGGGTTGGAAGTTGCAAGGTGTCAGCCCCCTTCTAGTTTTGCAAAGGGGTCCTTGGGAGAGGAGGTGGAAGGGGGGGGCGAGAAAGGAGAAGCTGGATTTGGGGAAGGAGGTCCTGGTGGTACAGGCAGAGGGGAGGAGGCCAGCCAATGCATTTTGCAGTTATCTTTCATGATATATCACTCAAAAACTGTATACGCCCTTAAAAGTAGCCCAAAACAGTCCAAAAAACCCGCAACCTGCAAAGGCCAAAAATTTCCCACAACTGATCTCCAAAACTCAAGTTTAGCCTAGAATTGAGCATCTGTGCCATAAAAAACAAAACACAGGTTTCACATTAAAGAGGTAAGTTTCATTCTTTATTTTTAGTTTAAGAACACTGTTAATGCATATATACAGGAGTACTCATGAAACGAATATAATAATTTTGTAATTTCTGGCCTGTATTTGAACCTGAGTGTGCAGCTGTTCCCCAAGGCCTGAAAAATATTTCAAAGGCTCCTCCAGGGTCAAAATGTTGAGAAAGGCTGATTTAGGCAGTTTAAATTCATATTTAACTATCCCAGTTTTAAAATCATGCTTTCCCTCATCACTTGATGCAAGCCTTGCCTTGGACATGATTTATTACTTTTATTGATGATGATGGTGATTATGGTGATTACATGGTCAGGAGCTGGGTTCTGCCCAATTCCTATTGCCACTTCTGTGGGTTTGACTCCTTCCCTCTGATCTCTTGGCACTGCTCTCCATGGACATTTTATTGCAGTCATTATTGCAGCCCCATGGCCATTTTAGCTTGGGCTGTAGGAGACTGAACATTTGATCTCCAGGCATTAGAGTGGGGTATTAGGCAGTAAGGGTGCGTGTGGACATACAGTATCCATTTCAAAGAATGCTAGAGCTGTGGTTTAGGTTTAGTGTACTGTTGAAAAAATGCTAGATCTATGTTTAAAAATCAGGACTAGTACTGTCTCTTGGACAAGCTGTAGATCTGTGTTGTATCAGAGGTCAATTTTAAGAAAGCAGTCAAAATTAAGAAAGAGATATGTTTCTCAGCCATGTATTTTTGGTTCTGTTCCATTATTTAATTGTTGTACACCACTCAGAGTCACTTGTATGTGAGATGGGCGGCTTTATAAATATGATAAATAAATAAAATAAATTACTGACTTTCTAGTGGTTCTACCAACAAGGAGTTTCACATAGCAATACTTCTCACTGTTGGGGGGATGAAATGCCATTTTTCCTACCCCCTAAGCCATTTTGCATACTCTATGGGTAGCTTTCTGGGTGCTGCCAGCCCTAGCCACTCACTGCCATCACCATTTTCCTGCAGCATTTATCAGTTGCTCTCTCCTTCTTTGTTCTGTACCGCTGCTGCATTTCTTACCTGACTGATAGATTATATGCTCAGTAGAGGGATGTGGGGTAAAGCAAGAAGGAATTTTCTTGATGACCTTGTAAACTCTCTAGTATGCCAATAATCTTTCAGCTGGGCTATTTCTGAATATGGGTCTAGCACTCTTTTGAAACAGCATTCAATCTGTTTGTTGAACTGTAGCTATAATGTTTTTCTAAAACTGCACTAAACCCATGTTAAAAAGGAGTCAACTGACAGGTTGCACATGTAGTAACTAAATGCATAAAGTGGGAGGAAATTCTCTTGATCCTTGTTAGTCATACAAGAAGCAGCCTTAATTATATGATCAAGAATGAGCTCTCATGAGCCAATCAACATTAACTAAAATTGTTGATTTCCTTGCATTGCTCTTCAGATGGTTCAGGCATTCCTTGTAAATGAAATATGATATTTTCAATAAAATAGTCTCCCTATCAGTTGATGTTATAACTCACCACTTCTATTTTCATCTGGACCTTGGCAATGAAAAATACTATAATATTGTAAAGTTTTAATTGGAAGAACAAAAGAATCAAATAATTGTTGACACAAAATCAGATTGTTCTGTGTTTAAAAAGCATCATTGCTGATCACAATCTTTTGATTTACTGGTGCAACAAAATAGGCATTGCTAAGCTAAGCATCCTAGTTACTCTGTTGTAGGAGGAAAGGAGCTCCAAGGATCTGGTTTAATTAGTATCAATGGATGCAAGAATCACCTTTGTCCTGTATATTCTGAGCTTTGGAACCCCATTACATAATTACATCATTTGTTTGTTCTATTTTTTGCCTGTTTTTTAGGGCAAAGCCTTCCCACAATAAGTCAATTTTAAATAGGAAAGATAATCTTACAATTAATTAAATTAATTACAGTTAATAATTAAAACAACAGTATAAAATAATTTTACAATCTTGTAAAAATAATGTTCATAATTAAGAAAGAACAATTTAACAACAGCAGCAATGTGAGCCACTAAAAGGACTACGCAACATCTCAGCTCAGACTAACCTGAAATAGATTTTCAAAGCCCATTTAAAAGACATTGGTCAACCAAATGTATGTCCCTTGGGAGGGAGTTCCACAAATATGGAGCCACCACTGTGAAATCTTTTTCTCTTTTTTTTTTTTTATCTGCTTAACAGTCATTACTGACCCTGCAGTGACCGCCCCCTAGCGGTTTTCAAGGCAATTGCATCTTTCTAGTTTCGGAATTGGACTTTGCCAGAGCCTAATTCCTAGAGCGTCAGCCCAGCTGGCAGCACAGGAGGCGGGATTTCCGTTGCTTCGCGCCCCTTTTTCGGACGAGCGCGGTTTCGCGCTTTTTACCGGCAACTTGTCCCTTCTCTCTGTTGAGCCGCTGCCAGCATTTTTCCTCCCACCGGAGTGAGAGTCCTCATTTATCTACTCACGTACGTTTTCGATCTGCTGAGTTGGCAGAAGCTGCGGGTATAGAAACAAGAGCTCACCTTGTTAACGCGAGGCTGGACTCGAACCGCTGAAGCTTTCAGCCATTTCTGGCCGGCACTTTCAGCGTCATTAAGCCGCTGCGCCACCGCGTCCCCTTCCTTTTTCTCTAGTTGTTGCCAATGTGAAAGATCCGAAGGGTGCCTCCCTCTGAACAGGATACTCACATTGACAATAATAGCAACAATAACCACAATGCATAGTATAAGTATCACAAAAAGAGGGCAAAACATGACTCAGTTTTGCTTATTTAAACGTGAATATTAGAATTTAGGTTTCATGTAAAATAAACCAAGATATTTCCCACCCATTTGACCCAGAGTCCACATAAATATATTCTTGAATTAATTTTGCACCTTATTTTTATGTATGCCTTTAGAATGAATGTTTATTTAAATAATTATTTATTAAAACACTGAAAATAGAATAAATAAAAACCAGAGTCTAAGGTCTCTGAGTTTGCCTTGTTATTGCAATGTGATGTGATATATAGGGAAGCCATTCGTGCATAAATTTGCTCAAGCTTCTGTTTTGAGTGTATACTCTTAATTTTGCGATTGCTTTGTATTCCCAAGTTTAGTTTCCCAATCTTATTTATTCAGATCAACTACCAACAGCAAAGGAACTAGCAGTCAAGAAATACACCATAGACTATCACTTGATAGAATAACAATGATGGCCTTGGAAAAGACATTCAGATGCTGTGACATTGTCAGGTTTAGCCCAGGAAACTCCAGGAGACAATACAGATTCAATCCAGCAAGGTTTAATTGGCTTCACACCATTACAGAATCTTCTCAGACTGAGAGCCGTTCCCAGGGTCAAACTACAAACATCACTAGCATTCCTCAGGGAGGGGCCAGTCTCATCCTCTTATCTCTTCTTCGCTCCTCTGGGGATGAGAGTCCATGTTTCACACCCCTGCTCCACACTCCCACAGACATGTCTATACCTACAAAAATCAAGATTTGGATTTTGAAGAAACTAGATAGAAAGAGTATTGATATTTTTGAATTCTGCTGTTGGAAAACATTCCTGAGAATACCATGGCCAGCCAAGGTAAAAAAAAAAAAAAAAAAGATTATAGAACAAATCAATTCAGAGTTCTCTTTTGAGGTACAAATGACCTGGCTCGAATTACCATTTTTGACATACTATGTGAAAGCTTAGCTCACCCGAAAAATCCATAATACTGGAAAAGCTGGAAAGAAAGAGAAGAGGACAATTAGCAGCAAGATATATGGACTCAGTTATAGGGGTGATGGGTACACTGCTGGAAGAACTGAAAGGCCAGGTTGGGGCAGACAATCCTGGGGAAGCTCTGTGTGGTTGCTGAGTTGATACTGAGTTGATAGAACATAATTAATCAATTAATTCAGCATAGTAGGGTGACTGATTGCATTAGATAGGAGAAGAGAAAGAAAATTAATTCCCCCACCCCTCTCATGTGGCTGTAGGGTGTTTGTAGAAAGCAAACTAGAAAGACGGAGTTCCTAGTGTTGGATACATCATCCCTGTCCACCCGTGGTATGCAGCTAAATGTTTAAGAAGTAGCTGTGCTGGCTCCATTGCTGATGCTGTGTTGCATCAGTAGCCATAGAACAGCTGATTGGGGTGCTAGGCATGGAGGTTCACTTCTGCCGTCAACCAGTTTGCAAAATTCCAGCAAATGTAACAGCCAGCTCTGGCAAACTGGTGTGAGCTGTGTCCAGCACATCACTGCTCTCCACCAAACTGTTTCTTTAATTTTGCAGAACAGAGGTAGAATTACTGGTGTTCTTTTTTCTATCTTCCTTTCTGCTGCTGTTATGTACATAAAATTGTTAACGCTGAAAAAACCAAAACCTGCTTTGGGACTGTCCTTCCTAATTATCCAATTAAACAATTAACAGTATTGTTTCTTGCTCTGGAAAGTTTTGTGCTTAAAGCCTTTTGATAAATAGCTAAATATATAGAGATAATATAAATTCTTCCCTGTTGTTTGTATCTCTTTGTCCCCCTGCTTTTGCCAGCTTTTCATCCTGTTTTGCTAGTTAACTGTTTTGGTATTTGCTGATGTTACATAAATACATAATCAAGCTTTATTTTTGCTAGCTGATTTGAGTGTTGGGCATGCTTGCACTGATTTGGATTATAGGGATTGACTGGGAGTGTGCTGGGTGCAAACTAAATTATAAATTTACATCAATTTATATCAATACTGCTGAGGCCCCTCTAAGAGTTTATTTCTCTATGGGTGCAGGAAGTGAAGTGTAACCCATCTTCTATGTTTGCAGGATATGACTAAATGGGTGAAGTACTTTAGTTCCAAATCCTTCTAATTCCACCAGTGAATCAGTTACAGACCTGGCACAACATGCTAATTCTGCTGATGATCCAGTTAGGAATGTAATCTGTACATAGCCAGAAGGTCTTTTGATCTCAAATTGTACACAGAATTAGGCAAAATCCTCCAAAATGTTTTTCTTTTTCTACATATCACAATAATAGGCATTTTTGTTAGTTAACTAGAAAAATAGCATTAGGCATAAAGCAGGCAAATTTGTGTTAAAGTTAGTGCTCTTACAAACAGCTCCTTAAAATTTCTCAGCATCTTCATGTACAACATCCTGTAATCGTAAATGGTAGGGATGCATTTATTTCAATGCAGCCAACTGGAGACTATTTAAAACCTCATCACAAAAACATCCAGACTCCAATTCTTTTTTGGGAGGTTTTGCATTTTTATAAGTATACATATTCAAGGCATCTGTCAGCTTCAAAGTAATCATTCTTGTAACTAAGCTGCTATATATAAAGAGGAAAACAAACTCTTTCACATTTTACAACAAAGAAGTGTATGTAGTAGTGATGATAATGATGAGAAGAGAGAGAAAACCTTGATTTTCTCCTTGACCTGATTCTAATATCGGTTGCATTGCTAAATTCTAATGGAAGTTGTGTTGCCAAAAATATTGCACAAAATTTATGAAAATGTCTTAAGTGGAAAATTAGACAATTCTGAACATTTTGGTAGTCCACGCAATCTTATCTTTGCAGCTAGTTCAGCAGAATAACTTGTGGATAATAAGAGAAGGAATTCATATAGCAGTCAGAATGGAGCAAAGTTGAATAATTCTTTTATTCCTTGATTTATTTAAAATATTTATATACTGTCTTTCAAAAATAATCACAGGAAAAGTAAAAAAGTAATGATAGCAAAAAACATGCATGCATATTGCAGTGATCATCACATAAATACCAGACTAGATTGATTAAAACAAGATAGAAGATTAAATTAAAAGTTTACATCTTGATGACTTCCTGAAAACAGAGAAACAAAGTGTAGCTCCCAAGTTCTACTATGTGTAAGTAATCCAGGATAAATCACACTGCCAGCAGGCAGCAATCTGCTTGAATCTATTCATTCATTCATTCATTCATTCATTCATTCATTCATAAATTATGTTTCATTTTTCCTATATTGTATTTGCAACCTGTGTGTGTGTCAGTATTCTGCGTATATCTGCTGGTTCGTGAGATATGATAACCAGGTTGCGTACAATAGTGTGAATATGCTTGGGGTGAAGCTGGGCTTTGGTTGCACTTGTGACATACTGGCTAAAATGGGCCAAACTGACTTGTACTGTTCTAACCATTAACAAAGAAAGCTGCATGTGGCACCAGTATATTTAAGGCTGGTAACCTAGCATATGACTTTTCTACCTTACTAAAAAGTATTATTGTATGAATGTCTTAATTTACCAAAGCCATGGTGGGCAGAGTAGTAGTACCTATGGACCAACTGATAATGACTATGGCATATGGAAGCTTGCAACTTGGAATGCAAGAGAAGTACACGATAAAGAGAATGAATCAGTAAATAAAATGAAAGAATACACGCACGCACACACACACACACACACACACATACATATTTCTATGTAACTGAGAGGGAAGGTTATAATAGGTCTGAATGGAGGAAGTCTGATCTTGTAGAGTTGATGAGTACATACAGGGCAGTGAAGGTGTAGGGCTAAAATATATTTTTGTCTGAAGGTCTGAGTTTATCTAATCTAGGATGTTGGAATTATGCTGCAGTAAATGGTGATAATGGAAAAACCAGATATGAGCTCTGGGAAAAATTGTACAACATTCTGAATGAATGTGATTTAGAAGAAAAAAAAATTATTTTAGGTGACGTGAAAGGATGAGAGGAAGTGAGATGAGACAGTACAGAGGAAAGTGATTGGGCCATTTGGAGACTCTATGTATGTGTATAAATAGACTTTTGATTAAATCATGTATTGGGAACAAACAGACATTTTTCTAACAGACAATATGCAGTCACCAACCATCACCATTTTCGTTCGTTCTGGGCATGGGCATCTATACAGGAGGACAAAAGGGGGTGGGCAATGATGAAACATGCCTCGCAACGTCCCAGTACAAGCTCCACCTCTTTTGTACTTGCATTGCAACATCATGCGCAAGTATGTAAGGGGCAGAGGTTGCATCATGTTGTCTGAATGCACATTTCATCATTTTGACAAATTCTCATCTTCTTGTGGATTCCCCAGTGGCAACTTCAGAGAAGGGCCTGCATCAGATGTGGGGGCACAAAAAGGTAAGGGTGGCAGTTGCATGATGACTGTATTGTCCTTTTGACATCATAGTGATTTGTTATAGATGCCACTGTATAGAAAAGTAATGAACGTAAATATGAAGGCATGATTGATTCAATTGTTTATGATGAAGGAGAGAATTCGTGACAAATACAAGGTGACAAAAAATTCTGATTGCAGGACAGACCATTTTCCACCACTATCAAAAATCAAATTTGGGAATAAAAATAGGCATGGAAGAAGGAAGCAGGAATTAAAGTAGAATGACGGTGGGAAAAGAAGTGTAAGTTATGTGTAAAGGCCTGTTAGAGAAATCTCCCTGCAGAAAATATAAAAAGTTTACATAAGGAAAGAGGATGTGTTTTTTTTCCTGGGACAGAGAAAAAAATGCTCCAGAATGCCCCAGCAGTGTGTGGAATTATGCTAATAGGAACGAAACAGGATGCTTGGTGGAATAACAAAGTAAAAAAGGTGAATGAGAAAGTGGTGGGAAAAAGAATGCAGTGTAGATGAGAAAAAAGTGCATGTAAGGGAACAGCTGCTGCAAAAAGTGAGAATGAGAGAGTGAGGTATTGTGCAAAGTGTATAGAGAGAAAGAGAGAGTTGGAAAGAATGTCCTCAGAGAGAGCAAGGAATGGGTAACATGAAAAGATGCAGAGAAAATGCAGAGTGATTACGATGAAAATAAATTGTGTTCTGAGACTAGGGGAGCAGCCTCCTGGGCCCCCCAGGAGAGTGAATGGAACAGATTTAGGATGAAACTGAAGTTAGGGAATACGGGGAAAAAAGTTGTGCAAAACAAAATTTACATTAAAAAACATATTCATGGCAATTTACATAGCAAAGAATGATGTCCAGGAAATTGGCATGAAAAAATCAGTTTTTTAGGAAAAAGTTAATAACAATGTACATTATGGAAAGAAAGGAAAGAAAGGAGTGGATAATATTTAAGGGGAGTGACAAGAAGTTGCGGTATAGTGAAGAGAAACAGAGGTAGGTTGGTTGGTTGGTTTTTTAATTCATGGGAGCTGATAAATTATCTGTCTTTGGAGATGACCATGGTAGGTCTTCCTGGTTTCCTTATAGTTGTTTAAGAGCCCTTTTGTATTTTGCTTGGAACTTTTTTGTGTTCATTTGATTCAAGCTGTAAGGTCAAATTATCATTCTCAAGCAGAAAGAGGAAGAGGAGGAGGAACAGCAGCAGCAGGAGCAGTGGCAAGCGAAATAACAAAGGAAGTGAAAAAAGAAATTCTGTACTATGGCCATGATTAACTGCACTAACTACTAAAGCACTTTCAGGATTTAAAGGAGAATTGTCATAATGGGAAAACATTAATATCCTTTGAAAATACTAATAGATGGGGGTCTAAAAAAACAACTTACAGGGAAAAAAGTCCCCCACACATGGATCATATAATAGAAAATAAATAAGTACATAAGGGACAACACTTTAAAATTCATATTACATTTCTGGTCAGTACATTTTTTAAAAATGTAAATTTTATTACTGCATTCTATTTGAATATACATGGAAATATTCACCAATTATATTTAAGTCATAAACTAGCCTTTTTCAGTGGTCCAGTAGCATAACTGAAGTCTTGTGCTTAGCTAGAAAAACCAAAACCTTGTCACTCAAGAGAGCCATCAGAAATGAAACTGAGTCCTCAGTTAAAATCCTCCTCATTGGCCTGTTTAGTGGAGTCCCCTTTATAGGCTCTATGCTCACCCAACGTGGATGCACGTGGATTCTGGAGCACTTTCTGAAAGATGGAAGTCTGCTGGGCCTGATCTTGACTTCCCGCCTTCTAACAGGCAAGAGAAGACTTGGTCTCTTCTGCAAGAGGATTTAGGCTGGGGTTATGTTACCAACTGTTGGATATGATTAGAGTTTTCCTGCATTTTCCTGTTGCTTTATTGATGTCATTTGTTTTATACTCTCCATACTGATACTTGTCACTGTTGACCCAAAGAGTGGGATACAAAGATTGGACATAAATAACATAAAATAAATGTGCAATTCTATATAGGTCTACCCAGAAGTTAGCTCCACTTATGCCCACTTATATTCCTTCCCTTCCCTTCCCTTCCCTTCCCTTCCCTTCCCTTCCCTTCCCTTCCCTTCCCTTCCCTTCCCTTCCCTTCCCTTTTTCTTATTGTTAATCCAATAACATGAGTAGCAAAAAAAAAAAAAAATCAAAAATCCTATATTGCCGTAAAGCATTTATTATTACACAACCTTCTACGAGCAAGAGAGTCTTTCATTCAAGATGCCAGATTGCCTGACAGGACAATCAGATTTCAATTTCTGTTCCTTGCTTCTGGTGTTGTAACAGGCTCACCCATTTAATCTTCTGGAAACTGCACAAAACAGCACTTTATTTTTTCGATCACTTTAACAAAATATTGAAAGAATGACAATGCACCATCTAGTGGGCAGCTCATCTAAACTTCAAAGCCTCAGAGACTTCATATTACTAATGTTTTGGTACTGCTTTATCTCTGCTATATAGTTTGGGTGTAATGAAGTTTTGTACAGACAATAATATTTATTCTTTGGCAGCATATCGTAACAAAGAAACAAGGAAGTCTAGTTCTAAGCAATGACCAGAGATCATTTACAACTTCCCCTGTACGTCTCTGCAATCCCATATCCCTCCATACTATCAACATATGTTCTGGAAGTTGGACAATCCTCTGAGAACCCACGTGAAGGACTAGAATGGAGAAACCCAGATTTTAGTTCACCCTCCTTCATGGAAGCTCATCTGCTGACTTGGGTGAATTGTTCTCTCTTGCAGTGTAACTGTCCTCACAGGGTTGTTGTGGCAGAAAATAGAAGGAAGAAGCACTATGTACACTGGCCTGAGCTCCTGAATGAAAAGTGAAATATAAATCCAGTAAATAATTTAGCTTATAAAATCACCACAATATTTCACTCAAACCATCTGGCATCACTTAAATTGATTAGTGCTGATCCAAATTCTCCAATCATCCTGAGCCACTATCAACAAATAGTTGACCATTTAAAACCAGAATTAAGGCAGGACACCTCTAAATTAAGTTCAATTCACCAACAACATAGTCGCTGGTTTGATATGGAGTGTAGAACAGCATGTTGTATGGTTAGGAATTTGGGAAGGAAAGCAAAAAATAGTTGTGGGGTGTCCTGAGGATCTGATGTCATCTCCATGATCAAAGGAAGTGTTTGAAGCCTCTCTGATTGGAGAATCATAAGACTTTCAAGACATCTGGCAAAAGAAAGACATGTCCTCCTCTTGTCCTCCGTCCAGCAGGCATAGCCTTAAAATCAAATGTTTCCAGGTTTTTGAGCATTTCTTCAGCATTTCCTTAATAAGTGCTGACCACAGGTTAACAAGCTCAGCTCTGTGACTTAATTAGCTGATTAGTACCCTCCCCTGCTTGTGCTGCTGCCTGAAAGTGATGTGATCTTTTTTTAAAATTTAATTTTACTCTTTAAACAAATATTTGTACAAAAAAGTTTTTTCTACATTTAGAATAACGTACAATAAAGATCAACATCTCTTTCTAAACATCTCATTATGTTGATAGTACTTTTTGTCATTATCCACTTTTGACATTCTTTTTCCAAAAAAGTAGAGAAAAATTATAACCTTATAAACAAAGTTCTCTAAGCTAAGTGTTTCTGACTAAATTAGCGGTTGATATAACTTTAACCCCCTTATATAGCTCCTGATAAGACCTTAATCAGTTATATGCTGAAGGCTTTTGCCTCCTAACTGGCTCTAGCACATTCCTGCGATTGAAAAACCGGCCTTTATGATGCTGGGAAAAGTAATTTCATGCACATGTAGGCCTAAGTACTTTCCTCCTCCTCTTCTTCTTCTTTGAAGTTTTTTACTATAATTTTTGTCACAGATGCCAAGAAATTTAGGGAATTAGTGTGTCCTCCTTTCCCCCCATGTCCTCCTTTGTCTGTTCAGATATCTAGTAAACCTATCTATGAACACCCAAGCTCAAAAGTGCCAATATTCTTTCTAACCTGCTTCTTCAAAGACCAACTTTTGCTTCCATGGAGTGTCACAGGGAAAACCATCTCCTGCATGATTCTGATCTTTGTCGGTATAGACACATCAATGGGGCAAGGAGGAGAGAAAATATCTAGAATCCCAGGATGCAGTCAAAGTCTATAGAGGCTCTTTTTAGATGGGATTATGATTATTATAATTAGCCATGATGGTAAAAAAGACTCCATTCTGAAATCTGCTTTCTGCATTGCTTGATTGTTTCCCTGCCCCCCAACTCTTCAATAGTAATCCATGCAGAACAAAGATATTTTATAGTGGTGGGTAGAGATGGAGGAGGAGGCTGACATCCGGTTTCCAGTATGCTATAATTTGCCTGACAATAAAGCTGTTTGAGAATAGTATTGCTAGAAGAAAAACAGTGGCATTCCATGATTAAAATTACGATTAAATTCACAAGCTGTTTTTCTCCCAATGTTTATTCAGGAGGCATGTTCAGTACAGCTGGGAATCTCATTGTTCACTGATGAGCAAAACAGCCTGTGCAGTAGAATTAAAAAAAAAAACAAAAACCCCTCAGGTTCAAGTACGGCTGAATATCTGCTAACTGCAGATTGATACAGGAATGAAGTGCCTGCTAAATCTATACATGATGAGGTGGGCATGTATAACAAAGTCATGTTGCTTAGACAGGGCTACATCTTGAAGTTTCTCCCAGATGCAAAAGCTCAGTGAAGGTTCCTTCTCCATCAAGGCTGGTCCTACTTTTTGGCAAACTAAGGTAGCTCCCTTATTAGATTTTGGGTACAACAAAAAGGCAGGAAATCATCAGTTATTTGTTTCCTGTTGCATGTTTACTAGCTTTAACCTCTCATGTAGACTGTTACAGGCAGGGCTTCCTTTGAAACTGGTTGGGGAAAGTGAGCTGGTCTAAACTAGGGCAGCAAAATTGTTCATAGGGACGGGTCAATAACATTATATTAGGCCAATTTTTTTTTCAATGGCAGCAACCTGACGAATATTCTTTTCAGAGAAGTTTGCTTGGCATTTATGTTGCAATCTCTTTACCACTATAGAAAGATTGAAACAGATCTCTGACTTTTCAGCTTTGAAAACAAGTTCTAGTGTTTTTAGAGTCTGAGCATTTGTCTTCCTTCTAATACTGGTTTAAACTAGTTTTTATTTCTAAACTTGTTTTGTATTTTTGGAGTTTATGATTTTAAGATTGTAGAACTTGTTAATGAGCAGTATAAATATACTTTAATAAGTAAAATTATAAAATAAGATCACTACCACAGACCATGCAGACAAACTGATGCACACATACACATACACACACAGAGATAATAAATATATTAGTATTTTAATCAGACTAGATTAATGTTTTAGGTACAGATCTAGACAGTCCATTTTTATATTCCTGATAGAGTATGCATCTGGTATAAGGGCAGGCTACATTTTTTTTTCCAGAATGTGATTTATAGCAAGTAAATTTATTTAATCTAACCTGCATTATCAAAACCTGGGTGGCAAAGGAGAGGAGAGTCATGCTGTCATAAATCTGCCCACCCAGATTTCAGGTTTGGCATCAGTCTGGTCCTGAGGTAGGAGAGGGGGCTGCTCTTGTCATCTGCAAGGCTCTGTTGGCATCAAGAGGTACTATTTCACAGATAACGAGTTATGAGATTTAGTTTGCATCTGGACTAGAGGGGCCACTTGCACTTGCTGCTTGTGTGTTTCTCCTCCTGCTGCAAAGTGGCACCCTTCCAGGCTTCTCAACTTGATTGTTAAGGTGACAGCAGAGTTCCCACAAATGGTAGTGTTGGGGACTTCAATGTACTGTCCCTTGGCGGGGGTGCAGAGCATCCCAGGAATTCATGGCCACCTGACAACCATGGATCTGAACCAACTTATCAAGGGTGCACACACATGAGGGGTTGCACACCAAATCTGGTTTTTCTCTTGGGTCAGATGTGACATGATTTGAAAGTGAGGCATTAAACTTCCTCTCTTGTCATGGATGGATCACTCTGATTGCCAGAGGGCTCTGCAATGCAATGTCCTTCCTCAGAAGGGAAGGACTTTTAAGATCCATTGGTGCCTGATGATCCTGTCAGTTTTCAGAAGGCTCTTGAAAAGTTTCCTGAGAATCTGGTGGGCAGCTCAGCCAAGACCCTAGTCATCCAATAGAATAAAGGGTATCCAGTGTCCTGAACTGGGTTGCTCTGAAGTGACCTCCCCCTGTCCACAGATCCACTGCAGCCTCTTGGTTTACTCAACAGCTAAGGGGATGAAGCAATATAGGATAGGTGTGGGGTCCCAATGGAGCAAGACCCAACTTGCATTTGACCAAACGCTGGTATGTGCTCAAGCTGAAGCCTATGCAGTGGTGATTTGACTGGCAAAAAAGAAATATTTTACTATCTTTAATGGGTCTGCTGAGTGCCACCTAGCAGCCCTTTAAAAAGTGACTCATTCCCTTTTAGGGAGCAATGTTCACCAAAACCATATGAAAAGCTGCTGGGAAGAATTTTTGCAGAATTTTGCAGGCAAAATCGCTCAGATTAGAGATGAAGTGGGCTCCCTCTGGGCAGGGTCAATGGAGGAAATGACTAGGGCTTTGTCTTATGAAGAGAATAGATTATTCTCTTAATATAGATTATTATTACAGATTATTTTGAATCTGTAGGTCCCAAGGAAGTGGATAGGGCCTTCTGCATGTTAGTTCTGGCACTTCTCAGTTGGATTAAGGAATAGTTCATTAAGGCCTCCCATGAAGATTGGATCCAAACAGTGATCAACATTTCTCTGAATGAGTTGGGTGTTTCTGACACCTCTGAAGGACGTAGTGGTGCAGCCACTGCCCAAGAAGCTTTCACTTTATTCAACTGTCTTGGACAATTATAGACCTGTTTCCAACCTTCCTTATTTTGGAAAGGTTATGGAGAAGCTTGTGGCCCTACAAATGACCCTTCAGGAAGCTGATTATTTGGACCTTGGCGGTCAGGGTTTAGTCTAGGATACAATATGGAAACTGCATTGGTTGTACCTGTGGATGACCTTTGGATAGATCAGGATTGGGGGAATGAAGCTCTCGTGATCTTCTTTGATTTTTTGGTGGCTTTTGATACTATTGACCATGACATTTTCCTGGAATGTCTCCAAGGGACTGGAGTAGACTGTTTTGTAGTAGTTCTCCTCCTTCTTGAAGGGTCAGTTACAATGGAAGAGGGAGATCTACCCATCCTTTGGGGAGTGCCTTAGGGATCGCTCTTCTCTCCACTCCTTTTTAGCATCTATATGAAGCTGCTGTGGTTCATACATGAACTACCAATACAGGGTTCAGTATCATCAATGTTTTGATGATATCCAGTTATACATCTCATCTTCAGGCTCACAGATGATGTGACGGAAGTGCTGACCCCGTGCCTGAAGGTTAACAGGGGATGGATGGGGAGGAACAGACTTTGACTGAATCCCTCCAAGATGGAGTAGCTTGGGGTTTGTGGCTCAAATGCTTAGGGAGATGTATTGGTTACCAGTCAGGTTTCAGGTGCAATTCAAGGTGCTGGTTGTCACCTTTAACAGCCTTTAAGGCTCTGGACCTGATTATCTGAGTGACCCCTTTCTCTTGTGTTCATCTGCCAATCCAACCAAATCAAACAGGGTCATCTGCCTCCAGATCCTAAGGGATTGTTACCTTATAGAGCCTTGGAAGCAGGTGTTCTCGATAGCTACCCCCACTCTTTGGAATGCCCCTCCAGTGGGAATTCTATCAGCCTGATCCAGCCTGGCAGCCAAGGAAAGCTTAAGATCTACCTGTTCTGTCTTGTACAGGAAGGCAGGCTTTGACTGGTAGGTGGGCTTGCTGGCATATGGTATCTGTATTTGTCAGTGTTTGTTGTTTGTTAATTAATTAATTAATTATATGCATATGGGATATCCATATGGGATATTTTATATGTTTATATTGTTAGCTGCATACAAGGACACCAATCAATAGTCACTATTATCAACTTGTTCACTCAGATGGTTCTCCATTTTTGATGAAATTGTTGAGTGGTGTTATAAATCTGATAAACAAACCAGTAAATAAACTGGCCAAAGTCTTATTTTTCAGAAGTATAATTCTGAAAATAGATATATTCAGGAATTTTTATGAAATGTACTGCTGAAAGGTCTTATCTTTCTCTGCATACCAAGGAAGGAGAGTGTGCTGATAACACTGGCTGCTAGCTATGCTATGCTATTTAATATCTAAAATGAGAAATACATCTACAGTTGCAATTAAATCCACATTAAATTGAATTGAATTTCTTATAAATTCTATTTCAGCTGGTTGAATGAATCAGAGCTTGAATAATATTTCTCACTCTCTTACTCACACCTATGTTGCCCAGAATATATTCCAAATAAATATACGCAGATGAGCATCCACTTGGTTTCATCTTGTCTAACACAAATAATTAAATATCAGCTAGCCATTGCTCTGCACCATCGTTCTCCAGAAAGACGAGTAGCAAATGAAAACACTGTGCCTGAGCCCTTCACAAAATCCTTTTATGTCCACAGAGATTTAGGGATTTAGCTTCATAATGCTATAGTCCATCTCTGATGTTCACCTTATTTTTCTGTCAGGCCAACACAAAGAATGGCCCATTGGATATCGTATTTTCATTACGTTCTCCAGAGGGAGGGAGGGAAGGCAGGCAAGGCAGGCAGGCAGGCAAGGCAGGCAGGCAAGGCAGGCAAGGCAGGCAGGCAGGCAGGCAGGCAGGCAGGCAGGCAGGCAGGCAAGGCAGGCAGGCAGGCAGGCAAGGCAGGCAAGGCAGGCAGGCAGGCAGGCAGGCAGGCAGGCAGGCAGGCAGGCAGGCTTATTTAAGCTTCCTGGCAGCACACAACGCATATGAAGTATAATAAGCTATGACTCTCTATGTGATTGCAGTAGTGAGAGAGAGCTTGGGATTTGCAACAAATGTGGGGTAGAGCATGCTCTGTTTTTCCCCCCTTCTAGCTAACTACATTTCTTTCCCAATCAACATGTAAAAATCTATAGCTCCTAATCAGTTTTCATTGGGTAATATTCTTTAGAGGCAGAGGTACTTTATTTTTCAAAAATAATTATACCTAAATATGCTGACTCCTCCTCCTTGTTTCTCAGAGGCTCTGTTTTGGTTCCACTGCTGTTGAGCTTTTGCTGTGAAAGGCAGTGATAATAACAACTATTACCTGGCCAATCTGTATGTTATGCCACCCTAGACTCAGTGCAAAAGCCTGGAATTTGTTATTTCTCTGCCCCATGGTAGAGTCCAGAAAACATTTGCCTAACTCTGTGTGCCCAGATTCATTATTGAAATTTCATTATTATTCTATCAAATCAAGTCAAACCTTTATTATACTCATTTTTGTTTTTTCTGTTTGTTTCCATTGCCTACTGCTTTCAGTAGGATACCTAGGAACTTGTCATTAATGTATAATGTTTGGGTCCAAATTTGTATCTTTCTGGAAAATCATACCTTCTCAATTTTAGACAGATATGAAAAAGAGCTCCTGTCTTATTGATTGATTAAGTGCCATCAAGTCAGTGTCAGTGCTTAGTGACCAAACTGATAGATTCTTTCTGGAACAATCTGCCTTCAACTTGGCTGTTGAGGTGTAGCCATTGCTGTGATAACTTATATGAGTTCATCCATCGTGCTTCTAATCATATTCTTCTCTTTCCTTCAACTTTTCTCAGCATTATCAACATCTCAATGGAGCTGGGTTTTTGCATCATGTGTCCAAAATATGATAGTTTGAGCCTGGTCAATCATGCTTCAAATGAAATTTTAGATTGTTCTGTAAGTAACGGAAAACAAACAAGCAAACAAACAGACAAACCACAAACAGATCCATAGAAATCAATGCTTTTTTTTTTTTTAAGTGTTTGATCCCCAGATTTGTTTCAGGTCAAACACTGCTAATTCAAACTTGATTTACTGATTTATTAATTACCAGCATTTGTATGCCACCTATTCATGTGACTCTAGGTCATTTACAACATGCCGAATAAGAACAAAAGAAGTCAATTAAAAATGCAACATTAAAATAGAATTTTCCATTCCGAATGTCCTACAGAAGAGGATTGCATTACCAGTTTCTTGAAGGACAAAACAGTGGGGGTGAACAACCTAATCTTAGAGAGCATGCTGTTTCAGAATGAGGAGCTGCTACTGATAATGTCATTTCCTGGATCCCAGCTCCCCAAACGTTTGTGGGTTGGGCACTCACAGCATTTCCTCTCTTAGATTAGGTAAGGCAGGAGGATTTTAGAGGGAGAGGCAGTCTTGAAGGTAAGAGGGGCCCAAGCCATATAGGGCCTTGTGGATAACCACCAGCATCTTGAATTTAGCCTGGAAGGCTGCTGGCAACCAATGCAAAATAAGTTTTATTCTGTTGAACTGGCAGGCACTGATCAGCAAGCAAGCAGTTATATTCTGTGTCAGCTGCAACTTTTGAGTTGCTCCACATGAAGCCAGTAATAGTAGTTTAAATGACCAAGATTTTTCCCATTTTCAAACTTAATGAAATGGGAAATAATATCCTTGGACATTTCCATATGTTGCCCAAATGTCCAATACAGTGTGAAAACTACATTTATTATGTTATGTTATGGTTATAATTGGAAAAGATGAAATTTAAATACCACTTCCAGCTCTGCATTTCTTGATTTCAAGGCCCATTCTCTATTGCTGAGTTGAACTGTTCTTTACCCATGCTTGAGTCAGCAGAAAGCTATATCAAAGTCAAATTGCTGTCTCCCTTGCTGATGCCTGACCTGTCTCTGTTGTCTCTGTTTCAAGACAGGAGAGTCATCTGACTTCCTTCCATAGTAATAGATGACAAAGTCTAAAAAGTTTTATACATATGGAGGATGCTCTTGGACAATATCTGAAAAAAGGAGGACAGTACTATAATATTGATACAGCTAAAGACTCCTAGACTGGGAATCAGATGATGACATCATAGCTACATGGTAGAAAAATGATGTTACCAAGGCATTGTGTGTGTGTGTGTCTGCATGTGTATGTGAGAAATTTCTAGGCCACTCTACTTCAAATGACTTTGAATTCACAAAATTAGAAATACTGTAATATATGTAAAACAGTACACAGCAGAATATAACATATAACTGCTATGTGTGCAGGGAATCACAGAAAATCCAACATGTCTTTGCAACACCCACAACTAAAAGAGGATCTGTCCAAACCAATAGCCTGGGCCTGGGAAAACAACCAGGTTTTTAACATTTGTCAGAAGGCAGGCAAATGGATGCTATGCAAATCTTGGGCGAGGGGGGGAATGCTGTTCTGAAAGGCAGATTCAGCAACAGAGAAGGCCCACCTCCTGGGTCCAACTAGATAGCATTGTTTAATTGACAGCACCCATAGCAAGCTAGCCCTGTTAAAGTGAACAGGATGGAATGACACTATGGAAGACAGGCAATCCCTCAAATAGCTAAGCTATGGCATGTAGAGCTTTATAGGTAATAACAAGCAACATGAATTGCATCTGGAAGCCAACTGGCAACCAATGCACCTCAGATAGCAGAAGTCTTATATGGACCTAGAGAGGCTTGCCCATCAATGATCATGCTGTTGCATTCTGGACCAGCTGTAATTTCCAGGGCAGCCCAATACAGAGTGCATTACAGTAGTCCATTCCTCTCCATCCAGGAATGGACACAACTGGTGTACAAGCAGAACTTGTGCAAAGGCTGTTCTGGCCAGAGTTGTTACTTGCTCCTCAAGCAGGAGCTGATTGTTCAGGAAGTTGTGCACAAGTCCTGAGCAGGGCTGGACAGTAAAGCCCTGCTCAGGACTAAAGGTGGAAAGTCCCTGAAACTGGGAGGACCAAACATTCAAAGCCACTCCATCTTGCTAGAGTTGAGCTTGAGTCTGTTCCTCTACAGACCCCAGCAGCCTCCAGGCACTAGGACAAGACCTTGAAAACATGGCTTGCTTGCCCAGGGGTTGAGATGTACAACTGAATATCATCAGCATACTGATGATACCTGATCTCAAAATGACAGATGACCTCCCTCAATGGCCTCATTGTAAATGTTAAACAAGAGAGGCAATAGCAGTGAGCCCCAAGGTACCCCACAAACCAGAGGTTTTGGGCTCAATCTCTCTCCTCCCTATCAACATCAACTGGAACCAACTGCAGAGGAAGGGGGATCACCACCTCCACACCATGCCCGCCCCCCACCAACCTATCCAAAAGGATACCATGATCCTTTTGTATCAAAAGCTACTGAGAGAGCCAGGAAGGCCAGATTGGTTGTACCACCCCATCCCACTTCCACTAAAGGTCATCAACATGCATATTTAAATATACCCAAACAAGTTTCAAAGGTACCTGAGGTATATTCCTATTTGATGGAATCCATGACTGAATTTAAACCTACTACATTTCTTTATCAAAAGTTAAAAAAAAAATTGTGAAGTGGATACCACTGGATTTATGAGCTATGACTAAATCATTGGAATATCTAATAATGCCACATCAAGGGTCACAAGTCCTTAAGAAAGTTAAATTTGTATCAATCAATTTGATATTAAAATTGATTAATCAAAAATAGTATTTTCAGTTTATTGGACTTCCCAAACAATGTATTTAACAAGGATGAACATCAGATAACCTTTGTTGGGGACATAAAAAATTTGAGGGTTCATTGACCCATATGATTTGGTCTTGTGAATTACAGGTAGTCCTTGGTTTTAACAACCACAACTGGGACCAGAATTTAGGTTGCTAAGTGATGCGGTCATTAAGCAATTTATCATGTGACCACTTTGCTTAGCGTCCACAATCACGGCAGTCCTGGTTGCCATTGTTAAGTGAATGCCCAGGGTAAGGCAACTTCCTGCCAGCTTCCCACAATCAAGCCAGTGGAGAAGCTGGCAGGAAGTTGCAAGCCCCAGGTGCTACCGGGTGGGGGAGGGAGTCAGGGGGTGCCTAGGGGTGTATGAGCTGGTTAGGGTATGCGAAGTGAGGTGTGAGTTGGGTGTGTGAGGGCCTCAGAACTGCTTGGATTTTCAGCCTGAGCTGAGAGGCCTCTTTGTGCTGTGAAGAAGCCGGGGAAAGGCTTTTGGTTCTTTCCCCCTTCTTCACAGCATGAAGCTAGCCCCATGGGGCCCAGCAGCTAGCCGGGCGTGCCTTGTCAGCAGCAGGAGCAGAGGGAGAAAGAAGATGGCAGCGAAGGTCAGCTGGGGCAATGGAACGCAGGGTGGCAGGGTGCCAAAAGGGCAGAGACTGGGGGGGACATAGGCAGGTGGGGGGAGTTGAAACACCCCTCCAGTCGTAAGTGTGGGCGGGCTGCCAAATGCCCAAATGTTGATCATGTGACTGCGGGGGTGCTGCAATGGTCATAGTTTTGGGCACAGGTCATAAGACCCTTTGTACAGTGCCATTGTAATTTCGAATGGTCGCTGAATGAATGGTCATTAAGCGAGGACTACCTGTCCTTGCATCTTTTTGAAATAACATTTTAATGTATATACATAGATTTATGGGAATGTTAAATGTTAAACATATTATTGTGATGTTGAACTATATCCCCAAAATTTGGAATCTGACTACCTTTGAGAAACTAACATTGTACTGGGCATGGGGGGCCGTCAAAAGAGTTATTTTGGGAAATTGGAAAAGTAGTAATATTCCTGATATTATGGATTGAGTTTTGGAAATGTGCATTTATCTGTTTTGGAAATGGCAATGTTTTTCATTAATCAGATAATGAAGCAATATGTGTTTATTTGGTGTAGATTTCATGGTATTTTATAATAATAGGTTAGTATTATCAGATTATTTTCAGTATTTTTATAAGAGAGCCAATTTGGTGTAGTGGTTAAAGTCACCAGGATAGAAACTGGGAGGCCATGCGTTCTAGTCCCATTTTAGGCATGAAGCCAGCTGGGTGACCTTGGGCCAGTCACTCTCTCTCAGCCCTAGGGAGGAGAAGGCAATGGCAAACCACTTCTGAAATCTTGCCAAGAAAACTGCGAAGACTTGTCCAGGCAGTCATCAGGAGTCAGGACTGACTCGAAGCAACAAGTATTATCAGATCATTTTTCTCTCTGTTTGATAATTATTACAGTATTGCTAGGTATTTTCGGTTAACTACTGATCGCTACACATTTAATGTCCATATTTAGATGCTTAGTATTTTTTTTTAAATGTGGGGGTGTTCTTTTATTTTGTTTTTTCCCTTATTGTTTAGGAGGGAGGTTTGGTAGTTTATTCATTTTATTTAAAAATTCTTTGTTATGTTTTGCATTTTTGTTAATTTTTTGTAATTTTGTTATGAAATACAATGAAGGAAGGAAGGAAGGAAGGAAGGAAGGAAGGAAGGAAGGAAGGAAGGAAGGAAGGAGGGAGGGAGGGAGGGAGGGAAGGCAGGCAGGCAGGCAGGCAGGCAGGCAGGCAGGCAGGCAGGCAGGCAAATCCAGACAAGACCAATATCATCTCAGGACTATGTCCTGACCTGAAACCCTACTGAAAAGTATCCAGATAATCCATTTTATCCAGGACCTTTTGTAACTGCAACCCAGCTACCTTCTCAACCACCTTCCCCAGTAAGTGTTGTGGTGGTGGTGTCCAGCAATGGCTTCTTGAAGAAGAGTAGGTATACCACTGCCTCCTTCAAGGCAGGTGGGACCACCTCTTAAAGAGGCTGACACCACCATATGGTATACAGTATACAGTGCAGGTATGCTCTGACTGTCCAGATTGTGCAGGCAGATTTAAACAGGGAAAGGTGGTCTCATAGATACCCAGGCTACAAACCATTTAGGGCTTTAAAGTTAGTGACCAGCACCTTAAATTGCACTCAAACATGCCAGTAGCCAATGCAACTATAGAGAGTAAGGAAGATGACCGTGATGGAGATATGGGGTAAGTGTTACCTAGGCAAAAGTGGATGAAACATTTTAAATCCAGAATAATGAGATAACATTTGGGAGTAGCTCAGACAGATATCTCCCTAATTCACTGAGGTATAAGAGGGAGGAGGAGGTACAGCACAATAAGACTTGCAAGATTCTGTTGTTATAGCCAATCTCAATAAAATTAGTTTTAAATAAATTAAAATTAAATTAGTTTTAGCCTTCATTGTTGTTGTTCAGTCGTTAAGTCATGTCCGACTCTTCGTGACCCCATGAACCATATTGCGCCAGGCCTTCCTGTCCTTCACTGCCTCCCTTAGTTTGCTCAGTTTCATGCTCATTGCTTCAGTGATGCTATCTAACCATCTCATCCTCTGCTGTCCTCTTCTCCTGTTGCCTTCAATCTTTCCCAGCATCAGGGTCTTTTCCAAAGAGTCCTCTCTTCGCATTAGGTGACCAAAGTATCTGAGCTTGAGCTTCATTATCAATCCTTCCAATGAGCATTCAGGGTTGATTTCCTTTAAGATTGACTGGTTTGACCTCCTAGCAGTCCAGGGGACTCTTAAGAGTCTTCTCCAGCACCACAGTTCAAAGGCATCAATTCTTCGGCGTTCAGCCTTCTTTATGGTCCAGCTCTCACAGCCATACATTACTACTGGAAAAACCATAGCTTTGACTATGTGGATCTTTGTCGGCAAGGTGACGTCTTAGCCTTCATGCGAAGTTGATTTCTTGGTCTGAGTGGGGCTGACAGCAGCTCCCACAGCAATGGTGTAATATAGCTAAGGCTGACCAGTAAGCATGCAGGCCATTGTATTTTAGACTAGCTGAAGTTTCCAGGTCATCTTTGAGGGCAACTCCATATAGAGCAAATTACAGCAATCTAGAGCTGTAAGTGCATCCTGTTCCTGGTAAGGCCGCAACTGGTGCACCAACCAATGCAAAAGCCTGCTTAGAGAGCAGGAGCAATGAATATCCCCAAATTACGCACCTGCTCTCTCTCAGGGAGTACAATCCCATTACAAATCAAAGAGTTCTGGAATCAGTAGACTTTTGAATTCACAGGATTCAGCCAGGATGCGCCTGTACCTACAAAGATCAGAATATTGCAAGCAGTGGTATTTAGCTAAGGCTTACTTTGTGTACAACTCTACATTCTGTTTGGTAAACATTATTATTACATCTGAAGTGAGTTTAAATGGGGACTAAAAAAATATTGGCTGACCTATTGTTTGCATCAATATAGATAGAACTACTAGAATAGCTTAGTAGGACCAGAACCAGTGTGTTAAAACTACAAGGAGGAAAGTTCAGGCTAGACATCAGGAGGAACTCCCTGATTTTACAAACTGTCAGCTCATGGAACAGGCTGCTATATGAAGCAGTGAGCAATCCTCTGCTTGAGGTCTTTAAAAGAGGCTACGTAGTCATCTTCAGATTTATTTATTTTTTGGTGCTTCCAATCAGTTTTTGACTCCTGGCAACTGCCTGGACAAGTCCCTGCAGTTTTCTTAGTAAGGTTTTCAGAAGTGGTTTTCCAGTGCCTCCTTCCTAGGGCTGAGAGAGAGTGACTGGCCCAAGGGCACCCAGCCAGCTTTCATGCCAAAGGCAGGACTAGAACTCACAGTCTCCCAGTTTCTAGTTGGATGCCTTTAACCACTACACTAAACTGGCTCTCTTCAGAATTGCTCTGGTGGATTCTGCACTGAGCAGGTGTTAGACTAGAATCCATAATGTCTAAGATCCCTTCCAAAGCTATGATTTGATAAACAAACAGTAATCACAGTGGCGCTGAAGGATGGCTAGGTTAAGGAAAGTGTTACCAAAAAGCAGGAGCACATTGAAAATATTTTTGGCATGAAAAATAATGATATAGTTTAGAGATCTAGGGACTAATGTAACCCTGCCAAAGATTAATTGCATGGATTTGGATATATCACTATCTCTCAAGTCCAGATTTCTGTTCATTAAGTTGGAATAGGAATGGACAGTCAATTAGAAAAGAGCCATGAAAGATTATTTTTGTATATGATTACTGCTGCAAGACAGCACAAAAAAATGGAAAGATTTTGAAATACCCACAATGGAAGAATGGTTGGTGAAGATGACAGAACTAGCAGAGATGGCAAAATTGACTTGTTCGATTAGAGGAAGATCAACAACTACATTTATTAGTGACTGGAAACCCCTTATGGACTTTTTGCTGAAAAAAGAGAAAAATGAATTTGTGATTTATGGGTTTGAAGATTAGAAACGGTAGCTTATAGAAAGAAGGAAATTATAATGTAACCTTAGAAAGAGAGAAAGAGTAAAAATATAAATGCATTTATAACCGCTGTCAAAAAGATCAGAAGCCATTTCTTTAGAACCTTTTCTTTTTTCTTTCTTTTTCTATTTTCTTTCTTACTTATTCACTATTCTTCCTTATTTTCTTTGTTTCTTTTCTAATATTTTTATTCTTTTTATCTTGTTAAAAATTCTTCAATAAAAATTATATTTTAAAAAATAAGTTAGGAATATTTTTCTTTGCTGGAGAGTTGTTAGCTTAAAGATGGCAAAATTAAGTATGCTGTAAATAATAACTGTAGTAATCTAGCAATCAGGCGACCAGATTTACAAGAGTAGAAAGAAGGACATATTACATGTTTAATCTGCAGCCTCAAATAGGCACCCTTAGAGTAGCCACATATGGGCTGCAAAAATCAGGATAACCAGCAATTGCTCACAATGGGGAGGACACGTTCCTGGAAGCCAGGATATTTTCCTGTTTTGTTGGGTGTACCTGAAGGGCTATTTGCAGGGTGGCATCCACAACCATATGATGGAGCCCTGCCCTTTTTACTTGTGTCATGATGCATGTAAAGAAAGGACGGGGCTTCAATCACATGGTTGTGTCCACCATCTTAACTTTTTTGATCTCTTGCAGACACTCTTGCCATCCCTGCCTTCCACAAACTGGGTCTGTCCTGGCAAAACCAGAATATGCAGCTACTCTGTCTAAAAAATAATTAAAGAAAAAAGAAAATGTTCTGCATAAAATTGAGAATGGCATTTAAAAAGAAGCTTGAAGTGATAAAAGAGAGGCGTTATAAACTGAGATTAAAAATTTGTTTTAAGATAATCAAAATCTGTCCGGAAAAACCTGAGATACAAAGGAATTAATTACTATTGCTATAAGAGCTACATGTATACTAAACGCCTTTAGTCATTATTAATAGCTCAAGATAGATATGGGACAATTGCCATTTTATTTCCAGTGGGCACACTATTTTCCCTGCAATAATATGTTTATTTTGTTTAATCAAGGCTTTTAAAAAATAACATGACTTTGAAAGTCATGATTAAAAATGCTATTATAAGGTGGTTGTACCTGCTGAAAATAAAAGGGTTTATAGAAACAAAGAGTTACAGCCCTGGAGAATTGCTGAAATAAGGGTACAGGAAAGTAATTTCGCTTCCTGTCTCCATGGAATCAGAAAAAAGTATCTTATGCTTGCTAAAGGAGAGACTATATGTGACTTCTGCCACCTTAATCTGGCATTTTGGAAATGTTATTCTTTATGAAAGAGATAATTGACCTGAATTAGGATCACTGAGGGCTTCAACTCTGCTCCTGTTATGGTCTGCTCTAGAACAGCTACTGTACGTACCTATAACATACCTATACATGAAATTTGCAATGAATTTTGGATTCCCTCTGCTGCAAATAGGTTAACTGCTCCCTCCCTGAATCACTCTTGCCTTTGCCCATTTATCAGTTGTCCACTGAAGTCTGACTTTTGTCCCAATTCAGCAAAACATGCAAAAGCCATCATGACTTTATACAGTGGTACTTCGGGTCACGAACTTAATTCGTTCCGCGACTCTGGTCACAACCCGAACTGGTCACGACCTGAATCAAATTTTCCCATAAGGTTCAATGTAAATACAGTTAATCCGTTCTGACCCCTACGAATTTGGTCACCAACCGATTTTGGTTGCGACCTGAATCAAATTTTCCCATAAGGTTCAACATAATTACGGTTAATCTGTTCTGAACCATATGTATTTTTTTTTTATACCACAAAAATATGAAACAAAGTACAGTACAGTACAGTATGAAGAGAGAGAACACTAATCTTGCTTGAGGCAACTTCTGGCGTGGAGGACAGGAAGGCGGGCGGGGAGGTGGTTATTGTTTGGAGGGAGAGTCCCCCTCCCTACAGGAAGCCACGACCACATGTCACGGGAGGGAAAATGGCCGCGGATCCTGTTCGTCACCTGATGCGGTGTTCGCGAACGGAAGCAAAATTTTGTGAACGGTGCTGTTCATGACCCAAAACAGTGGTACCTCATGACCCGAGGTACCACTGTAACTCCTGCACTTACACTCCTCTGTCTGTTTGTTTGAACCTGTTGTTGGACCTGACCATTCTATCACTAGAATCCACAAAGTGGCTAATAGTCTAAAATAAAACCAATTTGCATTTTATTGTTAAATTATATTGTTTAGCTTGAAGAATCTAAAATAAAATGTACCAGTATCTTTTACACATGCCAAACAGTCTGGATGAAGAGATTTGCATGATTTTTGTCTATAGAGATCTCTATGGTATTTATCATTTTTAGGAAAAAAGGAAGGGAAACACTGGGGTGAAACACCAAATAGTTCAAAATTTGAAGACACTCCTCCCCCCACCCCCAAGAACTGCAGTTATGATTCTGAAATTCCCTAGGGCCACCCTCCACCTGCATGCTTATAAAGTGATGCTTATAAAAATATGCTTTTTATAAGCATCTCTCAACCTGGCATATCTTCTCCTTCACAAACCACAATCAATTTACCTGAAATTTGGTAGGATGGATATTTCCTCCTCCCCAAAGAAGCAATCTGATCTGCAACCTTAATCTAATCCTACCCAAAACTTTTGAAAAGGCTATCCATAATTATTTGTTTTGTTATAATTTCAATATAAGCACTTTTTGATTTTACCCTATCTCTTGATTGTTTGTAAGGTTAAAACTGACCAATTCCATCATGGCTTTCATTGGGAACTAATCTGGGCTTCCTATTTCCACCAGACTTTGCAGCAGCATCAATATTAGCATCAGAAGAAGCCCATTAGCCTTAATGTTACTTCACAAAGAAATATATATGAACAGAAGTAACAACACTGAAAGCTGATACAAACAGTAGCAATTTTAAAGAATAGCATTGGGGAAATTTCTCTTGAAAAAGTCTGCACAGCAGAAAGTTTTGTTATCAAATAATGAAAATAAGAGTAATTTGCATTAAAATAAAAAGGTTCTTAGGCACTTTACATTAACAGCTATGTAAATTAGTGGAAGAAGTTTATAAAGGCTCCATATGTTAGGAGAACTTTCAAACGTAAAGAATTATTAGTTTTTCTATGTTGATTTTTAGATCTGGGGGGAAAAAAACCTCACTGGACAGAAACACTACCCTAGTAATGCAGATGGTAAAACTGGCTGATTTTTATTGATTAACAAATCTCTAATGTGGGAGATTTGGGAGTCTTCTTCAGAAGGTTGCTTCACTTTGCATCGCTCTGTGTATCATTCCAGTGAAATACTGGACTTGCTAGAAGAGAACTCAGTTAGTGATATATGCTAGGTTGTTTGACAGGTTTGCTTAAAGTTTCACAGATCAATGCAGTTTTTTAATTGCATCATAACTTGAAAGTGCTCCATAGTCATGTGAAAAGTAAATCTCGTTATCTTTATGTCTTCTTCAGCTAAAATCTGCAGCTATGCATGAGTGGTACAATTAATTTAACATCATGTCATATAAAATTCTTCAGACAGCATTCTATTTTTTAAAGTCAGATATTTGTTAAATGTTATTAGAATGAATCTTTCTAGCTTTTCATCTTTTATAACTACAGAGATGTGGCAAGGCAAGTATGCAACATGGATTTTTCTATTGCCAGCCTCAACCTCAAGGATTTCTTTATTTGTGTGTGTGAAGGGAGAAGAAAACCTTACTTGGCTATGTGTGAAGTTAACTGATGGAGCCCCTTTGAATTTGGAGCATCTGGGACTACAGCTAACACTTGCCCCACTGATGAGCCGCTCCTATTAATAGAGTAATACTGTAGGCCCCTCTGGCTAGCTTTTCTGGATGTGAAAACATTATTTTAAAGGACAACCATTCCCCATATGCACACATACGCAAACTCATTTATGTAATAGATTAATACTGCAATAAGGGTTCTTTTACAGAGGTGTGATAGACATGCAATGGGTTTATGCATTATACTTCACCAACAGGGCAATAAATGTGATTGGAAAACAATTAGTTCAAAATTACTAATGCTTATTTATAGCAGACACATAGGGATAGAAAGAGAATGAGTGAGTGGTGGTTTGGTTAGTATACTCAGTCTCAGTGAATAACAATAACAATAAGTTATTAAACTTGTATGTTGCCCAACTGTCAATGACTGAGCAGCTCACAACAATCAAATAGAAATATTATTTCTATTTTTCCTCATTTGAGCATACAAAAAGATGCAGCTTGGGGAAATTACATTTGTCAAATGAGGAATTAAGAGAGCTGCTATGAAAATATCAGTGTTTCTGTTGTCGTAAGGGGAAGTTCAAATGCTGGTGACAATGAACTTAGGGGACAAAATAGAGTTAAAATATAAAAGAACAGTTAGGAGCAAACAGCTGAAACTCTTAGCACTTCCGCATGCATTATAGATCCATCCCATGCCCCTAAAATACCACAATATCATGCATGACTGGCAATTTTTTGGTCTTAGGGTTGTGGCTTTATTGTTGATATTCATAAGATAGTTTTGATATTCTTTTGTGAAACTCTCTAGGTGAAAGAGCGGTATAGGAATAACAACAGCAACAACTACGTGCCCTATGTGGCATAGCACCAGAATACAATAGGGTTTGTCTTGCCAGGACTGAATCCACCCATCTGGCAAGAACATCTCAAGCAGGCCTGCTGAGAGTACACCTCCCCCCCGCCATTGCAGCTTAGGGGATGTAGACCAGATGACAGGCTTTTTCTCTCAGGGCCCCCATATTTCAGAACTCTCCCAGCCCTGGAGTCTGCATAGTTTCCTCCCTCGTTGCATTTCAGAAGGCAGCAACAACCCTGTTCCACTGTGCATCTCAGAGGAAGCATATGAGTGCATAAATTGTTTTGTATTGTTTAATATTTTTACTCTATTGTAATCTGCTCAACAATCTGATGACATGGATCACTGACATTAAGTTATTCTGATCCAGGTAAGATTGTAGGGCTACAGCAGCTGATTCTGGTCTCCCCACCACTGGGGCCATCTGTCATAGGTTGGAATCAAGGAGAAGCCCACGCTATGCACCTGTTTTTGTCTTCTCTAGAATTGGCCACCAGGGCTGAGGAAGGCCTGTTCCTAGATAATTTTACTGGATTCATCTTCAAGGCAGACCAAGGGACAGCCATCTTATATCTCTCCCTCTGCTTCTACAGCTGTTTGTGTAAAAGCTCCTTCCCTACTGAAGCTTGTCTTATACTCAAGGGCACCTGTCCTCATAAGTGTAAAGCCAGGGATCATGTTACTCAGTTGCACAGGTAACACCTTCCCCCACCTCATTCAACTTAGTTTTCCCCCAATTGTTTAAAGTAATTTAATTTTTGACTTGGTGGCCAGGAAACCTTGGCTCTGAAACCAGTTTTTAACTTTAAATCATACTGTGAGCTGCATCAGAAATTATGGTTCAGCCATGGGGTATAAATATTTTAACTGGTTAATAAATGGAATGACTTGATATACTAAAGCAGTGTCATCCAAACTTGGCCACTTTAAGACAAGTGGACTTCAACTCCCAGAATTCTGGGAGTTGAAGTCATCTTAAAGTGGCCAAGTTTGGACAACACTGTACTAAAGTGAGTCAATTTTAGCAACATTCAGCTTTACAGGAAAATGGGGGGATGGGAGGCAATTGGCTTACCATCCAAGGCTGGTATGAAAACCAAAAACAAAAGACCCTCCTTCTAATAGCTCTTTTTGCCAGATAGCAATTTTGCAACAGCCCTACATCTGCTCCTTTAGGATCTCTTTCAAGGCTCTTGAAATGGCTTGGGTTCATGGCTGGCTGGATTTATAGCTGCAACACCATGATTTCTTACCCCATTTCTATTTCCCCCTTCATTTTTTAAATACTCCTATGGAGGGCTGTAAACTGAGTAATATCTAAGTTAAATGTTCCAAAACTGACAAGACACGCAGAAAACATAAAGTTGACTTGTTTTAATTGGGGTGGGGAGGGGAGGGGAGAACCATCAAGAACTGCCAGGGGAACTGTGTGTAGTTAATGAAAACGTTGCATTCTATTTAATTGAAACCCATCAATTAAAATGAATTTTAAAGAATCTGTGGATAAATGTTCTACGACCTTGTTAATGTATTCAAGTCAAAAAAAACAAATAACTTGTAGTATGGAAGGATATTGGAGTGTATGATACTTTTATGTTCAGTGAATATTTCACTGCTGAGCTAGTAGTTTAGATATTGAAGTAGGAACAAGGAGATCCAGGTTCAAGTCCACAATGAGATATAGTTTATTGATGACTTTGGGCCAGTTTTTATCTGCCTGTATCTCACTAGGATATTATTATGAAAAGAACTTGAGGAAGGGCTATTTTGTACCCTGCCTTGAACTCCTGGAATAGAAACAAACTGGTCTGAACACAATTAGAATGTTTTCAGATGTATGTAGTTAATACTGCACTGAATTTTCTTGGGTGAATATTTTCAGTGTAAAAATAGAGCTGCTTAAAACAAACTGCCAAGTTTCAGTTTCCAGGGAGCACAGGTGGATAAGAGTGATAAGCACAAACAAGAGACCTAGAAGATATTCTGCAACAATGGCACTCAGAAATAGATTTGAGGACTTCACAGAAGAATCAGGATCTGGTCTTTCATGAATAAAGGAAGAAAGATACTTCTGAACAGGAGACAGGGCAGTGAATCCCAGAAGGGCAGAGCAGAGGCAGATGTGCTTTACAATAAGACAAACACCTGTGGCATTTATCAACTCAGTACTATGATTAGTTAATTGATTGACTGATTATGTACCATCAAGCTGGTGTTGACTCTTAGCAGCCACATAGGTTTTCTCCATGACAGTATGTCCCTAACCTGGTCCTTCAGATGTTCCAACAGTGTACTCATTGGCACTGTAACTGAGTCCATCTGCCTTGTTTCTGGACATCCGCTACTCTTTCCTTCCACCTTTCTCAACTTTAGAGCCTTCTTCAGAGAGCTAAGTCTTTACATATTAGCTCCGAAGTAGAATAATTTGAACCTGGTCATTTGTGCTTCAAGTGAGAATTCTGGATTGGTATGTTCAATTTGTTTGTTTTCTTGACTGTCCATGGAATTCTCAGGAATCTTCTCCAAAACCAGATTTCAAAAACATCAATACTCTTTCTATCCTGTTTCTTCAAAGTTCACAGTACTAGTTCACAGCAGGTAAAAACAAATGAGTTTGAATGGATTTGTTGGCTCATGAAATGTAGTGCTTTACATGAATACAGATTAGGAATGTGACAAAGCAGCTGTCCAGACTGAACATACCCACTAAGAGATATCCTTTCCTTCTCATTTGCAATCTTCTAGGATGTCAGAGCTCACAAAATGATAGATTTTCTCTCTAATATGACCTGTCTCATAGTCAGTATGACCTGTCTCACTCAACAACTTAGTTGGCGGTGGCATCAAAATAGGTTTTTAGAACAAAGGTCCAGGACTGGATTTGCAAGAATTAGCAGGAAAGCCTCCAAACACAGAAGAGCTGGCTTTTGAAAGAAGAGGAATAACATACCTTATAATCTTAGGTTGTATACATGTATGATCATTAGGTCCAGAATCTAAAGCAGCTATTAGCATCATTGCAAGCCACTTCTATACTGTTTCCAGGAAAACTGCATAGACATGTCTATGAAGTCATCAGGAGCTTAATTCAACTGAAAGGAGACATTACTAAATTATAAGAAAATGATTTGTTTCTTATTTTTACACAGAATCATGATGGTAGAAATTCTAGAGATGCTGGGTTATGTTGTTTGGCTCGTATTTTAAGGGGAAAATAAGGGAAATTTCTGTAAGCAACTTTCTAGATAAAGGTACATATTGGAAGAGTGTTTTATCACTCATGCATTCCTCTGAAGTTTGCTATGCAATTCTTAGCTGAAAGATGTATAAAAATACACATCTATTTTTTATTTGGGGAATTTAGGATGCAACAGCCTTACAAGTGAACATATGGAGGCCTGCCAAGCACAATTTGTAATGCTCTAGTACTGAATGAATGCAGAAAACAGGAAAGAAATAATATTTGCTGTTACTCCTTGCACTATCCAAAGTGTTGTTTTGAAAGCAGCATTCCTACAAGATGAATGAGCTGCAATAAAATGGCGTGCTATTAATTGCTGTGGGTAGTGAAGTTTAATTTTTATTATTGCATGCTGTTGAAAGCAGCAGGATCAGAAATTAGTTTAAAGTTTAATGATTCTGAATAAAATGTCCCAAGAGGTGCTATAAAAATGGTTTTAGATACAGAGGAGATGAAAGAACCATTGAGTCCTGCCTCTGCAATAAGACAGGGCAACCAGACACAACCCATATTTATCAAACCTTTGTGTTTGGCAACGAGCTCTAAAGTGCTTGCCAGCAGAAAGAAGTAAGGATATTTGTAAGTGGTGATTTTTTTTTGTGGAGGGGAACTTTGTAGGAGGAACAAAATTTCTCAGAGAAAGTTTGTAGGTTTCCATCTACAGGTACATAATAAGCTATCTGGGTTTCAATTCAGGTTTGTAGGCTTGCAAGTAGGGTTGACTTTATCTGGGTTTGGAAATATTATTCAGGCCAATCCTAAGTAGGATTGGCCTGAATAATATTTGAGTGGGAAAGCTCCAGAGAATATCAGGACTATAGGTTAGGCTGGGAAGTTGAAATGGTGCACATTGCCAATCTTGGGTGATTTTGAAAAGCTAAGCTGGGCCAGACCTGGTAGTACTTGAATGGGAGGAAGAAAAGGAATAAGGAGGTCTGCTATTCTGAATCTAGTACTTACCAAGAGAGAGGAATTGGTCGAAGATCTGACGGTGACTGGAACCTTGGAGAAAGTGACATGTTATCCTTAAATACCTGATGTCAGGGGGAAAAGGAATAAAGAAGAGTCAGTCTAGTATACTGGATTTTAGAAGGGTAGATTTTGAGGTCAGACCGAAGATAGAACAAATCTAATGGCTCAAAATCCTGAAGAAGAAAAATGTCTGGGAAGGATGGGAAATCTTGTGAAATGAGATACTGACGGTACAATTACAAACAATTCCTACTAGAAGAAAAAATGGGAGACATTTAAAGAAACAAGTATGGATGCATGCAGAGCTTTATAAATGCTGAAAAAAGGAGCATGTATAGGAGAAGGAAGAAGGGGGATACAACAAAGGAAGGATACAAGGTATGACTTCTGGTATACATCAGAAATAAAAAGAAAAGAGAGCTGGCTGTGATGGAAGACATGAGTGAGGAGGTCCAAGGTCATAGGGAGTCAGAAAGGAATCTCAAGCATCTCCTCAGCCTGCAGCCTGAGTGTGTGAAAACTAAGAGGATGAGACTGGCACCACCCTAAGGAATTCAGAGTGTTTAGTTGCTGTTGTTGGAGGTTAAGAGTTAGTCTGGCAAGATTCTGTCTAGTAGGTGTAAGCTAATAAAGTAACTGAACTGTTCCTGAACTGTCCTGCTGAGTTTCTTGGGCTGAACCTGACACTGACCTAGATGGTCTCTGTGGTCCCTTCATACTCTATGGTTTACCCTAGATATGTTGCTATCTCTGTGTCCAGTTGGGATTAGCCCTGTAGACTTTGGCTTCCCAACATGCTGTTATCCCAGCCCAAGTCTGGATCCAGTCCCGGTGTGCTAAATGCCCAAAGAAACACACCAAGGTGGAGATTGAAGTGAAACTTTATTCTGCACAGAAAAAAGGACACAAGGAAATCTCTCTCAAAGCTTATACAACCACCTTGCTGTTCAGTGGTTCTTTATAGTACAGTTACCACATTACACAAACTTAACTCCTTGTGGTCACAGCATGACCTTTACTTATGTGGGAATTTCTAACTGCTGGTTCTGCTAATATTTTGTAACAAACAGCAACATTTAACATTTTTCTGATTACAGGCATTATCTTAATGCCCCCACTATTCCACATTTATCATATATGTCTTGTTCTAGCAGCTTCTTTAACCACGATTCTTGCTTTCTGCTGTTTACCTTGTCCATGATATGTTTGGGGTTACCTTTAGTAAGCGTTCTTCTTTTGCAATACTTCAACTGATAACTTTTATTTTAAAGCTTGTTAGTTTAGCAATTTATTTATTAGCAATGGTTAGTAATTTTCCATGTTCAACAATGCTATTATGCATTGAACCATGTTAATATTCATTAAATTCTATTAGGTCTGTACAGATGTCAATGTCCTCATTTTCCAGTAAGAACTTCTATAAGATGCCTTGAAAGTTTTAGTTTTATATTTTGGGTTATTCTAGAGTATGCAGCTAAAATGTTTCACGCAAAAATAGAGTCAATATATGCCCAAGTTTAGATACAAATAGCTGAGGAATATATTTCCTGTTATTGCTGTTTCTTGCATGTGTGTGTGTGTGTATAAATAACCACACACCTGTGGCACCTGCCCACCCACAGCTGTCACTTGCAGCTCTCACCTGCTGGCCTGCTGGCCTGGGACTCCTGCCTCTTTCCATGTTGCAATCACACAAGATCCTCACTTATGACCTGCATATTCCTGGGGTTACAGCAGCAACCGGGACTACCTGGATTGCCATTGCTAAGCGATGTGGTCACCTGACATCACACTTTATGACTGCATCACTTAGCAATGGAAATTTCAGTCCCAATTGCCATCATAACCCAAGAACTACCTGTAGTTCTAGTCTTCTTGTGGAGTCTGTGGAGTCCTTGGGGTTCTCTGAGCTTAGTTGTTTTCTTGCAGACGTTTTGTTACCTGACTAGGTAACATCTTCAGTGCCCAAGGACTCCACAGTTCAACCCTGAGCTACATATATTCTCTTCAGTTGTGGTGTCTGTTTCCTAATCTGGACAACCTGGAAGGGCTGACAATAACACAGATAGTCTGACTAATCAAAAAAGGTCCTTCTATTAGAAATTAATATAATATCACTAAATTATCCATATTACTAGTCATTAGATATTACCTCTGGTACATATTAGTGTATTTGTTTTTTAAACATATGCAGGTATTAATGTTTCAGAGACCCATGAATCTTTGAATATAAGAATGAATATTAAAGTATTAAATCTCCTCTAATATTATTTAATGCTGCTCAATGTTTTGATTTCAGCTCATGCTTTCAAGTATAACCCAAGTAACAAAAATGATTCTCCCAATGTTTAACTCGCCTAGGTGCTGTTAAAAGCATAGCGCATAGATCAATTTTAAGAAGTGACAAGCCTCTTTTCTTCCCTCTCTCCCTCCCTCCAGCCATAATTGGCTACAACTTTAAAATATTGCCCTCATTGTTTGTTGTTAATTATTTCTGTGCCAATTATTTCTTAGAAATGCACACGTTCCACAGAGAAAACTAGTCTTTTTGGGAATCTCTCTGGTAGGTTAGCCAGTTTGTGACCGGCAGAATCATGCTAGATTTAAATCTGTTAAAATATAGCACAATAAAATCTGTTTCTTCAGCACAATATTGGAATAATATCATTTTTAAGTAGCTCATTTGACTGTCTTAGTCCTTTGTCCCTTTTTGTTTCCTTAATATGCTGAGCAAATGCCTGAACCATGAACAAGTTCATTCCCTCTTATGTCACTTGCTACTCTGATATTGCCTCATAGTAGTCCATTAAAATAATTGCAATTCTTCCATAAGTAGTAACGAAGAATCCCTAGGAGACAAATAGCCTCTTTTAAAAGTCACATTTTATGAAAATTAAGGGATCTAGATAGTTCCAGTGGGCATGCAAATTGAGTAAGGACACAATACCTGACAAGACCAAGGGACCTGGGATCAAATTAGCTCATGGATATTTATGCAGGATGCAGACACTTAGGAAACTGTTGAGATACACAGCAGCACAAACAGTAAGACAACCAGTCCTCTCCTGCCAAATGGAGAAAATGAATGCAAAGAGTTATTCAGCCATTATTATTCTTGTTATTTTGGTATAGTGGCAGTTGGCTAACTCTTTGCTTTTATTTCCTTAGTGAGCAGGCAGGTTTTGAATCAATTCATTGATGCTTGCTCATGCTATGAGGATGCTACTAGTCACTAGTGAGAAATTGCCTTAGGCAGAGAAGTAGAGTGGTGATTTATTCAGTTCGGTGCTAGAAGAATGTTTAGGCTTACCCAATAAATTTGGTTTAGAGAAATGGTGAAATTCACTCAAAGCATTTTACATCTCCTTAAGCACTTCATGGGGCTGAAAGCTGAAGATCCCTTGATCCCACACTGTAACCATAAACTTTTCCCTCAATCATATATCACATACTACATGCCCTCCCACCCCTTGGAGACCTATTTTTGTAATATATAAGGTATGGCATTTGGTTTTAAACAATGCTCACCTCTGACTTATACTGATAAGCAGACAAACTTTTCTATTGCATCTCAACCTAGCAAGCTTGTTCAGGGAGCATAGGGCAACAGATGTTAAAGATCTGATTTACTGATGGAAAATCTATTTCTGCTGAACATATTTTGGAGAAGAATTTATCACAAGCTTTAACTTGGTTTCAAATGAGACAAGTGCAATAATTTCTTCAGAAACTCATGAGACTTCACCAATCAAGAATGTTACAATGTTCAAAGAATCACATCTATCCTTATCATTTAAAATCAAAGGAATCTTTTCAATATTATACAAAACTCAGATCAAATACCTCTCTTGAAAGTCTTCTAAAATATGGAAAGAAGACTTGAGAGTTGGACTTGTTGACTTGGAATTGTTTATCATATAAAATCCCTCTTAAATCTATTTCAGCAGGTGATCAAGCATTGTCTATAAAAATAATTCATAGATGGTGCCACACCTCCTTAACATTTCATTAAATTAATCAAACTCTTTCTAGATTGCGTTGAAGAGATTTTAATTAAATTGGCACATATTACCATATTTGGTAGCAATGTGATATCTTTTTCCTCAATAACTAGGAATTGGGATGGGGAAATTATATATCTTCAAATGAAATGATCAGCATCCATAATTTTTCTCATTTTCCAGGGTGGCTGGAGTTTATGGGAGCTGGAGTCCAATACCTTCTGCCAACCACAGCCTCCTTATGCCTCTTGTGCCTTACGTGTTATAGGTTTCTTATGCCATTGGAATAGCCTTGAATATTTGGTGGCATCTATATGAAATTTCTACCTAGAAAGAAGGAGAAGAAATATGAATAATAAAGAGAGGGGATAAAGCTTCCATAAAAATGGAAAGAGCAGGTATTGGGAAAGAGCTGTCTCTGATGGAGATTCTGAAGAGGCCTAATATCCCACCTTTTGGGGGGAAGGGTCTCTTCATGCTGGGAAGCAAGTTACAGGATGTCTTGTCTCAAGAATCAATATGCTGATAATACCCATTTATATATCTCAATCTTGGACAACCAAGTGATGCTGTTGAAGTCCTGACCCCGGGTCTGGAGACAAAGTGGCTTTGTTTGACCCACTTAGTCTGGGGATATTCCATATTTAGTCTTCGATGGAGATACACTTCCCCATGGGAAACTGGCACACAATCTGGGGTCCTCTTGGACTCATAGCTCCTGCAAAAAGAGCAGGTGGCAGCTGTAGTCAAGAGGGCCTTTGCACAGATTCATCTGGTGTGCTAGTTGTGCCCATTCCTGGACCAAAAGGCTCTTTAGACATTCATGCTTTGGTCACCTTGCAGTTGGATTACTGTAATGTGCTTTACATAGGGCTGCCATTGAAGACCACTCAGAAGCTACTGCTGGTCCAGAATACAGTGACATGGGCAGTGATGAGTCTGTGGTGGTATATACATGTGTCCCCACTGCTTTTTGAGTTGCACTGGCTACCAGTTGGCTTCTGGGTGCTCTTCAAGGTGTTGGTTATCATCTATAAAGCCCTTCATGGCATACAGCCTGACTACTTGAAGGAAAGCCTATTTCCATATATTTCTGCCTGTCTGGTGACGTCAGCTACAGTGGGCATGCTCTGGGTCCCATGAATTAAGCAGTGTTATCTTGTGTGATCCAAGAAGCGTGCCTTCTTGGTGATGGCTCCAGTCTTTTAGAATGACATCCCCTCAGAGATCTGTACTGTTCCCAAATGTTTGAATTGTTGTAAATTGTTAAAGACCTCATTGTTCTCCCAGACCTTAGGCTAGGATAGTAGTTGAGCGCCTTTCGGGTTTTTTGGTTCTGTATTCTGATCAGCTGTATTCTTTGTCTCTGATATATGTTGTTTTCATTTACATTTCTTTTAAATTTGTAATTGTAAGCCACCCAGAGTCACTGTGGAATCAGGTGACCTCAGAATTGAAATCATAATAAATAAGGAGAACAGCCTGGTAATGGCACTATTGTCTTTTCTGAACCAGCCTAAGACATATCTCTTTTCCTAGGCATTTTAATTTTTAGGCATTCTGAGATTGTCAACATACCCATTATTTAGGGATATGGCTTTTATTATCTATCAATGCTTTTTAAAACATGATTTTATTGCCTTTGATCCTCTTTTAATAGCTTTATAATCCACCCTGAGGATTCTGAAATTGGGTAGATTAAAAATAGAAATAATATATGTATTACATATCTTCACCTCGCAGGCAACTAATATTCAGATGAACACTGTGTCTGGAGATTTCATTTATCTCAGAGTGAGAAAACCCTTTGAGCACGGGGATGAATTAGTGACTACAAAGAACCCTTAGGGGTCACCTGGGTGGGTATAGCTGATATTGGGCAGGGTGGCAGTGGATGCAGACAGGGCACACACACACACACTTTCACACTTTTAGTGCATCTTCCTTGTAGGGATTATGGTCACATAAGTGACCAATCAGCAGGCTTTAGAGAAGCCAAACAATTGGAAAAGTACAAAGATCTAGAAGAAACTAAAATCCTAGAATTGGGCCCAGTGGAGGGACACCCCATACAGCCAAATATGTACTGAATACATTCAGTGGCTAAATAATGCAGTGTAACCTTTAGAGCACAAATATGCTTATTGTTAAGGGATTAGAAACCAGTCCCATAGAAAAAAGCTTACTGGTTTACTGGTGCTCTAAATAGGAGCCAATGCACACCATTTTATAACAGGTCCCACCCACTATTTTTAGGAATAAACCAGACTTCCATGGGGTTATTTGACCCACATTTGAAGTAATCATAACTGGCCATCACTGCATTTTGTAAAAAAGTACTCCAAATTTAGTTATGTCCATGGGGGGTGGGGTAGGGAATCAAATGTTGCTTGTGTGTCACATTTATTTTTTAAACACTCTCAGTGTTAATAATCCCACACATACTTGTCTGGATTTTAAAAAAAAATGCTGAGCAGACTTAATATGAACCCTGGAGCTTTAGTCATTTGGGCAACCATTATAAATATGGAGATATATCATCTACAACATGGTGACAACACTTCATGAAACTTGCTGGGTAGTGTTTTGAAAAAAAAAATCCCCCTTGGACAATGTAGACAAAGGGCTGATCATTTCCCCCCCCCCCCCCCCTGGATATAATGAGCACGCGCAAGTTCTTCCTTGCTCCGCAGTGCGTAATCTGCGGAACAGCACAATCCCTTAAACAGCACTTAAGAGCTAATTAGTGCTGATAAACTGGCGTGTCCATTGTGCTCAGTGGGGCTGTTAGCCATCAGGGTGATTGATAGCAGCTGAACAGCTTGGCTGGATCAGAGTCAGAGGAAACAGAAACACTCCAGCTTGCAGAGTAGGTCACAGGGTAGATGCCGGTGGATTTTGAAATGCTTTAAAACAATTGCCTTTTTCTGTTTAGGTCCAATTTGTACATTTCATATTCGCAGGCTGTGTTTTACTGGGCTACCAGATTCAACTTAACTCAGTCAGAATCGGCTACATTCAGCTTAAGTCATCTCTTTTAGAGTTATAATGTCATTTTGTTGTTTTCAAAGGTCACTTCGTATTCTTTTGCTTTTGTCTCCTACCTTCCTGGATTAACAAAAATCTTCTGTTAACGGATGCCATTATATATTTCCATCTCTTCTTCTTATTCCTGGCGCTCACAAAACACTGTTCATTATGACTGTTTGCAATATAATGAGGTGATTCTGATTTACTTTCTGTGCAAGCCTTGTACATTCTGTAAAGCCAAGAATGTTGTGTGCAAGCAATGCCCTTTATACAGCGATGAATTCTTCCTCTGCTTTGGCAGAGATAGGAAAGTTAGGCTGCAGGTTTAATCCATAGCATCTCCACATAGTGGGGGAGAATCCTGCTTGAAAGCCAGGCAGGCAGCTTGTGGATCAGTGAAGAAAATATTGAGCTAGGTTGACTAACGAAAACAGCTTCCTGTGAGCCTCAGGCTATAATTGAAGCAATCAAAGAAATTGGGTCTTGATGTAGAGTCCACTGGACTATTTTGACCTTGGAAAAGTAGTTTGTGAGGTATGGGAAATTAAAGATGCATGGTGGAGCATGAGGGCATTGCGGGTTGCAAATTATAATGGAAACTGGCAGGAGAAACCAAGTTCATCAGGGAATTATAAAGGAGTCTTATAATAATTCCAAGTTTTGGAGAATTCCTAAGCAACTGTCTCTATTCCTGTCTTATTGCCTATTTACCTGCACTTTAATTTATAATACAATCTGTCTTGATTGATTGATTTTTCAAATTTGTCACTGCCCATCTCATTGAAATGACTCTGGGCAGTTTACAGCAGAGATAAAATTCATTAAAATGCAACATAAAAATAGTCCTAAAAATAAATAGGTTCCAACATGCTCCTCTGCCTCTTGATGAGGCAGAGGAGCAGGTTATAACAGTGAGAAAGAGAAACAAAAGGGACTGAAGTCTCGGAAGGTTGGTGGTCAGTCTCATTGTTCCCAGCATTGCTTCTGAATACAGTGGTACCTCGGGTCACGAACTTAATTCATTCTGCGACTCTGGTCGTGACCCAAATTGGTCGTGACCCGAATCAAATTTTCCCATAAGATTCAATGTAAATACGGTTAATCTGTTCTGACCCCTACGAATTTGGTCGCCAACCGATTTTGGTCATGACCCGAATCAAATTTTCCCATAAGGTTCAATGTAAGTACGGTTAATCCATTCTGAACCATATGTTGTTTTTTTTAAACCACAAAAATATGACACAAAGTACAGTACGAAGAGAGAGAACACTAACCTTGCTCAAGGAGACTTCTGGCGTGGAGGACAGGAAGGCGGGTGGGGAGGCGGTTATTGCTTGGAGGGACAGTCCCCCTCCCTACAGGAAGCCACGACCACGTGTCACAGCAGGGAAAATGGCCGCGGATCCTGTTCGTCACCCGATCCGGCGTTTGCGAACAGAAGCAAAGTTTTGCGAATGGTGCTGTTCGTGACCCGAATTGGTCATGAATAGAAGTGTTCATGACCTGAGGTACCACTGTAATCTTAATTATTCTGCTTTCTCAGTTTACTTAACCTTTTCAATTCCTCTTATACATGTTGCAACAACATTCACAAATGTTATCCTCAAACATTTATCTCCATTTGCTACCTTCCTGCCTTCCAGTGTAATTGACTAGTGTAATTCCAAAAATGTAACAGTATATATGAACATACCATTACATACTCAGATTTGAAAACAGTCTGTCTTTAACTGGGTTCTAATTAAGCTAATTAAAAAATGATAAACATTATTTTTGAAAAGCAGATGCACCTGTCAAATCATTTTCCAGGAAAATAGAGGCATTGTGCTATGTATTTTATGACCAAGACATAGAGCAAAACAGAATTGTTTTATTAATGTGCATCTTAAAGAAAATAAGAACTGACATCAGCTTTATAATAAGTGGTTCCAATTTATGCCTATGGAAGATGTGGCTTTTTATCTCTTAAAAAAGCTAGGTTTGTTTTATTTTGTTTTGTTTTTGGGAGATAAAGTGTATGTGTTTAAAAACAGTGATTTTTAACAGAAAAATAGAATGATTCTGTTTGTAGAAATCTATAAATGAAATCTATTAAACAGAATAATAGAGGTTAACGAAACTTCTAATTACAAATGGTCTGAGAATTGTATGGGATAGTAATGAAAGCAGAATATCAAAATATAGTTGCACAACAGAAAACATTTACTGGTGTGAATAAGTAACTGATTCCTAATTTATTGAGGATGCCCAATGAATTAGGATTCAAGGCTTATGATTCTCCCACAGCCATCATTAAAATACACCTTGTTATATATTTTTGTTGGCTGGATAGTCACCAAAATAATTTATCTGGCAGAGATAATAATCTCTTTTGCTGTCCTGAATACCAACACTTTATTGACATGCTTACTTCTAAGGTAACAGAATCCCAAAGAAAGCTTACAAACAGAATTAAACTATATATATACATACATACATACATACATACATACATACATATACACATACACATACACATACACATACACACACACACACACACACACACACACACACACACAGAGTGATCTGGCAAGACTTAAAACTTTTGTAAACATCTTTCTCTTTTCTGAAACTTCTTTAGTAAAATCAGGATAAATTGATATCTTGCTTTGACTACAACACCACTTCAAAGAAGACTTTACTGATTCCAGGTGAAATATACGTAAAATCTTATTTCTTGTGGTAACATGGAGGAATTGCACAATAATAATGTTAGAACTAGTTCCAGTCTTCTTTCTCGTTAAAGGAATTTTAATCACATGGTCACTGTCAACTGGAAAATCTATTACCAAAGAAAGAAGCTTTCTGAAAAAATCTTCCATAAATTCAGCCAGGTTTGTTTGACTGGGAAGGTTTTCAGTACCAATTACATGTAGATTTTTCCTATGCAGTTGTGACTCTAAATAAGCAATTCATTTATCCAAAATATTATGACTGGCTTGAGTAATGGTCTTGTGGTGTGGGAGTGTGGAGTCGAGGTATGAAACATGGACTCTCATCCCCAGAAGAGCGAACACGAGATAAGAGAATGAGACTGGCCCCTCCCTAAGGAATGCAGAGGATGTTTGTGGGGTGACCCTGAGAGTTGCTCTCAGTCTGAGAAGATTCTGTAACGGGAGTGAAGCCAATAAACCTTGCTGGATTGAATCTGTATTGTCTCTTGGAGTTTCCTGGGCTAATCCTGACATGTGGGCATTTAAGCAATTCATATAGCAAGCCATTTTTTTCTTGTGTCAGTTTTAAATCACATTTAACTTTCCCAAATCCTGTTGAATTGGCTTCAAAACTTTTACCTGAGCCAAGATCTCTTTTAACAAAGTAGTAGAAGAATCTTCCTCCGCCATCTTGCTTGGCTCGACAGATAGCAGCGTAGTTGAAATTAAGCCAGCTGTTGAAAGTTTAGGTTTAGTTGCCATTCTAATAGCTCATTAAACACAAAATAAGATGTAATGAAAAGTTTTATTTACCCAGTGATAAAAGTCCTTATCCACACAGTCCAATAATTCAGAAGTTTGATGCACTTTAATCAGGAGAGAGGCAAGAGACTTGCATTCATAGTGGCATCCCAAACAGGAAGACTTCCATTGCCAGATCAATTCAACTTCAATATTTCATGCATTTTCCAGCTACATTCTACATTAATCATTAAGATCAGATTCATAGATTCAATAATTCTTTGAATACAAAGGCCTTTATCCTATCCTTAAAAGCTGCTAATGGACAAGCCTGATTGTGTTTCATTCCATGGAATCTGCTGCAGGAGAAATTTGAGTTTGCCTACAGCTCTGCTGTAAAAGCCTTAGTTTAAAAGCCTCTATGCCTGCATTTTCTTCTCTACTTTTTTTTGTTTATGTTTTGCTTAATTTCAAGATAGAGAGTCTGGGCATACTGCCAACTCTACTGTATATTATTTTTAATATACAGTACATTTCCTTCAACAATGTTTGAAATTGTTTTGTAATTTTCAGTGTAAAAACAGAATGAACCCACTGTGCCATCCCCTTTAGGAGGTCATCAAGTTCTGTGATCTCTCTCTCTCTCTCTCTCCCTCTCTGATTCTTTTTAATCTCTTTAATAATGTCACTTGTTGTTCCTTCATTTTTATGCACATAATCACATTTTTCTTTTTCTTTTAAGTATAGATTTTATATATACATAATAGAATGGTATTTGAATGCTAAATTGAGTCTATATGGAGGTTCTACATCTGTGAGTAATACTAGAAAATATGTTAAATATTTAAACATAGAAAAGTTTATTATTACATATTTGTTAAATGGTACAGGTCATAAAATGAATTAGTATTGGGTGAATATTGATAAGTGGTCAGAAATAAAATTAATGGATGAATTTAGTCAGTCTTAATGTAAAAGGGTTGAGAGAATCTAAAAAACAAAATGTAATCATAGCATATTTCAAATCATTAAGGGCAGATATTGGTTATCTACAGGAGACTCATTTAATGGAATAGGATAAATCCCTATTAATGAAGGATTGGGACAGGTTTACCTCACAGATACTTCGACAAAAGCTACAGGTGTGGCCATTTGGGTTCAGAAAGGATTCCCAATTGATGTACAACAAGTTATCACTGATGCAAATGGGCGCTATTTAATTCTATGTGCTAAAATAGTAGAGACTGTAATAGCTATGGTTAATTTTATATATTTTAATTTACTTATTTATTAAACAAATTTATATGGCTGGCCAACTCACCCACAGTGACTCTGGGTGGCTTACAGAATTCAAACTCATGATTCAAAAACCAATAACCCCCACCCCCCGATGTTTATGGACCAAATTTAGATTCTCCTATTATGTTTTATGAATATTTTCAATACTTGAATGAGTGTATTTATGATAAAGTGATAGTAGGAGGAGATCTCAATGAAATACTGGATTCTGAGCTTGATAGAAGTACACTGGCATGGAAAAAAAATCATTAGTGAGGGAAACAATTAAGCCTTATATGGAAGAATTGAATTTAACAGACCCATGGTGTTTGATGTATCCAGCTAAAAGAGAATATACAGTTTATTCAAATGTGCACTAGAATTTTTTTAGACTTGATTATGTTTTAATAACATCAACCTTATCTCACCAAATTCAAGAATGTAATATTGATGTTTGTTATATATCTGATCACAGTACAATCACCTTGAAATGTGTGTTTCAGAAACTGGTTAAGGTATCAAGAAATTGGTATCTCAATGTTTCCCTGTTGAATAATAAAGAATTTGTACAACAAATGCAGGTAGAGACCTCATAATATTTTGATTTGAATTCAGAAACATCAAGTCATGATTATACTTCATACAAAAATAAGATTAAAAATAAAAAGGGAAATAATTCAAAAGATGAACTGAAACATTTATGAGCACAGTTGGTTAGATCCCCATCTACAGTTTTGTACAGAGAAATACAGAAAAAGATATATGAATTAACTACTATAATGTCACAGCAGACATTATATACTAACATGTTTACAGCAGAGATACTGGGAGAATGGTGAAAGACCCAGTAAGTTCTTGGCTAATTGCTTGAAGCAAAAGAAAGATAGGGTAATGATTCCAATTATTAGAGGTGAAAGAGATGAAATGTATAAAACTTCAATGGATATTAACTGTCAATTTTTAAAATTTTATTCAGAATTATATAGTAAACCGGAGAATGTATGGAATGAAGATATAGAGGCCTTTTAAAATTAAATTAACCTATCTTATGACATTTAGATGATACACAAAAACAACTTTTATTCACTCCATTATCTGAGGTAGAGATTAAACAAATAATTTTAAAAATGGCAAGTGGTAAAACATCAGGATTAGATGGATTCCCTATTGAGTGGTATAAAACATTTATAGATCATCTGATGCCAAAACTTTGCCAAGTGTATGAAGAGATATTTGATAAGGGAATTATATCACTGGCATTTAAACAGGTTTATATTACAGTTATACCAAAAACAGGTAAAGATCACACTTAGTGTCCTAATTATCATCCAGTCTCATTGATTAATGCTGATACAAAGATTTTAACGGCAGTGTTAGCAAATAGATTATAGCAAATGATATCGTTCATTATTAAGAATGATCAAGCAGGTTTATAAAAACTTGGCAAACAGCAGACAACATTAGGTTAGTTGTAGATCTAATAAATTTGAATAAAAATTAAGATCAATTTGCAATTTTATCATTAGATGCTGAAAAAGCCTTTGTCAAAATATATAAACAGTATATGTTTGCCGTACTAAATAGATTTGGATATCCTTTGGAATTCATTAAATGGATCAAGATATTATATGATTTGCCCACATCTAAATTAAAGATTAATGGCATGTTTTTTCCTATTTTTCCACTATTTAGAGGAACTAGATAGGAATGTCCACTTTCACCCTTGCTTTTTAATATCTGCATGGAACCCTTGGCTTGTGCTATTAGACAACATAGGGAGATCTACAGAGTAGTACATAACTCAGTTGAACACAAATTGGTTTTATTTGCAGACAACATTCTTTTGCTAATTTCTAAACCTCATACTGCTATCCTAGTGTTGATGCAAAATATAGATGTTTTTAGTAAAATAGCAGGTTACTCTATTAACTGGTCCAAACTGGAATTGATGCCAATAGGTGAAAATTTGGTTACCCATCCATTTAAATTTTCAGAAAATAAATTCTTTGTTTAGAAAATTTCTATGGGGTTCTTTGATTCTGAGAACATATTTACAGAAAATGTAATTATCAATTAATGAGGGAGGATTCAGTTGTCCGAATCTGAAACTGTATGATCATGCTTACCTACTGTCAAGTATTAAATACTGGAAGCCAACAATTGGTGTTAATTTTCTGATTTGGGCAACTTTGGAATATACATATATAACACCTTTGGTTGGATGGACAGTATTAGGATCTAAATATATAAAACCCTAGTATCTCTGGAAGCAATTATGTCAGTTAGAAAATTATGGAATGGAATGTGTAATAATAAAAGATGCAACCCTTTTTTCCCATGCTAAATTGACTTTATGGAGAAACCCAACTTTAAAAATTGGGGACAAGATGGTGATATTGAACAATTGGATGGAAGTGGGGATATTGACTTTGGACCAAATGATAGATAATGAAGATGAATTTTTGACATACTCTAATTTAAGACATAAATATAATCTATCAGATGTAACCAATGGCAATATTTACAGTTACAACATTTGTTAACAACATTGTTTGGACCAGCAGCATTTTCAGCTTCTAAGACACCTGAGATACTAGAACAACTTGTTAAATCCTTTAAAACTAAAAAAAACCTACTATTCGTTTGTATAGATATTTGTTATCAATAAATCAATTTGATATGGAAATGTTACAAAATGAGTGGAATAAAGAATTAGAGGTTCCTATATTGTCTAGACAATGGAAGAGTGTCTTAATTTCTATAACAAGAGTGTCAATGGTCCTCAGACTATGACTTATACAACAAAAAATATTTAGAATTTATTGGACTCCATTACATTTGTACAGAAAAGGACTGTCAAAAACAGCATTTTGTTGGAGATGTAATAAGGATAATGCCTCTTTAAAGCATATGTTTTTACAATGTCCTATACTTATTAAATTTTGGGAGAAAGTAGTGCACTATATAAATATGTGCGACAAAGCTACAATTTTCAGAGGCTAATATTCTTTTGAACTATATACCTTGTACATGGAATTTGACAACTGAACAACGTAAATGGATTCTCCATGCCCTTACTATGGCCAAAAGACTGATATTGCAGCATTGGAAAGATAAATGTGTGGCCCCATTCACTCAATGGATTGAAGACCCGATTACTCTTGCCACCTATGAGTGGATTGCCTATAGACGTAGACTTTGTATGAACAGGTATATTGAAATATGGGACTCATTTATACAAAATACAGTAGGGTAAAAAAGTCCCAAAACATGATAGTCATATAAATGTATTAGAAATATATACATACTTGAATAATAGTTGCATTAGATAAGTATATAAAGAATTGTGTATATAATTGTAAAACTGTTTACTGTTATAATGACATATCATACTATTTTTTTTCTTTGTCATATTTCTTTCATTTTTTTGTTAAAGTACTTTTTATGTGGTTTTTCCCCCCTCTTCTCCCTGACAATGTATGTAGCTCCATCATTATTATTTTGTGTTTTTCTTTTTTTTTTCATTTTTTATTAATTAAAAAGCAATAAAAATATTAAAAACTATATATATATAAACACACACATGTATAAATGTATTTGTATACAAGATTAAGATTATTTTTTTATTCCTCACATTTATATAGCTGCCCATCTCACAAAACGTGACTCTAAAACAAACATTAAAAACACTCCATATTTTTTTTTTTAAACCCTCAATATTATTAAAAAAGACTAGAAGAGGGCATCTTTGGTGTTAAAGACAATGTACTCATCTCAGCAATTCTCCATTTCCCTGAAATCCCCAAGCTGTTGACACAGCCACATATTGAGGTAGTTCTGGAAGGCTACCAAGGATGGGGCCATTCTCACCTTCAGGGGGAACGCTGTTCCAGAGGGTGGGTACCATGGCAGAAAAGGCATATCTCCTTTTAGTAACTTAAAACATTAAAATGCACATATATTCAGGCACAACAACCAGCCTTAAAACAAAAATTCCTGTCTTGCATTTTCCCAGATTTGGCTCAATAATGGCTATATAATGCCTTCTGCAGCTACCTAACAGGAGTCTCTGAATACAGTGGCTATAACTGTAAAACCAACAGGCAAACTGGACAGCAACACTTGAGCTGAGCTAAGCTAGAAAATACTACTTTCCATTTGGAGCTGGAAAAGTAAATTCACAGTGGGCTGGGAGCGAGCAGAGGATGACGTCATCTGTTCCTGTCTTCAGAAATGATTGGTAGCCTGTATACATGATGGGGTAATCTGGCAGTGTGGATATGTCCTTAGCCTGGGAGGGAATATGCTGCCTATGTATCCGATTTGGAATCCTTGGCTCTCACAACCCATCCTAAATCCTAACAGCTACACTGCGCTCATAGAGTTGACTTGCATTGAGCTTTCTGTCAGAAAATATACCTCATTGGCTGTGGCATCTGCTTTGCAGTCAAAAAGCCTGATGTATTTCAGGATTAAATATGCTATCAGATGATAGCAAAGATCTCGGACAGTCTGACAGACTGAGAGCACAGTCACTGACTGTCGATCCACACTGGGCTGGATGAACAGATGTTCTCTCTTGGCACAAGGCAACTTCTTATATGAAGGATGGCATTACTGCCCTCCTTCTTTGGAATAGTCTTTGCCCTGGAAGCAGCTTGGTCCCATCCCTGTTAGAGGTTAGGAAAAACATTAATGTCTGGCCATTCCAAAAGAGTTTGTGGGGTTGATATGACTGGAGAGTCTTCCTGCAGTGGGGTAGTTGATCTTTTGGATTCTGTTGTTCCTTGGTGTGACACTTTATGATGGGATGTATTGTAACGTTATTGCTTTTAATCTTTGTGGCTGTAATGGAGAGTGTAAGCTGTTTAGAGTTGTATACTATTGATGTAGCAGGGAAGCTTAAGTAAGTAAATCCTAGCAAATCTTTGAGGCAGAGTAGTTTATGCATACCATCGGTGGTTAGCACTGGCAGAAAATTACCAATGCCTACACAGAGCCTGTTTCTTTGCTTGTCCCATAGAGTGTGAATCTCTCCAGCAACAAAAGTATTAATCCCAGGAATGCTTCACACATAGTCAGCTAGAGCAAACAGCTCAAAGATAAGGGTGCAAGAATCAGATTCTGTGTATGTCCTTATTGCTCCCTAGTTGACCTGTAATCCATATAGCAGCTGGCAGGTGGATAAAATATGTTGATGAAAATGATTAAGTAACATTGTGTCAGCTAAATGGAATAGAGGTGATTGATTGAGGACCCCCCCCACCCCCCCATATTTGAGAAGTACAGTATGTTCTCTCTCTCTCTCATTCTCTCTCTCTCATTCTCTCTCTCTCTTTCTCTTTCTCCCAGTTCCTGCTGGAATCCTGGGAGAAGCATATTCAGAAACAATGGCTACCTGGTTTTGGTTTTACACTTAAGATTGTTGACAACTAATGGAACAAATTATACAATGATTCATACATTTTTTAATTTAATGATATTACCTGCTACATACTTCAGCTGTGAGATCAAGGAACTCTCTGAGTAAGGCAGGAATGGGAAGCTTGTGACCCTCCAAATGTTGTTGATCTAACTCCCCAACATAATAGCATGGGCCACATTGATGGAATCTTGGAACAAGTTCCCCAACTTCTAAGCAATCATATATTCCCTATTTCTAATGTAAGAAAAGCATTCTGAAGTTTAAGATTGTGATGTGATTTTTGCTGCCACAGCTATTTCAAGCCCATCTTGGTGGCACTGCAGGGCTGGTCAGGGAGGAGGTGGTGGACACGAGGTAGCACAGCTCACACAAGTAGCGGTTACAGTGAGACTAGGTTGCAGAGGGAGAAGGTCTGTGGTAGGAAGTAAGAACTTTGGGGTGGTGTATTGGTTGGTTGAGGGGAATGGGGAGGGATTGGCAGGAGAGAATAGTCTGTCTTCTGGCTCACTTGTGTGGTCCTATGATTTTGTGGGCCGTAATGGAAGCCTCAGTCAGGATAATGTATGGAAGTCCTTTGGGGCATGATGATGTTGAGATGAGAAGGTCTACAGTGATGAGTAGAGGGAAATATGGTAAAGTACTAGACTTGTGTTTGAGGAGAAGGTTGACCAGCAATTTGTTGTAGGTCCCCAATTCTAGCCCAATTATCTGTCAGCTGTTTGAGATAGGCTAGTATGTATTTCTGAAATCTTGTGGAGTGATATTGGGGATGTAGCCTTGAAAACCCAAGATTTGCCCTCTGGGGTTTCAGTTCCTTCAGAAGTCACAGTGTCATGGTTAGGGAAGGATGTTGAAAATTGTTTAAGAGCTGTTGTTAGTGATCATATACATGGTTTTATTGGTGGCTATGTGAATATCTATATTTGAAGCCGGGCTGTAGGGATAGCAGGGCTTGTATTGGAATCTCCCAGCCCTTTGAAGTAGACTAGGCATTGGAACAGGCAACACAAGGACTACTGGAGTTCCATTTTATAAGGTAAAATAACAGAATCTTGAAGCCAGCCAGAGTTTCCTTCTTCCCCCCGCCCCCAATACCATATGGAATCAAGGTGGGGTTATTTTGAGTCTCTTTCTCATGCCCTCTCCTTTTCTAGGACTGAGTTGCTGTTTAATTTCTGTTAACAATTCCTGTATTCCTTCATTAAAGTTATCTCTGTATGTCTCTACATGCAGGCTATTAGTGAAGGGGGAATTCAGTTTCTGGGGAGAATGGGCTTAGGAATTCATGCCTCCATAGTAACCATGGACTTGTCACAGGTGATCTTGGGCCCAATTCATTCAGATAGTCATGTTAGAGTTGATCTTAGAGCAGATGACATATGATCTAAAGACGGAGGACATTATGATCAGTCCTTTGCCATGGCCAGAACATTTTTTGATTAACTTCTGGTAGGTGTCCTTGATATCATCAAGAGTAGTGGCCCAAGTAGGACTTTGCTGAGCTCTGGAATTCAGAGGTGATGAGAGCACTGGATGAGATTGCTCCAAAGCAACTTCTCCCTGGTTTCCAATTCCTGAGAGCTTGTTGGCTTACCAAGGGGCTCTGAAAGATGAAGCAACAGAAGACTTGCCTAAGATGACAGTGACAGAAGATGAAGAATGAATGTGACCATAGACATGTATGTCTCCATATTTGGGCCTTTACTCTGGCATAAAATCAGCAAAGGAATTGACCTCCATTCTTACTGCAGCTGACTTCTCATAAAGTGGCTCTGTTCAAGTTTATCTGCACCCTTCTGGGGAAGAACAGATGGATCAATTCTACTGCAGGCTGTTGTGACATGTTTGTAAGATTATTTGTTGATAAAATCACTCATGTTTGCTTGGAGTTGGTTGCTATTGGACAGAACTGAGTGAGATAAATGGTGCAAGATAATCAGAGACTCTTGAGCTTGTGGAATCTGAAAAAGTAGATATAGTTCTTTGTAGCATGGGCTTTACACTTTTTGAGCAGGATCATTGCCCTATCTCATTTTTTCAGGCAGTGTCGGTCCCACTAGGTATACCAGACCAGAAAACCAACCAGGAAGAATAGAACTATGTTTTATTGAAATAAGCTATAACAACAGAACCTTGCAAGTCTGATTGTGCTTTACCTCCCCTTCTTCTAATACACCAGTGAATTAGGGAGGAGCCTGCCTGAGTCACTTCTGAGTATTATCTTGCTTCCCAGGCCTTAACTAATGTTTCATCCCTCTTTGCTTATATAATAGTTCTTGCATGTTTCTGTCAAGATCATCTTCCTTATTCTCTACAGCCAGCCAGGGATATGTGTAGCTGAATTTGGAGGTGATCAATATCTCCTTGATGGTATCATATACTTTGAAGGAGGTGGTGGTATTCCTACTCTTGAAAAGGCCATCTTAGTTCAACAGTTTCTGACAAGTTTCATTCAGCCTACAATCCCCACCTTTTATGGAGAAGGTTTTTGAGAAGATGATAGGAATCCAGCTACAGTGAATCTAGAAGAAACAGATTATTTGGATCCCTTCCAGTGAGGGTTCAGACTTTGGCATGAAATTAATTGACTGCACTGGTGAATTATGTGATGGTCCTGTTACACCTCTTGGCAGCAATCAATACCGTTCTGGACTACCTGCCAGGTTTGGGAACATTTCCCTGAGTGGTAAGTTCCAGTCAGAAGTCACTGGGGAGGAGTGGTTGAGCCCATGGTTGCCCCAGTATAAAGAATACTCAGACTAAAGATCTTTTCCCCATGTTACTGAACATCTATATGAAACTGCTAGGTGTACCATCCATCAGTTTGGGGTGAGGTATCATTGGTATGTATCACATCCAAGGCTGGGCCAGTGATTCAGCGAAGGTGATGCAGTGAACTCCAGTGGACTCTAGAAACTGTTGGACAAAACAAGCTTAAACTGAATCCTTAAAAGATGGAGCTACTATTGTGCATAAACATTCTGGCCCCATTCTGGTTTCTATCTTGGCACATCATTATAATACATGCATAGATACATGCATACACTCAGAGAGATAATAAAAGCATTCTGAGACCATAAATTCATTTTCTGAGAACCAGAAGTGAATGATACTTGTACTGTTTCTATACAATGTGTTCCTGGTCATTCCATATTATTCAGCAATATTATATATAGATTGGAAGTAGTTTTCTTAATGAACAATGGATTTCAAAATCTTTGTCACTTTACTGCTAACTACTCTAGAGGTCTGATATTAGATACAGATCAGTGTTGTACAACTTAGCACCATCCAGATGGGCTGGGACTCTAATAACTCCCAGAATTCCTAAACAGCATCTGGAAGTTACCAGTTGTAGAATGCTGGCCTAGATTTACTGACTGCTCATCTGTGGTTTAGGGAACATATTAATAAATTACATAGCCATCTACTTTCTTAGTCTTAGGATACTTACCAGGCTGTAGATGACTTGTAATTTATTGAGTTTTTGGTCATTGTAGAACTCTCAATTTAATAACACTGTACTCCTTTGCTAATTCCCTATGTTCATTCTGCAAATGTGTGAGTGATGTAATGCCTTTTATCATTCCAAATAATTGTGTTTCTGTATTATGTATTTAAGCAGGGTTAATAAGTTAATTTCATTCTAACAAAATGGATAATGGATGAATAAATATGAATGAATTAAATTGGTTAGTGCTATGAATTTCAATTTGTAGATAATAATGCAGCTAAGTTTCTCTCATCAGCTGTTTCATTTTTCAGCTCTTTTTTTATTGTTTAAGACATTTAGGGAAAAACGAGTAAGGGTATCATATAATACATATGAATAGAACTATGCATGGAGAAACTGGATAGACAGAAAAACTTCACCTCTTGTCATAACAGCTTCTCTCATAATATAGCCTTCTCTTACCTGAACATCCAATAGATGTGTGGACTTCAATTACTAGAATTCTCTGCAAAGGCAATGCTATCTGTGGAATTCTAGGAGTTGGTTACACATCAGAAGGGTACCCAGGTTTGGAAAGGCTGTCACAATGAAAACCACCAACTGGGATGATTTTAATAGAGAATTAGACACATGTGTAGAAGATGAAGTCACTTATTGAAGATAAGGCTACTAGTCATAATTATAATATATTGTTTCTGGCACCAGTTGCTGGGAAACATTAGGAGGCTGGTGCTAATGTACTTGTATTCTGCTTATGGGCTCATCAGAAGCTTTTGATGGTTCGCTGTAGGAACAGAAAGCTGGAACACACTGGCCTTTATTCTGGTCCAATGCAGCTCTTCTTGTGTTCTTAATTATTCTCTTGATCTTGGAAAGAAGGCAAATAAAAAATAGTACTACATTAAAAAAAAAAAAGTTCTGCATGAAAAATGGTGTTCCTATGGAGCTTTGTGGAGCAGTTTCATGAACATTCCCTTGATAAAAGCTCCGTAGATATTATCTTCAAATAGTATACATGATCCAGTAGTAATGTATGGCTGTGAGAGCTGGACCATAAAGAAGGCTGAGCACCGAAGAACTGATGCCTTTGAACTGTGGTGCTGGAGAAGACTCTTAAGAGTCCCCTGGACTGCTAGGAGGTCAAACCAGTCAATCTTAAAGGAAATCATCTCTGATTGCTCATTGGAAGGATTGATAATGAAGCTCAAGCTCAGATACTTTGGTCACCTAATGCGAAGAGAGGACTCTTTGGAAAAGACCCTGATGCTGGGAAAGATAGAAGGCAAAAGGAGAAGAGGATGGCAGAGGATGAGATGGCTAGATAGCATCACTGAAGCAATGAGCATGAAATTGAGCAAACTCAGGGAGGTAGTGAAAGATAGGAAGGCCTGGTGCAATATGGTTCACGGGGTCACGAAGAGTCGGACACGACTTAACGACTGAACAACAACAACAAAGTATACATGAACATGGGTAACTGCTTGGGACCAGAATATCTCCTCTATTATGTACCTGATTACTCTCTTTGGTCATCATCTGTAGCCTTTATCCAGATGCCCTTATTAAACTAATGTGATGGGTAGCTACAAGGGAGAAGCCTTTCTCAGTTAAGCAGCCCTGCTTATGAAATGCCTTCCTCAGAGAGAAGTACCTGGTGCCCTTGTTAATGACTTTTCACTGCTATGCAAAGCCAATCTTCTTTCAGGTGTTTTAATAACATTATTTTCTGGAAGAGTGGAAGTTTCTTCTGCTGTTTTTTAAATTATACTTTATTATTTTCTTTGGTTTTAAGCAAACACAAATAAAAGCACCCTGAAAACTTTCCTACTAAATATAGGAAAAACAGATACGTTAGTATGTTGGGAAGAGAGCTGGCACCAGGGATTATGTTGAGGTAACACAAGTATCTGTGAACTTTTTCTAATCTATGTTGTGCTTGAGTGTTGGAGAGTATCAGAAAGCATCTTTTACAGCTATTCTGAATACTTTTTTCCCCTTGGTCATTACAGAAATTGGCCATTGTTGGCTGGTTCTTGTCTGATCTATCACTATGAAAATAGTCTGCACATTTTGAAAACATAGTTCTCATACTGCAAATTAGAAGAGCCAGTTTGGTGTAGTGGTTAAGGCATCAGGCTAGAATATATATAGAACTTTTTATTGTATGCGTTGATGTTTCCAGAGACTTTCGGAGAAACCTAAGCATTAACTGATTGATCGATTGATTGATTATGTGCCATCAAGTCATTTTTGACTTCTAGCAACCACATAGATAGATTTTCTTCATGAGGATCTAGTCCTAACCTGTTCTTTCAGGACTCCCAATGGTGTACTCATCGTCACTGTAACTGAGTCCATCCACCTTGCTGCTGGTCTTCCCCTTCTCTTTCCTTCAACCTTTCCCAGCATGAGAGCCTTTTCCAGAGGGCTGGTTCTTCACATAATGTGTCAAAGTATAATTTGTCTGCCTTAGTCTGAAGAAAAAATATAGGCATATTACTGAGATTGGGTTATTGTGCAAATCTCTCAGCATATACTAGAATCTGGTGACTAAGCTAAGCAGGATGAGACTTAGCATTTTGGACAACACTAGGGAATTCCAGGGTTCTAGTCTAGACTGGGAAATATATATCCCAGAAGGAGACAAAAGCAAAACTGTGGCCAAGAAAAATGTTAGTTCAAGCTCTTGAAGCAGCTTTGCCTTTACTTCTATTGTACAAACATTGTTTTTATTAGAATTTCAGTCATGTAGCCAAAGTTTGCAATTTCCTGGTTCCAAACATGCATTTATTTAGTTTACGCTACTTGTATGCACAGGGAATTGAACCTAATTTCCCAGAGAAACTCCTCCACCATTCAAAATTTAAAACAGGACATATTAGATAACATTGTGTTTTTAATCTAATACAGTACTTTTTTTTTTGTCACAAACTAGAATATTAATTGCAAGAATGTCATTGAATTCCTCTGCTGGAATAAAGAGGTAAGACGTGTGTTTGGTTAATTTTACATTTACAGTTTTAATTAGTGTTTACTAAAGAGATAAGCAATGAAAATGATCAGTTTTCAGAAAGTAAATTCAGGACCTGTTTCTACCCCATCAAGGCACACTTTTTTGGTCTGAGAGGCTGTCCTAAATCACTACACACAGCTATCCCACCTCGTGACTCCTTCTTTGATTACATAAATGCTGGGAGACATGTGTAGCCTCAAGCAATGGACAGAGGAATTTTAAACTGTGAGATGCTCTTGCTTTAAAAATGCCCTTAGTCCAATTGGATTTATTCCTGAAGAGGAATAGATGTTACTGGAATAATTAACATGCTGGCTCGTCTTAAATCACCCTGACAATAATGTGCTGTTGTGAGGCATTAAACTTTAAGTCTGTGGCTAATAATCCTCCAATTCCTCAGTAGGATTATTATGCAATAAGAGGTTTCATTTATTATTTAGGTTTTGGGGAGGTTTTTTCTTATTATTATTACCCTTCACACATGGATATCAAGGTCAAAGAGAGTCATACTTTCAAGGGAATAAAACACAGGCTGTATATTAGAACAGGCAAATGAAAAAAGTCCTCCTGAGACCAGAAGGTAACTCATGTAACAAGGTCTTGCAATATTCTTGGAAGTTGCTTAGTCCATATAGCAGGAAATAATGCCATTGAGCATTCTTTGAAGATGTTTTGCTCTGCACACTTGGAGTTTGGAACTGTTGAATGAATAATACAATTCAAAGGAAACACTCCACCAGTCACAAACATTCTCATTGACGCCTCCAAGGAGTGGAGGCCTTTGGTAGTAGTCTTTCTTCTGTTTATTTGACAGCAGTGAGTTGTTTTGATGGAAGGGTTGTTTTTCAATGTTACTTGAGAAAGTGAGGCTGATTGTTGTGGAGTTGCCAAATGACCAGGAAAAGAAGGCCTAGTCTGCTCCTTTGTCTTTTGTAGAAGATTGAGGTAAAAATCAAGGGTGCCTTATGCAAAGGCTGGCAACTTATTGGGTTATACTTACAAAGTATAAAGCTTATAAAGTTAGGTCACAGCCCTGACTAAGGAAAAGAAGTGCCATGCCCTCTGTTGAGGAAATCTTCAGATATATCTGGAGATGAACAGGAGGCAGACTCCTCAGAAATTTCAAGCTGCAGCAACCTTGACACTATGGAACCAATTCCTGCCTTGCCTGAGCCTTCCATCTCAGGGACTCCTCAACCTGGACCAAGTAGACCAACTCTGATCAGGAAGATAGACTGCCCAGCCCTCAGGAAAGACACAAACATATGGTACAAACTCAGAAGGTTGCACAGTGCAGAAGTTCCAGGAAATCCCAGAAGGCTTCTGGCAGGAGAGCAAATGAGCTCCATTCTGTCCTCATGTCCTCCATCCAGCAGGCATAGCCTTAAAAACAAATATTGTCTGGCCTTTTGAGTATCTCTTCCTGAGTAGCTTTTCTCCATGGCAGTGGTAACTGCAAATTAACAAGCTTCTTCTGTGACCTTAATTAGTTGATTAGTACCCTCCCCTGCTTGTGCTGCTGCCTGAAAGTGACAAGACTCTAATCAGTTACATGCTGAAGACTTTTGCCTCCTAACTGGCTCTAGCACATTCCTGCGATTGAAAAATCAGCCTTTCTGATGCTGGAAAAAGTAATTTCATATATATGTAGGCCTAAGTACTTTCTTTTTGTTTGTTTTTTGCAGTTTTTCACTATAATTTCTGTCGTGGATGCCAAGAAAGTTAAATAGCGTGTCCTCCTCCTCCCCCATTTATCCTCCTTTCCAATTGTTAATGTCCTGCTTTACCTGTTCAGAAATCTGGTAATCCTCAGTTTTGTGCTTTGGCTCAGCTTATTCTGACTTCTCCAACATACTGTATGATTGCTTAAGGTATCTAAAAACAAACTTAAGTGTTTCCTGTCTTTTGCTGTTGCCTTTTTTTTCCAGCTGACTACTACTCTGCTGGATATATGTGACTGAAGAGTTTTATAGCCTGTCTCTGCTAAGGAATTTACAGCCATGTGATTAGCCTTAATGGCTAGGCTTCAGAAGAGCCAGGAAAAGAATGAAAATATAATCAGTACTCCCTGTTTACCACTGAGCTCAAGTACGTCACCATAGATCAGTGTTTCTCAACCTTGGCAACTTCAAGATGTGTGGACTTCAACTCCCAGAATTTCCCAGCCAGCATGCTATAGATATTCAACATGCTATAGATATTAAAATATAACTCCACTGAAATATGATATCTACCTGTCTTCCTGATTTTGATCTGTGTCTTTAACAAAAAGGTATCCATTTTGCTCCTCAAACCTTCTCAGATGGTAAATGTATCCAATGATATTAACTTACCCATTTGACATGTATTTTGGGCATGGAGAGAAAGTGTTGTTATTTAACTAAAGGAAAAAATGATAGAAAATATTTTGCTCCATCTATCATAACTCCACAGCAGGCACACCTGAATTAGTAACTTCTGCAGAAGAGGGAAGAAAGGCAAATAATCATATTTCTTTGTGATTAGGCTGCTTTCATTCTTGGAATTTTTAAAAGTAAAAATGGAGGGCCATAAGAATGTCATATGTTTCCAATTTTAATTCTTTGCATATATCAGAATTTGGGCAACACTGCTGCATAAAAAGGGCATTTCTAACAATCTCATCTAATTACAATGTTAACTTAAATAAACAACTGTACTCTGATTTCTGTTTGGATTGTATATATCTTTCAACTTTTATTAACGTTAAATAAACACACATACCAAAAAGTACTGCAGTCTGAGACTAGAGGGTATCACTCTTTTTCCATGTCCAAGAAAAGTGAAGGTAAGGTGTGCTGAAGAATCTGTGGAGCAAACAAGATTCTGCTGGCTTATAGGCACTCTAAGACATTGTGATGCTGGAGGAGTTTAGTCTTTATGAACTGTGATGTGATCTCACCTGCCTTTATCCCAGGATTAATGTGAATTAGAATGTAATTATTCTTCAGATGTTACATGCAGTTCTTGCAAATTCATCTCTTGGTTCAGAAGAAATATCCTAATACCTTTAGAAATGCACATTTTAGAATAAAATGTATCATATATCTATACATTTAGATAGGATGGTTTATAAATGCATATGCTGAAAGAAATGCATTAAACACACACATATGCATACACACACTGGTTTTTTTTTTAACTGTACTTTACTATGAAAAGTGAGCGGAAATAGACTTACAAATCAATGCATGATTTGTCCACCTCTATATTTGAGACTGTGCCTTTCCAGGGTATCCTTATCTGATTGCCAAGCTAACTGTTAATCAGGTGGAATGCAAAAAGTCACATACATCAAATCCAAAGTTCAAACACAAAGTTGAAGTCTTAGCAACAGCCAAAGCCGGTTTCCAAAGACAGAACCCAAATATTAGTGATAAAGGTCAATCAGAAAGCAAGTTCAGAGGCAAGTATTAATACCTCACTTATTTCAAGCATTGCTTGTTCAGAATTGAGGCCTTCTAAAATGAGCACCTCTGGGCTCAAGCCATGCTCATGCTATCGATCATTAAGCTCTTCAGAAGAAACTTCTCCTTGAAAATGAGGCTCCACTCCCCAAAAATCTATTGCTCCAGTGATCTGTTTTTCAGATGTACACTGGATCTTAATCTACTTAATCTCCCAGGAGCTTTGATAGGCTATGGCCTATCATTTTGTTTTTGGCACTGGCTTTGTATCAGTTCAAACCTGATCAGGAGCTTTCTAAGCAAGGTCTCTGAACCTGCTTCTAAGGCAACTGAGATAAGTTTACGCACTCTACCAAATATGTGGGCTGTGCAAAACTTTATAATATTTAAGGTGGCAATTGTATAAAAATGTAAAACAATTTTAGGCTTGGGACAGTTGAAGCTGAGAATGAAGGGGATGAAGTAATGCTTAATGCTTGATACACCTAGTTTTTCTCTTCTGAAAATAACTTTTTCTCCAAATTCTCTTTCCCTACCCCAGAATTACAACAGGCCACTTTGGTGGGCCACTCTGTGGGCAATAGCATGATGTAGCTCTGATTGAATCCTAGGACCCAGCATGACATTTCTCTTAATGGGCTCAGTATCATGCTGGGAAACATAGTCAACAAGAGTTACCCCCTTCCCAGGTTGGGGGCCTAAACAAGCATCTCTTCCCCAAACACCGAAAACTGTGTGCTGATACTGTGCTGAGAAGAGAAGGCTTATGACTCTCCTTCACCTAGTCATATCCATTTGAAGAGTTGCCCCACACTAGCCTTTGCCTAATGAGGAAAGGACAAGGTTGGACACATGTAGATGAGACCTTAAGAAGCCTGTTTATGCTTTACTTTCTTTTCTAGGAAAACTAGCTGCCTCTGTGCTGAGATGACAGAATGACATGTGTCATTAAAATAATTTTAAAAAGAGACAGGTCTTTGCAAGTGTTGCATTTGGAACTGTTTCTTCTAAATCAATCTGCATTAAACATGAATATATTACTTCTACAAAATGTAATATCTGAATACTTTTAAGCTTCAAGTAATTAAGAAAAAAGCCAGATGGTACTGTAACTCATCAGCATATTTCAGTTGTGTTTGTTGGCGTTGCCCCAGGATTCAATTACATTGGCAAGTAATAATACAGTTTATCAAAGATTATGTAGATTATGACCTCTCTATGGATCCAGTAAATGTTCTCTTTTGCAGCTGCAGACTGAAAGCTAAGAACTGTGAAGTTTCTTTTTTTACAATAAAAATGGAGGATTTTTTTAAAAAAGAAAAGAAATTCTGTTTTATAAAATACTCATAGGAAAGAGAAAAGAGCAATGAACAAAAAAATATAAGAAGTAAAATACGTTAAGAAAAGCCAGTCTACCATTATAATGTGAGTTATCCTTAATTCATTATGTACACCTTACAGCATCTTAAGAACTATGTTGACAGACTGAAATAGATATAAATGTGTGTATCTTTAATGTTTCCTTTTCTTTGCAAACTCAAGGTGGCATACTTTGAAATCTATTCCATTCCATTCCATTCCATTCCATTCCATTCCATTCCATTCCATCCCAGTTTTCTCCAAAGGTTTAGGCATCATACATACTCCACTCTCTTCCTATTCAGAGAAATTTGGTTGAGAGACATTGGCCCACAGTCACCCAGTGAGCTCCATGGCTGAGTGAGAATTTGTACTTGGCGTCCTCTGTCCAAGTTCAGCACTCTGATCACTATACCCTTTGGCTGTACCATACTATGAGAAAAGGTTGAAGTGACTTGAATAAGTTTGTCCAGAAGAGAAAACTAAGGAGGGACATGAAAACACCCGAACAGCTCAAAAATTTGTTCACTGTTGTTTCAGAGGGTAGAATCAATGGGCTTACTTGCAGAAACACTGATTTTATCTTAAGCAATAAAAGAAACCTTTTCATAGTGAGAGTAGTTTGACAATATAAACAAATTACTTAGAATGGTGGTGAACTTTCTTTGCTGGAGTTCTTCAAGCAGGGATGGAACATGAATTAATAGGGAGGTTTTGATTATTGATGTCTTGCATCAAAAAGGTTTTCAGTGAAATACAGTAGTCTGCAGGACTTCTTCAATAAATTATTTATTTTCCATCAATTTACTGGATGCCCATCTTGCAACAGTGACTCTGAGTGGTTTGATACTCGGAGTCACTGTTGCAAGATATCAATATCCAATAAATTGATGGAAAATAAATAATTTATTTGAGGGTAAAATGTCACTGAAACAATGGACAGGATTTGCCTTACCTCAGAAATCTATTTTGGGGTGTAGCAACTTTATTATTTATCAAACTGAACTTTTTGTCTGTATATACCTTTTGTGCAGAGATGAAGGAAATTCTTCAGAAAATGGTTGCAAAAATCACAGTGATTCAGGTTGGAGAGGGTCCCCCATCTTCCACTTGATAAAAATGCAAAAGCATGACAGTGTGGCACAGATCTTGGCAGCTGTTCTGCTGCTCTTTCCAAATAAGGATCATGTCCTATGCTGTAGTTCTCATAGGGCTTTTTGGCTTCCATTTGCTTAAGAAAGAAACTTCCTCACCAGTGTTCTAGCTTTGCATTTCTTAAGTCAAAGTGGGGATTAGTCTACCCTATGGTCAGCAGGATACAAGGAAGAGCTCTGAATAAAACTGATGCAACTGCTACTTTGGCTAGGTGCACAGAATATCCTGTATGGCATTAACAAATGCAGTATGGATATTGTATTCCTTTGACTTCTTATCAACACTTGCCTCTCTTGACTGCCCCATATTGTTGGTTATTTTCCTTGCTAACAATGTTTTTTCTCATTGTCTTATTCTGAAATCTTCTCTTAGGTTTTTTAAATATAATATGGCAGAGCAGATAAAATGACTTCGATACATAATATCCGTCCCACTTTGTTTTTTATTTGTGATAATTTGCTCCTCCCTGCAGTATTGATGATGTCTTCAGAAAGAAACAGGGACTAAATTTTGGGAATAGAAGAAACAAACAAGCTATTTTCTGATGGGCAAAGACAATGGTATGACTTGCTGATCCTGAATGAAACCAAGAATGAATTCTTAAGAAGAATTAAACTTTATTCAGCATAGTAACCATATATTGATCTCAACCAGCATAACACATTATCCAAACCAAAATGACTCTTTGTTCATACCAAGAAATACAAACTTATAAAAAGCAGAATAAACCCCGCAACGCTAATCCTTTCTTCTAGTATGCTCTATCTAATAGCTTTTAGCTCACTTAAATGTAGGGCTAGATCTACAACTTGCTGATCAGGCCTGAATGACTAGTGATGTTCCTTCAAATTCTACCAAGGTTGAGCCTAGAAGCTGCACAAGGATGTGAACCTGAATCAGTCTAATGAATGAGTCTTCCTCCTGAACTTTGGCAATGGTCCTTTTTTATATTATTCATGCTATCTTCCTTGGTCATTCCTCCTTCAGTGAGGTTGGACTTTTCAAGGAATTCTCGAATTGTTTAAACAGTCAATTAACTTGGGGATTTTCAGAATTGCCTGTAACTCCTATACAGTTCTGTAAACTCCTAGAAACTTCACATCAAACCTCATCTGCAATGGCTGCTCAACTAGACCCAGGAGTAAGTTCCACTGTGTGGGTTTTCTGTCTGTCTGTCTGTCTGTCTATCACTGGTTTCTTCATGGAAGTATATTTCTGTCCTCATAGGATCAAAATGCAAATAAATTAGCAGAATGTTAGTTTATTTTATTTATGAAAATTGATACTTTTCAGCTGAGAATGCACTTAAGAGTTATTCAAAATGGCTAATGCCATTATAAAAATTAACACCAGAACAAAATCCATCTACTACAAACTGGAGGAAGAAACTCTAATGTGCAAGAACTCTAAAATGGCTTATTCTAAAAATTCTTAGACTGGATTTCAGAAAAGAAATCTCCTTTCATATATTCTTTTTATGGAAAAGATGTTGATTATCTTTCTTTAAGATACAGTCAGTTTGGTGTAGTGGTTAAGGCATCAGACTAGAAACCGGGAGATGGTGAGTTCTAGTCCTGTCTTAGGCACAAAGCCAGCTGGGTGACCTTGGGCCAGTCACTTTCTCTCAGCCCTAGGAAGGAGGCAATGGCAAACCACTTCTGAAAAATCTTGCCAAGAAAACTGCAGGGACTTGTCCAGGCAGTCTCCGAGACTTAGACACGATCGAACAGATTAAAAAAAATCCACATACATCATATATATCCAGGACTCTTATATATACCATATGAAAGGCTTCTATTTCATGGCTGCAATTAAGAAAACTTAAGGAAGATTCGAACAATTCAGGTGTCTGGAGAACTGAGTACCTATGATTTTAAATATGAATCAGAAATACTTCTGTAGTCAAGTAGTCAAGTGCTTAAAGTTAACATCTTTTTAAAAATTATTATTCTGATATTTAGAGAAATGAATTGTTTTCAGAGGCTCTGGAAGATAATGGGATGAAGATCCACAAGGGGAGACATCACTCACTGACATCCTATTTCAGTTATTACGGCAGGCTTGATGTCTGTCAGGGCAGTTGGCTAAGTGCTGTCTTGTGTGCCCTCCCCTGTTGGCCTAAATTGACAAAGTCTGGATCCGTGCAGACAATTAGAAGAATTTAGAGGATAACATTTCAATGTCATTTTTTTAAAAAATGGTCTCACCCCTATGGGTGGTGGTATGTTTCTTCCTCAGTCTCAGGTCCTCTACTAGAGGCCTGGGAGTTTGAGGGTTCTGTGCAGTATCTTAGCTGTTCCTAGCACTGCACTCTTCTGGACGGAGAGTTCTGATGTTCTTCCTGGGATCTGTTGGAGCTGCTCTCCCAGCTTAGAAGTCACAGCCCCAATGCTTCTATCTCCACTGGGACCACTTTAGCCTTTACTTTCCACATCCTCTCTAGTTCTTCCTTCAGGCCCTGGTACTTTTCCAGCTTCTCATACTCCTTCTCCCTGATGTTGTTGTCACTTGGCACTGATGCATCTATCACCACTGCTGTCTTCTGGTCTTTGTCTACTACCACGATGTCTGATTGATTGGCCAGTACCTGCCTGTCTGTCTGGATCTGGAAGTCTCACAGGATCTTAGCCCTGTTAGCCCCATGATCTTCTGTGGAATCTCCCATCTGGACTTGGGAGGGTCTAGCCCATACACTGTGCAGATGTACACAGTGCCAGCTACTTGGTTGTGGTGTTCAGTGTATGCTGTTCCTGTCTGCATCTTGCACCCTGTCATCTTACACTATGGACTGTCTCTGAGGCCTCTCTGCATAATCTGCAACTTGGGTCTGCATAGTATGCAACTGCTTCTATGGATCTGGTGCTTAGTGCTTGTTCTTGTGCTGCTATGATCAGTGTTGTCTTTTAGTCCATCCCTTTCCAGCCACTGTAGGATTTCCCAATGTCAGTCACCTCAGCTATCTGTTGATGATACATCCCATGCAGGATTTTGCCATGCCACTTGCTCTTCCTCCCATGTCTGCTGCTGCCTCAGGCATTCTCTCAGCAACTTGTCTTTGGGTGCCATCTTACTGATGTACTCCTGGATTCTCCGGGTTTTGTTCAGGACAGTGGCTTTGACACTCACCAGACCCCACCTGCTCTCTTTCCGGTTGGTGTACAGTTTCTGGGTGTTGGACTTGGGGTGGAAACCTCCATACTTTGTGAGGAGCTTCTGGGTCTTTGCTCAGCTCACTATATCACCAGGGTATCTGATGACTGACAGAGTGTGCATGTTGATGGCATGGATCTTGTTCTTCCCATTGAGCTGGCTCTTCAGGACCTGTCTTATCCTTTGGTGGTACTTGGATGTTGCTGTCTTCCTTGCCTCCTCAGTGGTATCCTCACTGTGGGATACCAAGGTACTTGTAGCTGGTTTGAATGTCTGCTATGTGGCCCACTGGTAATTCCACCCCATCAGTCTTAACTACCTTCCCTCTCTTTAGTGCCATCCAGCTACACTTCTCCAATCTGAATGACATCCCAATGTCCTTATTGTAGTTCCATGTCAGGTGGTTCAGCGAGTCAATGTCTCGTTCACTCTTAGCATACAGCTTGATGTCATCCATGTAGAGGAGATGGCTGATGGTAGTTCCACTCTTGAACTTGTACCTGTATCCAGTCCATGTGTTTATCTGGCTGAGGGGGTTCAAGCCTATGCAGAACAGCAGTGGGGACAGTGCATCACCTTGGTATATGGCACACTTGATGGCTACTTGTGTGAGCTGTCTTGAGTTGATTCCTAGTGTTGTCTTCTACAGTCCCATTGAGTTCTTGTGGAAGGTCCTTAGTGTCCTGTTGACTTTGTATAGCACCAGGCATTCACAGATCCATGTGTATGGCATTGAGTTATAGGCTTTTCTGTAGTCAATCCAGGCTATACTCAGATTGGTTTGTCTAGACCTTGAGTCTTGGGTGACTGCTGTTTTGAGCATCTGGTGCTGTTCCTAGTGCCCTTCTGAGCTGTGCTGTAGCTTGGCAGCTATGATGCCTGATAGGACTTTCCATCTCATGGGGAGGTAGGTTATTGGCAGGTAGTTGAACGGTGCTGTTTCCTTGTGGGGGTCTTTCATGATCAGCACTGTCCTTCCTTGTGTTAGCCAGTCTGGGTGGGAGCCTGCTGCTAGCAGCTGGTTCATCTGCTAGGCATTCATATATTGCTGTTAGTTTCTTTAGCCAGTAGGTGTGGATCATGTCCAGGCCAGGTGCTGTCCAGCTCTTCATGTTCTTGACTTGCTGTTGTATGTCTGCTACTGTGATGGTGACTGGTACCTGTTCTGAGAGATTGCTGTGGTCTGTTCTCAGGTCCTGCAGTCACTTTGTACTGGTGTTATGTGTCTTTTCTTTCTCCCATATGTTCTTCCAGTATTGTTCAGTTTCTGCTGTTGTGGTTCTGCTGTTACTCTGTTGTTGCACTGCAGTTGGGAGTACACCTTGGATGGTTCTTTGAAGAACAGGGCATTTATCTTCTTGGTCTCTGCTTCTCTAGTGTATCTCCTTAGCCTGATAGCCAGTGCTGTGAGCCTTTGTTTAGTAGTCTCTAGGGTTTCAGATTGAGTCAGACCCTGTATTTTTTCAGTAGCTGAGACTTATCCTTAATCTCCACACCCTTCTGTAGTTCCACCAGCTGACTAAGTTCTCTCCAAATTGCCTTGATCTTAGCCTCCAACCTCATTTTCCATGGGAGGGGGGGGGGGCGGGGGGGCGGGGTATGTACTGCTGTTCTTCTTGATCGTGTAGCCGAGCATTTTCAAGATTACAGTGGCTGCTGTAGCATATACCAGTTCATTGGTCTGAGTTATGGTGGAAGTAGGGATTGTTGTGAGGGCTCTATTGGCATTTTCTAGCATAAACTCTGAGGGTACTTCTCCAATGAGCCTTGGTAATCAGTCTCGAGGGTTGACTGTAGCTAGTTTATCCATGGTCCTATGCCTCATATCAGCTGCTATGCTCTGTAATGGAGGAGGTGGCAGTCACAATCCAACTTCATGTATTGGTGCACATCCAGTTGTTCTTCCAGGTTTTGTTGAGTCTGGGATGTAATGTGTAGTTGGTCTATCTGACGTTGTGAGAGCAGCTTCCTCTTCACTATGTTGAAATGTTGGGTAACTAGCTGTTTCTTAGTTAGTGTGAATGTAGGTCTTCTGTCCATCCATAGTTCCCTCATACATTTCATATGCCTCTCATTAGGGCTACTGTTGTAGTAGTATTCCATCAATTCCAGGTTCTCTTGTCTCATCCATGTACGGTTTGTTCCAGTAGCCCACTTATCGTCAAATTGTCCTGGTTCCCCAATGTCTGATGCAGACCTTGTTAATCTGGGCGATATCTGGGCTGGGATGACTCTCTTAGTTTGTGTCACTCTCATATCTGAGGTAGGCAGGTGAAGCGTTAGGGAGTCTTTGCCCAAGGACCCCTACTGGTAAGGGAGGTACCAGTCAGGATTCGAACCCCAGTCTCCCGTGTCAACCACTATGCTATCCAACTACTAAGTGCTGTCTTGTGTGCCCTCACCTGTTGGCCTAGAGTGACATAATCTGTATCTGTTCAGAAAGAAGAATTTAGAGGATAACATTTCAATTTCATATATATATTGAAATTATATATATATAATTGTAGAGCTTTTAAATTGTAGCTCCCAGATCAAGACCATCATCATTATCATCCAGATCAAAACTATCATCATCATCATCTAAGGGCAGAGGTAGCACTATTTGGTAGCTTCCCAAAGATATGTCATGCCAATTGCACAACTGCCTGAAATTCACAAGGTTGAACAGCAAATGGTTAGAATGCTTATCTTTGCAAAATCCTGTATAAAAAGATTGTAACTTGAGTTTAAAGTTTAGAGCTGAAAGAAATAGAACAGCATACCACTGAGAGGGGGAAAAGGGAATGATAATTGAAAAATCCTTCCCACAGGGAATAAATAATTAAAATGCTAATAGACCTAACTAGACTCAGGGATGGTTGTTCAAACATCTTCCCAGGGTAGGTAGACATGATAACAAGTGTATCATGTTTTTATTTCTTCACATGAAAATTTATTTGAAATACTTTGAGCATTCTGTTAAAAATAAAAACTGTTTTAATATGATGTAAATGACAACAGTTATACATATATTGAAAATATACCATGGCAATTGTAGGAACCTCCTTTTTTAAAAACCATGCAAGATAAAAGAAAATGAACCTGACTGTAGGCAACCTCCAAACATCAGTATATTAATTCTAAAATCCATATTAGAGCAGTAGGTGTCATGTGTTAGGTCAACTCAAGGATGTGTAGTACCAGCTTTTGAACTCAATTTTTTTCCTAACATCCTTTGGGGGGACTCTGGATGCAACCTGAAAATGTATCAGATTTGGTAGCCTATGTATGCGCTGTTCAAATTCTACTGACTGAGGCCAACAGCATGAAAAGGCTTCTTTCATGCATCTTGGCTTTTCCAACCATTTCTTTCTAACAAGAATCTGGTGGCCTAAAAAGCCCCACAGAGCTTTTTTGAGGAGTGCTGCAGGAGAAGGCTGAGAGAAGCCTTTGCATATAGCACTGACTGAAGTTCTTCAAAGCTGCATGGCTTCCACAAATGTGATAGAATTAACCATAGTGTTAATTATGTACTAAAGAGCCTAAGCCTGGGACCATCTCTGTGAGGTCCTCAAGGTTGGAGTGCTTTGATGAAGAGGAAAGGTGCCTTCCACTGATGCATTAGACTGAAGCCATTGAAATCTGCCCTGTTCTGTTAAGGCAAAGCAAATCAAGTCATATCCATAGCTTGAACTGCTTTATAAAAATGACTATGTCACTTCACACAGACCTATTAATTACAGATGGAAATGCAGCCTATAACCAACTGCTTAAACATCACCAACTTTCTGGTGGAGAGTACTTATAGATGTTAAAGCTTTCTTCTTAGATTGTTCTGAGTAGAGCTGTGCAGGAATGGCCTTTCAAAATTGTCCATTCTTCATTCTTCCTCTAGAAGGATACATTTTCTAACAATTTCTCAAGTGCAGGATTCCCTTTTAGCACTGACAGTAGCACCAAAGTGAAACAGAGAAATGGTAGGCATTCCCTTATAATGTCATCTCCAGGAACTGAATGGGAATGTTAGAAGGCAGCCAACTCCTAATTCTGCACTCTAAGACATTCACGCACATTCCTCATCTACTATGAGACTAAATAAGTAAAAAAACAAAACAAAACTTCAAAATTCTATTTTGAGAGAATTTTAAAGCAAATTCTCTTTAATTTCTCTGCCTGACACTAGCTCTAGGAATCCCAGTAAGCTTGTTCCAGTCATATTAGGCATCTCAGATTAACCCACACAAGTCACTCTCATACTGTGTTATATTTGGAATCTTTGCTTAGCTGGATTTATATAGCCATATAGCATCCAAAAAGTGTCTTTTGCCTGTATCAGCAAGCTTCCATAATAAACTGCTCTGTTAGCTTAGTAGGCAGGATATCACATTAAGCATACATCCAATTTCTCTTTTAATAATTACGGATTTATTAGTCATAATTAATTTTATATATATTATTATGCACAGTTTATGAGGTATGTAGCGACCTCTGCTGGTACAAACTCTGAAGTAGGGAAAAATTAAATCATGAACCCAAGATGCATTTGATCCTTTGACTCTCCTCTCTTTTGCTGTCATCCCAGTTAACTCAAAATATTTTTTAAGATCAGTCCCTGCGACAGCTTCTTTTAATTCTTCCTCCCACATACACATGCAAACTATATAAACTGGTTAGTCGTGAAAAAAGTGATAGGCTTTTTTGTTTTTTGTTTAAAAAACTGCATCTGACTTTTATGCAGCTTATCAGGCACAAACAAAGCAACTAAAAGCTGCACCACATTTATAGTTTAAATGTTCACATTGAACTAACTGGAGATATATTTTTGGAGTTGCAAATCTGTATCAGATGATGTAATATATCCTTTCATTGTACTTATGTTTCTAATGAAAGTAATAAAGAAGAAAACAAGGTGAATATTTTGTACTGATTTTTCCCACTGAGGATAAGGGCAAAAAGATTAGCCCAGCCTTAAAGAACATGTGGTCCCCCAGATTCTGTTCGATCTCAATAGTTAGGGAAGATGAGACAGCTTTACTCTAACACAGTGTTGTCCAAACTTGGCCACTTTAAGATGAGTAGACTTCAACTCCCAGAATTCCCCAGAGAGAAGTCCACTCATCTTAAAGTGGCCAAGTTTGGACAACACTGCTCTAACATCTGAAGGGCCACAAATTCCCAACCCTTTCAGCTGAACCAAAGCTTACAGGAAAAAGGAGTTCCATACTTGCTGGAGCTTGGCTTGGTTCACTCCTTCCTGTGGAAGCCACAGTTTAAATATACATTTCCTAATTTCTTCTTTATCTTCAGTGGCAAACTTGTGCACAGCTTCTTCGAAAAAGGAATCAGCTGTTCCAGAGTAAAGTTGGTGCATTTAAAAGTTAAAACAATTCAAATTATACTTATTTTTCATAGCATTTCCCATATATCTCCTTTAAGAGGGAGCTTTCTTGGGAATGTAGGGGGGTAGAACAGGCATGGAGTTTTCCTGTTTCATGGGTCTGCTTCAAGTATACCCTACACATATATGTGCACTACTCAAAAGCTTGTTTGAAACAATAGAACGAATCCAGGGAAAGATGTAGGATAATGGGCAACTCTCATTGGTGCCACTTCAATTCACTCTTTCCCAGGGTAGCTTTACTTGCATTAGAAAGAGTATTAATCCACTCTGATCTTTCCAACCCAGTGTCTTCCAGATATGTTCCAGATATCTATGTTCCCATGACCATCTATGTTTTTCCTTGTTCTCATATGCAATATCAGCTGGATCCTGATTACCCATTTAGATTAAGCATTGTTAATACAACATACACACTGGCTTCTGCACAGAAGACCAGTTTACATCAGTTTTCCTATTCATCCTGGAGAAGAGATGGAAAGAGGCATTTATTTAAGGAGATAATTGTGCAATTAATTCAGTATGCCAGAATACAACATAGCCTTCATGATGGTTTGATTATGTCTCCAAGATTAAAATAACTCATTAACTTATTTTTATAAGTGATATGTGATCAGGTTATCAAAGCATATTCCCTTTTTCCCCTTTAAATTGAATTAAGCTTGACAGTATGACATAAAGCTGATTGAAGACAAAGATTATGTATTACTGTCATGGCAGGTGGCCTCCTACACATTGACAAAAAATAAATGTGTGGTCAAAATGAGGACAGTAATTTACATTAACATTGTTGCATGTGAGTATTTTGAGGTGGCAGGATGCAAATGGAAAATTATTTGTAACTTCATTTTGATCTTTACACTACATTTTTGGGTTATGTAGTCCTAACTAGTATTTTTGGGTTATGTAGTCCTAACTAGTGACCAAGTAGTGAACCTCTTCTCTGGAAGTGTTTTTTTAGCTAGAGGCTTTGCAGTGATAAGTCTTGGAAGCTAATATGAGAAGAAGTCTTTGTTATATCCTATATTTTGTATGAAACTGGTATTTTGTGAAGTTTTACATTTTAAATGTAACTCTCTGTAACTTTCCTTTCTGCTGATGCTGAGTGCTCTTATCTCCCTCCCTCCTCAGATAGCAATGCTCTAGACAACAAGGCCGAAATGTACCCAAAACAAGGTACAACCGGTGAAGACAAGGACTTGTGGTTTAGCTACCAGCAATTGACCAAATTTGGAGTACGGAAGGCATGGGGAGGGCACTGAGGGGGGGATTGGGGAGAAACGGCTCTTGTAATGATAAAAAGGCTTGCTGAACTCCTTTTCGGGGTTCAGTTCTTTGCAGGGACCTGCGAGTCCTAACTGAACCTTTGCGCAAATAAAGCTTCTTCCTGAATGACCCAGTGAGAGTCTCGTCATCAATAAATGTTGCGTTGCTCCCACCCGTAACAATTTGAATAACAGAAATATAGTACATACAAAACAGAAATTGGGTACTTGCTAAGTCTCCTGTCTGGGGCTGTTGATGAATCTCTCTCTTTCTGATGGTTCCTTTTTTAAAGTGGACCTGACTGCAATAGTCCTTCAAAGATCATGTGCCTTCAGACAGAAAACAATTGCCAGAGCCCTTCAAATAGACCAGCGTTTCTGAGCCTTGGCAATTTTTAGATGCATGGACTTCAACTCGCACAATTCCCCAGCCAGCATTTTGGCTGGGGAATTCTGGGAGTTGAAGTCAACACATCTTAAAGTTGCCAAGTTTGAGGAACACTGAAGTGGGAAAGTGCTCTCTGTAAAATAGGTGCTACGTGATTTGCTTCCCATTCCCTAAATTGGCCCACTTATACAGTTCACTTCCATAATGGACTGGGCACTCTTATGGTATGGAAAGAGGCTAACAGGGAGGTTAGGGTGGTTTATAAAGGGTCCTTAGTGTGGCAGGAATGGATGCCCTCAGAGAACCACTTCCATGACCTCTGTTTAGTTGGTAGCATTATGAAATAAAATATTTAGAGGATCATAAGGGGATTCAGACATCTTCTTCAGTGAAATTAAGACAGCTGAGAACTATCTCAGGACTATTAACTTTTCCTACAATCCTTTGTTCATGCCAGGAAGAAAAATCACTAAACAACTCAGGCACCTGGCAAAACATGTTCCTTTTCTTTTTTTTCATTCCTGACAATCTTTTGTTAGTCTCTGTCTTTCCTTCATTCTGTTAGGTGAGCACATTTGCAATGCTTGGGCTTTGAGAAAACTGAATGAATGTAGCAATTCTTTAGATCTTATGAATCATGCTTTTTTAAAAGTGGCCCAGTTGCAAATGTTGTGCAACTATGGCATTTTGAGGATCTTCTAAATATTATAATTCTGGAGGATTAGGAGAATAACCGTTGTTTTTGTTCACAGCCACACTGAAAAAAATGTTCAGAGAGAGAGAGAGAGGGAATGATTATTTTACAAGTCTGCACAATAATTTTTATATTAAAAATGTCAATGGTGAGAAAAATAAAACGAACACACAAGCAGGGAGTTGTAGATATTCCATCTGTCAGTTAAGACTCTTAGTCTTATTGATTTTCATTAATAGAGCACTTCCATTGTCCCTCTGGCTCCATGAACTTACATAGAGAGCTCTGCAAACAAGGTTAAGTTGAAGTGGAAGTTTCTTATTAAAAGATGTCATCAGAGACCAAACCAAATGGCTTTTTTAAATGTACAGATGTGTTTGGTTTTCTCCTCCTCTGTTCCTTGCAAAGTAGAATGTATTTAATATTCTCCTCCACCAGATACTTGTGTTTCAGCATCCCCTCCCTACTACTGCTTTTCTTACATGGAGAAGATTCTCACCCCGCCTCCTTAAAGGCAGAAAATGAGGTGTCAGAAATTGTATGTTTGTCACTAAATAGGTAACTGTGCTCAGTGATCACCTGTCGGTGGCTGCCCAAGAAGACTTCCTTGGGAGACTTTTAAAGCGGAGCTTGTATAAAAATAATTAATATATAATACAAATAATAAGCATGCGGTTGAAAACACTAGTGCCAGAGGCAGAGGCTTCCTCCCCAACCCCACAAGCACGGGATCAGTTCCCAAAAATAAAGTTGCATATGTTTGCATTTTGTCTGTAATCAAGACACATCCCAAGATGCACAGCATTTTGGCTTAAGTTAAGGCTAGAGAGCTCAGCTTTCTAGCTCTCACCTGCCTGGATAGAGAATGAATGTGACACTGACACAGAGTGGATTTATTCATGAAAACAAATTAACAAGTCCTAATTTATTTATTAGAAGTCTGCAATTGCTCAACAGGTTTGATGGCGGAGCTAATTTATTCCTTTAACTTTTGAAGCTGCCTCCTTAACAAGCGATCACGTTTGCCACCAGTAGACCAATACAGAAGGCTGATAAATATGCAGAAAGTAAAGCTATCTTGCTCACAGGCAAATGAATCTTGTAAAATATGCTGGAAGTACTCCCCTTCTTTGTTTGACACCATCTATTTAAGCATACATGTGTATGTGTGTGCGTGTATACACATACCCCAACACTCCCCCACACACTTTCTCCATTTGTTTTTCTTGTTCTGAAAGGCCTCAGCGATAGTAATATATTCATATATTTGTTGATTCAATCTACAAACAGCATCTTTGTGTGAGCTGCTCAAGCCAACCTCAGCTTGCAGAAAACAATAGGTGAGCATACATAGCAAATCTGAGTAGCATTGTTATCAGTAAAACTGTCCTTGATGTTGCACTTTGCAAGTGATCTACTATTTGACAGGATGATGAGATCTGGGCAGGGATAGTTTCCAAGTCCCACATTCCATCCTGAATAGCATTATATTGCTATGGTGTTATCATCATCATTGTCCTCAACATCATTATCACTACTTCTACTATTAGTAGTAGTGGTATATTAACTTATTTGTAGAAAAACAACAGCTAGCAACATAAAAATGCCAAACAAAAAGACACATTTTTGTCCCAACAAAGCAAAACTGGAAAAAAGAAATCCAAGATTACTGTTTTATTAACTGAATATGGACACTTTTGAGCTTTGGTGTTGGAGAAGACTTCTGAGAATACCATGGAAGCCAAGAAAACAAACCAATGGATCACTGAACAAATCAACCCAGAGTTCTCACTTGAGGCACAAATGACCAGGCTCAAATTATCCTACTTTGGGCACATTATGCAAAGATCCAGCTCTCCGGAGAAGGCTCTAATGCTGGGAAAGATGGAAGGAAAGAGAAAAAGAGGACAACCTGCAGTGAGGTGGTCTTGGACTTAGTTACATTGGCGATGAGTGCACCATTGGGAGACTTGAAAGAACAGGTTAGGGATAGATTGTCATGAAGAAAATCTATCTATGTAGTTGCTAGGAGTCCAAAACGACTTGATGGCACATAATCAATCAATCCATCCATCGATCAGTCCCCTTTATCTTTCTTTAAAACCAAACATTTTAAACAAGGATTGAGTTGGGTTTCCTCATGCCTGAGATGTAACGTAATGACTAATATAACCCTGTCCTACTTATTCACTATGTAACTCCTGGAGCCTGGAGAAAGCCTTACTTCATAGATTTCTCTGGGGCTCTGTGCATGTAGGCATGATGGATGGATCAGGAAAGGTAATCTAGCAAAGAAAGACAGTGCTCTATTACCAAAGTAACAACCCAACCTCCCACAAAAAGAGCTGTGTAAGAGCATTATTCAAATGAGCACAAACACACTGCAGCAGCCCAGAACAGCAAAAAAAGGAAACAGACCACCTATACAACATCTTCCAACAAAATGGGTACCCACACAACTTTATCAAAAAGTGCCTGACCACTCAACCCGCTATAGCACAACCAATACAAGCTATGAAAAGGATAACACTGCCATACATCAGAAACATCTCAGAAACAACCAACAGACTATTATAACCACACGGCATCACCGTAGCACACAAACCAACTAAAACCCACCAAAACATCTTAAGTAAACCAAAAGACCCAGTAGCCCAAGAAGAAAAAACAGGAGTCATCTACAACATACAGTGTAAGGACTGTAACAGCCACTATGTAGGACAGACAGGCAAAAGACTAGCAGAGCTTATCCATGAACACCAGCTAGCAGTCAGAAGACATGAAAACTTCTTAATCTCACAACACATGGACAGATTCAACCATAGTTTCAACTGGGAAACTGTCAGCATCTTAGACCAAGCTAAATCCAAAACTGTGAGGGAATTCCTGGAAGCCTGGTATTCAGAGAAGTCAGCCATCAATAGGCACATAGAAATAAACAAGGTTTACACACCCTTGGACTTCCGGTGGGGATAATGGCAGCTTAGTCATCTCTCTGCAAGAGAAGAGATGGCAGTGTAGATAGATCAGTGGCTGGCAGCAAGTGCTGGCTGCCCACTTGCTCTGGATTAAGGAGGAAGTGGGGGAATTCACCCATATGGTCTCCAGATGGCAGTTCCTTGAATGCTAATTGCAGAGATGGCAGCTTCAGTGAAGGGCTTTTGAATCAAGCAGCCAGGAGGCAGGAGATCCATCTTTGTTCGAATCAGTAGTATCGAATCCTGAGGCTGTTCCTGGGAAGAGACAAAGAGAAACTACTGGGGTTGTTTTTGGGAGAAGATAAGGAGAGAATGATGGAGCATCAACCTGTGGAACATTATTTGAAAAGATTAAAGATTAAGCTCTTTAAAAGTAAACAGAAGGTTTACAAAGTGAACTTATTCGATTATAGTTAATATGTATGTCGAGTTTTTTTGGTAGTTATTAATGGGATTTTTTTTGGATCGGGACTGAATGCAGAGGTTTTAAGGATCTGTGCATAAGGATTGAGTTTAAAAGATATTGGCTATTAAATTTAAGGAATTTTTTGTTTTTGTATATGATAATATCAGTAATGCTCTTATAAGTATAAGGGTGGAAAGATATGGCATTATGGATTTGGTTGAGATGGCGAAATTGATGGCTTTGATTCGAGAAAAGATATTGTGTAATTTTAGTGCAAATTGAAACCTTTTGGGGACTTTTTGCAGGAAATAGAAATAAATGAAATTATGTTGTATGGATTTGATGATTAGAAATAACATGGGTTAATAGAAATAATGAGAGTTAAGTTATAAACTTATAGCAAGAGTTTGATGTATATTGTTATTATATCTATTGCGAGGAGGGTCAGGAGTCAACTTTTTTTTTTCTTTTGTTCTCTCATTTTCTTTTCTTTTTTGCACTTCTGATCTTTACTATCTTCTTTTTTTCAATTTTCTTTTTCTTATCCTTATCTAATATTAGTTTGTGTTAGTTTTTATTGTTTCTTATTAAAAATTTAAGAAAGTTATTACCAAAACAAAAACAAAAACCATTTACACACTTTTCAAAAGAAACAATAAAAAGGAAACAAAAATACCAGAACACCTCCCCTTCAGCAATCAACACCCAGATAAACAAGGATTAACACTAAGATTAACACCAGACAAACAATCAAGCAGTAAACAACAGCCTAATCTAGGAACTACCAAGGAAAACACCAACACCTCCTCCAACACTGAAAGGGCAAGCTACTGTATATAAACAGACAGAAAACCCCACTTCCTTCTAGCACTGAAGATGTTACCTAGTAGGGTAATGAAATGTCTGCAAGAAAACAGCCAAGCTCAGAGAACCCAAAGGACTCTCCAGAAAGACATTTTGCACGTGTGACTCTCCAACTAGAGTATAGTCTCAACAAAAACTCTAATGAAGTTGGAAGACATCCCCTGAAGAATCAAGTAGACACCTACAGCTCTTAGCAAAAGTGTCTCTAAACGGATGGACTGCTGTCTGAGCAAACAGAGTTGCTGGGGCTGGCCAGTAATCATCAGAGACAGCTATCCCCTCTCTCTGAAGATGAAGGAAAGGAATTACCATGCTCTCCCAATTCAAGAGCTCAGTGGGCTGCAAAGAGAGCAGAACAAAGGCACTCTGCGAGATTACTTGTGAGAAAGAAGTCTTGCCCCACTAAATGAGCTACACCGGGACGACTTCTATTAAAATGGAGCAGCAAGCTCAACTTCCCTGTTGACAACAACCGTATATTAACCTCTGATCCATGTACCTTGATTCTGGACCCGCGAACCTCAATACCTCAACTCTAGACCCAGATCGGCTGATGAATCTTATACCCAGTTTTGACCTTTGGACTTCACCTGACTACTCTCTCTCTGCCCACTGTTTTGGACTATGCTTTCTAAGGCAAACTTGCTAAGAGTTGGGACTTGTTGCCAAGCATTGGGACTTGTTGCTTTACTATGTGTGTGTGTGTGTGTGTGTGTGTGTGTCTTTGCACTTGTATTTACTTTACCAAGCCATTTTTTAGTAAAGTGCTACAATCACCTCTTCACGTGCATGTGTGTGCTGGCTTGAAACAGGACAGCTTCAAAAATAAATCTCAGTGTGAAGAATGCTGCAGACAGATTTGCTTTTATTACAAGCGTATTCAGCTTTTTCTTTATTTAATAAAGTAAATAAACGAACATAATTAATTACCTCTATTTAATGCAGGTGTAAGCAACTTTTCTGAGCTCACTTGAAATTTTGAGAACATATCATGGGCATTGTCACAAATACTCTTTGCTTCTGGATTCCTAGGAATGGGGACAGGCAGATACACTTTCCAAAAAAGCAATGGACTGTAACAATCTATCATGTTCCTTTTCTGGAAATGGACTTTGGGCTTTCATGGGGCTCAGAGGCATTCCTATAACTTAGGGAAGGAAAATCCTTGATTCATAATTCATGAGTGACTGCTGGGTCTCCTTTGAAAAACTCCTGAATACATATAAACTAACATCCAATCATGCCACCATAGTTCAGTGGCAAACTGATAAATAATCATGAGGCAACCTGTGCAGCACCACAATTGTAAATAAAAATAATTCTTGAAGCTTGCACTTTGCTCTCCAGGAAATGAATTTCCCATTTTTTAAATTAGAAAATTAAACTCAGGTTGGATCCACTGACAAATTACACCCATGGGCACCGCATTGTCTATCCTTAATTTAATGTATAGCAAAATCACAATTTCCCTAATAATATTCTTTACTACTCACTTTACAGGGTTCTTCTAAAGTTTATTTATTTTATTTATTTATCAAATGTATATAGCTGCCCATGTCACAGATGTGACTCTGGGTGGTGTACAATAAAACAACAAAACAAATGTAAAACAACAATTAAAAACAATTTAAACACAAATATAAATAAGGCCATGGGAGAATGGACCAGCATCCTACACACAGTATAACCATCTTGCCAGCTCCCTATTTCCCCGGGTTCCCCAAGCCTGTTGAAAGAACCAAGTTCTGAGAGATTTCCTAAATGCCAGTAAGGTCAGGGCTGGTCTCACCTAGGGGGGAATGATGTTCCGGAAGGTGGGTGCCATGGCAGAAAAGGCCCACCTCCTGGGTCCCATCAGATGGAACTCCTTAGCAGGTGGAACCCGTAACATACCCCTCCTGCTGGACCTGATGGGACTGGTAGATGTAACCAGGGAGAGGTGGTCTCTCAAATAACCTGGTCCCATGCCATGTAGGGCTTTAAAGGTCAAAACCAGCACCTTGAATTGAACCCGGAAGCAAACCAACAACCAGTGGAGCTCAAAGGGCAGTGGTGTAACCTGTGCTATTCTAGGGGCACACATAACTGCCTGTGCTGCTGCATTTTCTACCAGTTTAACTTTCCAGACGCTCTTCAAGAGCAGCCCCATGTAGAGCGCGTTACAATAGTCCATTTGGGAGGTGACCAAGGCACGCTGAGCAGAGCCTCATGATCGAGGAATGGATGCAACAGGCACACAACGTGAAGTTGGGCAAAGGCCCTTGTAGCCACAATTGCTACCTGCTGTTTGAGCAGGAGTTGGGAGTCCAGAAGGACCCCCAGAGTGAGCACTAGGTCTCTTTGGGGCAGTGCCACCCCTTACAGCACCAAAGATGGTAAAGTTACTGCTGAGCAGGATTTTGTATGTTTGTGTGCTTTCCAATTAGTCCTGGCTCCTGGCAAGTGCCTGGACAAGTCCTTGCTGCTTTCTTGGTGATATTTTTAGACGTGGTTTGCCATTGCCTCCTTCCTATGGCTGAGAGAGAGTGACTGGCCTAAAGTCACCCAGTTGTCTTTGTGTCTGAGGTGAGATGAGAACTCACAACCTCCCAGTTTCTAGCTTGGTGCCTTTAACTACTGCACCAAACTGGTTCTGGCTGCTGAGCAGCAAACATCTTTTATGAATTTGATCCTGGCAAGGGTGTGGATATAGCTATGATCTACAGTTCAATAGTTCACATTCAAGTGCTTGTTTCACATGGCTAGAAACCGTTTTTGAATATATGGGAATCTGTATTACAATCCACACAAATAATTTTAGTGAGGGCTTTTTTTTTTCCAAATAAGGTGATCAAAGCACATTTCAGAAACTCACTAGAGAGAGTCTTAAGAGATAATAGAACAAATGCTGACAAATAGAACAAATTCTTTGACAAGGAAACAAATGTCAGGTGAGATATTGAAATGTCACAATTGATTGTGTCATAGTTCTGAAGGTCGGCACTGAAAGAGACTTTAAAGCATGCCTATTGTGTTTAAATAACAATGTCTTTGAAATCAACAAGTTCCCGGCATGAATGGAAAGGATATGTGTTTATTTGTTTTAGCCAGTGGCCATAATAAAATACAGAACAGGATATACAATGATCTAGAACAAGGTGTACAATGAATGAAAAGATGAAAGGAAACCTATTAATTTATTCCAGCACAATGCCATGTCTATATACAAGATACAAAAACAACAGCAGTTGTATCGACCCATTAGAAATATATATTCAGAGTTCACTGAAAGAAATGTCTTCACTAGGATCAACCGGTAAGTCATAAGGTAATAAATAAGGGTTTTTTCCCCTTCCAGAATTCTTCATCTGGCTCAAAGCATGCAGTCTTGCGAAGGAAGTCATGTAGTCGAACCTGTAGCCCCTTTGATTCTGTTGGTTGTGGCTAATGGGAGCTGCACATCATCATTGGGAGGGCCTGAATAAGCACATAAAAATTGGGGCAGGCACAACTTACCCAAATGGGCAGGAGCAAAATGAATTTCAAGAGACATTTGGCAAGATGGGAACCTCAGGAGGGGAAAAACAGATACTATTACATGACAACAATGACCACAGCTATGACTGACCAATATATACGTTATTGTTGCTTGAATTGGTGTATTAAAACAAAACAAAACACAAATAAAATAGCTGTTTTACAGATTCTGTAAAATGGGCTAATTATCATGGCATCTTGAAAAGGGTGTTAATAGTAGGGTAGAAAAAGATACAATAAAGAGTGATTAAAATTATGACTGGTCTGAAAAAATGCCCCTATGAAGAAAGATTATAATGTTTCATTGCAAGTGCTTAAATTAGATAGAGTATGAAAAAAGTAAATGTGGAGTTTTCATTCATAAAACTAGAATTTAGTCATTGCATGTTGTCAGCCTTGCAAGGTACTCCAGACAAGAAGCATGCCCAAAAGTACTATCTTTAACTTTATTGTAAGGTTGCATTAACAGAATCTTTCAAGTCTGAAAATGCATCTCTCCCCCTTGCCTTTACAGTCCAAGAAACTAGGGAGGGTCCCTTCTGAGAGGTTTGCCAGGCCCCCATTCCTTATGCGGACTCAGCTGCCTCTTATCTGACCTCTGTCTAGTTTGCAGCTTTTCCTCCTGTCTCCCAAAGTCATTCCCACATACCATTACACATGCTAAAGAATAATAGGAGAGTCAGGACCAATGAAAACAAATACTCCTTGCTACACTATAAATTATGACATTTGGTCACAGTTGTGGTGATGGCTAGAACTTAGACTGCTTTAAAAGGTGATTACCATATATACTTGTGTGTAAGCCCATCCACAGATAAGCTGACCTTCAAATTTTTAATTCATGGTATTTTGGTTAAAAATCTGAGGGTTAGGGTTAGGGTTAGGGCTTATCTAATTTTTTTTTTTTTTTTGCTGTGTTTTGGCACCTAAAATTCTCAGCTTTTTCATGCTATAGACTGTTTCATGGAGGATAAGACTATTAATGGTTTCTATATAACACTGATATATTGCCTCTAATAATGGAGGCAGTTGTCTTTTGGATATTATGGTGATAAGGAATTGCCCTTATGTGTACTTCTCATTGACCACTGCTTGACTACTATAGGAATAAAATGCTGGGCTTGATGGACCATTGGCATAATCCAGCAGGGCTCTTCCTATATGGAGATAACAATGGGATACCCAGTTCTTGGCACTGGGGGATCATTCAGTTCAGTAATGTACCAATGTGCAGCTTAAAAGGACCTTTGCATCCAACAGTAAATCCTGCATCTTCAACTGAACGTTTCTCATAACCTGTGATGAGAAAGACTTCTGCCTGCCACTAGAGATCACAAATTTAGTTTAAAGCTAGTAAATTTTGGCAGACATGGAGGTCCATCTCTCCATTGTTAGGTGTATGTCTGTATTTTTAAAAGAAGCAACAGTACTATGCTAAGTAAATGTTAATAAAACCATTTTCTTAAAAGTATTTGGTTTTAAAGTATTAAAAACCAAAATTTCACACAATTTGAAAAAAGAAAAAGAAAACTTAACAATTCAGAACAATGCCCATAAATGCATATATTTAAATGGTCATAAGCTTGAAGGTTTTTTTTTAAAAAAAATTTAGTACAGAGAAGGCAGGCTATACTTCTAGAACAGTGCAGTCTTATGTCCAAGGGAGATAGTATATCTAAGTCATGCATATTTATAGGGCCATTGCCTCATATTCCATCCTCTGTGTGAATTACGGAACTGTGTGGGGTAGATACAAAAGTTTCAAACCCCCACTTCAGGGCTTCTGACTGGATTGCAGAGTTTTGCTTTTTATGTTTTTACAGAAATTTCCCCAATTTTTCCATTTTGTATTATGAGGGTCTTTTGAGGAGAAGCTTAACATGTGATTTTGGTCATGCTGGCTTTCCTATTTTTGAGCACGTAGCTTTTAAGAAGTCTTCCTTCACAAAACTTTCATTTTTACATGCAGCATCAATTTTATATTATTTTATGCTTTGCAAAGGATGTAAAGGTTACTTACCTTTAAATACTTCTCCTCACCTGAGAACATTTTATTCCAAAGTGCACTGTTGTGCAGTATAGCCATTATTACAATATCTGCCCCATACAGTATCATCTCTTAGAACTTCTATATTTTTCTCCTAAAGTTAGTGGTGTATGGTGGCCCTCCACATCAAATGAGACATAAAGATTCTAATCTAATTTATAGGCTTTTCCTTTTTTTTTCCTGTTAAAGTTTGTGGTTTGTGGCTGTTTCATACAGTTAAAAAATTATCTCTTCTTGGTACTTGGTTACAATGATCCATCAGTCTAATTAATGATAGAGGCCCACCTCATAAATCTGGTATAAAGGACTTCTGCATTTCAAATGATACAGGGTTATTTTTCTTGTGGTCTCCTATCGTTATATTTAACTTGTAAGACTGATTCTTGCCCCTAATCCTTGGATGATTTTTTTACATATGGCTGGAATTCTTGTACTTCCATTTCCTTCCATCATTGTTGTATAGCTTTTATCTCTACCATGGGTCCACACCTTCATCAGAATTAATGCTTGCATGAAGTAGTCTCTGCTTTTTACAAAAATATATGTTTTCCATATAATAGGAAAGCATATGAAAGGTAAGAATTAACATTTCTATATTGTAATTGAAGAGTAACTTTGTTTTAAGTAAGAGGGATTCAGAAGAATTAAAGCCATCACCAATTAAAAATAAAACCTTAATCTGGGTAATTGAGGATTCCATTTTCCCTAAGATGGGCCACAAAGAAGGACCACATTAAAGACCACAAATACCGCAAAATGTTAATTTCCTTGACCACAATTAAGATATATAGAATGCTATTGACACCTTTTAATCCTAAATCTAGTTTTGACTTCACAGAATGATATTGTGGAAAAGACAAAAATCATACACTTATGCATGGCTGGCTGGGGGGGTTCTGGCAGTTGAAGTCCACTCATCTTAAAGTTGCTAAGGTTGAGAAACACTGATTTAGACTGTCCTTTTTCTGAATGAGCAAAACCTTCTGTTCCAGCCTGACAATTACATGTTTAACATCCATGGGCTTGACTTCTATGCAAACTGACATTATACTATTTTAGGAACTGCAATAGCAGTTTGTTGTTCAAGGTGCTGTTAGCTATAAAATCCTCTATAATTTGATTTTGATAATGTTAAGTGCTCCGCTCTTGCTGTTGGAAGTGATTATCATAGAACGTTCAAAAGTTTTCTTGGTTCAGGCCTACTGAGGGAAATTATGTACTGTTAGATAATATTCAGCTTAATGGATTTAAGAGCAAGGAAAGAACCATGGAAAGCAGGGTAAATGCCTGCTTTCTCCATACACCTTGTTTCTCATCTTCTTACTTCTCTCTATCCATTTCGCCCTTTTCTGATTGGACAGGTATTAAACTTTTGGGAAAGTTGTGAAATAAACTTGCAAAAAAAGAATCTCGGTATCACAGATTTTCAGAATCAATCCTCAGGCTGGAAGGGTAATTTCATAGGGATATCATAAAACCAAACTCGAAACAATTGGAGAAACTGTTTGGAAATACTCTCTAGGTGGACTATCTGAGTCTCTGAGCATTGCAGGTTTGCATAACTTCTATTCAGAGATCTAGAATGGAAGATGGCATTCATAGATCACACAGCCTTCCTAGAAGAACTTGGGGAATACTCTGCATGCTCTCCTAGACCTCCAAACACACTAAGGCTCCACAATCCCTACATGGGAGGTCTAGACTGGAAGGCTGAGTCCATAGAATGGTCACAAAATAAAACTTTTGGGCAGAATAGACGTGGCATGGATTATTTTGGAAGTGAGTTATTTCCACTTCCATAATCATTGTTGACAGGGGGTATATATTTTTTACCACTGACAAACTAGAACTCTTACCTTAATTCTCTGTCTCTGGTGCGGCGGGGGGAGCGGGCAGTAACAACTGTTAGAAGTCAATTATAGCTACAGCAGTCATTCTTGCGTCCAAATGAAGTTACTGTGGAAGAAATCTGGAAAGGGTCTTTGTCAAATCAAGAATCAGGATAGCCAGAGAGGGTGTAGAATGCTGGGGAGAAAAGTAAGATTGAAAACAACAGCATCAGCAGGACTCTTTATTTTGATGAAGCCATTTGATGTGGCACCACTTGATGCTCCAGGCAAGATTAAACTGAACTCCTATCACTTCAGAACACTAAAACATGATGTCTAGATTCAAGAACAGCACAATATTGCAAAACTAAAAAAACAACAACAACAACCAGCAATGTACAGGATAAATTCAGGATAAATGCACAGAAAATTGCTTTGATCTTGGATACAACATATTGCTTTTCAAGACTCACTATAACTTAAAAAACAACAAGGTAAAATACCTCTATGCAAGACTTCTGGATATGAATAAGGAGAGTCAGTTGTAGAATGGCACCATCCATTCAAACTTAAACAATGAAGCTAAATGAGGAGAAAGTAGACCAAGCATCTTACTTATTCTGAATTCTGCATTTACTTTGATCTTCTAGGCTTTCGATCAAGTGAGAGCCACTTTTCAATTTAAACCCTGCCATTTGGAATGTGCATTCTGACTTAATACAAAAGGGAGAAGGTGGCCCCCATCCCTAAAAGTTTTCCCTACCCCTCGTCTGCCAATGGGAAGACAAATTTCAGTGCAGTATTATTTACATTCCAAATAAAGAGGAGCAGATTGCTTTCATAGCTTCTGCAAATTACCCAACATGCACTACTACCATCTCTTTATTGTCTGGATTCACTGACTTTTCAGATGCTGGGGAGACAGAATCATCTCCTTGACCCTAGGAGCCCATTTTCATCACTAGGGAAAATGGAAAGAGATAGATGAGGGGAAGGGTTTTCACACACTGTGTGCTGGTTTCTCAGCAAGCCTATTGTTAGTTAAATGAGCCTCTGTGCTTGAGAGACAAGAACATTTTGTCTGCTCTTTCTTATGCTTCCTATATTTCTTGATGTGGCTGAGGTAGAAGCAAAGCTTTTCTCTTCCCATGTATTCTTAATAAATCTAGTTTTTACTTCAAATACAATGAATGTATTTTACTATTCACTGATAGCTGGGCCAGACCCATACTCTGCATCGAAGGGAACTGTATTATGAATATAGTTTTCCTTTTTCCTCTGCTTATCTTCAAGAGCATATAATCTCAAAAGAGCTTCCTGCAGAATTAAAATCTCCAAACACCTTTGATACTGTGATCTCTTCCAGGCATGTTGAACACCCCCTCAGCCAATATGACCATTATACCAGCATTATGGGAGAGGCTGTGCAAGATTTATGTTTCCAGAGAAGCCAATTTGCCAGTGATGTTTCAAAGAGTCTTTTCTAACTTAATAGGTGATAATTGTTATAAGCATTTGTCATCAGGAAAATTTGAGTCACTCATTTAAATCACACACACACACACACACACCCCCCCCCGTAATCAGGGAATACATTTTGCTAGACTCTAATTCACCAAAGAGGTACTAAAGTTCTTGACACAGCTTTAGACAATGTAATACATGTTCTGTTATGATTATAACATTTATTCTTCATACATCAAGAAAAAAGTGGTACACATAATTGTGTCTTTACTTGATTTCAAAGGAAAAAATGGTCTCATTTTTGAAATAGTGCTGTATATAAAGTCCATCTAAATAGTGTAGTTTAGCAATGAGATACCCTTCCAGATGCTACTGGACTGCAATTCCCATCATGAGCAATTCTTGCTGCCAGTCTGGATGCTTCATGTCTGCTTTAATGAGGCCCATAAGCCACAAACAGGCCCAACTGTGACCCAAATGTTTTAGGGGATTATTGATCTTTATGATTTTTCATTTCTTGAGCTGTGTCTCCCTGTGTTTCATTTGGAACAGTGTGAGGATCCCAGGAAAATGTAGATCCTGATTGGTCCCAAACTGATTAACTCATGGAATTCCCTGCCCTTCTTCCATGGGCGAGAATGTGAACCTGCACAGTGAATGTAGGTAGCCATGGAGATGACCTTGGAAAAACCATCCAGAAGTTATTAAGACAATGACAGGTGCAGGAAGAGGGAGGAGGGTAACCATTAGAAAAGGGCTCAGACTGGCTCCCTGTTAACTCCCTGGGGTAGGGTTTCTCAGCCTTGGCCACTTTAAGACTTAAAGTGAAGTTGTTGAATATGCTGGCTGGGGAATTCTGGGAATTGAAGTTCACACATCTTAGTGGCCAAGGTTGAGAAACCCTGTCCGGGTCTATAAGAGAGAGAGAAGGGTATAGTTCTAATCTTCCCATGAACGCTGCTCCCAATCTTCTCTACTTCATGGGGCTGACATTGAGCCATTTGCACAAATCCTTTGACATAGGACTGGAAAAGGAATGTGAGGAGATGTGATGATTACATAGCCACAAGCCCCCCTCCCTTCACAAAAAGAAAAACTACCTGTTTCTTCCCCTCAATACACACGCCTCCATTACCTTCATGCTTCTCTGTCTGAAATGAAAACAACCAGGCCCAGGGGTGGGGGGTGGGGTTTCTGGGTGGGAGAAGACAGGAGAGAACATGACTTTTGAAGCTTGGTTTAACATTTGCAGGCTATCTTTGAAAAGACAGGGCATGAGAGGGAAAGGAAGATCTTTTGAAAGATAGAAAGAGCACCCTTTGGAGGGGTTGTGGTGGGGAGATGAAGCCAATGACTAACACATTTGAGAAGAAAGTTGGAGGATGGAGAAATGCTCCTACAGAAATCTGTGGCTGTTTTCACACAACCTGAAAACCATAGCAGGAAAATTAACAGAAGACACAAGTAGACATTGGCTGCTACTTATCCTTGACCCGCTGCAAAGGAAACCTGTACCCATTTTCCTGTTTCACTTTTAAAGAGGTGTTTTCTTCTGCCAACACAAACTTGCTGTTTGGACTGCCTGTGGTGTTACCTGCCCTGCTTCTTTTGGCTACCTGGGGCTCCACTGGTCTCCTCTATTGTTTTCCAGGGCCATTCTCCTTGGGGCCAAAGGAACAAAAGAAACAAGTATGCAACTATTTCTGCACATCGTGCCAGGCCTGGCAGCAGATCTCTAGGCTGTAGGACTTGGCTAGAAGGCAAGAGAAGTATTGGGGGTGGTGCAGGGAGTCCCAGAAGGGGGAAAGGAAATGTAGGCAGGGAAACAGCTCTTTATCTGCCACCCCCCACGGTAAGGCTGCCCATACAGACTTGGTGGCGTAGGCCCAGCAGTGCCTGATCCATAGGGATGGTGAGTGCAGTTTCGACATGTACTCAGTGCTTTTCAGAATACTGCTGGACACATCTTAGCTCTGCCTAACTACAATGCCTAATCCACAGAGTCACATGGTGACAGGTAATGCAACACTTCTACTTCAGTTCCTCTCCCCAACTTGGTCCCCCCAACTCTGGGGCCAGTTCTCCAATCCCATAGAGTGATCAATCTGTGGAATGGGAGGACTGATACTAAGAAGATCCACTTCTCACATTCCCTCAGCTAAGTTCTCTTGCCATGGGTGGCCATAAAAGTAGAGGGAATGGCTACTTTGATACCAGTTCTCATTGGTATAATAAGAGCAGAAAGGCCACTTCCCCTCCTCCTTTCTCTTCATGGCAAGAGAAGGGGAGAGAAGGAAGAGAAATGGCTCTTCTTCTGCTAGTAACTGGCACTAAAGAAAATGTTTCCCGTACTACTTCTCCCCCATCTTTCTTGCAGACCAAAACCCTATTCTGCCTCATTGTAGCAATGAGAAATGTGGGCAATATATTTTATGCATGCCAACCTTTCTCCTGCTCAGGAACTGGAGGTAAACACTTTAACCCTGCAGTCTTAGGTATGGTCTAAGAGAAAATGACCTCATTGGACCTCACCTCACAAAAGGATGATGCTCAAGAAAGAGAGAAAAGTGCTGGGGATAATCTGTATCTGAAATGGATTGCATCACTGGAGGAAAAAGGTATCAGATACAGGAAAAGACGCTACAGAGAAAGCCATAATTGTACTTAGACGTGACTTGGATGCTGCATCCATGCAGATGCTATGCAAATTTGGATTCAACAAAGTTTACTAGTACATGTCACCTACTTGTGTAGAAAGATCTGCAGAGTCATAATAGTGTGGATTCGGGCTGATCTGCTCCATCTAGGGGCATTGATCAGTCAGTCCACATTTTGGTATTGAGGGTTTGGTCAAATATGATGTATACTTCCTT